>OX637492.1:5020000-6270000 GCA_951800055.1 Cenopis cana | reverse complement strand
TTTGTTATGCAAGGCTGCAAAGTTGATTTTTGGCGCGAGTGTTTGTATTGAGAGCCGAGCTAGCGAAGGATTGTAAGATTGAACCACGAGCGAAGCGAGTGGTTCAAAAATACAATCCTGAGCGTAGCGAGGCTCTCAAGGCACGAGACGCCGAACAACTTTGCTGCCGAGCGCAACACACAACTTTTCATCTCACCATAGCGAGGAAATACTTTCATGTATAATTCAAAATGTACTCATGTTCTATAAAGGGTTGTTTAACACTCTCAGCGCCATAGAACCCAACTAAATGTCTACAGCAGCAGGCCACATGGGCTGCCGGCCGCCCACAAAAGTACCAGCGCAGCAAGCCACATTCGATTTTTTGGATGTTTACTGGCAGCCCACGTGGGCGGCCGGCGGGACACGCAAAGACTTTACCAGCGGCCCAGGCCAAATTTTTAGCGGCGTTTGTAGCAGCCCACGTGGGCTGCCCGCGTACCACAGGATAGCAATCACGTACGTGAACACTTTTGCTGATCTTGATAAATCAAAGTGTATACCGGCTGGCCACCAAAATAAGTGATCGTTTTCGCAGATCAACATTTCAAGCGCAAACGCGCGAACTTTTCTATGTGTTGACAAGGGTACCTATATCTTATTTAAAAACCATGTCAGTTTTTATTACATTTCGTCGGCTAAGTCAAAAACATCTTAACACCATTCTTCGACTTTAGGACGAATTATAACAGAGTTTAATAGAAGAAAAATATGTTCTCAGTGTAATCTTCGTGTTTGCTTTTTATACAAAGTTTGATTTAACTTGCTACGTATCTTGTAATTTATCTTTATTTACCAAGTAATGAATTTTGTGTGTTTGGGACAAATCTTATCCTCCACCTATTTAGGAGAAGTTTAGCCTGTAATTTATTCAATCTCCATTAAACAGCGATTAAGACAATTACTTGGTTAAGTATATTATCACCATAATAAAAATTTGTAATTCCAATGTTTATAGTGAAAATGTTGTTATAAATGTCGTGTCTCGCAAAAAATACTGGCTTATTTTTCGATTGGATTTATGACGAATTTTCTTGTCAGTAGACAAGAAACGGTTTTTGTGGGATCATTGCGTACCACATGGCTTGCTGGTAAAGTTAACATGGTGTACCGCCGGCCGCCCACGTGGGCTGCTGTAGAAGTTAATAAAGTTGTTCAGTTTTAAGACGTGGCGCTCGTCTAAATTTCTTTGGTGTCCTGCCGGCAACCCACATGGCCTGCTAGTAAAAGTCGCCCTATCCACACTTGGCGTATTGCAAAAGAAATAATGTGGTCTGCCGGCCGCCCACATGGCCTGCCGGTAAACCTCAAAAATTTTCGGTGGCTTGCTCTATTGGAATTTTTGTGGGCGGCCGGTGACCCACGTGGCGCTGAGAGTGTTAAATTTCACCCGTTACAAAGCATTTCGTGGATTATTAACATTTAAATGCATCAAAGAGCCTAATTATTATTGTTGAGTACTGTGGTACGAAATACCCACGGCTAACGGCTAAAACAAATATATTTCACTCATTTCCAAACTTATCAGGAGTTAAAATTGTAATATAAGTATCTTCTGCACTGAAATCAATTAATTAAATTCATTATTTTGATATTATTCTAACTCAACAACAAAACAAAACAATATTCAAATATCTTAAACTCTCGCATCGAGTTTTTTTCTTAAAAACTAACTTTTTAAACGGTGCGTTCCGAAATTGCACTGAGCGTAAAATGTTGAAACATATAAACATTTCAAATATGTTTCTTCGTGTTATTTCTTTATAAATAAAACTAAATTATTATTGAATATCATCAAATTAAGCTGGAAAAAGTATTATTAATATCATTATAAAAAACAAAACAATAACAAACTGCACCATTAGGTACATGATATGTATACTTCTAAACGCTTAGGAATGACCTGTCGTTTCACTTTATAGAAAAAAGTTGGAACTCATGGAACTGCGTAACGTTCGAATTTCAAAATCACTTTCCACGCTAGCGTGGAAAGTAGACTTTTGCACGCAGATTTGAAAGGATAAAGAAAGCCTTTCCGAGCGGGTGAGATGAAATAGTTATTTGTTATGCAAGGCTGCAAAGTTGATTTTTGGCGCGAGTGTTTGTATTGAGAGCCGAGCTAGCGAAGGATTGTAAGATTGAACCACGAGCGAAGCGAGTGGTTCAAAAATACAATCCTGAGCGTAGCGAGGCTCTCAAGGCACGAGACGCCGAACAACTTTGCTGCCGAGCGCAACACACAACTTTTCATCTCACCATAGCGAGGAAATACTTTCATGTATAATTCAAAATGTACTCATGTTCTATAAAGGGTTGTTTAAATTTCACCCGTTACAAAGCATTTCGTGGATTATTAACATTTAAATGCATCAAAGAGCCTAATTATTATTGTTGAGTACTGTGGTACGAAATACCCACGGCTAACGGCTAAAACAAATATATTTCACTCATTTCCAAACTTATCAGGAGTTAAAATTGTAATATAAGTATCTTCTGCACTGAAATCAATTAATTAAATTCATTATTTTGATATTATTCTAACTCAACAACAAAACAAAACAATATTCAAATATCTTAAACTCTCGCATCGAGTTTTTTTCTTAAAAACTAACTTTTTAAACGGTGCGTTCCGAAATTGCACTGAGCGTAAAATGTTGAAACATATAAACATTTCAAATATGTTTCTTCGTGTTATTTCTTTATAAATAAAACTAAATTATTATTGAATATCATCAAATTAAGCTGGAAAAAGTATTATTAATATCATTATAAAAAACAAAACAATAACAAACTGCACCATTAGGTACATGATATGTATACTTCTAAACGCTTAGGAATGACCTGTCGTTTCACTTTATAGAAAAAAGTTGGAACTCATGGAACTGCGTAACGTTCGAATTTCACATCACTTTCCACGCTAGCGTGGAAAGTAGACTTTTGCACGCAGATTTGAAAGGATAAAGAAAGCCTTTCCGAGCGGGTGAGATGAAAAGAGTATTTGTTGTTGTTGTTGTTGATTACTATACTATAAATAATCAAATAATTAAAAATATCATATTTCTCAAAAGCCTGCCTAAACTCCAGGCTGTGCCTGTAAATAATAAGACTGATTAGATACGTTACTACAGGGTAGTAGCAGGTAGCAAAAGTATCCAAGTAAAACAATAGGGCTTACCCGGCCTTAGATAAACCCTTTCTGCGCTTTTGACGCGGCAGACTCAAATGAAGTGGGGATATGGGAAACTAACAACATTTTAACATTATGATATTCATGTGCTCTATCCACAGTCGTAAGAAAAAGAAACTAACTTCTTTAAACGTACATCCTACCATCCTTAAATAACGTGATATGGAGGTGAAAGAACGCTCTAATCTCCCCATGAAGTTGTTTTTATTTACTAAATACAATTTCGGTTAAAAACCGGTTAGTGGTGTAAAAGCCGGTTTTTTACTGAGCTCAAAAAGTTCCGGTTAACCGGTTTTTCGGTTAACCGGTTTGCATTCCCTAGTGAGCCCCCTAGCCTGCAGTTTGTCCGATTCTAGCTTAACATATGCTACGTGTAGTAACTGAGCGTGTACTGAGTGCTCAGTAGTGATATCATAATAGTTGAATAACATGCATTACAACTCAAACGAAACTCGTCCATGTACTGTGAAAGCGGTTCACACCAACCTCATTAGAGATGAGCCTTTTGGCCTGCAGTTCGGCGGATTCGGAGCGCCTTGTAACGTATTAGCCACCGCGGCGAATACATTACAAGACGCTCAGAACTGAATAACATGCTGTATCACTCAAACAAACCTCGACCAGGGGGCCGATTTTTTGTGTGTCGAACGCTCGAATTTTCACTCGACATATGTCAAATCATCATAGTTTTTTGACAGATCTCGAGTGAAAAGTCGAGCGTTCGACACTCAAAAATCGGCCCCCAGGAACTGTGAAAGCGGTTCACACTAACCTCGTTAGAGAGGAGCCCTCTAGCCTGTAGCTTGGCCGCGGCTAGCTTGGCAGCAGCTGCCTTCTGCGCAGCGATCTGCGCTGCTTGTGCCGCTAGACGCTCGCGTTCCGCGTTCGCATCATAGTAGTTGAACAACACCTCCGTCGATACGGGAACGTCACCGAAATACACCTCGTTAGGGATGTGCGACGAATCGAGGCAGTCATCGCTCCATCGCCTGAAAAATGGGATAATTTATGGCATAAATATGATTAGTGGTACAGACGTGCGTGCAGATTTTAACATGTTTTGAGTCCAAAAATTTTTACATTAAAAAAATATGTGGAATTTTATTTTTATACTACGACGGTGGCAAACAAGCATACGGTCCACCTGATGGTAAACGGACACCGCATACCACGATATGAAAGGCGGAATATTTATAGTAATAACACTGATAAAATACTGACTATAACCCTTACAAAGAAAATTAATTATATTGACATGTTTTGTTTTTGAATTGTTAAATACTCAGCGCCAGTTGCACCAACGTATGAACACAGACCGGTCATCGTCAAATATGGCGCCGGCAGCTGTCATCCCATAGAAACTTGTCAAACTTTACATACAATCAGATTTGACGAACACCGCTTACGATTACAGACGGTTTGGTGCAACCCAGCCTTAGTGGCAATTTTTTTATGGCTGGGTCCGAAACGAAAATTCAATTTCGCATGGCCGCGGGAAAGAATCGTTTTACACGAATTCGATTCTAATGTTTGGACAGGAGCAATCACTCTAAGAGCAGCGGGGCCCGGACCTTCTGAACTGTATCCCGGAGAAGTCCTTCCTGAAGGGTCGCACGGCGTACTGGTAGCCCTGCGGGCGCGGGCGCGGCGGCACCTGCGGGGCGCGCGGCGCGGCGGCGCGCGGCGCGGCCGGCGGCGCGGGGCCCGGCGTGCGGGGCCCAGCGCCGGGGGGCTTCGGCTTGTTGGTCGACCCCTTCGGCCGCCCGCGCTTCTTCGGCTGTGGTACCATCATCACGTTAAACCAGAAAATCAGGTCGGTAAGCCTTTCATAAATAGACAAGCCCAAAGATCAAGATCAAGTAAAATCGACCTTAAACTCTGCCGCTTCAGTGTGTAATTGTATAAATTTCCTCCTTATGCACAAAAACGAGACATCAAGAAATCGAGTACCAAAAAGCACCTTAATAGATATGTAAAGCAGTCAATAAAATCAAACCTCAAACAATCAAATCAATGTCTTCTGTACATAAAGGTAAACCAGAAATATATTTATGTCACACCTGACCATAAAGCGGTAATTACCGCACGCTCCGCGCGCGGGAAATCCCGCTTCCTGGCCAGGGGGTGCCATAAAATTTTGTACTTAACACGGGCGGTAATAAAGAAAGCCTCAGATCGCCTATTTATCGCCCTTGCCTTCGGCTCGGGCGTCAAATACCTGCGATCTGAGACATTCTTTGTTTTACCGCCCTTGTTAAGTAATGTACTATACCATTGTCAAGAGGGCGCTATTAGACTATTATGATATTTTTACTTGTTTACTCTGTCAGCTCTGACGTAAATTTTTAAATATTTTGCAGCGAAATGGTTTTTTCTCAGCAGCTTAATGTTTCACTCATGACTAAAAATGGTTTTGGGCATTTTTTTGTCATTTATCATATAATATTCAACACATTATTATTTTTCAAATAACCGTAACAGTGACACTGACGTACTGACCTGTCATTAAAATTATTGCCAGTGAAAGAAATTAGTTCCTATGAAATTCCGCAACATGGCGCATGGTCATATATTCCTGGTCGGGCTTTACGTTTATATAGAAAACTCTCTAGAGTTTCAAATATTAATCTAACATATAATGTAACGGGTCACTCCCATGTTTAAGGTCGAATATCACTCGACATGTTTCACACCGTCGTAGTCCGAGGCGGGAGTGACCCGTTTCATTATATTTCGATAATGATTATAATGACCAACAAAAATAAAAACAAAAAGGGCGATAAACTTACACTCACCTCCAGGCCGGGAGTAGAGGCCTTCCCGGGAGTACCAGATTTAGGCAGTTCAGGGCTGCTGAATGGTTTCCGATCCTCCTCACTACAAATAAATTATAAACTAATGAGGCTTAAAGTGATAAATGATAATGCTAGGACAAATTCACTTCAATGGAATTTAATATCTTTCGAACTTGAAACAGAGTTGCATTTTTGTGTTTCATTCAATTCCAAAACAAAACAAACTCTATTTTCTGTGACAGGAGATTCCAATTTCATTGGCAAATTGCCTTGTATGGCGGGCCACTAGAGGAAAAGTTGATGCTGAATTTAGAACTCCAGGAATAAGAAAATTAGTCTAAAATTCTAAACCCAAAGTGTATAAATTCCTGGAAGAAACGAGTATAAGGGATAGAACTTTAAGCACTGCCACAACAGATCAATATATGGTCGAGGCAGCATAGAAGGCCCGCAATAAACCAATAATAAATAAACAAACCTACAAAAATCGTCAATATGAATTAATTATTAATTACCTTTTATCAGCAGCTTTGGGCTCGGAGCGCTGCGCATCCGTGCCTTCGGTCGAGCCCTCCGGCTTGCAGGCTTCTGTCAAAATAAATCTTTACTATAGGGAGAGGGACCATTCTCATCAACAACCGAAAGACGTCCACTGCTGGACATAGGCCTACCCCAGAGAGCGCCACAATGACCGGTCATGGGCTGCCCGGATCCCCGCGACCCGACAGGAATGACCAGGTCATCAGCCCGCCTCGTTATGACCTTGTACAGTCAGCAACAGAGAAAAGAAGTTTTGTATGGCCGGGGGGTCCCTTTTTTCTTTGACTCAAAATTAATTATTACTCCAAAACAAAGAAGACATAAAACTATGTCAAAACGAGAAAATTCTATTCAAATATCTCAAAAAATAACAAAGTTATAACCGTTAGAATGTTTTTATTTAGAGACAGAAAGCGCTAAAGATCAGTGACGTCACTGACCTAGCCTAGAGCGCCATAGTAAATGGCTATACGTTTAATACAGAGGTGCGTTTTGCAGAAAAGGGACAGAAAATGCCCCCCTTAAACTTTAAATACTTATAATTATGTAATTATTTATTCTTTTGAGTTACTTTTTTCGCCATTTGATAGAGAATTGGATTTGGACTTATTGATTTTCTTATTTGGTGTCAACATCCGACATCAACATCCTATTACGACAGTTTTTTTATTGTGAATTTGTTTACTTAGCAATGAGAAAACAAATTGCAAAATTAAATCACCTAGCCCCAGGGTAAAGACGATGCCGGAGTGCCGAAGATGGTGCGAACTCACCTAGAAGATTCCTATTCAGTTATTCACTCGAACTTTCAAAAGGTTCGGGATAAAATATCTCGGAAATACAGACGCCGGCAGGGAATTCCGAACCTTAGCAGTGTGTTGCAGTCTTACTTATATGAGACCCAAAAAAAGAGGTTTATGTTACGAACAAGTACTTTTTTTTAAAGTGTTTAGTGTCAAATCATTATCACACATGTTAATTAATTTATCTAAAATTGATTTACCTGCTGGATTTTCTCCAGATTTGCCCTCAACTCCAATACTCGGCTGGCCATCATCTGTGAACGTAACTTTAGTTAATTGGTGCCAGTTTTGTAGTTCATGCTAACTTTTGATCTGGGGATCTATGATGGTCGCGTGATAAACGACAAGATAAAGCATGTCACTTTCTTTCGACTTCTTCTCGTCTATCACGCGACCATCATAGACCCCCTGAGCATCAACTTTAGCATATGTCTAGTAGCCTACATTGCCAACGGTATTATAACAGCCCACATGTATTTTTATGTATTATATTAATGCTAACGACTATTAGTATTAAAATTCATACCTTTTTGTTGCTCTACGGGCTTAGGAGCGTCCAATGGTTTCTGGGCAATATCTGAAATAATATTAATCAATTTTCAATAAAGGACTGATTGTGGAAGAAATATGTCATAGCTAGAATTAACAAGTAAATCTTATATGTAGCAGAAAATGCATAGCCGGGGCCACCATCTGCTACTGTAAATGGGCCAAATTTTTTGGCGTTGTAGTTTTTTTTTTAGAATTGCATGAAAATTGGTAGGTTGGAAGAGCTCCTGATTCTGAACAAAATGTGCATGATTTCCTACAGTGTCGCACAATTTTTTCCATTGAGTGACAAAACGTATGGGATTTTCGTAACTCAGTGAATTTTTTGTATGGGGAATAAAAAATTTTCGGCCCCATGTTGTCATTTTTTTTACTAGTACAGAATCAGGAGCTCTTCCAACCTACCAATTTTCATGCAATTCTAAGGAAAAAAAACTACAACGCCAAAAAATTGGCCCAAATATGGTAGTAGGAGAACACGCTTCGACGGCGCGTTTAAAAAACCCAATGAGACCGAACGCTGCATGTGCATGTATCATGCGATCAGAGAGTGGTACATACCATGCGGCTTCTCGACGTCAGGTCTGTGCGCCAGGTCATCAGGCTTGAAGATGTCGGTCTTAATCTTTATCTTCGGCTGATCCAAGTCTCCACTCTATAAACAATATCGTACATGTGTAAAAGACGGTTCAACACAAATGCATGTAGTCTAGAGCCGTGTTCCGAATCACGCTTAAAACGTATAAACGCGTTTACGATCGGACCGAATCACGCTCATAGCGTTTACATGAGATGTCGTGACGTCATTGATGACGTCATGGACGGCGCCATATTGGCGTTTACAGTGCTCACACTCCGAGGCGTCAGCACCTTAAACCAAACGTCAAGTTGATGTTTGATATATGAACATGACAGTAAACACAACATGCCCGGTCCGAATCAAAACACCACTCACGCGGCCTTGAGCGCGCTTACTGATTCGGACCGGCCGTCAGCACTGTAAACGCTGTGATCGTTGTTGGCGTGATTCGGAACACGGCTCAGGTCACCGCCACCGATAAACAAAATGTAACTCTGCTAGATGGTTGCGTTTCTTCTTCATACCACTTTCTGAAAAAGTGATGAGTCTATTAGCTCCTGCTATTTAGAAAAGAATCATTGTTGCGCTCAAATGAAGAGGATCAAAGTTGTATTTTTCTGCGCTCATTTAAGGGGAACAATTACTCTTTTCTGAAAAGCAGTATATGCCATTCCGTAGCGAAATTTCTTATATCTAGGGCGTCAACACTAGAATTACGCTCTGCCCTCCCTCGTTACGCTCAAGATTCTGCTTTAGAATTTTTCACTTTACTCAGGATCCAATATACCACCCTCACTTTAAATATATTATTTTGCCCCCTTGAAACATAATTTCTAATTGTTCTTTTTGCAAAAATAAAAGTTAACCAGAGTATATTGTTGTTTAAAACACTTTTACTGGCAAGAACCCGCCTAGCGGGCTCTGCGTAGCTTATCTCAGATACCGGACCGCCCGCTAGGCGGGCTATCGCTACATCGGTTTCTGGGGTACATTCAAGATTTAAGTCTGACAGTGAAAGTCAGTGGCGAGGCAAGACCAACATTTGATGTGGATAAGGTACATTTAACGAGGCCCTCTGAGTGCGATCGCAACGCAACGCCAACAAATATATTTTATGTCACACCTGCCCATAAACCGGCAATTACCGCACGCTCCGCGGGCGGGAAATCCCACTTCCTGGCCAGGGGTGACATAAAATTTTGTACTTAACACGGGCGGTAATAAAGAAAGTCTTGGATCGCATATTTATCGTCAAATACCTGCGATCTGGGACATTCTTTGTTTTACCGCCCTTGTTAAGTAATGTACTATTACATTGCGTCCGAGATATGCGTATTTGAGGCGCGAAAGCCCCTCGGACCGCGAGGCCGTGGTTGTTGACAACGTCGCTCACGCCTAACGCCACTTCTGGTGGAAGTGAGAAAAATAAAAGATAATTTGCTCACCATCATCTCACTATCCGGATGTGGTCTCTTATGCGCGTCCTGCGGCTCGAGTTTGATCTCCGGCTTGAGTTGCTTCACGTCAAGCGGCTTCTGCGCGTCGAGGGGCGGCAGCAGGTGCGGCTGCGGCGCCCACGCCGCCTTGTGCACCAATTCTGGCGCGTAGCCCTGGACTGGAGGAATAACAGGTATTGTTTACACTACCGTCAACTAGGATAGTTTTTTTTTACGGAACACTCTAAATGGAGTCTACAGTCCGCCATATTGTTTTTATTGCAACGTCACATATCCTATGTCACCCGGGATGACGTAAGGATTCCAACGATACCTCAAACATCTAAATCGGTTAAGGCGTTGAGAAGTTCTGGGGGAACAAAAAAAAATCTCATACATACATACATGAAACCTGAAAACATTGCACTCCTTTTTTTGGGCAGCCGTGTAAAAAGTTTAAGACCAAACACAATTTTATATGCAAATAATCAACATTTTATGAAGTTTCTAGTTCCTATTCCTTTGTGTATATAGCACAATCTATGTATTTAAGTATCTATTTATCTATAAAAGTATGTATATTATCATCTACTACCCATAGTACAAGCATCTGAGTAATGAATAATAAACGCAGGTACTTATTTTTGTACATATTTCTATCGCGCGTTTAAATTTGAATCTTCGCGGGTTTATTTTGTCAGGCCGTATCGAAAAGTGTGTTCAGGACTGACAGTCAATAATTATTATGTACATAAATTTGTACAAAGGGCTTCTAGCACATTGACAATCATAAAACACTGGGTCTCACTCAGGAGGGTAAGATTGTCCACAAACATTTTTTTAATTATATTCGTTTTTCTAATTAGCTGTGTAGTGAAAATCTGTATGGTATTTCTATATTTTTGTTTATAATGTATAATTTAGCTAAAAATATTTATAATTCTCTGAAATTGGTCCCTGTTAAATATAATTTTAAGCAAATATTTTATTTGAAAATTAGAAGTGCTACAATTATACCTTAGAAGATTTTGCATACCTGTTTGGTGTCAATTTAATACTCTCAAAGTACATAGTCTTTAAATTGACGTGGACTATTCAAAACAGAAATTTGTTTTAAAGAAGCTCACTTATTCCCTAAAACTTGAAACAAATTAATGTTGTCATCATACCGTAAATTTAGGTTAATTAGTGTAATTAGATATTGATGTTTAGTTCACATTATCAGCATCAGTCAAGGGCAGTTCTCAGTTCATTAACAGCAACACAATCAGTAACAGGATCACAATATTTAATATCTGGGCGACCGAACTTTGCTCGGCGTTTTCCCTGGCACCAAATTTCATCAAAATCGTTAGAGCCGTTTCCGAGATCCCCGAAATAAATATATATATATATACAAGAATTGCTTGTTTAAAGATATTAAGATAATGCCAGGCAAACTTATAAATTTAAGAAAATATATATTTAAATTACACCAAACATTGCAAAATCACTGGACATATTTTTTAGTTAATAGCCTAGTAAAATATTTCTTAATATAATATACTGATATTATATCACTGTTATAAAAAGTATAAACTAAAATTGATCTTAATATGTTATTTTTAATTGAAACAGATGAACTGAATGAAGCGGTCACACACAGATAATACACTGTACATATATGCCATACGATTAAATAAATAAACAGATAGTGACCCAAAGAATCTGGAAATTCCTGGAAGCAACGGGTATAAGCATAGAACTTTAAGGGCTGCCACAATAGATCAATAACTGGTCGAGGCGGCATAGAAAGCCCACAACAAACCAATAATAATAAAAGTGGTCACCGCAGCCTTTGGACGCTTCAGACGCTTGCAACCCCAGGGGCATCACATGCCATTTTTTATAATACAATGGTGGCAAACAAGCATGCCTATAGATGCTCGCATCTCCAAGAGTCATGTGCATGTCCAGAAAATGCACATTCAGGTTTAGTCCCTTGGTTTTCGAGATTATCAAACTTTTCTATTTTTTTAATAATTGCTAATGTATGCAACATCAGAGCCTAATTTTTAAAAATGAGTCCTGTCTACCATAAAGTTCTAATACCTGTCTGTTAGCATCACTACTAAAGAATAGTTAACAATAAACAGAATGAGAATATCTTTTTATTTATGGCCTCAACGGTCATTAAAGTGAAACAAGGTACCAATTATAAAGAAATTAGAAAAGTTTGATTATCTCGAAAACCAAGGGACTTTTACTAAACCTGAATCTGCATTTTCCGGACCAGCCTCAGGTGCTCTATCAGTGGTTAGAAGCTTCGCCATTAATTACTGGACACCCTGTATATATAATTCAGGTAAATTTTTAGCTTGGCTGTTGTCAAATCATATTTGGTATCTATCAAAAAAAAAATGAAACAGATTTGATCACTTACATGACTTACCCATGTGAGACTGAGGCATGTGCAGCTGAGCCTGTGGCTGTTGAGGAGGAAAACTCTGATGATGCGGGTAGTTCTGGTGCGCCGGGGGCGCATACGACAGGTTCTGGGGGGCATAGCCTCCAGGCGGCGGAGGCCCATACGCCGCAAACGCTTCCGGGGGCGGATAGTGCGTATTGTACGCACTGGCGTATGGTTGATATGAGATCTGATGACCATTATCTACAACAATGTGCATCAAGTCAGATTATTTAGTTTTTATTATGTTTTAAGGGGATGAATTGTTCATTCAAGAGACTTCAAGGACTTACCCATGTAATTAAGCGGCAAACCGTTCCCCTGGACCACACCGTGGCCCGGCTCCCCGTCCATACGCAACCGCTTCTGGTTCATGGCTCTTTCGGCTTCATAATTCATCTTCGTAACTAGAATAACAAACAACACTTAAATGCACCTTCTCCGTTAACACTGCCGCACATTTTAGCCGCGATATTGTTACAAAATAAGACTAATTGGATAGTTTCGCGTTCGCCGTGACAGACGCCAACCGGACGCCAGCACTAAACACAGGTTATACTCTGGCTCAAAGCAAACACAAGCGTACCTTTGTTGGTTTCAGATTGTTATTGATTTTAGTTAATAGAAACACCTCGAGCCTTCCCCGCGATAGTTTGGTGCATAATAAAGCACGATATTAAGTCAAAATAACTGTTGCATACAAAATATGCATCGAATTATCAGCTTATTGACAGTAAAATTAGAAAAAAACACAAGTGAAGCGGAGGTCGTGTATTTTTTTTCTCATTCTTTGATTTTATTTTTTTAATGGTAATACTAGGCGTCTTTTTCTTGCGGGTTTGACCACACCGTACGTGTGGTTATGAAGCGGTTATAGTAATCGATTTTTAGTGTTACCAGTACATGGAAAGTAACTATGATAAACTACGAGTATGAAAAACGTTTCTTAATTGTCATAATATCAGCTGACAGTTGTGTTAGGTTTCGTTTAGTTAGGTTATGCTATAGTAGGTCCTCCGTTTTTACGTAAATATAGTTTTTACCTTTTGCAAAATTGCACATGCATTAATTAAGTGGAAATAACACTATGACTGAGTACACTCAGCCACCGCCACCAGACCCTAATCTACTCAAATTTTATGAAAAAAATGACTATGAATCACTTGCTAAATACTTGATAGGTAATAACTATCGATATCGCGAAAACATAATTATACCGCGGTTTCTTGGTCCTGCCGAAATTAAAACGAATGAAGAGAAAATGATCGAAGCAGCTGTTGAAAGCTGTCCGTTTAAATCGCTCACCAGTTGTGTTGTTGGTAAGTCTTCCATAATCAATAAATTTGGTGAAATAAAGGCTCAGAATTGTGGATCTCGTTATCAAATATATTTCGTGTTTCACTATATTGTAAACATATTCAAGAGATATGAAGCTGTGTAATACATAATTATTAAAAAAGAGTATTTTGTAGGTTATGGTTTGGGGCTTGCGGTAGGTCTCTTCACCTCCTCACTCATGCCAAACGTAACAGACACCACAGCGCCACAGACACAAACAGCTAGAGAAATACTAAGGGAGATGAAAACTGCAATGTTAAGTAATGCAAAGACTTTTGCAATACTTGGTGCTGTGTTCTCCGGAGTTGAATGCTGTGTAGAGTCTGCAAGAGGCAAGTCGGACTGGAGGAATGGGACTTATGCTGGTGGTGTTACAGGTGGACTTATTGGATTGAGAGGTATGATGTTTATTGCCATAAATATGAACATGCTAACCATTGAGATATTTGGTGTGCAATGCATAAAAAATAAAATATTGATGATATAAAATAGTTTTCTACACATGAATGTAAAAAAGATGACTCTTAAAGGGTATAATGAGCATTGAATGCCTTTTAGATGGCATTGAATTTGCAAATTTTATTTCATGGAATATTTGATGTCTATTATTTCTCTATATATATACTATATTTTTATTATTTCAATTATTAGTGTTAATTTTCATACAAGTTTTGAGCTGAGTCTAGCCTTTAAACAAATGTATGTAATCTTGTCAAGTTGAATACTGTATTTCTATTTCAGGTGGCCTAAGAGCAGGTGTTTTGGGTGCAGCAGGTTTTGCAGCATTCTCAACAGTTATTGATTATTACATGCACCAGCGAGGCTCGTGAATAAACTTTAAATTCTAGAAGCAAAAGTTAATTAATTAGTAGAGTAAATGTTTCATCAAATGTTAAGAAAACAAAACATCTAAAATAAAATAAACAATGAATCCACAACAAAACTGGTTTTCTTACTGCAAGAGAGAGAAAAAAGGTATCACGCTATCTCTTTAAGCGGGTATTACACTGTCCTGATTCGGGACACTTAGAAGGGTTCGGACCTATACGTTAGAGCGAGATGCCTCATCTTTGCCCCCTGGCTAGATGCTGGCCAAGAGCGATCCCATTTTTATTTTTTTGCTTCAACTCCCCTCCACTCACTAGTTACGCCCGATTCAGGACAGTGTAATACCCGCTTTACTTCGGCATTTTTATGTTTGTAATGTTGGCAGTAAATCGGTGTGCACACTATTATTTAGTCTGTGGTTTATGTTATTGACTTTACATGTGTGTGTGTGTAACGGCCGAATGAAAAAAGAAAAACGTTACAAAGCCGTCAAAAGTCTACGCGAGTCGCGATTGATTTTTAACATTTTTTGGGAATAATGTATTAACTGATGGTATTTTTGTAGTGCTTTTGTACTTAAACTTTAGCCTAGTTACTAATTTGAAGTAATAGTTAGTGTTTCGTGCTCAATAAAATCTATAAAATGAAGGATCCCTTTGTGTCGGACTCTGCGATCGATTCACCGGCCAGAGAAAGCCTCAGAAACGTCGATGGATGTTATAATAAGAACTTATTTAACAACAAATCCTTCGCAAATTCCCGTCGTGCCTTGCAGTCTGGCGCTGAGAAGATTTCGAGGACTTTTAGAACTGTTAGAAACACTTTTGGTAATTTGTCACAGGTATGTAAAACAATCAATATGTTACTTATCTGCCCACTTATATCATATTCAAACGACAAACGAGCATATAGATATGCTATATCCTCTTATACGATATTTAATAGTGCATTTCTATATATAAATTACATTTAATCCATATTTTTCTCACCATTGACCATGAACTTGAGACATGCCATATTTTAGCATTTCAGGCTAGGCGGTAGGCGCAGGCATCGCCTTGCGGAGACTGGATCTCCGTGCAAGGCCCCATCTACACCTGTTACCAAGAAAAAGCAGGTAACATTTAAATCTCTCTGTACTTATGGTACTTAAGGGTATTACACTGTCCTGAATCAGGCGTCCTAACTAGTGGAGGGGAGTTGAAGCATCTCGCTCTAACGTATAGGTCGGAACCCTTCTAAGTGTCCTGAATTCAGGACAGTGTATTACCCGCTTTATGCCCACTTTTTTAAACTAACCTGGAATATAAAATGGCTTTTGGGGGTTGGCACACTGATGCGGTTTCAGCACGACAGTGACATGCAAGTGAGACAGTGCTATGCATACAGCACCGCCGTCCAGTTACCGAATCTGTGTGACAACCACCTTACAACATAACTTTTCACATCACCTATTCGGATAAGGGCTTTTTCTTCCCTGCTAGGAGGGATCAAAATGGCACTTTTCTTCCCTGCTAGGAGGGATCAAAGTGGCACTTTTCTGTAATGAGTAATAAGTTATTAGTATCGATTTTGATAAAATAAATGCACAACAATTGTTATTTCAGATCTTTCATTATCCTCAATAGGTGATGTGAAAAGCAGCATGTGTCACATGGAAGCAATAGTAGATTGTGTCACAAGGGAGCAAAATGCCATATTTACGGCGTGGGCGTACATTGAATCCTGAATGAAGCGAAGGATTCTAAAATAGAATCCTGAGCGTAGTGAGGGATTCAAGTATAAACGCCCAAGGTGGAAATAATTTTGCTTCCATGTGACACATACTGCTTTTCACATCACCTATTGAGGATAATGAAAGATCTGAAGTGCTACCGGTAACATATTATAGATGCTCTAATATATATCAAATTTGAAAACCTTTTCCCGGAATTAGTCGAAATAGAGTATATTGACGTTTATTGACGATTTTAGCAAAAAAAAAATTTTTTCAAATTGAAATTAAAAATAAGTGTAAAATTTGAAATCCTTATCCCCGAATTAGTCGAAATCGAGTATAAAGACAAATTTACGCAAAAAAACAATTGTCAGCTCAAAATCCTGTGGGCCAGCTACACCCAGCGAGCGTACCACGCACTGCGCGTTCAGTACAATAACGTCTTCAGGATCCTATTGGGGCTGCCACGATATTGCAGTGCGTCCGGAATGTTTGCGGCGGAGCGTACGGACGATTTTTACGCAATAATGCGCAAAAGGACGGCGTCAATAATGCAGAGGCTGTGTGGCAGTGAAAATGGCATCCTGAAGACGTTGATGGATAAGTTGGATGCTCCACTGCCTAGGCACTGGAACAGATTACATTGCGCAGACACATATGATGGGAGGTGGAGCATTTAACTTTTAACTTTTATTAGCATTTTAGCATTCGCATTCTTTTATGTATTTTTAAGTTTTTCTTGTATGTATTTTTAACTAACCCTAACTGATAAGTTTTTCTTTTTGTTTTTATTAAAATGTATTTACTAACCTATGGATGTAATGTCTGAAATAAATAAATAATAATAATAATAATAAAAATTAAAAATAAGTGTAATATTTGAAATCCTTATCCCCGAATTAGTCGAAATCGAGTATAATGACAATTTTTCGCAAAAATAAAATTTTCAGCTTAAAATTAAAAATAAGTGTAAAATTTGAAATCCTTATCCCCGATTTAGTCGAAATCGAGTATAATGACCATTTTTTGCAAAAAAAATTTTTCAGCTTATAATTTAAAAAAAGTGTAAAATTTGAAATCCTTATCCCCGAATTAGTCGAAATCGAGTATAATGACCATTTTTCGCAAAAAGTAATTTTTTCAACATAAAATTAAAAATAAGTGTAAAATTTGAAATCCTTATCCCCAAATTAGTCGAAATCGAGTATAATGAAAATTTTTCACAAAAAAAAAAAATTCAACTTAAAATTAAAAATAAGTGTACAATTTGAAATCCTTATCCCCGAATTAGTCGTAATCGAGTATAATGATGATTTTTCGTATTTTTTTTACTTAAAATTCAAAATGAGTATAAAATTTGAAATCCTCATCCCCGAATTAGTCGAAATCAAGTATAATGACGATGTTTCACAAAAAAAAATTTTTACTTATAATTAAAAAAAAAAAAAAATTCGCAAATAAAGACATTGAGCTGACGTTTCGTATCGACTGAATTTGAATTTTCAGTGATACTAGAATTTTGTTGGTTTTGTATGATGCTTCAAATTTGAATTATTTCATTATATATTATTAAATATTTTATACTTTTACACAGGGTCCTTGAACAGAAAAGTGCCACTTTGATCCCTCCTAGCAGGGAAGAAAAAGCCCTTATCCGAATAGGTGATGTCAAAAATTATTTCCAGCTTGGGCGTTGATTCTTGAATCCCTCACTACGCTCAGGATTCTATTTTAGAATCCCTCGCTACGCTCAGGATTCTATTATATAATCCTTCTCTTCGTTCAGGATTCAAGTTACGCCCACGCCGTAAATATGTCATTTTGCTCCCTTGTGACACAATCTACTATTGATACAAACCAACTCCTCCATTGACCATCTTAAATTTATTAAGCCGTCGTCTACCAGTCCCTGGGATCCCAGGGCAGATAACAAAAGAATGGCATTGTATATTTTTTTCACCGGGAGAGGACGGCTTGGGTGGAAAGTTTGAATAGGGAACAAAATTATATTTCAGATAGAAACTAGAAATTACGCTAACAGACTAAGCTTTTATCAAAATTTGTCCTTTGAAAAGGGTGTTGAAAGTTTGCTTGGGAAAATGTTGGTGCTTTTGTCCAGCATGCCCACATTAACATGTAACTATATTTGTTTTAAGTTATTATGCAATGGGCCCCTGTTTAGTCAACGACTTATATTTTGATTTGTACAATATAAATCTTTAATTTTGCCATTCCAGGTATTAGGCAGGAGCCCTGCTAAATTGTACAGTCCCTTTGGGATAGAGACGCCGCACAGCCGAGACTTCAGAATGTCCCCCTACATGCCTGATACGCCAGACCATGGGTATGCCATGCTTTTATTATTTTCGAACCATGACATCTACGAGGAGCCAGGAGGAGCTACCGGTTGCCAGTTTTTGTTGCACTTTTAGCACCACCCAGGGGTCACGTGTAGGGTAGCGGTGGGTACTTTCCCTACGGACGTGATGCAACTTCGAGCCCCCTTTGTCAAGAGAGTGGGCAACTTGACTGTTAAACTGTGTGCAACACAGGCGCTCATGGTTAAGATTCAATTGTTTTAAGAAATGTCAAATAAATATTCTTTATTATTATTCAATCGATTTTCGATCTTAGTGACCCGTTTCGTTATTAAAATTGGTCTTCTATTCCAGATTGTCGCCCAAACGACGCAAAGGCGTTACCCATTCATGGCACATCCTCGCCAAGAAGAGACCACGGGCCCTCTTCCACTGATGCCTTGTTTTGCATTTTTGCAATACGCACAAATATATCCCACCGCTTGTATGTAAGATATATATAGCTTTCTACTGTCCATTGTATGCGATTGGTGCTATATTTATGATGTCTGATAGTGTACTGAGGGCATTTGTAAGCTGGTGCTCAAGGAATGTTGACTATAGACATGTTTAGCTATTATACCAGTTGTGCCAGCATTTTTAAAGAAATAACTTTAGCACCAGAGTGCAGCTCTAATACTTGTTCAAATCTACATTTTCTTGTAGTCAAATTGTGACAACCAAAAAATTTATGGTCTGCGCCAAAATCAACACAACTCCAAATAGGTCATAATATTTTGTCTTTGCTAAGAAAACGACCATAGTATCAAGCTACAAGAAATAGTTGTGTTGTGTGTGATATGATATGAATGTGAATACGGAGTATACTTGAAATCATTTCTGTTGAACGAATTGCACCAAAACATTTCCTTCGAAAAGCTACTTTACCGTTCAAACAATAAGGTTCAAAATCCAATAACATTTTAATAGAAATACGTTAAATAAAAAGAGTTTCAACCATAATATCCTCCATAGTTAGGCATATCTATTTTAGATCTGAAACTATTACTGATCACCTCTATCATTTATATAAACTCAAGTATTATCAAATTATACAGTATTATATACGCCAAAATTACGCTTGTTTTAAGGCTATTAGACTAAGCATTTTTTACATAATGTAACTACGTGCTACGCTTTGCTATGACAATATTGTAGGCTGCTATTTTTACTATTGTAAGTATTCCTAGGGAATCTCAAACGTGTACTTGGGCAGTGATTCTTCGGTATCCGTAATTATTTTTAGTTGTGTACAGTCAAGGGCACCAATATGTATACACTTTTTCACCTTATTCCATTGAAATAAGGTCCAAAAGTGTATACATGTTTATGCCCTTGACTGTACCTAATCATCTAATCTACACCTTGAGTTCTGTCCGACTTCTGACTGAACCAAGGGTGGATTTTAAGGACGAGGTTTATAATTATTGGAAAATATTTTTAATTAAAGAATATTGTAATAATTGCGGCATGATGATTGATGTCATTGCTGTGAGATTTTATTTATTTTATGAGGATTAATGCTCTTTTAGGTTAAAAACCGAGGCTGCTACAACTGTTCTCTAGAATCTCTAATACATATACCGTAAATGTGTTAATAATAAGAACATTTGTAGTTATTATTAGCCCATTCTCCATCATCCTGCGGTTTTGCTGAAACCCACTGTGTATCGTAATCGACGATCGATCAATACATTTTGTGCTGTTGGCATGTGTATCAATACCCTTAGGGTGGTGAGCAACATAGCTCAATATATTCATAATGATTTCCATATGAAAGTGCTTACTCTCATTGGGTAAAGCATGGACCAAATTCAAATGAACTTAATTTATATAACTTTCTTATTTAAAAACATTCAAAAAGAATAGTACATTACTTACCAAGGGCGATAAAACAAAGAATGTCTCAGATCGCAGGTATTTTACGCCCGAGCCGAAGGCAAGGGCGATAAATATGCGATCTGAGGCTTTCTATTTTAGACAGCTTTTATATTCACCGGGCAGTTTTATTTTTATTTTAGTGCTGTATGTTTGTGTTGTGGTTTCTTATTCTTATTTTTAATTTTAAGGGTATTTTATTCTTAATAGTCAGTTAATAAATATACTGAATTGATGTTTCTATGTTTGTTGAATGTTGATGAACGCAAGCATAAGTCAAGCGCACACCTATTTAGGTACGCTACAATCCTGCACTGCATACTCAAAACATCTTTAAGAAAAATCTATTTGAGCAATCCTTAAACGAAGGCGCCTCCCATGTGTTTACGTAAATCTAAACAAAATATGATGACGTTGTTTACTAACGATGTGCTAAATATTCCTAAACCTTTTGAGCGCCAAGCAACGGACACAAATGACGCGTCGGTGACGCCACACTATCGCATTGTTCAACGTGAATACGTGAAATTAAACCTTACGCAATCGCGCATAGATCGCTATTACTTTGGCCAGGCTTTAGACTTTGGCGTCCATGGAACGATTTTCCGATGACGTGATTTGCCGGCTGGCGATGAAAGGGTCGAGTAACTATTTGGTTATTTATATACAATGAATTTTGAGTAATCATAGTAACACCAAATTTTGTTTAAATGTATTTAAACACATTAGGTTAAGATTGGGTTTACTTTACTAACCGTATGTTTTTAGGATTCCGTACCAAAAAAAGAACCCTTATGGTTTTTTTTATTATACAGAGCTGCCATACCTGAGACCTGTCTGAATATAGTTCTGTAGTATCTGTACCCTTACCATGAGTTTGCAATGTCTGCATTACCGTACTCGCTAGCGACTGCGTAAACGATTTAGTATTGGCGATTCTTAGTTCTATTGCGTAACCGCCAGAGGCACTGTACTTTTGTCCATACTAAATCGTTCATGCAGTCGTCGCTAGCGAGTACGGTAATGCAAACATTGAAACTCATGTTAAGGATACTGTGTAGGTGTACCTAATTTTGCAGGAATGGATTACGATGCTGTTCTTTATGAAGACTTTAATCCTATAATAACTATGCAATAATAAAGTACAATAAACGTTTCTGTACCTATTGTATACTAGTCGTCGCGTGATGTATTGGCATTCGCTAACTATAGTACAGTCAGACTCGAAAGTGATTTTGACCGGTGTAAGGGAGGGTGTTGCTATTAGGCTGGAAACAGTGCTCGACCGACGGTCAGCGCGTATGGTCGGTCCGCTGACGGTGAGCATCGCTCTGAACGCACGTATGCTTTCGTACAGCTGTCTACACACCAAAGCCGCCGGCCCGGCGGCACGAACCCGGCGGGTTAATTGCCGGCGGGTAAACCCGAGGTAAAACCGGGCCGGCGGCTTTGGTCGTTCCAAAATCAGGCCGCCGGCCTTGCCGGCTGGGTTCGTGCCGCCGGGCCGGCGGCTTTGGTGTGTAGACAGCTTACAGCGATAGGTACGCCCGACCGACGGTACGCGCTGACCGTCGGTCGAGCACTGTTTCCAGCCTTAAATACGTTGGCTGTCCACCCTGAAAAATTATGAGCGTTTGATCCCACCGGTGATGCTGATGGCAGCCATCGTGTTAAGCAATGTAATGTAACACATTGATCGATGATGGTTGGTGGATTGGTATGGTATAACCCTAATGTACCTATGTACAGTCAGCCCATGAAAATGTTGAGCATACTTAGAACCTTGTCACATCTAAATCTAAGAAATATTTAGACTGAAACGTCATAAAATTTGAAACCTCTTTAATTTGACAAAGTACTAAAGTGCTCAACATTTTCGCTGGCCCACTGTAACAGCACCGAGGGATTTTTCAAATGTAAGGAATCGAGGTGTTATATGCTACTTGAGGCTGTCCGTACATTCGTGTAAAGAACTAACAATACTTTTTATTTTATATACATATACTGAATATACGATTTTTTTGTATATAATTTGCTGGTTTTCATTGATACACACCAAATACCGGATCGAAATTATCTACATACATACAGTTAACCCTTGGCACGCCAAGGACACCTAAAGTTTGTGTTGTTAGTCTATACTCATTACATACTTTCAATATTATTCAGTTTACAGATCACCTTCAAATACCTAATGCGAAATGAAACAATCATTTATGTAATTCGTTTTATTTATAAAAATAATCCTTAAAACATTTGTTGTTTTAACCTATCAATACTTTTCCTCATTTCACTACATTCCTTCATTGACTACAAGCACGATTTGGTCCTCTAGTAATTAAAAAACTAAAATGAAAAGGCGCAGCAGTATGATTATATTGATTTTAACACTGGCACATGCTTATATTCCACTGGGTATTTTACTATGACGCTAACGTAATATATTTTATGTCACACTAGGCCATAAAGTGGCAATTACCGCACGCTCTGCGCGCGGAAACTCCCACTTCCCGTCCAGGGGAGACATAAAATTTTGTACTTACCACGGGCGGTAATAAAGAAAGCCTCAGATCGCATATTTATCGCCCTCGGGCGTCAAATACCTGCGTTTTACCGCCCTTGGTAAGTAATGTACTATAGTTTGTCACACCTGGCTATAAAGTGTCAATTACCGCACGCTCCGCGCGCGGAAAAATCACACTTCCTAGCCAACAAGTAAATAACATAGAATTTTGTACTTACCACGGGCGGTAATAAAGAAAGCCTCAGGTCGCATATTTATCGCCCGTGCCTTGGGCTCGGGCGTCAAATACTAGCGATCCGAGACATTGTTTTACCGCCCTTGGTAAGTAATGTACTATTCTTATTCTATTACAAACATACGACTAAGTATACAGTGTTTATGCACAGCGTTATTACAATAGTGTTAAAGTAGATTATCCTATGGAATAAGCGCATAAGCAAAAAAGGAAGAAACGTACATAGATAACTACATAAATTACTACCAATGAAGGAATTGTAGTCATATAGCAGCGTTATATAGTACTCAACAGTAAAGATTATCAAATACTTACTAGTAAACATCCAAAATGGTAATTACAGTCCATTTTTAGGGTTCCGTACCCGATGGGTCCAAACGGAACCCTATTGCTGTCACTCACGCGTCCGTTCGTGTCCGTCTGTCACAAAATTTGTTCCGAGAATTTTTTAATCCTTTTCCAGGCCCCAACAATCTACGTGGTTTTACGAAAAACAAAATATATATTCAAAACAGGTATGTATTATGTATTGGAAATTAATTTAATATTAATTAAGCGAAAGTAACTTTTCGCCGAATTCCAATTCGATTTAAACTTTAAACCTTAACTTCGGGTATTAAGGTTGAAATTTTAACTACACGCATGTGGTCGATAAATCGTATTATGCCTGGAGAAGGTTTAACTTCCCATCGACCTATGAACTTGCCATTTGGTGACAATGTTTATTATTACGTATATTTTAACAACAGATAATAATATAAATCAGATTTATTTCTTTGAAAATTTCTTATATGTTCCTATTAATCCAAACTTAATTTTGCAGTTGGTTCGGAACCCTAAATGTGCGAAGTCCGACACGCACTTTGCCGGTTTTTAGGGTTCCGTACCCATAGGGTAAAACGGGACCCTATTACTAAGGCTCCGCTGTCCGTCTGTCACCAGGCTGTATCTCAAAAACCGTGATAGACAGTTGATGTATTTCTGTTGCCGCTATAACAACAAATACTAAAAAACAGAATAAAATAAGTATTTTAGGAGACTCCAATACAACAAACATGGTTTTTTGCCATTTTTATAGATAAGGTACGGAACCCTTCGTGCGCGAGTCCGACTCGCACTTGGCCGGTTTGCTTAGTCTATTAAGTCCCGTACATTTGGATATTTCGGGAGCTACGCTACCAGTCGAAGAGTACAATATATATACTGAGGAATACCCGTGGCGGTGTTTCGCTAATTTTGGCTTGGCTTGGACGTCACCAAGTTATTAGGCGTAGTGCGTTCTCCGGTATATTTGAAAATTTGATCGCTTTGGATGAGGAATTTTAATGACCATTTTGGATGTTTTAAATCTATTTGGTGATCTTAACTGCTACGTACATTCAAGGGCTCCAATTTGTATACATTTTGTCACCTTATTACATTGAAATAAGGTCCAAAAATGTATACATATTTTTGCCCTTGACTGTACGTACTATATTATACTGTACTGTACACTCATCGTGACCTAACTCATCTCACTCCAATTCCAGTGAATTACCTAACTTAATGTTGAAATTAAAATTATCATATCGATATTTCTCTGAAATAAAAATAACAAAAAACATTTAAGTGTTACCTATACAATATCAACCGATCGATCGTCGATCGTTGCATTGATAGGCGTCCAGTCGTCTATCAATTGATGTGATAGTGCATTTTAAATCAACCGATGGATAAACAAATTGGTGTCAAATGACTCCGAAAACATCACATTGATTTTATTGAGATTGAGACGATATGTAATCGATGAGTATTTTGGTGCAGTCTACCTGAGAATTGGAATGAAGAGATGGACATTCCACGAGATTGTCGCTTACACAACACTTGTTCACTGCGTAGCAGCTACCCTATTAACAATCTGCAGAAAGCCCAAGAATATTCTGTTAAACATTAAACTGTAGGTAAAATATTTCAGATTATCGTAAGCGACATTCTTGTGGTCTCATTAACATTTATTTGGATTAACAAAAACTTGGTACCTCTAAGACTAGAACTATTGTATACAACTGTCCAAAAATTATCACAAATTGATGAAAATATTTTCGCATAACTTCAGTAGCAAGCATGTTACACGCAATGCAACGGAAGAAACGATATTACAAAATAATTGAATTGGCAATTAAATTGGAGAGCGACATTGTAAGTAAAGCCGGGGATTCACTAGGGGACAAATGTCCTGCGACACGTGTCGCCAGCGACGTCGGGTGAAGTAAGTAGCGCGACGTTGCCGGACTTCGCTCGACATGTCTGGCAGCATCGCGCGACACGTGTCGCCAGTGAAGTAGCGCGACGTTGCCGGACTCCGCTCGACGTGACGTCGCTACGGAAATAAGTCACGCGATTTCGCCAGATATATCAGGCGAAGTTTCGCGAAGTCGCACGACTTCGCCTGACGTCGCTACGGACATAAGTCGTGCGATGTCGCCAGAAATGTCAGGCGAGATCGGCCGGCTTCGCTTCACATGTCGTGGGACATTTGTCCCCTAGTGATTCCCCGGCTTATAAGGCTAGGTGGGGTAAGGTAACTCTCCTGTGCAACATACTTGCTTGATGCCATTAAGCCGTTGTCAGTTAAGCGGCGTATTGCGTCTTCTGGATAAAAGGTTTTTAATGACAATCACTAACATTAAAAGAAAAACCATAGGGTTAATTGTCAGGAAAATTAAACACACAAGTATTTAGTTGAATAAAATCCTAATAATCTTAATATAGTTACAAGTTTTTCCAGCATACCCTGCAAGCCAAATAACAGTCAAATTATTTATTTTCACTTAGTGGATAATTTATATCCAAGAGAATCTACTATATTTAGTTATACTATTTAGGTAAGTCAAGGTTGCGAGATAAAGGTAAACCTATGATAATATAATAATAACATCTTATAACAAAAAAAAACTAACGATTTTTACATTTTCTTTCCACATACAATGATATCTTAAACAGAAATAGTAACTTTTACTTACAGTAACTTAAGACATACAAAAGGTACCTAAATTATATTATGGCATCTAGACACTTTCAGATCTGATCTCCTACGGCAAATATATGTAGGTATAGGTAAATAATGCGAACATAGTTGAACCACCCATGATTATAATATTTATAATTGTTAATTTAATGCAAATAACTGACAACAATATATGTATCAGAAATATCGGAAATGACATTTCGGCTTCCAGTATTCAAAGGTAAATTTTCAATTTGAGTTATTTACTAAATTGGTATAGCTCTCCTAAAACCAACACAAGTTTACCTATGAAGAAAATAAGTTTAAGAATGAAATTCGTTCGTTTTACGAGGTCTACAATGTAAAACTGTTTTTTCTGTAGGTACTAAGGAGTTACGTCACGAGAATAACGAACTGTGGCTTCGTCCAAAGTTAAAATTATTTAATTTCAACGTAGGCATAATATGCTGCACCTGTAAACTCGTCATTCTTCGGCCTGATTTACAGCTATAATACTAGCACCGCCGATTGCCTAGAAATAAAATATTACGCTGATTGGATAGCCATTGTTCCCTACGTAAAAAAGAAGGCCTATGATATGATATTGTCTCATGGATCCGATAGTTTCCAAGTCGTTCCAATAGTGTTGATACAACTTCGAAATAAAAACGATTTTATGACCTAGCAAGGACTCAAACTCGCATCTGTTGCTTTGCTAGGGGACTGCTCTTCCATTTAAGCTGCGTCTAGTTGTTATTTTATCGATGACAAATGATTACAATTTATACGGATTAGTCCCAGGGGTTGCACATAATTAAAACTAAAAGGCCTGAACCAAGCAATTATTCTTATAAACTGTTGAGGTAGATATTGAATAAATGTGATTTTTTCCTTCGAAATTAATTGATAAGTAGTTGTATTATTTGGCAAATGGATTTCTTAAAACCATATAGGTATACAGGAATTAGCTTACAACAAATACCTACTAATCAGCACAATGAGGTACAGTCGACCAAAAAAGTGAACTACCACTTTTCGACTCTATTATGTGTACGTTAAAGTCAAAAAGTGGTAGAGTACTTTCTTTGCTGACTGTACCTACCTACTTGAAAACTATTGTACACTAGTGGCTCTGTGAGCTGTAGAGCTGGCGAGTGTATAATTTTTTAATTTCCAAAATCAGACATGACGAGAAATTTCTATATAATGGGGCATGCTGCTGCAAACATGGCCACTAGGTGGCGCCACTAGAGTATGCCACATCTCGATTGATGCACATTTAACTTAAAAAAATATTGTACGTTTAAAATACCGTTATAAATAATAATTATTATTAAACTTTGTATCTTAGGCTGAGACACTGTCGGTTAATATTTCAAAGCCATTTAAATACAAAAGGTTTTGTTTAGACAGGAGGGTGTCAGTTATATTTTCGTAAACATATACTCGTCCGTTTAGGGCGCTAAAATGGATCCAAATGAAAAGTACGGACGTCTGACTCTGACACAGCTAAAAGCACTTTTACGGCAACGCGAGCAATCAGTAAAAGGACCGCAAAATTAAGGTGGTTGTAGTGGGAAAAAAAGAGGAAATTTCTGAAAAAAAAACTAATTATTAATATATTAGTATATGTTCCGTAAAATATACGTAATAATAAACATTATCAGCAAATATCCAGTTCATAGGTCTCAGCCCAAAGAGAATAATAATCACGAACTAATATCTTGGCACAAACTCAGTGGCGCCACCTAGTGGCAAAGTTTGGCAGCCGCCAACCTCATTATTCTCTTTGGGCTGAGACCTATGAACTTGATATTTGGTGTTAATGTTTATTATTACGTATATTTTACGGAACACATACTAATACATTGATAATTAGATTTCTTTTTCAGAAATTTCCTAATTTTTCCCATTACATCCACCTTAATTTTGCGGTCCTTTTACTGATTGCTCGCGTTGCCGTAAAAGTGCTTTTAGCTGCGCCGGAGTCAGACGTCCGTATTTTTCATTTGGATCCTTTTTATCGCGCTAAACGGACGAGTATATGTTTACGAAAATATAACTTACACGCTCCTGTCTAAACAAAACCTTTTGTATTTAAATGGCTTTGAAACATTAACCGACAGTGTCTCGGCGTAAGATACAAATTTTAATACTTATTTATATTTATAACGGTATTTTAAACGTACAATATTTTTTAAAGTTAAATGTGCATCAATCGGATGTGGCAAACTCTAGTGGCGCCATCTATGCAGAGCTTTGCGCCGCCTGCCCCATTATTGAACCTGCTCACAAAATTTCACGAGAATCGGTTGAAAAATGCGATCTGTAGAAGATACAACCGGGAACCCTCCGGATATATGAAAGCATTTTTATCGAAGCTAAAGCGGAGATTAATTAACATTACTTTTTTGCTGCTTTGTATCCCCAAAACCGGACAGTTTTTAATTGTACAAATATCTAATTAAATTTTAATTTCGTTTAGAAGGTAAGTTAACGAAGAATCTAGGACGGAAAAAAGGCGAATTCGTGTGTTATATACAACTATTTTTCGTATCGTAGATACATTCGCGAAATGAAATAATTTACGTCAGTTGTAATGTAACTAAGTTAAAATAAACTTTTCCAGAAAGTCAAGTCCGATATGTACGGATCCATTATCCCTAAGAACGCGAGTCTTACTCGCACTCATACTTATGTGAAACAAATTTTGTACAATCAATGTTAAGTGAACTAATAAAATATATTATCAGCCCGGCCAGCACGATATGTTATATCGTCACATTTTAGTACGTTTCGTCCATAAAACTTGACCGTAAAACGTACCGTGCTTACTGGACATGTCCAACAATTCTTATTATGGTATGTTATATATGCTAATTAAATACCTTTTTACAAAATATCAGAGAAATTGCACTATCCACCTAGGAACCTGAGCCGTAAAAATCAGGAGGATATCTTCGCGGGAAATTCTGAAACAAACAATATGATTAAGGACAGAAAATGTTTGCATGGTAAACTTTATTGTCGACGTAAAGCATTAACCACATTCATACATTAGTATCGGTATCTTTTTGTTAAAATCTGTGTTTAACGACAGACAGTACTTTCCATTTTTTTCATTTTTTCATATTTCATTTTCAGCGGTAAATGCTGTACTGTCAGATTGATCATTGAATGGTGCATCAATAAAGAGATCAATCACCCATCTATTTATGTGAAAATTGAAAACGATTGCTAGAACTCATTCGATGCACCGATCGACGATCGATAGGTGTCGACACATCTACTTATGTTGGCATTGTTGGCGATAATCAGTACTAAGATTAAGGAAGTAGCACTAGATATACAAGGTACGTCGATAATATTCAATAGACCAAAATACTGTATTGTTTTATTAGTACATAATATTACTTACTGATGTTGTATTTGTGCATTATTAAGCACCACGAGAAATATTATAATATTAAAACTTGAACGCAATGTGTAGTGTAGGTCGCTTTTATACTTTACTGTGGACGTGCACGTTCACGGTAAAGTACTCGTATAAAAGCGTCCATAAAGCAAATTTTGAGGACCAGTACAAATCTGACTTGAAGTCACAAAATAAATGATAAATAGAAAGATAATTCATAAATTCCTAAATAATATACGGATACATATATGATACAATTCTTTTATCTATCTATTGGTGAAAACAATAAACGGATGTGTCTAAAATATAAAACATAACTCAGTCCAAACCCATGTAGGTTACCAATCTATGGGGACTATGGGTATTACCACACCAATAAATAGATCGTGGATAGATGCATCTATTAACCGACGTCGAGTCAAAGGATCCATTCAAGGTCCAATCGATCGATTGCTTTGCCAATACAAATCATGATTGCATTCCGATTGACGAAGCATTCCAAATACGTATTCGATGATCGATCCGCTGTTTTGTCGGCCAAAATTACGTTTTTCTTAAGCGTGTCACTGCCTACCACCGCGAAATAAGCAATGCGTATAATAACAATGTCAACATACAAACTGCGGCCGTAGAGACGAAGGCCGTCCCATTGGCCGATTCTGTGGCCTCATGTAAGGCACCCTCGGTATCTGCTCCAGTATACTTCTCATGTTCCACTTGCGCGGGAACATGGGGATGTTGTGAGGACCAGGACCCGGCGGCTTGCGCATGTTAGGTCTGATCGGATTCAGGTGATTTAAAGTTCGTATGATAACTGGTTCGGCCACGGGTTTGTTCTGAAATAATTAAATTATGTATAGTAAAATAAATTATGATAGTATTAAATTATAATAATCAACTGACATATGTACAGTCAGCATCAAAAGTAGCTTGACATGAAGAGGTCAAAAGTCCCTATTCCCTTGTAAGTCCCTATTCCCTTTTAATCTTCTTTGATATGTTGTGTTTTGCTCTATAATGTATCGACAAAATATGTATATCGGAAATCGTCAAACGAGAAGTCCCTATGACAGCTCAAAAATGCTACGAGAATTCCGATGACTGATAATTAGGCATTTAAGCACGAGTGTGTTTTATGAAACAAGCCGAAGGCGAGTTTCATAATAAGATCAGACGATTATGTACCAGACTACTAGTTGCATAAACTACTATTATGTCATTATAAAATGCTTGAAAACATGACTAATTTTTTTGACATTCGACAAAAAGAATATAGGTAAGGTACATAATGAAATAACTCACCATATTGTCAGTGTTCGTAGTGTCAGGAGAAGTGTATCTCTGATCGTGGTCTTGTGCACTATTCTGGTTAATGATCAGAGGTTCTAGCTCCCGACTCCCGCGACTCCCACAAGGCGAAGGCAAAGATGGCGGGCTAACTTCACTGCCTGGCTTCAAACCCTCATTCGTTACACTCCCCATTTTAATTGACAATAACCTATTATATAACTCCTTGTTGAAATTATTCAACATCAACTCGAACCAGTTCATCATATCATACCCAAAGATATTTCGATTAGTCCTTTCTATAATAGAGATCAATCTCGCTGCCAACGGGGCTTCAAAAGGCAGAATACAAACTCTCTCCATGATATGCGAAACTACCTCCAAATCGAACGTCCGATTCACACGCACCATAAAACCAGCGAGATTCATAAACACATTCTTGAACCGCGAAAAGTTTTGTGTATCCGCTATTGTCTTCATAAACACGTCGCACAGTACTTCACCACCCACGTTGCATATCAGCAAGTTTTCACAAACCGACAGATCCCAAGAGTTTAAGTACAGCAAAGCGGTTTCTATTAATTGAACTTTAATAATAGCATCTTCTTCTGAAGTACGCTGAACTTTGGAGAGAAAATCTACGACTATTTCGACTAGGATTTTGGGTAACTCTCTTCTTTGGCACTCGTCAGCGAAACATTTAACGTATTTCCTTCGTAATCTTGGCCATTTCCCGATTAGCGTGTATTCTTGGAAGAACTGTTCCTCGCTCAGTGTAGCGAGTCGCATATTAAACTCCTGCTCTTCAATGAGACGATGTGGATAGGGACACATCATTTTACTACAGGAGTCGATCAAATTGAAGAAGCAAACTCCTCGAACTGTTAAGCTTTTAGTGTATGGTGGGTATTTATAGCAAAAAATCGTCAGCCGTGGTCTGTCGTTCCCTGTCGCCGTGTTATTAATCTGTTTTAAATCCTGTTCCTGTGCGTTTTTATTTACTGGCGCAGAATTATGATTGGAGGTGCAATCGAGTTCTTGTTCCTTATGTATAGAAGTAGAATCAGCATTCTGTTTCTCACACACCGGTTTAGTTTTGGCAATTGTGGATTCTGTTTGGTTTACTTTCGGTTCGTTTATTATCGTCGGTTGGTAGTTCACTGCGGTGTGAGGCCTCTTTACAATGGCTTGAGGCACGTACTCCTCGTGGTTGGGAGCAGCGGACGATATTGACGCCGCGCTGCTAAGCCTTGTAGAATCCAGGCCCATAATACTCTCGGCAAACAGGGACAACGCATCATCGTCCTCACAAGTATCGTAGGTATCTCGCCGCCGCGCAATACTGCATGCCACATCGTTACGATAATCACAAAAACTTTTATTAGACAACACAGTGAAGTCAGGCTTTGCAAAGTCTGTTTCTTCGGTAGGGTTTTGCTGGATTTCGGGGACTTTAGTCTTGTCCACATAACAGTTCTCGGATAAGATTTGACTTAAAAAATTACACTCTAAAATAGTCTGGTACTCTTCGTGCAAAAACACAGAAATCTTTTCCTCAAAGGGACTAATATCGGAATCTTCACTGTCATTCTCGGTATCTGGAAATCTCAAATCAAGAGATTTCAATTTAGGTGATAGGATTTCTAGAATTGAAGTGACTTCATCGATGGCCGGTTTGTTTCGGTCGAAACTTTGATCGACTGCTGTATAAGTTGGGCTGTGAGGAATGGGGGATATTGAGGATGTGCTTAAGTTTAAGTTAGTGTTCTCAACTGCTGTGTTTTCACTGGAGGACTCAGAACTAGAAGACGAGCTGGAAGAACTGCTACTGCTGTATTCAGAGAATGAATTCTCCATCTCGTTCGTCTCGGTCGAGGCTTGAACTTCCTCCTTCCACCCTTGGTCGACTTTTTGCAATTTCAACTCTGGCAGTTTCCCATCTATGCGCACGAAGTCCGTTGAGCTCACAGTTTTGCAGGTAGTGGTACTGGAGCCCGATAAGTCCTTAGTCCAGGACAATTCTGAGGCGCTCGTCAGAGATGTCCTTCTGGAATCGCTATTAATTACAGTAGAGTCCACAGAGGGTTTTAAGACTGGAATTTGTGAGTCGTTGACTGGGGTTTTAGCGTCGATAAGACCGCTCAAGATGGAGGGGGAGGTTATGGTGGTGTCATCGTCCAGTTTCCTTCGAGTCGGCGGCCGACCTCTTCCTCTTTTCTTTGGCTGAGACTTCATAGTCGGAGTCTCCTGCTTTGGAGGCACAGCTAAAAAAATATTTTATATTAATAATAAAAAACTATGCGACTTCCCGCCAACAAATCAGCTTATAGTCTACAGACTGATCGCCGATTAACCAAGAAAAAAATATATATTAATTTAATAATACACGGTACGATAATAAAGTGCAGTCTAGCTAATATAACTCTGTCATAAGCAGTTCGATCTACGCGCGCCGACTAAACTGGTCGCCTCGTTAGAAAAAGAGTAAAATTTGTGGTGTGACAAATACACCCCCAGCTAAAACCAGGTTTTAGAACGATCCATTACATACGAAATGTCAAATCTATATAAAATTTTGGTAGTAAGACTGGTCTAACAGATCTTTATAAAACAAAGCCCAAATAAATCAATTCACATCTAAATAACTATTATTAAGTTTTCGTAAAAAAGGCAATAAAATCTAAACACACGTTAACGTAATGATTTAAATCTAAGATTTAACCCGTGTTGATGGAAACAAAAAGGAAGGATGACCGTTTATTACCTTTGGATTTAATCGTATTTTTAGCTCGAACTTTAGCTATTGGCGTCTTTTTGATTTTTTTCTTGGGGACCTCTTCGGCTGTTTCTGGAAGTAAAGCAAACAAATGGTTAACATATGGAATTTACAGCACTTACAGATACAGTGCTGCATTGTATCTTCTTCGTCGTTACACTCTTGTCAGAGTGGTCGTGGCCGTCATGCTGTGGGTGGCGAGCTTTACCACCCGGCGCCATTCCTCCCTCACGTCTGCACGCCTGGCGCTCGCCTGACGCTCTCTTTCACCAGCTGCATTGTATACATTATCACATTATCAGCACACCAAAACTTTTGTGTGTGAAATGTAATAAACTATTTAGTATACTAGTACTATGCTAGGTTAACGATAAATGCAAATTTTACAGCACCATTGCGCCTAATTTTTATTTTTTGACAAATCAGTGAAGTCGATTTGTTTTAATAAATACAAAATAATTTAGGGCTACATTGAGTTTTTACAAATAGGTAGTTCATTTGACACTAAATTCCAGAACATTAATGATGATTTAATACGTCTTAGGCAGCAATGTTAATTTTAGAATTTCAATTGCCATCGATAGATCTATCGGCGATAGACCATTTTTGGATGAGCGTCGTTGCGAGACGTCCACGCTCGACCAATAGACGATCGATCGAGAATCAAGCAGTTAGTGTAATAATGTCTTACACAAAAATTGCTGTATATTTACCTGATTCGTCTAGTTTCTTTTTACGGCCTCTCTTTTTTTTTAATACTTCTGGAGCTTGCTTCTGGCTCTCTTTCACCAGTTGAGCACGCGCAACTGAAAGCAAAACAGGAAAACTGATCACCCCAATGAAATTATACAGGGTGTTCGGCACATGGACCGTCAAAATTTTTTAGGGTGCTGGTTGGGTCATTTGCTACCTCTCCACCCTTGGACCCTGGGTCCTATGTGTACCGGTCATGGAGGTACGATTTTTTTAATGGTTTCTCCTAAATTACACAAAATCTGTCATTCGAAGACCCATAACTTTTTTGTGTATTGCTTTACCACTACTTCAATTACACATAAATTAATTACATTAACACGTTTTCACATAAATTAAATTAACCCTTTGACCGCCAAAGCGATAGTGTGTCGTCGTGCCCAGTACGCCAGGCAGTTTTTTTGGTGTAATGTCTAAACCAAAAAATAATAATAAAATAAAACAAAATAAATAACAAACAATAAATGATTTTTTTCATGATCAAAGTACACCTTCACTCCGACCTTTTAAGTGGTTGTTGGCGTGGTGGGCACGACGACACACAACCACTTTATAGGTTCTTGACGGTCAAAGGGTTAAGTACGTTAGTCACATAAATAATTGCATTAATACATTAGGTATTTATTTATTTCTGCTAAATAATAAAAAGTATTTGTATAGTACATCTTCTTTAAATAACTCTAATTTTCCTCAAAACAAGTACAAGTAGGTATACCACTGACCTAATTTGACCAACCTAGTGCGACAGGATTGGACACTCAGAATGCATGCTGTTGGTACTCCCCCCTAAAAGCCGACCCCACATCGAGACGATTTTCTTGCGTACGATGGCATGGAAACCGTCCGTGTGGGCCTCGGCGAACATACGCGAAGCGCTACACCACTTAGGCAGTCCCGACTACATTCTGAATGCATTATTATACTGAACTCGCAGGGCATAGGGATGTTGACTCAAAATTTATTAATACTCCATACGAAAGAATACATAAAACTATGCCAGAAAGTGAAAATCCTATTTAAATATCTCAAAAAATAACGAAACTACAACCGTTAGAATGTTTTTAGTTAGAGAGAGAAAACGCTAGAGGTCAGTGACGTCACTGACCTAGAGCGCCATAGTAAATGACGATCGTTCAATACAAAGGGGCTGTTTACGGAAAAGGGACAGAAAATGCCCCCTCCTAAAACTTTGAAGACTTATAATTATGTAATTATTTATTCTTTTGGATTACTTTTTTCACTATTTGATTGAGAATTTGATCCTTTTTCGAGAAAATTCGGATTCATTGATTTTCTTATTTGGTGTCAACATCCCTATTGTACACTCTTCTGGTGCACTTTACCCACAGGCTGCTCGAGTGGAAAGAGTGACTTTATGCCTTAAACAGTAGGATTTTGACGCCGGTGGAACATCGAGCAAACCTGCGGCCAAGCATGTTCGACCTAGCTGCCAATGCCCTGCGCTCACATTCAATATCCAGGGCATCACTCAAGTCATGTAGATATATCCTGGATATTTGATACATTGAATCAAAAAAGGTCTTGTCTCTGAAAACTCATACCTGTTTCATGCTTCCATGTTTTTTCCAAATGTCATGTAGTTATAAATATAGAAAAATAATAGTTACCTTCATTCATTCTGTCAATTGCAGTCAGCATAGTGTTAGCAATGCCATATTTCGGATCTAAACAGAAAAGAGAAAAATTATTGATTACCTTTATTTTACAAAATGGTTAAAACTCACGTGTTAATTGTCACTTCGGGCGACATGTTTCGAACTCGTCGGGAGTTCTTCCTAAGGATGAGTGCGTCTGCGACCCGCGCCGATTGCACACACAGATCAATGGTAAGCACACTGAACTCACTATGTCTACTCGATTGTTATGTTGTGTGTTATGATGTACTTCCCGCTCTATGATCGGAATCACAGGTTTCCATGCCGGCAGCAACACCCAGCCACCGTCACGGTTAAAGTTAGGGGAGTGAGTTTAAACCGTTTAGTAAAATAAAGTTATAACATGTCTCACGAAAGTTTAAATTCAAGTATTGATTACCTACAAAAAAACAAATAAAATGATGGTTATCTGGGCCAAATGCCCAAATCTATCATTTGTAAGTTTTATTATGCTGTGTAAATGTTTAGTTTATGTTATTGTTCCATATGTATATAGGTATCCTGTTTCTTTAAATAAAATTCATCAAATGAGTACACTACCTACACTTGATAATTTATATGTTATAAACTGGGCTGGACTAGTATAAGTTGGGAACAATTTCATTTATTATTATTTACTCTTGTCATGCAGTTCTCTCCAGTCCGGTCACACAATTACAATACAAATACTCTTTATTGCATAACCTCACAAAAAATAACACAGTACAGTACATTATAACAATGAGTAGAGGCAAATGGACCACTGCAGGCAAAATCACATGTTTTTAATATTGGAAATTTTTTAATATTGTTTGAACCAAAATACTAACTTGAGGCATGAGAATCCAGGGCCAAGAGCCAAATAAAAATTATTTGGTCTTAGCATGGTTAAGCATTAAGTCGCAATGTATCTAATATCAAATTCTACTTAAACAGTGTAGTATGTATACGAGGAATTTTGCAGAATTGCAAAAAATACTGCTGACTTATAATAGAAGGGCTACTTACTTTTTAGCGAACATTTCGGTTTTAAAACTTTCTTTACTGGTGCTTTTGTTACTTTTTCTTTGCACTTTTTCAATACCAATCCGGTTTTGTTTTCATTTTTCTTCTTTGGTGCCATTTTCAGTGATATTTCTTCAGGTTACTAATTCAGTATTAAATTGTTAGCCGGGAGAAAATATGGTTTATTACTTTACTCGCACAAACTTTTACGGTCTTGTTGTTTGGGTTTTCTCTCATATCGTAGGTAAATAAACAAGTTAATTAATAAAATACTTTCCGTTTTCCACACCATGCAAGTGAAAACAGAAGAGAAACCACAGACAGGCTAAGAAAAAGGATTGTATTGAAAAAGCAAGGACAGTGGACACTATCAAAATAATGTTGAGTGTGTAAATATTAAACTGTGTGTACACATACGTGACACATACTAAAAAGTCTAGACTTTATTAAAGCTGCCTACACAAAGCCCTGCCTGCAGGGCCCTGTTTGCAGTGCCACTGCCAAATCGTATTGTGTGTAGGCATGCAGGGCCGATTTTTTTATCTGTTAAATCGGCCCTGCATGCCTACACACAATACGATTTGGCAGTGGCACTGCAAGCAGGGCCCTGCAGGCAGGGCTTTGTGTAGCCGGCTCAAGAGGCATATTTCAATTTGCTGTTTTGTTGCATGATGTAAACGTCGTGTAAACCATTTGTAACGTCGCTCTTTCTCTATGGTTTCAGGATTTGAAAAAGATAAAGAACTTTAAAGTTATTAACATACGGTTTAGTATGGTGTGATCGTATTTGAAGTGCAAAACTCTTTGCTGGGAAGGTCATGGAGAGGTTATTGGTGTCAAACGTGTGTCAAACTGATATTTTAGATTGGATTGTGGACCGGTGACTAAAATTTCGTAAATTATGCCTGGAAAATACAAAATTGTTATGATTCGCCATGGCGAAAGTGAGTGGAACCAGAAGAATTTATTCTGCGGCTGGTACGACGCCGATTTGAGTGACAAGGGTAAGTATTACTACCTCGAATGTGATGCATTTGATCCTCGGCTTGTCTGATTAGATAATTGTCGTAGGTCGCGAGGAAGCCGTAGCGGCTGGTAAGGCTCTGAAGGCCGAAGGTTACACGTTCGACATCGCTCATACGTCGGTGCTGAAGCGAGCCCAGATCACCCTTAACTCCGTGCTCAAGGAGATCAACCAGGCAGACCTGCCTGTGAGCAAGACTTGGAGGCTCAACGAGCGGCACTACGGTGGCCTCACTGGACTCAACAAGGCTGAGACCGCGGCTAAATATGGAGAGGCTCAGGTAAAGCTACATCCTCATGTGTGTAGGTTCCAGTGGCGGAGTGTCCATACAACTAGGGCTGCCATCTCGAATTTCGCCAAACCCGGACAAGGATTCAAAAAAACCCGGACATTTGGCGTAAATCGCATTTTTTCCCCGGACGAGTCCGAAAATAATATTTTAAAAAAACAAGACCTTTAAATTCAATGAGGTGCTTCCTTACATGAAAAGCGTCCGGGTTTTCCCCGGACACTTCTTGACACCCCCCCCGGACGGCCTCCAAACTAGGACAAATCCGGGAAAACCCGGACGGATGGCAGCCCTACATATAACTCGATTCCCACCGGCTTGCCTAATTTTCAGCCAGTCCAGTTCATTTACTACAGCTCAGAATGAATAATTAGAAAGGCAAATCATTTCCTGCTTCCCAGAATATTTTTGATGTGCTGCCACTGGTAGGTTTGCTAAGTGTAACAAGTGGTTTTATCGGGATTTTAATAATTCCATCTTGATGTGGTTTTAGTATTTTAATATGTCTCTACAATGCATAGGTCAGAAAGTGTTAGTGCTCCTTGTAAGATAACATACGTTTTTGAGTATACAAAAAAATTACCATACAAAACATGCTGATATAAACATGTGCTGTATGATAATACCATAAAAAGACCTGCAGCAGACCATCTGCTGCAGGAGACCATCGTGTGTGTGTGTGTGTGAGTGTTTCGGCGGTTCCGGGGCAACCTACCGATTCCTACACCGGCATTGACGACGCCACAGAGCCACGCCGTTTTGTCGCCTAAATAATGTTTTTAGTTTTAAGTATATACTTAAAACTAAACGTAAAATTGTATGTACGTTAGCTATAAGGTGATTTATCTATGGGCCCTTTTTTTTTTCCTGGTATAGGTCCAAATCTGGCGCCGCAGCTTCGACGTGCCCCCACCGCCGATGGAGAAAGACCACCCGTACTACGACACGATTGTCAACGACCCGCGCTACGCCGGCGACCCTAAACCCGAGGAGTTCCCCATGTACGAGAGCCTCAAGCTCACCATTGAGCGCACGCTGCCTTACTGGAATGACGTCATTGTGCCACAGGTATACTTAAAATTATTTAAACTGTCAGAGTTGTATCAAATTAAGCCGTTCAAAAAGCGACTTTACTGTCCAAGCGTGAAGATTCAAAGTCAAGTGACAAGTTTCATAAAATGTCGGACGTTTTAAATAATTTCTACTACACGTAAACCGCGATTATTTTAGAAAAAAATGAGGTTCCTTAGAACACTTATATAATCATCACTATGTCTAGTTTGATTCAGTTTAGTAAATAGTTAAGAAAACTAAGGTATACCACTGAGCCCAGTTTATCCAAATAAAAACTAAAACGAGGCATAAAAACTGGATATTTAAAGTCGCCCCTCAATTCGAAAGTAACGGTTACCTGTATTGAAAAGTTCAAATTTGCAACCTCTTGTGCCTGCAGTTCGACCTATAAATAAAAAGTTCAAAATTGCAGCCATTTTGATATTTTGACTATGGTTGAGTTCCGAATTTAGGATGCTTCTGGAATTTATTTTTACAGATTAAAGACGGCAAGAAGATTATCATCGCTGCCCATGGAAACAGCCTCCGAGGCATTGTCAAGCATTTAGATGGTGAGTTTTGCTAATATAAAAATACCAGATTGAAGGTATTTTGAGACGGATGAGGTGGCGAATCATTGTCAACGAGTTTGACATTTGAAACATTGGAAAAAAAAAAGATGTTTATCTATCGCGTTTCAATGTAGCTATCAATAACGTAGTCACGTTGACGATTGTAATTGAAGGCATGTTTACAAAAACAACATAACAGCTTAGACTGGTTGACACTCTGTCAAGAACAATTGAAATGACAGCAGACATCGACCAGTCTAGTCAGTTATGTTCTTTTTGTAAACATCACTTCAATTGCTTGATGCCGACCTACTTGATGTGGACTCTGTTTTTAGGGTTCCGTAGTAATTATTATTGTAACTTAAACATTTGTTTCCAGGTCTCAGCGATGCAGCCATAATGGAGCTGAACCTTCCGACGGGTATCCCGTTCGTTTACGAGCTGGATGAAGACATGAAGCCAACGGACTCCATGACATTCCTCGGTGATGAGGAGACAGTCAAGAAGGCGATGGCAGCTGTAGCCGCGCAAGGGAAGGCCAAGTAAACAATGCTAATTAAGAGGAGTCGATTAACTTTACCTTGGTTGCAGCGCCGGCCCTAGTCCTAGATCCGGGTGGGGCGAGATGGTCTTTTTGGGCGCCCTTTGGTTTGAAAATTTTCGACGTTGCCAGCTTGGCGCCCCTTGACATCCCGCGCTTGGCGCCCATTAACATCCGGCGCCTGGCGCGGCCGCCCCATCCGCCCCACCCTTAGGCCGGCCCTGCTTGGTTGTTACTCTGTTCCGTCATCACTCGTCAGGAGACAACAGTACCTGAGTTTCTTTAAAAAAAATGTTATAATGTGGAGTTCTAGCAAGCTCAATAGACGTTAGACGCATACGTCAAAACATGACTAAACGGTATAAATATAAATATAAACATCGCTACATTGTTAAAACTCAGGTAGATTTAAACCCTATAAAATCAGTTTAAAGAGTGACTCAGGAGAGAACCATGGTAACAAGCAACAAAAAATAGTTGATCGACCCAATAGCACCTGTACAGATACATTAGCAAGTCAGTTTGTGCAATTCTGGACATCTGTTAGCAACAACTGTAGACAGAAACAAGATAATGCACATGTTGCTAAAGTATCTTTACTGAAATGCTAAAATAGACCTAGAATGATATTCATGTTGTTTTATTTATTGAATGCATTAAATAATGCATAAGTCAACAATTAAATGTCTAAAGAAGTCTGTTTTAGTACAATTATTATAATGTATATCTGACCTCATAGGGTCATTTATATTGAAATAATTATAGTGTAAGGCAATATTCGAAAGGATTGAAAAGTTAAAATTGCAAATTAATATATGTCAGCTGTCATGGATATAAAAGGCAGGAAAAAAATAAATATGTACTAGAAAAAGTTTGTCATTGTTCGATGTTTAAATGAGTAAGAATCTCGAATAGTTTGCCATTGCACTATGTATATATTATAAATAAATAATGTATGAATATATGTATCACTGAATATATGCAAGTCCATTTAACGTAAAGTTGACATGTAGTCATAAGTTTCTTTATTTATTTAAAAGTAATGATTGTAAGAGTAATACACTAAACTGTTATGATATAAATTTGTTTTATTATGTTGGTAAACTATCTTGTAACTCCTTTACCACTTCATCCATATTTACATCTGTGGTAGTATTTTCTTTATCCGTTGTTTCTGTTGTGAACTTTTTCCCGGTATATTTAGGAAATGCTTTCTGTTTCCTATTATTAAAGAAGAATTGTTTTTGTTCCTTAACGTTGTCCACTTCCATAGAGTTTTCAGCATTCGGTTTTTTACTTTTCTTTTTAGCCTTATTGGGTTTAGGTTTTTGGTCGAATCTGAAGTCTTTAGGCATTTTGTGGGCTTTGACACAGTGCTCTAGACGTTCTTCTGCATTAATGAATTTTTCTTTACATTCTTCTATGTAACAGCAATACTGAAAATGTATACAAAAATACAATTTTGTGCTAAACTGCTAATTAATAAACCGCGGCTCTCTAATTTGACTTGACAACATCCCAAGTACCTATATGGCGGTTACCAAACAAATAAACCATTAAAAATGATATCGTCCACCACACAGTACCAGGCGTTCAAAAAAGCGAAGAGCCTATTCGAAAACAGGCATTTTCACAAAAGAAGACCTAAGCACCACATACTACGGTCCACATTACTCACCGAAGCTTTCTTAGCGGCCAGTACGGCAAAAAACGAGTCGTGCTGCTCCTGTATATGCAAGTCAAGGAGATGCGGTGATGGCAGCACCTTCTTACATTGACTGCAGGAGTAGCGGTGCGAGGTATTGTAATGATTTTCAAATTCTAGAAGTGATTCTGTCGTGAACTGGCAGCCGGGGATGCTGCAAGTAGATTTTATTCTGAAAAAAAAAGTAAATGATTTGTGAATATGCTCATTTTGAACCACGAGTATAATACCTACTGTGTAAGTATTGGTTGCAATATACAAATAGCTTTGAACAAGTTGGACGCATTTACTGAGTGTGCAGCACTTACTGTTTTTCGATGAGAAAGTGTTGGTCCATGTTTGTTATGCTGACTTTACTTGCTCGTACAATGCTTCTCATCTTGTCAACTCTACTTTTTTTAAACTTGTCAGCAGGGCGCTGGCAGGAGTATTGTTTTTTTAAGACTTATCTATACATGGGTGGTATGCTTACATCTCATGGCACAAGTCTTCATCATCCAAATCGCGCACCCCCAGCCGCGGTGGCAGCTCGTCTTTGAACAAGTCATCGTTGAGTTTACGACGTCCCACGCCGTATTCCTTCAGCTTCTCTATAAGGACCTGCCTCTCCATCTGTATAATTACAAGACCATATGTTCTTTACAGAGTTCGTAATTAGAATAATAGAGGTGAGAGTTCTACTACTGAGCTAGCTACGGAAAACTCTATACTGAAACCCTCAGTACATACTTCATTTTACTTAACATGAGGGAAAGTAGGTAGGTACTTGAAACCAACCATTACCACCATCTACATGTTGCCGACTGCATACAGCAAATGCACGTGCCGCCCCAGTCCAAATTGAACGATTTTGATGAAATTTGGTATGTGGGGGTTTTCGGGGACGAGCAATCGATCTAGCTAGGTCTCATGCCCGGGAAAACGCCGAGCAAGGCTCGGCCGCCCCGATATTGATTAACCCTTAAATGAATACTGTATGTAGGTACGATGCAGCATTTATACATATCAAAACAAATTAAGATTATTTAAAAGGAATATTTATAAGATTGAGGCTAATTTCATAAGGGAATTTAATATATTTCATATTTAGGGATAAAATTCTATACAAAAAGAAAAGTGTTACATTGGTTTATACCTAAACGAAAAGTCGGTAATTTCAAAAATCCGCCTCGCCGTCGTCGTATTTTTTTTATGGCTTGAAAATTGAGGTTTGCTGATCGCTGTTTTTTTAGCTGCGTTATATAGTTTAGTGTATTATTTTCTATAGGATGTACCTACCTACCTACACATGTTAAATATTTTCTGAGTACTAAAGTAAAAAAAAGTATTTCACATATAAATAAGCAATATTTGTACATTTTAATAATGTACTACGAGAAAATCTTATTTTTTTTCTTTACACATTTTGTATTAAATACCATAAATTTTAACGTATTATTTTTCCCGTTTTCAGTACACCTAAAATAACCAAATAAGTATCCCGTTTTTATCGAAAAAGAAAAAAACATGCAATTAAGGGTTAAAAAAACTACAGGTAGTAAATTTACTAATAAGTAGGTAGTAGGCTACACCTGTGTTTATACAGCCTGTTAGTCTGATACATTAATTACAACATTAGTTAAATCATTCTGCACATCCGTTATGTATAAGTTTAGGTACAGATAACGATAACACATATTCATACAAATTACAAATTGGCCCCGCCGCTACTATTACTCCAGTCGGAACTCGGAACGATAAATACATAACGATTCATCGTGACTCTGCATCAAGCAGAGCTGTTTTATTTTATTTCCTTGACAACATCAAATTAGTATTACTTGTGTGAGTGGACGAGCTAGTAGGTAGTTCAGTTAATTTACCTACCTACTTCCCTATCAACAAACATTGAAACGATGGCTGATATGCGCAGGCGAAAGGTTAGTTATTATTATTTATATTTGTGCATATGATTGATACTTCGGTAATAAATTTACCGTTAAAATTCTTTATTTAGTTAGCTGACACATCCTAGAATTTGGTTAAGTAGTTTTTTCATTGTCATATTTAATTATACTCTGAATGTGATTGTTTGTGAGCTCCATGTGTTGTGTTAACCTGTTCATCGTAACTAACTGTAATAATAAGAGCATGATAGAACTTTGACGGCAAGGTCATTAGGGACAGCAGAAGATTAGGTAGTAGATCTAACCAAAGACTACAATATATATACTGATCTAACCAGAGTCTAATACAATACGTAAATTAATTGAGTTAACCTTAACCTTCAGTTTTGGCACAAAGTAAATAGCGGCGGCGCGCGCCGGAGCAGAGAGTCCGCTCAGTACAAAGTGCCATTTTCGCCGCACGCACAATGACGTAACATTTACAGGCATTCTCGGTTGATTTCGGACTAGCTTAGTCGCGACTGTCACTGTCGCGTCGCGAGTGCTAGTTGTGCGCGCGTTGATCACTTGACGTCCTCGCCGCTACGTAGATAGTTTATGTCACGTACGTCAAAATGAATAACCGATATTATTACAGTTGGAATGTATTTTATTGTTTAAATACACTTAAATACAACAAAAAACGGTGCCTACACTTTCTTCAAATTTTCAAACGATATTGAAAGGTAAATAAAACGGTTTTCTCATTTTGGTAGTTACAATACCTAGGTAGGTAGGTAATTTTTTGAAACTTGCCGCTTTGATAACGACGATCAACCATTACACATTCATCTTATCGTTCGCTGGTAAAACGCCAGTATTTAAGTAGTACTATGGTTTAGTTAAGTAGGTACCTAATTAATTAGGTATATTTTTGTTGGCGCTCTCGACCGCCGCCGGTCACAAGTCACAACTCGCAGCGGGTCACGCATCAATTTATTAGGGTTCCGTACCCGAAGGGTCAAAACGGAACCCTATTGGTGTCGCCCAGACGTCCGTCCGTCCGTCCGTCGTATGTCACAAAATTTGTTCCGAAGAATTTTTAGACTTCTCATTGACCTATGAACTTGAAATTTGGTGACAATGTTCAATATTACGTATATTTTAACAACAAATACTAATATATGAATAAATCATATTTTTGAGGTTGATTCGGAACCCTAAATGTGCGAAGTCCGACTCGCACTTGGCCGGTTTTTTACCAAGATACGCTGGTTCATATTTAAATGTCATGTTGAAGAATTTTTAATTTATCTGCTCCTTTTTAAAATTCAGAATCAATACAGAAGCAACCCTGTAGTTTAGGTATGTATTTTCAAGAACGGCGGGAACGGACCTTCTGTATATTCTTTATTTTGTGGTTTTGGCCTACTAATGAATGGATAAAAAAATTAAAAAATACTCACATTACGTCACGTCACGTCACGCTGCTCTCACACGCTGTAGCACAAACACGACATTGTCGCGCGTGCATGCATTCAAACAAAATACGCATGCATGCATTCAACTATTTAATTCGAAAAACGCCTTTAAAATTTTATTTTTTAGCTGTCTAAGCGGATGTTTAAATCGCAGAGAATCACCTCAATAATAGCTTCAATAATTGACTGAAATAGCGTCAGTGACAGCATTTTGACAGCTTCCAAAAAATTGTCATTCATCGACGTCGATGTCGATTTGCGATTTCAGCTAGCGCGCAAGTTAGTGAAAGAAAAGATTTACTCGCTGTAATCATGTTTCAAACGTCGACGTATTTCGGTATTACAATGTGCATTAGTATTATTTAATTTAGTGGTGGTTGTGATGTTTATTTCAGCCCGATATGGGAAAATTCAGTACTTACCGGTACTTAGAGGTAAGGGTGTTGGTTTTAATTTGACTACAGCAACATGTAAATATTGAATGACTCTGCAATGGGAATTAAATTTTGCTATCAGTTGCTCGTGAATAACATAAATGTTTTGTTAAATACATATATTTTCTATAACGCATCATCGAGTGTTTAGGCATGTGAAAAAATCGTAAACTGTTGATTCCACGATAGCAGGTATTTTTGACATAAAATTGCTATTTTATCACTAAACATATGAATGCCTAGAACTGTACAGTTGCAATAATGCTACCAGTATTAAAGCATACTTTAATTAGTCAGTACTATGATTACAATTCTTGCTGATAGAATTGCTAAAGAGGTATGTGATTTGCAACATAAGGTTTTTAAATTTAATGCCTTTGTCAAGTGTATTTTTAAGAAGGTACATATCAGAACTAGTGCCCATGCCCACCTTATATATTCTGTTTATATACAATATTTTCAGTCAGGTATGAATACAGTATGAAATGTTATTCCAGCATATTCTCTATTGCAGATCATAAAAATGTTTGAAAAAAAAACATTAGTGCCATTACCAGGAAGAAGGCACCATAATTTTAAGTTTATCACAACCAATTATTATGAAATTTAGTACAATATAATGAATGTAATACAAATATTCTGATATTAATATTTATTTCTATTTTGTCAGTCCTCTTCTATTTATAGAATTCTATTTATAGAAGAACGGAGTTTCCTGAGTCCTGACACAATCTTACTTTATGCTTAAAAGGAGATTCTAACCTTATGTATTTAAACCTGTAAAATTCACATAAAAAATTTAAAAAATAAAATTTAACTATACATTACAATTAACCGGTAAATATTTCTGTTTTAGTTAAAAGATGATAGCTCGGCACCAAACATCAATATAAGGAGCAACAGGGTGCTGAAACCTCCGCGTCGCCTCAAGAAGACATTCATCCTACTCATCGTAGCGGCACTATGCGTCACATATTTTATGGGTGAGTTTTATAAGGTTCCATACCCAGATGCTTCAAGGGTAGGCACATTCGAGGATCTTTAAAAGGTCTGACACCATCATACAATACAAGTTAAAATTAAGTTGATACATATTTTTTATTATTAGGTAATCATTGAAGTTCCATTATACAATACAGTTCTATTACATTATTTAAGTGATGTTTATTTAATATGTGGGGTACCAGTCAGTTTTATTTCCATTTAGCAATGCAAGGTAAATGTTTGCATTGTTGAGAAAACTCCTTTCATTGTTCCATTTTTACCTTGGTACGCTAATACTTAATACCACTTGTAATTTAGCTGTGCAAACACTTTAAAGCATTAACTATACAATTTCTTACTTGATTGCACGATTTTTTCCGCCCTTATCAGCTTCGCCAATAATGCAACCACGAGTATACTACACGAACTAATTAATTTGAAAAACACTTTCTAACTAGCCTCACCTCAGTAAACGATTTAGGCAAAACATTTGAATATTATTAGACGACGAGACTTACCAACGGGTATTTGCACCAAAGTATATAATTACAACATTAAATAAGCCACTCAGGAGAGTGAGTGTAGAATATTGGAACTAGACTCTACAAGTTACATAGTTTGTAATGTGCACGTCAGCCTACCTACTGAGATATCCTGTTTTAATTGTAGGTAGGTACTATTTTGGTTAAGGCGAGGTTCTTCCATTGCAAATGTCCCGCTCTAACACGCGTGAGTCTGCAATTGACCATCCCACTCTCTACGGAACTGTGCGCGTAATTTTCGTAAATTTTTAGTACATTTTTGGGTGAGAAAAATACATGGCTTACTATATTAACAATATTAATCCCGACATCCCTCATACCATCAAATACGTTTATTTTAGTATTATTTTCTACTCATCATGTTACCTAAGATTGAAATAAAATGAGTTTTAAGATAGAAAATAGAGGTATGTTTGGATTTTTTTTCTATCGAACAAAGTTTTGCAAATTGTGTAACGGACATCCGACGGCACTAGATAAAGGTCTCAAATATAACATCGTATCTTTTTTACATTTTTAATATGTAGTATTTCGAAATAAAACCGTTTACCAAATCAGATTTTTACTATAACCCGGCCTTAATAACTAGAATCTAGATATTATAGTCCCAACGTATCGCGCGCCCTGGCGAGCGAAGTCCTGTGATTTCGGCATACGTTTGCTGGCGACACGGGTCCTGACCTTAGTCCCGTTGTGTATTAGATTAGATAATGTAATTTGAGAAAGTAACCAGTTTCACCCGATCGAATTGACTCCGCAGCTGGCGCTCATTGTAATGTAAGGGCGCCAGGTGCATAGTTCACTCGATCGAGTTGTATGGTACAGTCTGGATACAATCAACCAATTTGATTTCTGGGCCACTTCTTACCTTGTCACAGTGAAAATAAATATCAAAGCCGATATATCTCATATTAATGTCACTGTGACATGGTATGATGTGGCCCAGAAATCAAATTGGTTGACCGTACAATTAACAATGCGTCTCAATTGTCAACACACACGGTGTCAACTGGTCATGGTTGTCATTTCGGTTGACTTGACCTAGTTGTTTAACCATTCTTTTCGCTTATATTGCACAACATTTTACCGTATATTTGTATCGCGTGTACACCACCCGGTGTAGCCGCGTTTATGTCGTTTAGGTATCGTTCTAGGTAGATGCAAAAACGCCGCAGAGATTAAATGAAATGCAATGATCACGCCACAAAAAACGGGATCTTGTATTGTTCTGGTTGGCTATAATATGTTCCTATTATCCTATTATATTTCAAAGTCTAATAACTGCTCACTTGCTAAAATACTGTGTGGATGCAGCTATTCCATGTTAGAACTACTGAAACAATAATGACTTTTCATCGCTCCCTTTCAGGGTTAAGGAACTATCAGTGAGGGTTTTTTCGCTTCCAATGAAAGAGTGAAGGAACATTCAGTAAGGGTTTTTTCGCTTCCAGTGAAAGGGTAAAGGATCTTTCAGTAAGGGTTTTTTAGCTTCCAGTGAAAGGGTAAAGGAACTTTCAGTGAGGGTTTTTTTGTAGTCAGTTTTTGGAAATTTACAAAATCATTTTTTTTTTCAATGATTTGATTTCGTATGTTTCTGCGGGCTGATTTCGGTTTGTTCTCCTCTACGGGTCGCATTTCACAACCGATTCTCAAGAAATTTTGTGAGCATGTTCGATAATTATATAGAGCTTTATGGCGAAACAGTATTTGGAAATTTTCAATTTTGCACTTGTGAGAGCCAGAGCCACTTGTATAGTCTTCTGTCAGAAGTCCCGAATAAATGCCTTTCTTTCAATTGAAACGCTCAACATCTCTGCGACTGTATGTATTACGATTCCACCAAACAAATGACTGAAGAAACGTGTGACTATGACAATCCATCCTGAAATAATCAATGGCCGTCTCGTTAACAGTTTTTTGGCTAGATAAATTGTTTTAAATAATAGAGATAGGTAAACTAATATAACTTGGACCAGATGGACCTTTTCAAGAAGAGAGTGAATAGGCAGGTACTAGATGCGCATGTAAGACCCTTGGCCTCATCATCACTTTACCAACAGGTGAGATAGAGGTCAAATGTTTACCTATTCTATATATATATAGTTGATTTTAAAATGTAAATATTTTTCCTTATTATGTATTATAATGTTTAGGTTATATTGCAAGTGTAGCCATTTTTTATATATATATAATGTAATATCTGGGCGATTTCTCGGACATGAGACCTATCTAGATCGATTGCTCGCCCCCGAAAACCCCCAATTGGCAAATTTCATCAAAATCGTTAGAAAGTTGGCCGTTTCCGAATTCCCCGAAATAAATATATATACAAGAATTGCTCGTTTAAAGATATAAGATAGGTATATATAAACCTAAAGTTTCTTTTTTTTTTGGAGTCTGTAATTCTTTAGACTCCAAAAACAACACATACATACATACAACAGTACAGTTAGTACATTCAACAGTTCTCTGTTGAATGTACTAAAAACCGTTGTTACCGCTTGATTGAAAATGCTAATTGGAAGTACGTAACCATTGTCGCTACCTATTCAAGTACTTTCCAGCTGAATAACTGTGCCGTGTGTAATGTGTTAAATTAAACCTGAAAAATAATAGAAAATTGAAATGTCGCTATACAAATCGCTCATTCTGGCATCCGGTATGATAGGGATGGTATCAGGTATGATAGGGAATCATCTTCTTACTCGTGTAAAGGTGATCGTTTAGTTTTTTATTAAGTAACCTTAGATTGTACTCTGCCAGTACTTTGCCACCTCTTTCCCTCGGGATGTAGCCCTCAGGAGGTCTTCTATGCTGCAAGTATCGCGCACACTGGCATCAAGTGTGAGCAGCGCCGGCCCTAGCCCTGGATCCGGGTGGTGCGAGATGGTCTTTGGGCGCTCTTTGGTTTAACATTTTTCGACGTTGCTTGGCGCCCCTTGACATCCCGCGCTTGGCGCCCATTGACACCCGGTGCCTGGCAGGGTTCGAAATTATCAAGATAATTATCGCGATAATTATCCAATAATTATCCATGGTATGGGTAGGGAAGTGTACGTTATTTTAATACTAAAATTTACTAATAAGGTTTTTATTTAAAAAATACTAAAAGTTGTAGGTCATCAAATCGATAATTATTGAAGCATAAAAATCACGATAACGACTAAAATTTTATAAGTTTTTATAAAAAAAATATTAAGTTTTAGGTTATTATCAAATCGATAATTATCAAGGCATAAAAGTCACGATAATTATCTTGATAATTATCAAGATAATTATCATTGATAATTGTCCTTTCGAAGTTTTCGAACCCTGCTGGCGCGGCCGCCCCATCCTTCCTACCCTTGGGCCGGCCCTGCGTGTGCGGTGGTCTGTAATGTACCGCATTAATGTTCTGTGGTACCGCAGCCACAAGAAGCGTCGGTGTGTGTGGACGCAGCAAGCCTTCCCGAAGAGCAGCGCTTAAAGCCATGTTACATGCTCGGGCCCCTTCCGTGAGTCGCTATCGCTACTCACGGGAGGGGCCTACTAGCCGTGAAACCGATTGCTGCACAACAAAGGTGATTAAAACAGTTCATTGATAGGAAATTTATAAATAGGGATGTGTCATTATCGGCGGGAATATTCTCGATTTTGGGGAATATTTCCGAGCGGGAATATACCCCAGACATATACGGGAATATTCCCGGCAAAGGCACAACACTTGATCACTACCTAAGTATAATCGAGTGCTTTCCGCTCATATACTTGTAGTCCCGTTCCGTCTGCGTATTACAATACCCTCTACCCGCCTGCTACCCCTACTTACTTCTAAGTGTAAGGCCTGAGTGGACGCTCGAAGCGGAGCGTTCGGCGGGGCGTGCAGCGAAGCGGGCGAGCGTGCATAATATTTGTGCAGCGGCGACTCAGGACACCAGTATGAACCCCCCTCCCCCCTTGGTGATCTTTGGTGAGGTTCTAGACGACCGCCCCTCCCCCCACGAAACCTCACGTGTATTTTTTTAATTTATCACCACCTATGAATTTTTTTAAGTAAATGAAGTATATTAGTTGATCTTGTGCTTATTTTGGTAGGTATATGCGTTATTCAAACGTGATTATGTAATTTCTCCTATCTTTTAAGAAAATGCTACATGAGTAGATATCTGCATTTCTTGGTTTTGTAGGTGCAGTAAAAAAATACACGTGAGGTTTCATTGTACAACCCCTCCCTCAACGTGATCAGTAGTGAGGTTTTCGTCCCCCCCCCCTTGGAACCTCGCGTGATTTCTGGATAAGCCCTTACATCTCCCCTTTTGCCCCTCTCTCGTCACAGGCGAGGACTCATCTAGACGGTCGGTATTAAATGATGATGATGATGTTGTCAGGTCTGTTCGCGGGGCAGACACAGTGGTTCGATGGCATCGCGAAGGGCCTGGGCTACGAGAGCGAGCGCCACTACGCGGTGATCATCGACGCAGGCTCTTCGGGCTCCCGAGTGCTCGCCTACAAGTTCAGGGTACCTTTTACATGTAAGTATTTATTACGATACTAACTTTTGCCCGCGACTCTAGGGATAGAAAGAACTTTATTTCGACAACAGTTGCGAAAACGAAGCCCACTCAGCATGTGTCGTCACGGGGGTGACACGCGAAGGAAAGCAAGCGCTGTGGGTAAGTATGTGTGCGTGCGTTGTCGGTACACGCGTCAATTGTTTGCGCGAGTGCGTAGCGCTTGGCGTGGGCGAATCGCGAGCCGCGACGGTAACCCGATCGTAACCCGGCTTGTCATCCTGGCCTGTCAGGGACGAGGTAACTGACCTCGGTGCGGGGGGGTTCGTGTCCGTTCTGTATGTAATACTATTATACTATTCTGCGGTGTCGGGTCACAAAAGGTGTCCCGACGCTGGTTTTCTGTGGGTCCCGACAAAAAAGATGAGGTTGCGCGACAAATCCGCACAACTACAAACTATGCATTTACTAAGACACTAGATTTTTCACAAACTACTACTAAATATTTACTTTCTATTTATTTTTTAGCAAAGAGAATTTTACACTTATAATATATTGTTAGGCTATATGAACATAAAAGAACAGCACCAAAATTATACTGGACTTAATTATACTATATGGACTTTATTACTTTACGTCAAATCGATGACACATAAACTTTGTTTTGGATATCTATAGTTTCTGACCAACGTCCGAGTATCTTTACAAAGGTCGATGTGCTATACTTATCGTCGGATACTGTACTACTATGGAATCCTTACAAAATCTTTTCTTTTGGTATCAGTGTCGTGTGTTGTGATAATCATTCAAGCGATATGATCACATCACTCGCGGCGTGATAACTCTCTCAAGGCCGAATGAGAAATAAAAATAACAATTATATATTTATCGTATCTATATACCTACTTATTTTTATGAGTTAGGCTATTAGCCTACAACTCAACGATCGCTCAACGTTCTTGGCTAAAATTTTAACTCGTTTGTCACACTGCTTATAGTGCGTATTCACGAAGGCATGCCCCTCCACAGACCAATCCGTACAATTATGCATAGATTAGTAAGAGATTCGATTTAGAGGGGCGCGACGTCGTGGGTGACACGCACTATACACTCCTATAATGAATCGCATTGTTTACATTCCTATATTGAACTCCCACAAATATGGCCTTACCCAACATAAATCTTATTAATTTGCGAGGTTAAACAAACTTTTATCATCATCATTTTAGCGTTATCACGGAGTCCGCTTTTGCACCGAATTCTATTGCTGACTAAGGGCGCGTATCCATCTTGTTGATAGCGTCACACAATCGATCCATATTCTATAATTTAAGGGACATCGCAGACTAATTAAAAGAACCTGAAGAAATTAATTATTTTAATTAAGTACATAATATTAAATACCCTGTTATAATTGAGAATGTTTGATTGCAGTATTCGGACAACCTAATTTAGATTTAGAGGAAGAGTACTTCGAACAGTCTAAACCGGGGTTATCCTCTTTCGCAGACGACCCTACTAAGGTAATTTACATGTTATTTCGTTCTCTAAAAAATCCTGAAATGACAGTAATTGTTACGTTTAAAATTTCTGAAACGTGAAAAATTGGCCAGCATCTAGCCAGGGGTCTAGGTTAGATGAGGCCGACGGTGAAGCGAGCTCATCCAGAAAATGGCGTAGAGTAGGTAGTGCTTGCCACCTCTTCGTGAATCTATCGGTACAGCTGTATTAAATAATGCCTTGAGATAATGTAAAATTTTCTATGGTAGTGCACTCCAAGCTACCCTCCGTTGTACAGCCGCCATCAGATACATATATCGGAACGAACAAGGTCCTCATAAATATCTGAACACGGCTCTATTACATTCAGATATTTTTGACACCACCCTAAAGAGTACAGGCCCCTATACCAAAAAACTTTACCAAGTCTACAATTTGACAAAATTGTACAATTTTCCATAGAAAAAGTTGACGAATTTGTCGAATTGTACGCTTGTAAAGTTTTGTGGTACAGACCCCAGATATGTTTAATGGCGTTGGCGACTATGGATACCGTACCATGTAAGTGTCGAATGGTTGATAAATTGTACTAAGCAGGTACATTAAAATATTATAGGGCGCGGACACAATAGTGCAGCTAATCAAGAAGGCGGAGTTCTTGACTCCCGTCGAGAAGAGACGGCGCACGCCGCTCATAGTGCGCGCCACCGCCGGGCTCCGGCTGCTGCCGCAGGAGAAGGCGCGCAAGCTACTCGCGGCTGTCACGGCCGCCGTGGACAAGTGCGTATAGTGCAGGGAGTAGGACGTTGTAGTACACTAGTGCGGCTAAACAAGGCGGAGTGTCTGACTCTCATAGTGCGCGCCACCGCCGGGCTCCGGCTGCTGCCGCAGGAGAAGGCGCGCAAGCTACTCGCGGCTGTCACGGCCGCCGTGGACAAGTGCGTATAGTGCAGGGAGTAGGACGTTGTAGTACACTAGTGCGGCTAAACAAGGCGGAGTGTCTGACTCTCATAGTGCGCGCCACCGCCGGGCTCCGGCTGCTGCCGCAGGAGAAGGCGCGCAAGCTACTCGCGGCTGTCACGGCCGCCGTGGACAAGTGCGTATAGTGCAGGGAGTAGGACGTTGTAGTACACTAGTGCGGCTAAACAAGGCGGAGTGTCTGACTCTCATAGTGCGCGCCACCGCCGGGCTCCGGCTGCTGCCGCAGGAGAAGGCGCGCAAGCTACTCGCGGCTGTCACGGCCGCCGTGGACAAGTGCGTATAGTGCAGGGAGTAGGACGTTGTAGTACACTAGTGCGGCTAAACAAGACGGAGTGTCTGACTCTCATAGTGCGCGCCACCGCCGGGCTCCGGCTGCTGCCGCAGGAGAAGGCGCGCAAGCTACTCGCGGCTGTCACGGCCGCCGTGGACAAGTGCGTATAGTGCAGGGAGTAGGACGTTGTAGTACACTAGTGCGGCTAAACAAGGCGGAGTGTCTGACTCTCATAGTGCGCGCCACCGCCGGGCTCCGGCTGCTGCCGCAGGAGAAGGCGCGCAAGCTACTCGCGGCTGTCACGGCCGCCGTGGACAAGTGCGTATAGTGCAGGGAGTAGGACGTTGTAGTACACTAGTGCGGCTAAACAAGGCGGAGTGTCTGACTCTCATAGTGCGCGCCACCGCCGCGCTCCGGCTGCTGCCGCAGGAGAAGGCGCGCAAGCTACTCGCGGCTGTCACGGCCGCCGTGGACAAGTGCGTATAGTGCAGGGAGTAGGACGTTGTAGTACACTAGTGCGGCTAAACAAGGCGGAGTGTCTGACTCTCATAGTGCGCGCCACCGCCGGGCTCCGGCTGCTGCCGCAGGAGAAGGCGCGCAAGCTACTCGCGGCTGTCACGGCCGCCGTGGACAAGTGCGTATAGTGCAGGGAGTAGGACGTTGTAGTACACTAGTGCGGCTAAACAAGGCGGAGTGTCTGACTCTCATAGTGCGCGCCACCGCCGGGCTCCGGCTGCTGCCGCAGGAGAAGGCGCGCAAGCTACTCGCGGCGGTCACGGCCGCCGTGGACAAGTGCGTATAGTGCAGGGAGTAGGACGTTGTAGTACACTAGTGCGGCTAAACAAGGCGGAGTGTCTGACTCTCATAGTGCGCGCCACCGCCGGGCTCCGGCTGCTGCCGCAGGAGAAGGCGCGCAAGCTACTCGCGGCTGTCACGGCCGCCGTGGACAAGTGCGTATAGTGCAGGGAGTAGGACGTTGTAGTACACTAGTGCGGCTAAACAAGGCGGAGTGTCTGACTCTCATAGTGCGCGCCACCGCCGGGCTCCGGCTGCTGCCGCAGGAGAAGGCGCGCAAGCTACTCGCGGCGGTCACGGCCGCCGTGGACAAGTGCGTATAGTGCAGGGAATAGGACGTTGTAGTACACTAGTGCGGCTAAACAAGGCGGAGTGTCTGACTCTCATAGTGCGCGCCACCGCCGGGCTCCGGCTGCTGCCGCAGGAGAAGGCGCGCAAGCTACTCGCGGCTGTCACGGCCGCCGTGGACAAGTGCGTATAGTGCAGGGAGTAGGACGTTGTAGTACTCTAGTGCGGCTAAACAAGGCGGAGTGTCTGACTCTCATAGTGCGCGCCACCGCCGGGCTCCGGCTGCTGCCGCAGGAGAAGGCGCGCAAGCTACTCGCGGCTGTCACGGCCGCCGTGGACAAGTGCGTATAGTGCAGGGAGTAGGACGTTGTAGTACACTAGTGCGGCTAAACAAGGCGGAGTGTCTGACTCTCATAGTGCGCGCCACCGCCGGGCTCCGGCTGCTGCCGCAGGAGAAGGCGCGCAAGCTACTCGCGGCTGTCACGGCCGCCGTGGACAAGTGCGTATAGTGCAGGGAGTAGGACGTTGTAGTACACTAGTGCGGCTAAACAAGGCGGAGTGTCTGACTCTCATAGTGCGCGCCACCGCCGGGCTCCGGCTGCTGCCGCAGGAGAAGGCGCGCAAGCTACTCGCGGCTGTCACGGCCGCCGTGGACAAGTGCGTATAGTGCAGGGAGTAGGACGTTGTAGTACACTAGTTCGGTCGAAAATATTTGAGCAACCTTATTCTCTTAGCCATAAAGTCTTGTTCACATATTTTTGATCACTTACCCGTGCCATTTTTTTAAACTCACCTGTACGAAAAGCGTACTCGAAGGGCGACCTGGGAGAAGAGGGGCGTCGTGCGTAGCATAAATCACTTTCGTCTTGTATTTAAGTATCTTATCTTATCTTATTTATATGAGGGCCCTTGCGGATGCACTTCGACCCAGTGGGATCTTTTGTGCAATATTTAACTATCTCATAGTGTCCTCCATCTCATACTGTTTGGTCTAAAAATCACTAATTACAAATAACGTTGTTTTTTTAGGTTAGGATATGACACACGCACCGGAGTGGAAATTATGGATCCCGCAGACGAGGGCATCTTCATTTGGTATACCATCAACCTGCTCAATGGTAAGTTTTCAAATTTCAATCACCATTAGATTTCAGGTAACAAAGGCTTAGATACTTACAAAGATTTTGCTGTAATAGTCCTTTTGCCACATGTCAAATGTCAAAAAAAGTGATGCGGCTAAAGCGAATCGATTAGCCTATTAACAGATTATTAGCGATTTTTCGAGTAGACGGAATCGATTTATAAGACTATTATTTAATAATTTAAGAGAAATACAAGACAGACTGCAAAAGTGCCCAGTAAGATCGCAAAACTATGACGAACTGGGCATGGATCAACCTTTTTTAATGTAAAATGTTGTATCGTTTGGATACCATCTTCAAATAGATCGATTAGGTACCGATTCACTTGCAAATCTTTAACGATGGTACTGGTTACTACACTAGATTGAAGAAAACAAAGGCGCAGAATGTAACGTTTGTGTTGCGTGTTTTATATACAATAAGTAATATTAGAGAAAAAAAATATAAGCTCCATGTAATTGGTGTTAAAATGTATATATTTGTGATTTACAAATACTTTTAAAGCTTAAAAGCAAGTGATTACTTTATTTTTTGGTTCTATAAAACGTGCAAGTTTACGTTATATGGGTGCAGTCATGTCTCAAAAATGACTCTTTACAGCAAACAAACTGTAGTACGGCTTGTCAGCTCGAAATACAGTCACATCTGGAAGAAAGCACGAAACTTGGCATGCATGTAGTTTTCATATTTGTGTTTCAAAAATTTTAGGGAAGTGACTTGTAGATAATTTTATAAGGAAAATTTTCTCTATTGACGGTTTACTCCAAACTTTAGCTGTTTTCAATAAAATAAAATAAAACTTTAATTCGGCAAACAAAAGTGGGGGGAAACAGTCTGTCAACGTGTTTCCCTAAAATTTTTGAATCACAAATATGAAAGCTACATGCATGCCAAGTTTCGTGCTTTCTTCCTGACCGTTCCCGTTTCTTTTTGTGACCGTATTCGTCATATTTTCGAGCTAACAAGCCGTAGTTACTACTGTAACTTATAACTGACAAACAAATATATAACTGACAAACAAATATATAACTGACAAACAAATACTATTTAAGTATATTATAGTATAAAATGGATAGTATTTTATTTATTAAGTATACATTTTACAAGCCAGTAGCAAGCTAGCTATTAGGTACCTGGGATTTTGACCAGAAATCGTATGTAATAAACTGTTATCTATTTTAAATGCCGTCTTTAAACTTGTTGGAATGGCTATTTAAGAGCGATATGTAACTCCAACGCGTAAGCCTTAAACATAATAAAAAAAACTTCAAAATTTTTAAGTTATCCCATTGTCAATTTTCACCAGAACTCATGAATGGAGAAACGATGGCAGCTCTCGACCTTGGCGGAGGCTCTACGCAGATCACGTATCAGCTGTCGAAGCACGACGTACCCAAGTTCCCGGCCAAGGACCGCCATATTGTTCCAACCAGCAATGCCAACCTCACCGTCTATACACACAGGTACTTACTCAGACTATAGCAGGGCGCTTTCACTCCGTCAGTTCGCCGCGCCGCTGCAAGTACATCCTCGGGTGGTACTCATTCAGTGGCGGCCGCGAATTGCTACCGGACACACGCACGCACATACACACACACACACACACACACACACACACACACACACACACACACACACACACACACACACACACACACACACACACACACACACACACACACACACACACACACACACACACACACACAGAATCTTATAATCTTAGTTTGGGACTAGGTTGATTTGTGTAAGATTGTCCACAATTTTTATTTTTTATTTTTATTGTGTAAACAATGTTATCTTTCCAGCTACTTAGGTCTAGGGATGTTGGCGGCGCGGCACGGAATCTTCAAAATGGAGTCTGGCGGTAATGCCTCCGTCGATGTCACTTCGGCTTGCGTCGAGCCCATCGTCTCAGGGGAGAAGTGGACGTATGCCAACATGGAGTATACTATCAGGTGAGACGAGTGACCAAGGACATTCTAGCACCTAGAGCCTCATTTGAGGAATCCTAATAGGGCATTCTATACGGGAATTTCTAGAAACCGGGTATCAGTATCTCGGAATATATCGCGGTTATCTTGATCATTGAACTTCCACAAACTTTGTAATAGTTTACTTTTGTTGATTTATTAGTAATGACTTTTCCAGTATGCGTTTATTAAGAACTAGCTTTCGGCAGCGACTTCGTCCGCGTAAACTTCCATTCCCTATTTCATCTATTGTAAAGAAGAGGATCTAAGAAGTTGAGAAACCTCTAAGGGAACGCGTGCCCCTCATTAAGAGGAGGGGTAGGGCAAGCTCTCTCCACACAAACTTTGTGCAGGATTTACTTCGTTTGTGTTTGCATTAAAGTTATGATTTTTGGTCAGTATGCTTATTTTTCTGATAGCTATTTCGTGATGTAATTTTTTTTTCAATATTGAATTTTTTTGAAATATTTGAAAATTTTCACATCACGATCTTCGCATATCTCATATTTACAACCAATAAAAATATTATATTTGTTAGTGCCAAACCGACGAATAAAACATGCACAAAGTTTGTATGGGGAAGGCCTTGCCCTACCCTGCGCCTTAATATTTTTAGGAATTTCTTTACGTAGTATTCTGACCTAGAATCACAAAGAATATTTACATTTGTCTAATGTTCATTGCAGCGGCGCTGACCGTCCCGCGAAAATGAAGCGAGAAGCGGCTTTCGAGCGCTGTTACAAGGTGGTCACAGAATACGTGATGTCGACGTTAGATTGGGAACCTAAACAACCGCCCAAAGGCAAGGTGGCCGCCATGAGTTTCTTCTACGAAGTGGCAGCTGATGCTGGTCTTATAGGTAAGTGGAATCTATGCCTAATAATAAGTTACTATTCAGCAGTTTAACTAGCTCAATGTTAACGATTCCTCGTAGCGGGTGTGGCCAGATTTAACGTTTCGATTATCGGTGTAGTTTGAATGATACAGTCCGAACGTGGGCCCTATAAGAAAGATATGGGTTTGATCGATAAGTAAACAGTCTACAGTGGCGAGATGTACTAGGAGCACATAAATAATTATATACCTGTAACAAGGTGATTAGCAACATTGTATGTCAAGTTTATGCTGCCTGTTACCGAGCAAAGTTTTGATTCTTACCCACCTTATTGTGCTATAGCACTTAAATGGTTTGTTTACCTATTAAGTATGGGCTTATTAGATATTAATAACTAGCGTTTTTATAGAATAACTAGGTACTTATAAAACTGCTCTTGATGCATGTTAATTTTAATAATGATTTAAGGGCCTATCGTGCGGGGTAAATTCTCAGCGCCTGTCAAATTTCAATTTTTTTAATAATTTACCCAATTAACCCATACATGCATTATTCACGCACACTACCTCATTTTGCGGGGTCGGGTCATTGACCCATGTTTATGTCAACTTATGACAATATAGATTTTGAATATTTAAAGGTTTCTTGGTGCATAAGAGAAGTGTAACAAAAATCGTCAAGTTCTGATCTGTAACCAAAACTCAAGTATTAGTTTTATTTAAAAATGTCTTGAATTTGGAATTTGTGGTAGTAAAATACTCAGTTCCTTGTTTATAAAATAAAACTTGTCAAACCCCTGTTTTGTAAAATGTATTTTGTTTTGCCCTTTCCTCACAGACTCATTTTTATACAACTTAAAACAGAGAAAGAATTTTCCTAATCGGTTCGTGCATGTTATGACTGTTTTATGTTTATGACTTAGGTACTTATTTTGAGAGTTTACTTGGTGATTTTCATGATACGAGTATATGTTGTACCTTAAATAGGTTATTTTAAGCAAAACTTTTCATAAATTGATTATTTTCTGTTTATCAGTTGGTTAACTCTAAAATGGACACTGATTTAATGCAAGTTTTAAGAGAAGAAGTGGTAGTTTTATTACAATATATATAATAACTACTGAAACTATTTATACGGCACGGGATAACTGCAATATTGTGAATCAACTTTGTATTTGAGGAACCAGTACCTAACCTTATAGGTAGTTCTTGTTATTCACGACCTCCCGTCGTAACCCAAACCGCAGAATTGCGCATAGAATAGTATGACATTCCCTGCGCATCGTCGTTATCGTGAATGACAAGCACTATTAAACCTAATGATATAACAAATATCATCAAGAAAGTCATTGTAACAGTCTGCAATTGTGGAACTTGGCCGGACCACTACTGCATCAGCTCTGACAAATTAACTTTTATACACTTCTTATAAGGTCCATAATTGAAAGGAATAATTAGCAGGATGCGTTTACATATTCTTCTAGAGTGAGCAATCGTGCCGTCGATGACACTTAACTGAACATCCGTGAACCTTATTGCAACGACATAAGGTTCAATAATGGTTAACATTGCGTCTATTTTCATCAATAATAAATAGCAATTATTATTATTTGCTATTCGTTTACTATAACGTCGAGACAATTATTGCGATGCGACATAAGTACTTACTTGTACAAAATCAAAGCAACGGGATTTCCAACGCATGAAAGCTTTAGATAGAAACTAGCGCAGTTTAATATTAATAAGTAATTACTGCATATTTGTTTGTTAGACATCGTCATTGTCACCACATCCCCAACAACTACTTGGTTTATTATTTATAAATGAAACATAGGTTTATTATTTTCATTCTAGGTATAATTATATTATGACCAGGCGGCTTAGACACTACACAATTTAAATCCACATCACTCAAACTGGCGAAGAAACTCCGATAGGTATTCTTTCTTCTGCTTCCGCTGCAAGAGAGCACTCTAGATCTGTTTCTTGGTATAACGCTGATATTTTATAAACTTCTGTTCAAAGCACCATTATAATTGTGCCTGTTTGTACAGATTCTGGGATATGTTTTGTTTATGCAGATTCTGCGATATATTTAGATAATCATTGTTTGACGTGAAAGCGCCGTACATATACACATAAAATATAACATTAGATTCGTTAAATTATTGAAATATAAAAATACAATTTGTTTACAAATTTTAATTTGAAATATGATGAGTGACATAAATGTCATAACGTTCCGTTCTGGGTGGCCAATTTATAAAAAGTAAATTACTTTGAACTGAAATACATCGGTAACCTTTTTACGTTTAAAATGCCTTTTCGTAAAGGAAATCATTATAATTTAGTTGCATTAGTAAACATTGGGGACCAAAGATTGCATTTTTATGTTATAACGAATGGCTAATACTAAAAATTCCATGTTAAAAGAATCTTCAATAGCCACACGTCAACATTTATTTACCCTACTTCAATTAATGCAATCTTTGTGTGTGGTATACATTTTGTATTTGTATACGAGCAAGCTGTCAAAAAGCGTGTTTTTATGAGATGTCAAACTGAGAAAAGCAGCATACGTCTGCTCCCATTGAGGGCCGGAGCCCATCTGCCGGCAAGAAAACTACGGCGGCCGGTCAAATTTTCGGAATTTCCTTTGCATTGTTAAAAAAATCTCGACATTTTGCAAATGTTAAACACATACGACCTAGATAACATGTAGTTTTGTTACTATTCAAAAATTGAAGACCTTTCATAAAGTATTAACGTTGTAGTTTGCGTTTATTTCCTTTAGTAGAGCTAACTTTGGATTGAATTTTTATGAAGAAAACTATAAGTAATTGTGTTTCTGAAACACATGACGTGTAGAATGTATCCTTAAATATCATATATAGGAATTACAGAATTCAAGCTTTAGTAATAATAATACAGCAAGTGATCCAACCATCGCAATTATTCAGAAATTTGCTCGGTGCAGTCTTAATTATTTCTCATTAAGTGAAATGTAAATTTCTTATGAGAATAAAAAGTTCTATAAACTGAAATATAAAAAGAGAATTACGAGGCGGTCATCAAAATTGTGCTTGCATATAGTCGGGGTATACGGGGGCGAAGGATTGATCTAGGTCTTATTCCCGGGAAGATTCCGGAAAAACGTGAGAGAGCGGGGCTCGAAATACCTAGTTTTGCCCCGCGTCTTACCGTAGGAAACGAGTTTTTCCGGGGATAGGACCTATATCAATCTGGAAGATCGCCGGCTACGATCCGGGGCTGACCTTTTGACTGAGGATGTTTAGAGTTTAAGTTTGACGAAGTCTGTTGCGGATTGGTTAAGCGTGTTGCTGATTTGCTTTTGTGCCCCCCGACGAAGCCTGCATGATTGCATTGTTAATATCGTCGGGGATAGTGCAATACCGCGTAATTAGCACTGGTAAATACTGCGTATCTGCACACCACCCCTAAAACAAATCCGCGTAACTGGCATTGGTTAATACCGCTTAACTAACAAATGTAGCCAAATTAAGATTTTTCCACCAACGAACGTAAAATCCTGTTTAGAATATAGCAGTTCATGTTCAACCACCCGTTGCATTTAACCAATAGCGAGCTAGTTATTGCTTAATAAAAATGCCGCGGCTCATATACTCTCAAGCGGCGATCTCCGCGTTTTATGCTTCTCCTGTAAAGTTGGCTGTTGTGTAGATACGCACTATTTACCAGTGCTAGTTACGCGGTTTTGAATTATGGTCGTTATGTAGATATGCACTATTTACCAGTGCTAGTTACGCGGTATTGCACTATCCCCGACGATATGCTATATATACATATAGATCCAGATTTAAATGCAAGAGTTTGATTAAACAATGGTTATTAATTTACAGACGTAATGAAAGGCGGCACGATATCCGTATCAGGGTATCGCCAAGCGGCGTTACGTGCATGTGCCGCGAGCAATGTCGACCAGCCCTTCGCGTGCATCGACCTCAGCTTCTGTCTGTCGCTGTTGCAGCAGGCGTATAAGATGCCCGACAATGCGCCTGTGTCGGTGAGTAGACTACTCTGTGATTTATGTTACCCTGGTATACTTGAAATCATTTCAGTTGAACGAATTGCATCAAAGGGATTCCTTCAAAAAGCTACTTTACCGTTCAAACAATAAGGTTAATACGTTCAACAAAAAGAATTTCAACCATAACACATAAGTGGATTCGCGTACCGCCAAACACTGCGCTCAACTTTTATCTGTCGCTGCTGTAGTAGACGTATAAGATGCCCGACAATGCGCCTGTGTCGGTGAGTAGACCACTCTGTGGTTTATGTTATCCTGGTAACAAATAAGTGGATCCGCGTACCGTCAAGCGGTACTCTCAACTTCTGTCTGTCGCTGCTTGGTCCGTGCACGACGACAGCGCCACGGACAGGTGGCCATTATGGACAATATTGTCATAGCTGTCAAGCGAGAAGTAAGTAAATATTGTGAAAAAAATCAATGAAATCTTGTGTTATTTTACTATATTAGACAATATTGGACGATGGTAGCCAATAACATTATTGCCAAAAACATTAAAATTGTTGTTTTCAGTTGTTGTTGTCAGGTTAGGTGACTTACTTTTTTTCTTACGGCAATTATCCACTTATTTCTTTGGTCTCGTTTCCACCACGGTCTTGAAAATTGGTAAAATTTACAGTCGCTATTCTGTGGTGTTTTTACCATTCACAATAACACATCTTACTAGGACCATATTCAATTTATCTCAAAAACGATTAGAAAATGTTCACTGCAATATGGATTTGACAGCTCAAGTCACCGACAAAAATGTAAATTTTAGCCGTTTCGAGCGCTGTGATCGTTTAGGCTACCGCCTCCACCCGCTTTGCACCTGCCTATAGTACGATTAATTTGAGTTTCACACTGACATATGCTCTTATTCCATTGGATATTCTACCATAACATCAATGTAATAGAGTTTCTATTGTAATCATACGATTTTGAGACAGTGTGTTTGAAATAGAAACTCAGTGTTTGTGCACGAGTGTTTTAGATAGAATCGGAAAGAGGATATGTCAGTGTTATACTTAAATAGTAATTTACCTGTACCTATAAGCTTCCTCTCAGCGAGGGCTCTAATTATGTCAGCCTGGTATCATCAGTGCAAATCACCGCTGAAAGTTTAAATGAATACTGAGTTAAATGAAGACATTAAAATTAGACACTTTTAAGATAAGGTAAAAGGTACCTAAATATATATTCTATCTTTACAAAAAAATAAAACATCAGAGGTTTATTCCGTTACCTACATGTAAGGCCCTGACGTATGCGTTAAACCTTAAGGCCACATAAGGTTTAACGCATACGTCAGGTAACAGGAACAAGTGACAGTGCGTTGAGTTTTTTAATTATTTTTTTTCCTTTTTCCTCCGCAGCTATTGAAGAAAGTGAACGGGCACGAAGTTTCCTGGGCGCTAGGATTAGCCTACACTTCAGTCATCAATGGCCTCGCCGAACAGAAGAAAGGGTAAACCTAAACGTTGCCTTGTGTACGTAATTATGTACCTATATTTCTTCTTTCATAGCACAGGAAAATAACTTGCATTTAACATGAAAAAGTCATCAGCAGAAATAAGTACAAAGATTTTTAACTTATAAGAACTGAAGATGCAATAGGGTATACTGTTATTTCGGCGAAATCCTTTTCGTCATATTTCACTTCTCAACTAACTTATTGCAGTACCTAGTTTTAGTTGGCAACCCCACCATTGGCACATTTACATTAGGCAAATTTTTAACTTGGTCGAATTCTTATTTGTCAAAATATTATTTCACCAAAGCTTCATTTAGACAAGTAATAAAAAAGCAAATGTTTCATTTAACCAAAAAAAAATTTGACAAATAATGTTTCATCAAATTTCTATTTCATCGCCGAAATGAACTTTTGGGACATGTAGTTTGGGAAATGATAATTTGCTATTCATTTTTCGCCGATACATTAGTGAACCATGCAAAAGTTATATAACGTACATTTGACGTTAGAGTTGCACTAACTAACGATTACAGATCAACGTTTTAACTAAGGGCGCGTACACATAGACCGTCCGTTTTCACAGGATCCTGTTTAACGGATAGCGCTACTTACTGGATCCGGAAGACTGTTTTGTGTGTGAACTCCCGTATGTGTACATGGTAAACAATAAATTATTTCTTCTTCTTCTTCTTCTTCTTCTTCTTCTTCTTCCCTCATACAACAACATACGCCCTCAAATAACGGAACTGTAAAACGGATAGCTATGTGTACGCGCCCTAAAACGTAGTTATATTCTCTTTGTAGTTTATCTTCTCTAATTTAGAAAAACCGTAAGAAGTAAGCTGAGGGCCTACCGCGGACCGAAAACGAAATATCTGCCTCTCTGTCGCACTTGCACATGGGAGCAACAGAGAGGGAGATACTTAGTTTTCGGTTCCTGGTAGCCCCCCTGGTGCAGATGTTAGCTGCCGGCGCCATATAACTATGGCTGCCATCTAGAATATCAAGATTCGATGCAACCAGATATTATCGATAAGAGCCTAAGATTACAGACGGTTTGGTGCAACCCTGACCGTACTACGTTCTTTCTATGATGGCTGAATACATTACTTATATGAAGAAAAGAAAATCAAATAGGCACAAAACAGTTTCGATTATTAAAATTTACCTACTTGAAATCGTGTCTACAGTAATTGGAAACCGGGTTCTGATGAAAAAGTAATTAAATAACCAATTATAAACTTTATTGGCTTCGTGTTAAGTCTATTATCGGCTATTTACGTACTTTCGTGTGTAATTAGCTTTTTATGAGTTTTATCAGTGATTTTTAATGATATTTAGTATTAGTAGCGTTGTGAGAATGGTAGACATAATATTACTTAAAGGTTACTCTTTTCAATGTTGATGTTTTTTGTTATTTTAAAAGGATCCCTTTTATTTATTTGTGCCGTTTTGTTATTTACTATATTTATTTATATATAATGTCAAGTGCCCGTCATCATCATCATCATCAGCCTACTTTCGTCCACTACTGGACATAGGCCTCTCTCATGGCATGCCACTGAACTCGGTCTTGAGTTTTTTGTTTCCAACCGCTGCCAGCCACTTTGCGTATGTCATCGCTCCACCTGGCTGGAGGGCGTCCTACACTACGTTTGCCAAGCCGTGGTCTCCACTCCAGCGAACACGCCTACCCCAACGGTTGTCGGTTCTGCGACAGATGTGACCGGACACGTACGTGACAAATACGGATTCTGGTCTCATTTTTCCCTTTTTATAATATTTCGGTGCACATGCAACGATCGTTGCGGAGCACTCTGCAAATCCGGTACCGCTATTACCGGATTTCGCTGCGCAGACTATAAAAGCAATGTCAAGTAGGGAGACAACGTATTTTAGTATAGAACTCTGATAAACTAGGTACGACTATATTCTAAACTGCAACCTGAACATTTATTTACAGATTTACCTATTTACATTTTGGAGTTCTATGAGCTTTGCGAGACTAATCGATATAGTATGATAATCACGATTACAAATTCGCTGCCTGTATAAATTTGAACCGATAATCTATTTAAATTCTAACGCTCATTCATGTATTATTATTTAGCAGTAGGCAGTCAAAACTGATTGCCGACTTTTGAACAAACACTATTTTGAATATTTAGAATACAAATTCAGTATTGTCAATATACAACATAATTATGATATTTTTTGGTACAATTTTCACCTGTCGAACCTGAATGTTTTTACCCCAGTTTACATTGTATAAATACATAACTTATGTGTGATTAGGGATCTATTGTATCTTTACATTTTGAATATTAAATCTTTTATTTCAGTTAGTATTATCAGGGCTGTGAATATGATGGTTCTTCCGTTTCAAAGGAATGAAAGCGGTACAGCTTAGTGACATGTGTATTGTGTATACTATCTTATTCTAACAAATAGCTGCACTCTTATTGTTTTCTTCTTTAACGCATTTATTGAAAAAAAAGCTATGCGATTGAGGCAAGCCTCATCATGGGAGTTTTTGGAATTAAGAGGCTGACAAGACCAAATTTTGTTGAAATTGATGTTATTTAAGCAGTTTGTTCTAGCACAATAAAATAATACATGTTAATATTCATCGTATTTCAAAGACCGTGTACGGACTCGATACATAATTGGACGAAATCGGCTCGATAGAAAATAATTGCAAAGATTGGTCTTAAAATCATCATTAAACGGTTCTGTCTTTGTTTTTAATACGTATGGGTCTACAATTAAAAACATGAAGTCAACATATTCATACCTAAACCGCCAACGAGTCCTATTTGTTTCACAAATAATCCACTTTTTTATTTCAATATTATTATAGTATCTATTTGTTATTCTACGTGCCGAGCTTCCGTAAAGAGCGGGATGGTCAATTGGAAACTCACGCGTGTTAGAGCGGGACTTTTTTTAGGTCTTGTCAGCCTCTTAATCACAAATTTCATTATTTTTCAAGACCTTGTGAATCTGCCTTAACAATAGGGTGTGCCGATATTTTGAGCATGTGCTCATATTATGTCTATTACGGAATATTATCTCTAGTATCGGGTGATACTAGATATAATATATATTTGTGTATGAAGAACTTGGACGGTAAAGGATTTACCCCCTTATTCATACAATTTAACAAATCGCTAACTCTATTTTCTTTTCTCACCAAACCAACATATATACCAAAATAAGGACAAACGAATTTTTTGCGGCTATTTCACTAATGTAGGTTTGATGAAAGATTATGAATAATGGGGTTAGCGGTTATTTAGTATCAGTTGATCTTAGCTTTCAGGCCAGTAATTATATGTTAGTTCAATGTGTACTTTTTATCTACCGACTATAAATTTCTTAACTAACATAACGTCTTCTATGATGTCAAAACACGTCACGATTTTTGTAGTACAATAATATTTTAAAATTTGGTAGCACACATTTACAAACCTTATAATAACAGCTGTAATTACAAACCCCAACAAAATTTAGCTCTGTCACTTAAGATTAGGGCTGAGAATTCTGTAACACTGTACTGCCTCAATTCATGCACCCTCGATTCAAATGATATGTGGTCGTAGTTCAATGTAGTTAAGTTCATAATCAATTGAAATAGTACATTACTTAACAAGGGCGATAAAACAAAGAATGTCTCAGATCGCAGGTATTTTACGCCCGAGCCGATAAATATGCGATCTGAGGCTTTCTTTATTACCGCCCGTGTTAAGTACAAAATTTTATGTCATCCCCTGGCCAGGAAGTGGGTTTTTTTCGCACGCGGAGCGTGCGGTAATGGCCGCTTTATGGCCAGGTGTGACATAATAGTTATTAATGGAATTGTGATGTGCTGTTTTATATTAAATTTCATGTTTTGGTATATTTAGGTAGACTGTATGGGTGATGTACTTTATTCGTTGTGTCGAATTACCTAAGCTAAGTTTTCATGGTATATGGAGGTATATATCATCAATTGTATTCCAGAAAATGTATTTTTCAGTAATTTATAGTAATGGAATATGGTAACAACTGATTCTCTTAACACATGCACTGCCGACCTTGTAAGCGTTTCCTGATTGGTAGAGTGAAAGTGTTAATTTCTAACTTACATTTTCGGGTACTATGATTTACTTACAAGTAAGAATAATTTATTTGATTATCGAATGTTTAACTTATCTAGTTTCACATTTGATGTAAGCACAAAACAATATTATTTTTGATATTATTCAAAAGAGGTTGTGTAGCTAATTTAATCTCTGAAGATGTTTAAAAAACATGAATTTCTTATGACATACCTAAGCACTTATCTAACTTAATATATTATAGTTATAAATTAAATGTATGATAAATGCTACCCAATATTTTTATGAAAGATGAGATTTTTCCATTTTTGACGCATTGTATGGAACGTTTTTGTAATATTTAGCTTCCTGCACTTAGGTATAATGTACCTGCCCGCCCGTGGCAACTTGATGTTATGTGTAAACTGTACAAATTTAATAAACGTTGGATCTTATAATATGTTTCACTTCTATTTAAACACATCCTTTAAGGCATTTACTATCTACAACGCATATGCGTTAATGTCCATACAATTTTGTTCCTAGCCTAACACTATAAATGCTAAGGGCGCCTCAAGTTGTCAATAATGTGAGTCCAGTCCACGGCGGCGCCAAAATCAACTATAATTCCAATATTTGGAATGTTATGAATGGCAGATAATTATTTATGTTTGCCCATGTCGCCATATAAAACAGTAGGGACTACAAGTCTACAACACAGCACTATAAGACTATTAGGTAAAAAACAAAACAAACCACATTACATACACTCTGCGAAGGCTGCACTGAAAGATATTTTTTAAGAGGAAGAAATGAAATTATCATTTTTATTATAATTTATTTATTAAGAACCATTCAGTAGGTACAATAAAAATGTCTAATGCACTTGATATTTGAGTCACTTCAGTCTCGTCTAAAATGATTACTAGTTTCTATTACTATAAAGATTACACGTAAAATGTCCAGTAAGTAATCGAAATACTTCATAGCTGCCATTACCTATAGCTACTCATGCTTATTTTACTCATTTACCCTTGTATTTTTGCATACAATAAATCAGTGTAACTGTCAGCTTTACTATTCAAAATAGCAGAGGACCGCCTAGGGCGCGTACAAAAAGCGATCCCTTTTACAGGCCCGTACATATGGCATATGTAGTTGTATTGAGCGAGTTCACATAGAAAACAGTAGGTAACTATTATATTAATGTTGCTTGTGTGCTTGCACATTATAGTACATTACTTAACAAGGGCGGTAAAACAAAGAATGTCTCAGATCGCAGGTATTTGACGCCCGAGCCGAAGGCAAGGGCGATAAATATGCGATCTGAGGCTTTCTTTATTACCGCCCGAGTTAAGTACAAAATTTTATGTCACAACTGGCCATAAAGCGGTAATTACCGCACGCTCGGCGCGCGGGAAATCCCGCTTCCTGGCCAGGGGGTGACATAAAATTTTGTACTTAACACGGGCGGTAATAAAGAAAGCCTCAGATCGCATATTTATCCTGCGATCTGAGACATTCTTTGTTTTACCGCCCATGTTAAGTAATATACTATTACTTAACGACCCGGTAGGTTGGGTATCCGTTCGTGTTCTGGTATTAAATTACTTATATGAATAAATTATCTTATTGTGTAACTGTAACGTAATATTTTTATACTAATTATCAACTGTAATCAGCAACTCTCCAAATATATGTATGTTTACGTTACTGACAAGAAATTATCGGTTACATGATCTGATAAGTAATTTCGACTGCATCGCCAGAGGACTCCGTGGCGCAACGGTAGCGCGTCTGACTCCAGATCAGAAGGTTGCGTGTTCAAATCACGTCGGGGTCAATTTTTTTTTATAATAATAAAAGTAAATACGGAACCCTATTTGTATAAAAATACGCGCCCTTAGCTTAGCTATTTTACCTAATTAGTCATACAAGTATGTAATATCTAATAAGATCAGGGTCTGTTATCAAGAGCGGTATTTTTTTGTGACAATGTTACCTTGTTATGTTTTAACGCTACCGCATAAAGTTCAAAATAGTTCAGCAGCTATGAACTATTTCCATTATCACAATGTTAGAAAAGATTCACCATAGACATAGCGATATAACGGTTCCTAGAGAGCTAATGTACATGCAGCCCAACTAACCCTTTTTAATTTATTAATTTAACAGCAACAACTATTATTTCGAAGTTATTTGGTATAAAAGTGTTGACACTAGGAATTACCTATAAAAGATTTTCTATGAAACATTATTTCTAAAACAGTATCTCTTGTTATGGTATGATTTTAACAATATGGTCATGATAGAACTCAAAAAAAAATCCTACTCAATTAAAAATGCATCGTAACAAAGGTATATTGCACTTTAAAAAATATTTAAGTAAATACTGAAATAATATTTTATTACAAGTATAATTAAAGTTACAAAAACGAAATAACAATCTAGCATGAAAATGTTATTTTTGTTTGGTATCGTGGCAGTAGTATCTAAACACACATCTTTTCACTTATAGCCTGGGGTGTAAGAAAGAGATGGGTGTATATTTATTATTACTTTTAAAATACATTGCCTAAATTCAATTAGTTGAAAATTATCTTAATCCATGGCATAGGCTCTAATTTTAGGACTAGATGAATTAATGAACTGGTGTAGGACGTAGGGTTGCTCGAGTAGTCACTAGCTAGGTACTGTTTATAGCTTGAATTTAATCTTTCGTGATTCATGTTACAACTATTCTACTAAACAGTTAAAACTCACGTATAAATAATATACTAATCATTCATTCATAAAACAAACTAAGCACAAAAAGTCCACAAATTCTAATCCACAACACAGGCTTCGTCAGGTATAAATTGTCAGTACGGGCGACATGTTTTGAACTCTTCGGGAGTTTTTCTTCAGGTTGAGTGCGTCCGCGACGAATCCCTATCTGGGGGCACGGCAGTGCCCCCGCAAGTCGAGCAAAAAGGTGCACGGCCGTACCATCCTTTTCTCGAAGCCATTCAGGCCATTTTCAACATCCTGTAATTTTGTCCCAGTTAAAGCTAGAACCCTGAATTTTCAGTAACATGTTGGGCATAATATGGGTTAGATATATTCTCAATAACATTCAATTTGAGCTTTTATTTTAAGAACTATTGCCCCTCAAAATTCCTTAGTTTTGTCACTGACTCACTGACTGACTGACAGATCATCAATCGTTTAAGGTACTTCTAGCAGACCCACAAGCTCCAAATTTTAAACATAATTAGTTTTTAGCCTATTAATTGCTAGAAAATTAAAAACATTGCAATATCAGTCACGTATCTGAGATATACAAACTGCATAAGTAAGTTTGTAATTCTATACAAAATACATGCGATTACAAAGTTATTTTTACAGTTTGCATGTTCGTTACTAGAAGTCATACCTGAAAAAAAAGGGATGAGATCCCATCAAAAACATTACCTGTAAAAAGATGCAAGTCTCGCAACACAGTTCTTTTACAACAAAAAGTAATGATATGTAATCTTAAACCAAGTCTGTTATATTTTAGTCAATAGTACCGGAGGGGTGCCCACAGAACAAAATTTCCACCGACTTGCATCAGCATTAGGTACTTTATGTTTTTGATCATGTCATTATATATATTTAAAAAAATAAAGTTATGCAGATGCAAGTCGGTGGAAATTTTGTTCTGTGGGCACCCCTCCGGTACTATTGACTAAAATATAACAGACATGGTTTAAGATTACATATTTTTGTTGTAAAAGAACTGTGTTGCGAGACTTGCATCTTTTTACATGTAATGTTTTTGATGGGATAGGTATTTCAGGATCTCAACAACACGCTCGACCCAGTGCCCCCCTGCCCCCGCCCTGTCGCCACAACACGTGCGTCATGAGCCTTGCGGCGGGCGGCGGGGGGATCATAACATAAGTCAGCGTTACGCATTGTCTTACGTGGGCGAACTCGACGCGAAAGCGAAGTGACGCGGTGACAGGCGAATGCGGCGCGAAGCGGTGGCCCTGTCCTACGTGCACGCGAATCGTCCCGCTCCGCACTACCAGCTAGGGAATGCAAACTGGTTATAACCGTAACCGTAAAAACCGGTTGGATATTTTCGTCAAATAAAATAACGGGTTATTGAAATTCTGATCGCGTTCGCTTCGCATCGCGCCGCGCCGCTCGCACATCGCGGGTAGTTCGCTCACGTAGGACACTTCAATGGGTATTTGGGTATCGACTGTTTGTTTTTTCCGCGCCGCGCCGCGCCGCTTCGCTTTCGCGTCTAGTTCGCCCACGTAGGACAACGCATTAGGGATTCGTCGTAAACGCACTCAACCTGAAGAAGAACTCCCGAAGAGTTAAAAACATGTCGCCCCGACTGACAATAGGTCATAAGTAAGTAGGTACGTGTGTTTTAACCGTTTAGTAGAATATACTATAGCTATAGCTAATATAGCTATTCCAATGTATGTACAGTCAGCGTCATATAGTACGTAGCAACCAAAGTGTCCAAATACTTCGGCACACCATACAAAATATATGGTGTACCGAACTGTTTGGCAACTTTGGCTGCTACATACTATATGACGCTGACTGTACCCAATTCTTGAGGTACTTAAATTTAGAATGAAGTGTGCTTAAAAAGTAATGTTTTATTCAAAAACGTTTTGCAAATCCATTTTAGTACATAGGTAGGTGGAAGGTGGTACACATGTATGGTATGCATTTTTTTATATGTACCTATGCATTTTTCACCTTATTTCATTGAAATGCGGTCATAGTAGTCTTATTTTACAATCGAACTAAACAAAACTATTGCGACTCTAGGTATTCCACCTAAAAATTATATAAGGGTGAGGACCAAATTTCTTTAACCACACTTAAGGCTTTCATTCATCTACAATTCAATTGATAACATTGTGACACGAAGTTTTTCATTCAGTTTAATACCTATGGGTAAATTGGGTAAATTTTGTGTCTCAACGGAATCCAAAAATCTATGGTCTAAAAATTTAGTCCTATCCCATAAATTCCTTTAAAAAACAATAAATGGCGCGCGACTAGAGGGTTAACCTGTCCTCTACCGACATAAAAACAAAACAATCTTTTGTTTACATGACCTTATGATTGTTTTGTTATGATGACGGTAGACAACGGCTTAATGTATTTATTAACCTGATTAGTAGTGTTCGGAGTATCGGTGGCAAATTTCACACAGTGGGTAATGGAGTCGTTTTTATGATTAACTTTTTAAGATTTGAATAAATAAAATATTCATTTACCTGAAGTACTTCATATGACATTAATTAGGTAGGTAAGGTACTCGTAAATTTCAAGTATGTAAAACTATTTATTTTCATAAAACGAATAAGAATTTCATAATTTTTTAATAGTTATTTGTTATACAAGGGTGCAAAGTTGTATTTTAACCGCGAGTGTGGAATTGGAACACGAGCTAGCGAATGGATTCTAGGGTTGAACCACGAGCTAGCGAATGGATTCTATGGTTGAACCACGAGCGCAGCGAGTGGTTCGAAAATAGAATCCTGAGCGAAGCGAGTGGTTCAAAATTGGAATCCTGAGCATAGCGAGTGTTGCAACACACGAGACGTAAAATAACTTTGCAGCCGTGTGTAACACAAATCTTTTCACCTCACTAAAGCGAGGAAATAGAAAAAGGAAAAACAAAAGTAAAACAATAAAAAAAATTGGGTTTCTTCCAATTTTTCATTTCATTAAAATAGAAAATAAAAACTAAATTGGAACAAAACAACACAAGAAAAGATTAAGCAAAATTCAAAAACAAATGCTAAGTAAATAAATAAAGCAAAATTGCTAAAAATTCAAAATAAATATAAAATTTGAAATCCTTATCCTTGAATTAGTCGAAATCGAGTATAATGACGATTTTTTTGCAAAAAAAAAATTTTTTAGCTCAAAATTCAAAATAGTTATAAAATTTGAAATCCTTATCCTTGAATTAGTCGAAATCGAGTATAATGACGATTTTTTGCAAAAAAATATTTTTTTCGACTTAAAACTCAAAATAAATGTAAAATTTGAAATCCTTATCGTTGAATTAGTCGAAATCGAGTATAATGACGACTTTTTGCAAAAAAATCTTTTTTTCGACTTAAAACTCAAAATAAATGTAAAATTTGAAATCCCTATCCCTAAATTAGTCGAAATGGAGTATAATGTCAATTTTTTGCAAAAAAAATTTTTTTTGCATAAAATTCAAAATAATAATTAAAAAAAAAAAACAAAATAGATATAAAATCTGAAATCCAAGGACTGATTTTTTTTCACACCACCTGAAAAAAAAATCAGATGGGCGAAAATTGTCCTGGCTGTTTTGTGTCCACCCACACTAACCGATATCGGATCCGATACGAATCTGACCGATATCGGATCGGATGGTGTGAGCACTAAGCAGTTTTCCATACATTTTTATCGGTAACGAATCCTACACCGATATTGTATCGGTTAGTGGGAACACGGCCTTGCATGTTATTATGTTAAAAAAGTAACTAAGAACACGTTCGGATATCAAAATTACTTTGCACACATGTGGATAAATAGTAGTTTATGCAACTGGTACATAATGAGGGGCATTAAAACACGAGTGTGTTTTATGAAACGAGCCGAAGGCGAGTTTCATAATAAGGTCACACGAGTGTTTTAATGCCTAATTATGTACAGTTGCATACATTACTTTATCTACACACATATTATAATTACTCTAAGATGGGTTCAGAAACCGTAGTAAATAAATACAATAATTGTGTTAATACAACCTTTTTTGCACGGTTGCGGAAATATAGAAATCAGAACTGGCAACAGATACCTGAATGTTATTTTAAAAAGTAAAGAGTCCTTATTCTGAGGTAATCATGTCGTTCTAGCTCAAATTTCGTGCGATATATACTAAAAAAACATCGAGCTGACATTTCGCATCGACTGAATTTGAATTTTCAGTGATACTAGAATAGGGACATGTCAACTTTGACATTTAAATTTTGACAGTTTTGTTTGACGTAATATTTTAACATCATATATGAGATTAAAATGAAATATTTTATTACTGCTGTAGCCTTAGCCACAGATAAGAAAATTGCCATAAATTCATTGAATGTTGAAATGAGAGTCATTTTCTACGGTTTCCGAACGCATATTAGAGGATTTATGATATGTGTGTAGATAAATGCAGTTTTGCTATCTGTTTTTAAAGAATAAAAAAGGGCTTTCCGAGCTACTTAGTGAGGTGAAAAATAATGCTTACCTACATACTTGTGTTATTAGTAGTCCTGTGTTATCGTGGTATAAGTAGGTAATGCTCGCAAGATAATTTATAAGAGGTATTATGCAAAATTAATCATTTAATCGTTATTCGTTTAATCAAAAAATAGTTTGGCGATTCCATTTACCGCTATGAAATTTGCCACCGAAACTCCGAACACTACTGATTAGGTATACTAATGATATATAGCTTTGGTATAATTCTTCACAACTTTCCATTATCCTAAGCAAAGGAAACAAATATTTTAATGCTACTTCCGAGCCAGTATAATGAAGATAATACTAGATCCTAACTTGAAACTATTATTATAAGAACGGAAGCAGATGATAAATATTTCGCACGCAAGTTTTATTCAACAAGCTACCTATCAGACACGGCAAATATTTTGTAGCGACACATGGTACCTAATAATACTAGAGGTATGAATTATTTATAGTTTAGGGTATCTTGTTAGATACTAGAAAACTCCCGTGAGTCTCAAACAAATTGAAATATAATAAACGGATCACTCACGTCTTTAACGTCGAATATCGCTCGGCATGTTTCGGACCAATACGTGGTCCTTAATCATGAGTTGTATCTAACCGCGACGGTCTCGCGTCTCACACTGCGCACGAGCGCACGGCACGCGTCTCATTTTCATTTCCAACAATCATTTTCAACAATAATGACGAAATATTGGTCCGAAACATGTCGAGTGATATTCGACGCTAAAGACGTGAGTGACCCGTTTATTATATTTCAATTTGTTAGATACTGCTGTAATAACGCTGGTTATGTGTGTACCTACTACCATGGTCTGCCACTCTGGAACGTGACACAAGTGCAGGCACTGTCGACGACTCGACGCCACACTTACACTTACGACCGATTGGCTCGATAGCAGCTTGTGTCACACTACTAACCGATGTACCGGAATGCCATGCGCAGTATATAATTGTAGGTATCAATCATACCTACTAGGTACCGCTGTTCTATCGCTACACAGCATCGCACTCATCCTTGCTTTATCTCTGTTTCTTTACATCATCATTTACAAGAAATAAGCGATTTTTGTGCGCTTGATTGTTTTTTGACCCGCTTAGAGATGCTGTATCGCATTTGCGAAATGCGTCGTTATAGCGTTACAAAAAGCCCTCACTCCCGCCACAGTAGAGACAGTTTGTTGCGCCTCACACGCCAGTCTTCGTAGCGAAAGACTGAAAATTAACCTTACTTGATCGACTCGATATGAAGCCATTGGTGTGTGGAGCACCTAATGTCCTTACTTTATATCAAGTCAATGGCGGTGAAAAGGTTAAAAGGATTCTGTAATTGTTCTGTTAAAATATATCTTTCAGTGACTACAACTCTTAGCACCGCTGTTAATCCATTCAAAACAAAACTTAAATCACTGGTTGACGTAACTTGCGAACGAATTATATTTTACTGCTCGGCTCTATGCCACCTCCATTAAATCACTATTAAGTTTCTAGCAAAGTCCTTCAAGATACCTATGTTCTAAGAGCCCTGGTAATGTGGCAGACCGTAGCTTTGATTTACAACTTTTTGTACCAGAAGAGGTAATGCTCGCCGTCTTCTACCAAGAGGTCGTCAACACCTGGAATTAGTACAAAGATAATGGTTAAAACACAACAGATGTTTCCGTAGCATTGAGTCGCGTGAGAATGCATACTCATATTACTTTGGGGAGTTCGGCAAATATTACGTAATTTTATTTTCGCGAGAGACAGAGTAAATCTGATTTGCGAGAATAAATATATTCTCATTCTCAGCAATCTTAAAGACTAGTGTGAACAAGGATCACCCTCAACGAGAAGTTTAAATTTTGTGCCACATCTTTCAGTATCTACCTCTAGGTACTGAGAACAAAAAATACCTCTTTCGGTGGCTGCTGATTAAGTAACTCAACTTGAAATTTAAGTTAAAATGATCGGGGCCATAATTTATAATGTCAGAGTGTGTTGTTTTTCACTCACAGCGCGGTCCTGTTATGTGTGTATTACTTCGAAGGGGAGACTGAATGCGAGCGTCAGATCAGCATTGAAGGCCCAATTACCCGATGATTTTGGCCGAACAATTAGACTTTTTTTAAAATTTATTAGGGACAAAAAACAGTTAGCTACACACATGGCTACAATGTTTAAGTGTTGAAGTTGTACAATTACAGTGTGTGAAACCAACAACATTGTCCACAACTACTTGTATAAGTGTTTTGAGACTCACCAACTGGAGCTACAAGCTGGTTGCCGGGCGGGCTGGCAGGATCGGGGATCTCGGTCAGACGGTACAGCAGCCAGTAATGGTAGCCCATGGGCTCCTCCTTATGGCCTGCAAGAGTGTGAACGTAGTGGCCGTTGGGCCATTCGCTTGCCTCGAACTTGAACTTCGAGTCTTGCTCTGCTGCCATTTGCATCACGTGGTAGAATGAGATGTTTCTGGAAATACATTCGGTCAGGTTGTCTTAAATATTTCGAGAAAGAAATTCCGCGAAATTTTTTGAAAAACAATTTCAGGAGTAACCTTTAAAATTAAACGTAGGTACTTATGCGATGAGAGCACAAAACATGATGATTCCGGTTTAAGTAACTTTTGTGTTGTATTGTTATTGTACTTTCGTTCGCAATCTAGTATGGAAGTGCCATATCTTAAAACTTAGTGGATGCTCATTGCTCAGTGGGTACCGCGTCCGTTGATTTCTTGTACTACAAAACGGGCCGGCCAAGACACAGAATGGTCTAGCGTGAATCATCCTTTAGTCCGTGTATGTGAGTGATTTTTTCGCTAGCTAGGCCTTTAGTCCGTGTATGTGCGTGATTTGTTCGCTAGCTAGGGGTCTAGCCAGCCTAACTCCAACCAGAAGCGCAGGATATGATTTCAAAAAGACACAGGCCTACCAATTACCTTTGACATAAGCCTGTATAGTTTAGAAAGACCAGGGTTGCATAAAACAGGAGCTACCTTGGAGCCATCATGTAAAGCGTGTAGTTTTCAGTGACGTTGGTGCCGAGCCAGAGCGTGTAGGTGAACGAGACATTACGAGCGTCCGACTCGTTGCTAGGGTGGGACAGGTACGACATCTTCAGGCTGCCGTCACCGTTGTTGTTGTCTGCGAAGAAACAAACAAAATAGTACCTTTTTGTAATAATGATTTGACTTAGTTTTGTAAAACCCGAACAAAAAGAGGAGATTTCTGGAGATTAACTGAGATTGTCAATTTTCTCTTGAAACTTTGATTTTATATTTGAGTAGCGCACGATGCCATAACCACCTTAGTACTAACACTGCACTACATCATCACTTTCTGGGCTGAGGCTCTGCGCAACTAGAAGCCCTAGAAGGTAACTTCGAAGAGTAACAGTATGAGTATTGCACGCGGCGTCGCCTCATTCTCATCATTTTGCAGGACACCAGCTAGCTCACGACCAGTGCCGGATTAACCCTTAAACAAATTAAGCAATTGCCTAGGGCACCACGTCTAGGGGGGCACCAGAAACACCACGAAAAAAAAAGGTCATTCTGAAAATCCGCACGGCTCGTGTTGACGTTCGGGGTGATAGTGCCCGCTCCTCGCTTGCTCGCTCGTTCCGGTTATAGCACTACCATTTGTTAGTAAAATATACGTAATAATAAACATTAAATATGACCAAATTCGAAGTTCATCAAAAAAAGCGGGGCAAAATTTCGTAAAAATACTTAGGCACTTTGGCAGCTGCTCTTCTCATTCAGAGCGATACAAAACGGTATATCTCTCTGTCCCTCCTATCTCTCAGAAAATCACACACCTCACAGTAGCAACCAGGGGGGTAGGTATAGGGAGGTAAAAATACAGTATTTATGCCACACCTGGCCATAAAGTGGCAATTACCGCACGCTCCGCGCGCGGGAAATCCCACTTCCTGGCCAGGGGGTGACATAAAATTTTGTACTTAACACGGGCGGTAATAAAGCAAGCCTCAGATCGCATATTTATCGCCCTTGCCTTCGGCTCGGGCGTCAAATACCTGCGATCTGAGACATTCTTTGTTTTACCGCCCTTGTTAAGTAATGTACTATTATCTATTCAACGAGCTCTAAACAACGACCGGTCAAATATTTTCTTTTTCACGCCCTTAAAATTTTTTTCAATAATTTGTATGGCTTTGGGTAAACCGCATGCTTTAAACTATGAAAATTTGAAAACGGAATTTCCAGCCTTTTGGCTTGAAAACCTGTGACAGGTGACAGACGTACACGTGAAAGGACTCCAATTGGACCCTTCGGGTATGAACGAAACCCGTGGTTTGCGTAGTTATATTTTTTAGTGTCGATTTCTACTGGGTATTTATTTATTCGAAGAACCAACAGCTGCTATTTTTACATTAATTATGTATGGTTTTTTATACGCGCCTGCATCATAATCTTCGAAAAATTTCGCGCTCGCTGCGCTCGCGTTTTCATCCATGACTTGATACGTATGAAGTATTTTCCGCACCTGCATCATAATGTTCGAAAAATTTCGCGCTCGCTACGCTCGCGTTTTAGTCTAGATATGTAGTGACTTGATTCGTATGAAGTATTTTCCGCGCCTGCATCATAATGTTCGAACAATTTCGCGCTCGCAACGCTCGCGTTTTCATCTAGATATGTTTTGACTTGATGCGTATGAAGTGTTTTCTGCACCTGCATCATAATATTTGAAAAATTTCGCGCTCGCTGTGCTCGCGTTTTCGCGGATGGGGGGCCCCACAGGCGTGGATTGCCTAGGGCATCAAGTAGTCTTAATCCGGCACTGCTCACGACCAGGGTATCAGAACTGACAGGGGCCTCAGCCGCGGTATCTCACTCTACTGTTGAAGCAAAAGTATACCTAGTGGCTCATTCCGGTTGTCCTGCAGTTTGTTCTTGCAGTGCGGCGGTCGGACCGCGGCCAGGGACGCAGGAGTCAGTGCTGCTACTGCCGCAGCGGTGTTGCGCACGTCGCCCCAGCCGCCGTCGGCTTGTTGCCGCTCCAGCAGCCATTTGCGGGCTGACGGGAGGCTCCAGTGCTGGTGCGCGCCTGGTCCACTATCAGAGTCCTCAAGAGCCTGAAGAGTTAATGGAAAATTTATTGGGGTTTGACGCAATTGAAGTAGGCATAATATACATTTAAAAAACCGGACAAGTGCGAGTCGGACTAGCCCACCGAGGGTTCCGTACAAATTTGGAAGTCATACAATTATGTCCGCTCAATAAACTTATACAAGAAACTTGGCGCATCAAAGTCACACCTGTATAGCCAACGCGGTGGTGGTGAGTTGAGTTCCGAATCCACCATCTGGGTGCTGCTGCCGCGCCAAGCCTGCCATGGGGCGCCGCACGAAGTGAAGGAGGCTGCGGTGTCGATGGTCTTGCACGACGCAGCGCAGGGCTAGGATCACCATCGAAATCGTGTCTGTAATACAAAGGGCATAGGTATTCCATTTATTTCATAGATTTCATTTTTTAACATTTTTCGTCAAGTGCAGCTACAAAAGATCGGTAGGTGTAGGTACTTGACACCCTGATAGGGCACACAATGGTCTCTGGTTATACTAATAGTTAAAACATGCATACATTTACATCTCCGCGTGTATCCAGTGCGCGTGGACGTCTACGACGACCTAAAATTATGAAGTTGTATGAAGAAGCTACCGTGGATGTCCACGATATACCGTAGGCTCACTGTCTTCCCCACGATATCGTGACGGTAAATGCGCGTGTTGAGCGTACCTATAAGTAAAGATACGAAATTGTAGCTGCGTGTCTGCTGTCTCTGTCAATATCAGCGTTTGTTGCATTTTCAGTTAAAATTCAATTCTTTTGGATCGTATATTACTTGGATAACCTAAATATTAAACAGTTTGAAATCGGTATGCTATGATATGATATGATTCTTTATTTGTATTAATCGTACATTGTCAATTACATTATTCATATTAATAGAATATTACAATAATAAAAATAAATTATACAGTCAATTACAGAATATGTACGATTTAATTACTTAAATATTAGGATAACATGTCACTAAAATAAATTATACAATGAAGTCTATTAAATTTAACATATACCTTAAAACCTTAAAACTTTACTTACTTTACGGTACTTTAAAACCGCATTCATGTATTATGTGGTATAAAAAAACTTGCCACCACGCCACGGTAAAATCGGCAAACTATAGAAGCGTCATGCATCGACGGTTACGATATTATCGTCGACGGCAACGGAAAAATCGTGATTTGGACGTCCACATCCACGGTCTAACAACCACGGAACAAGTAGAGATTTTCATTTTATATTGCGAGCTACGATTTGTAACAATGTTTTTAAATTGAACCGTAAGATAGTACCTAAGATCCTAAGATCAATATAGATAAGATGTCTTATTCGTTACTGGAATCTCATCTAAGATAAGTCAGATACCTTATTGGTTTGGAATGTAAACACTGAACCTGACATCAATCAATGATCAAATCAAAATCGAATTAGATCGGAGACGGATTTCAACAATTTATTTATTTGCACCGTTTTTCCTTGTTTGCTGTCCCCTTATCCAATCAAAACATTCCAGAGAATGATTCGATTATTTCCTTTTTTTGAACTGTCTACGAAAATGAGGGGTCGATAATTCTTATCAGTTTTTACAAGTGAAACCAGCTTTTCTTGGGCAAGTGGAAAAATCAATATGAACCCAAAACGTATCTTATTGTATGACGCATCTGACAATTTTTTTCACAATTGTCATTTATTGTTGTCGAGAGCGAAGCCTCTCAGCTTCACCTTGGGTAATTTGTAGGCGGCCAGGGTCGCATTAAGCAAAGCGAAGTGAAGATAGTCCGACCGATAGTCGATTTGCGATGATAAAGCCAAGTCAGTCAAGTCACGCCCGATGGATGAGCGAGGATCCTTGCAGTGTGCGCCTTCAGCGAGAATATATCCAACGGCAGGCGCACTGACAGAGGTAGCAAAATAGGGATGTTGACACCAAATAAAAAAATCATTCAGACCAAATTTTGAGAAAATGATCGAATTGTCAACCATATGCCGAAAAAGTAACTCAAAATAATTACATAATGGTAAGTCTTCAAAGTTTTAAGAGGGGCATTTTCTGTCCCTTTTCCGCAAAGCGCACATCTGTATTGAAAGATCGTCATTTACTATGACGCTCTAGGTCAGCGATGTCACTGATCTGTTGGTCTGTAGCTAAAAAAAAATCTAAGGCCGCTACTACACTTCGCTATGCGTGTTCGTTCGTAGTTTCTTACCAAGTCTGTGATCGGCGGCGGCATTGGCACGAGCAGGCCAGGGTCAAATAAGCGAAGTTGACGTCGTGCGGCGACTCGCGACGAAGTCACGCCCGAGGGTCCTTGCAGAGTGCGCCTTGAGCGAGAGTACATAACGGCAGGTGCATTGATAGAAGTACTAAGGTTGCAAAATTGGTATATAGTTTCCTACCAAGGCTGTGATCGGCAGCAGCATTGGCGATATCCAGCAGACGCCTGATATGGCGACGCCTGACATGAGCGGCAGACGAGCAGGCGGCCAGGGTCGCATAGGCGAAGTCGAGGTCGTGCGGTGGCTCGCGGTGAAGTAAGGCCGCCACCAGGTCGCGACCGTGGAATGAGCGAGGGTCCTTGCAGAGGGCGCCCAGGGCCAGGGTATAGGCAGCTAGGCGTGCGAGCGGCGGAGGGGACTCGTGGTGCCTGTGATCACGATAAGAATACAATGGGTGAATGAAAGATGATGAATGAATGAATGAATGAATGAATGAATGAATGAATGAAAGTTTATTCACAGAACATATGGTATATACATTAGTTCTTATACCTGGGAGACCGAGCCTTGCTCGGTGTTTTCCCGTAAACCAGGCAGACTATAGCTCTACAAAGATGTAAATAAAGATATTAAGTAGATAGACAGACCTATATAAAGCTGCAACCCGACACATTTCTATTGACATAATTGGGTCATAAACAGATTTAGGTTCGCGTCTTTCCTGTGGACATATCAAAAGTTAAGGGCTACAAAGCTTAATTTTGGATTGGTCTAGTAACCCGCATAAACGGCGTCTTCCGGTTCTATAAATCCATGTAATAAAATCATAACTCACATGCTCATATGCCGTTAACTATTGACCACAGGAGAGACGACTTTTGTTTTTTGCAAGTGTTTATGACCCAATTGTTCTCCTAGTGAGGTCTCTCAGGTCTAATACGATGTCTGGGAAAAGTGTAGGGGGTGGCTCCGTGACTACCAGAGAAATACCTCTGAAAACCTCTGAATACCTCTTTTATATCTTCTAATGTACACCATGTTTTACTGTAAAATAAATAATTGATTGATTGATTGAAAACCAAAAAGTTGGCCAACGGCCTGGCTAAACGGTAGGTGGGGGGATGCTCGCAAAGTCCCGGAACCCCACCCCGAGCGCCCAAGCCCCCCCCCCCCCCCCCCAAGTAATTTTTGCGAGATCGATACGGGAGGAAAGGTGTTGTATTAATACTCACATTAAAAAGTAAATTATTTAATATTTTTAATGTATGACATTGTTGTTATTTGCTCGTTGCTAATCGATACTATTCAAAATACATGACATCCTATAAACCCCGTTACAGAAGGTAGTGCGTAAGGCCGGTTATACAACAAAAGGGTTGCCTAACTATTCATATGACCCATGTATCTTACAAGCGAACCTGAGGGCCGAAGGCCTGAAGGTGAGAGGCAAGGCTTCGCGAGGCCCAAGGCCGAGTGTCCCATCAGAGCGCGCTCTCGATGCGAGCCCGAGAGCCGCTTGCGGCCTGAAGGGCGAGCCCACGCAAACACTCACTATTCCTATCATTGTTACAAACGAAACTGAGGGCCGAAGGGCGAGCTTCAGGCCGCCAGGCCGCAGGCGTTCAAGTGGTCAGGTGCGTCCCCCCTCCCCCCTCTAAAATGTTTGGCGAGGCCGAAGGCCGAGCTGCGGGAGTACCAAACAACCGAAAATCCTATATAAACATACAAGGTTTCGCGAGCCCGAAGGGCGAGCTTCAGTCTGCGAGGCCGCAGGCCAAGCTCGGCGGAGGGCCGAAGGCCCGGAGCCCCATCCCGAGTGCCCAAGCATCCCCTCCCCCCAGTATTTTTTGCGAGACCGATACGGGAGGAAAGGGTTGCCCAACTATTCATGTGCCCCATGTATGCCTCGCAGGCCCGAAGGCCCGAAGCGTCCCTTAGAGCGCGCTCTCCACGCGAGCCGGAGAGCCGCTTGCGGCCAGAAGGGCGAGTCCACGTAGACACTCACTATTACTATCATTGTCACAATCGAACCTGAGGGCCGAAGGCCCGAAGGTGAGCGGTAAGGTTTAGCGAGGTCGAAAGCCGGGCTCACGCGGGCACTCGAACCTGAGAGCCGAAGGCCCGAAGGTGAGCGGTAGGTAAAGCTAAGCGAGCCCTGAAGGCCAAGCTCACGCGTACACTCGCGTACACGCGGAACCTGAGGGCCGAAGGACCAAAGGTGAGCGGTAGGTAAAGCTAAGCGAGGCCTGAAGGCCAAGCTCACGCGTACACTCGCGTACACGCGGAACCTGAGGGCCGAAGGACCAAAGGTGAGCGATAAGGCCGACCTCACGCGTACACTCGAAGTTTAGGGCCGAAGGGCAATAAAAGGACAACTAAGGACAAATACACAACAACAACACAAATGTTTTTCCTCAGGTCTGCCTTGGATGCGTACATTAAACGTTTTTCTCAAAGGCTTCCTAGGCATTTCAAAGTCCTCACGACACTTGCATATAGGTACACATTTTAAATAAACATTATTATTGAATTCCTGGCTACTCGACTAATTCCTTCTCCGATCTGTTTTAATAACGTATTCAGTAAATAAATGTCAGTGCGAAATAAAATGATAACAATTTCTTCATCGAGATTCAAAATACTATTTTTATAAACCGCGATCAAAATAAACTAAAAAAATCAAAATAAACATAAATAAACGTGAAACCCGACCACATAATGGGCTATGATGGTGCGAGAAAAGGACGCAGCTATGCGGTGGAACGAGACAAAATTGTAAGCATATAAGAACGATTTTAATACTCATTGCAAGAAGCTTAGGGTTGCGTGCCGAACATTCGTTTGAAGCCAGAAAATATGGCTTTGAATGACGTCACGTTATATTGCATCTCTTTCATTCTAATATAAGATGGATCTAATGAAAGAGATTAAATATAACAGTGACGTCATTCAAAGTCATATTTTCTGGCTTCAAACGAATGTTCGGCCGGCACGCAACCTCCAGGATGTAGGTATCTAAACTTTTTGATTCATTGAGATTATTTGACACCGCAGAACGTGCCCATAGATATAATATATACTCTGTAGTTATAGATGCGCCAACGAGCGACCGGGGCTATTTCTTTCTCATTCTTTTGCTCATATTCATATAAAATTTGTACTACGCAATTAGTCCGGTTTGCATGTCCAATGTATTGCTTATGGAAATTTGCATTTGCCTGTAACCCGACTATGAAAAAACGTCCGGTCGGTGATAGGGACAAAATATCTCCCCTCTCTCTCTCTCAGCCTCTTTTCTATTTCCTCTTATAGGAATCGCAATAAGACTATCTTTCTCTAGCAAAGCGTGTCAGCCCCTTGAACGTGAACCTCGTAAGTCGTTGTCATGTGTCATTCTTTATAAATGCTACAAATAACAAAATATAAACTCGCCTCACCATACGTCCTTATATATCTTGACCCTGAGATTCGTGACAACTATGTGCATATTCGTAGGTCAGGCTTATACTGGTTCTTCTGACACTAATTTTCCGTACGTCAGCAGCCATTGTAAATATCAATCACGAACAAATTTAAAAACATGAAAACTCGAAAACACGCATTTTCTCAAATATAAAACTGAGCTAGATCGATTGCTCGTCCCCGAAAACCCCCACATACCAAATTTCATCAAAATCGTTAGAGCCGTTTCCGAGATCCCCGAAATAAATATATATACATATATATATATAAATAAATAAATAGTACCTGGGAGACCGAGCCTTGCTCGGTGTTTTCCCGTAAACCAGGCAGACTATAGCTCTACAAAGATGTAAATAAAGATATTAAGTAGATAGACAGACCTATATAAAGCTGCAACCCGACACATTTCTATTGACATGATTGGGTCATAAACAGATTTAGGTTCGCGTCTTTCCTGTGGACATATCAAAAGTTAAGGGCTACAAAGCTTAATTTTGGATTGGTCTAGCCCTTAGAGTCGCAAGGTTTTTGTTTTAATAAAATACTTTTGTCTTGTCATTACTTGTTTATTTATGGTTTAAAAGAATGGAAAAAAATTGAAAAAAAAATCAAAAATTTGTACATAGCGAGATATTATATGTATACAGTGCCGGATTAACCCTTAAACAAATTAAGCAATTGCCTAGGGCACCACGTCTAGGGGGGCACCAGAAACACCACGAAAAAAAAAGGTCATTCTGAAAATCCGCACGGCTCGTGTTGACGTTCGGGGTGATAGTGCCCGCTCCTCGCTTGCTCGCTCGTTCCGGTTATAGCACTACCATTTGTTAGTAAAATATACGTAATAATAAACATTAAATATGACCAAATTCGAAGTTCATCAAAAAAAGCGGGGCAAAATTTCGTAAAAATACTTAGGCACTTTGGCAGCTGCTCTTCTCATTCAGAGCGATACAAAACGGTATATCTCTCTGTCCCTCCTATCTCTCAGAAAATCACACACCTCACAGTAGCAACCAGGGGGGTAGGTATAGGGAGGTAAAAATACAGTATTTATGCCACACCTGGCCATAAAGTGGCAATTACCGCACGCTCCGCGCGCGGGAAATCCCACTTCCTGGCCAGGGGGTGACATAAAATTTTGTACTTAACACGGGCGGTAATAAAGCAAGCCTCAGATCGCATATTTATCGCCCTTGCCTTCGGCTCGGGCGTCAAATACCTGCGATCTGAGACATTCTTTGTTTTACCGCCCTTGTTAAGTAATGTACTATTATCTATTCAACGAGCTCTAAACAACGACCGGTCAAATATTTTCTTTTTCACGCCCTTAAAATTTTTTTCAATAATTTGTATGGCTTTGGGTAAACCGCATGCTTTAAACTATGAAAATTTGAAAACGGAATTTCCAGCCTTTTGGCTTGAAAACCTGTGACAGGTGACAGACGTACACGTGAAAGGACTCCAATTGGACCCTTCGGGTATGAACGAAACCCGTGGTTTGCGTAGTTATATTTTTTAGTGTCGATTTCTACTGGGTATTTATTTATTCGAAGAACCAACAGCTGCTATTTTTACATTAATTATGTATGGTTTTTTATACGCGCCTGCATCATAATCTTCGAAAAATTTCGCGCTCGCTGCGCTCGCGTTTTCATCCATGACTTGATACGTATGAAGTATTTTCCGCACCTGCATCATAATGTTCGAAAAATTTCGCGCTCGCTACGCTCGCGTTTTAGTCTAGATATGTAGTGACTTGATTCGTATGAAGTATTTTCCGCGCCTGCATCATAATGTTCGAACAATTTCGCGCTCGCAACGCTCGCGTTTTCATCTAGATATGTTTTGACTTGATGCGTATGAAGTGTTTTCTGCACCTGCATCATAATATTTGAAAAATTTCGCGCTCGCTGTGCTCGCGTTTTCGCGGATGGGGGGCCCCACAGGCGTGGATTGCCTAGGGCATCAAGTAGTCTTAATCCGGCACTGTATGTATAAAATACTATACGCTGCCAACAACTTAACAAACTCTCAGCCATGGGTTTTTGAATTTTTTGCGTTTCATTCACCTTTCCAAAATCATTTTATTTGATAATCCGCTTTTCCTTTACTAATCCAGCAAATACTTTATAGCGGAAAGTTTTGAACTGATTATTTTTTTAAATTTTATTTCGCCTGTTCGTAGTGACGTCGTCTTAGAAGCCCCGCGTTATTGATACGATTATCAATAATTTGGGAGAAAATGTTCATATTCCAACGCCGAGATTTCATTCCGGTACGATACAGTAATATAAGCATATCTGCGAGGTTTACGCCTCCCATGTCGGTTGTAATGGAGGACGACTTGTGGACTTGGCTTGTTTGTAGGAAGTGATGGCACCGAAGATATTGATAGTAACGCTTCGTAGTCACTTTGCACCAAATCGGGAAAGACTTGTAGAATTATGGGTGACAGAGGAACTTGACTATCATCCATATACTATCAGTCAAGTCTTTCGTAAGAAGAATCTAAGGACGGGGCTGGGAGCTCGAAAACGATGAAAATTCACGGGAATCTGGATCAGCGATAATGTGAGCTTCATCGTCACTGCTAGACTTTTCACTTTCGCTGGACGTACCTAACTCTGGTACTAACGCTAAAATGTGCCTAGTACGGTCGTGCAGTGACGACTGAAAAAATAAAATTAAAAAAGAAATGACGCACCTACTATTATACTCACAATAGCTTCAATTACCGACGTGCGCCATGGGCACAAATCAAAATAGCACGTAAGTGTCGATCAAATCTAATATCACTAACATCAAAAACTGCCAAGTGCGAGTCGGACTCGCTCATGAAAGGTTCCGTACCATTATTTAGAAAAACGCCAAATAAAATCATGTCTGTTGTATGGGAGCCCTCTTAAATATTAATTTTATTCTGTTTTTGTTTATTTTTTAGTATTTGTTGTTATAGCGGCAACAGAAATAAATCATCTGTGAAAATTTCAACTGTCTAACTATCACGGTTCATGAGATACAGCCTGGTGACAGACGGACAGACTGACCGATAGACTGACAGACGGACGGCGGAGTCTTAGTAATAGGGTCCCGTTTTAGTTTTACCCTTTGGGTTTGGAATCCTAAAAAAGCACGTCTTTTTATTTATGGTATAAATTTTATATTCAAGTAACATCAAAATGCAGTCGAATTTATTTTCTTACTTGAATGGCAAGGTATATTGTTCTATACTAAATAAAACCCCTATAATTTGCTCGAGTAGTCGCAGTGTATAGCATGCCATACTCAACAAATCTGGCATTGTTTGCTAAATAGTTGCCAACGTATAGTGCACTATACAGTGTTACAAAAATGGTAATAAATACTAAGGATGATAAATCGGACACTATATTCCAACGTAAATGTAATCTGTATTACCATATGTGAGTAATTGGCACCATTTATTTATAGTTTAAAAATATTTTACGTATAAAAAAACGTGTTTACCTTATAACTCCGCAGAGGTTTCGTCATTGTCACCGAACTTGTACAACTAAGTCATTATCTGCCACAAGTAAACTTCATCGTATTTTTAATAACATTCTACCCACCTTAAAGAATAATTGTATAACTAAGATATGGGCGTAACTATTTGGAAAGTACCCACTTTATTTTTTTATTTGTTGTGTATACTCTACTATACGAAGTGACTCTAAGGGCTAGTAACCCGCATAAACGGCGTCTCCGGTTCTATAAATTCATGTAATAAAATCATAACTCACATGCTCATATGCCGTTAACTATTGACCACAGGAGAGTCGACTTTTGTTTTTTGCAAGTGTTTATGACCCAATTGTTCTCCTAGTGAGGTCTCTCAGGTCTAATACGTCTGGGAAAAGTGTAGGGGGTGGCTCCGTGACTACCAGAGAAATACCTCTGAAAACCTCTGAATACCTCTTTTATATCTTCTAATGTTCACCATGTTTTAATGTAAAATAAATAATTGATTGATTGATTGAAAACCAAAAAGTTGGCCAACGGCCTGGCTAAACGGTAGGTGGATGGCAACGGGGATGCTCGACCAAATGTCATAGAGAACTGCAAGCCATTTGGTGAGGTGACTTTATTTGGCGATTATTTTTTGGCAAAAAAATGGTCCTAGCGCGTTGAGATTTCGCATGCGGGGACTCGGGGGGCAAAACAACTTTTGAGTAATTTTTGCGAGCCCGAAGGGCGAGCTTCAGGCCGCCAGGCTGCAGGCATTCAAGTGGTCAGGTGCGCGCCCCCCCCCTCAAATGTTTGGCGAGGCCGAAGGCCGAGCCGCGGGAGTACCAAACCACCGGAAATCCTATATAAGTACAAGGTTTCGCGAGCCCGAAGGGCGAGCTTCAGGCTGCGAGGCCGCAGGCCGAGGCTCGGTCGAGGCCCAAAGTCCCGGAATCCCACCCCGAGTGCCCAAGCGCCCCCCCCCAAGTAATTTTTGCGAGATCGATACGGGAGGAAAGGGTTGCCTAACTATTCATATGACCCATGTATCTTACAAGCGAACCTGAGGGCCGAAGGCCTGAAGGTGAGAGGCAAGGCTTCGCGAGGCCCAAGGCCGAGTGTCCTATCAGAGCGCGCTCTCGATGCGAGCCCGAGAGCCGCTTGCGGCCTGAAGGGCGAGCCCACGCAAACACTCACTTTTCCTATCATTGTTACAAACGAAACTGAGGGCCGAAGGGCGAGCTTCAGGCCGCCAGGCCGCAGGCGTTCAAGTGGTCAGGTGCGTCCCCCCCCCCCCCCCCCCCCCTCCTCTAAAATGTTTGGCGCGAGCTGCGGGAGTACCAAACAACCGAAAATCCTATATAAATATACAAGGTTTCGCGAGCCCGAAGGGCGAGCTTCAGGCTGCGAGGCCGCAGGCCAAGCTCGGCGGAGGGTCGAAGGCCCGGAGCCCCATCCCGAGTGCCCAAGCATCCCCTCCCCCCAGTATTTTTGCGAGACCGATACGGGAGGAAAAGGTTGCCCAACTATTCATGTGCCCCATGTATGCCTCGCAGGCCCGAAGGCCCGAAGCGTCCCTTAGAGCGCGCTCTCCACGCGAGCCGGAGAGCCGCTTGCGGCCAGAAGGGCGAGTCCACGCAGACACTCACTATTACCATCATTGTTACAATCGAACCTGAGGGCCGAAGGCCCGAAGGTGAGCGGTAAGGTTTAGCGAGGTCGAAAGCCGGGCTCACGCGGACACTCGAACCTGAGAGCCGAAGGCCCGAAGGTGAGCGGTAGGTAAAGCTAAGCGAGGCCTGAAGGCCAAGCTCACGCGTACACTCGCGTACACGCGGAACCTGAGGGCCGAAGGACCAAAGGTGAGCGATAAGGCCGACCTCACGCGTACACTCGAAGTTTAGGGCCGAAGGGCAATAAAGGACAACTAAGGACAAATACACAACAACAACACAAATGTTTTTCCTCAGGTCTGCCTTGGATGCGTACATTAAACGTTTTTCTCAAAGGCTTCCTAGGCATTTCAAAGTCCTCACGACACTTGCATATAGGTACACATTTTAAATAAACATTATTATTGAATTCCTGGCTACTCGACTAATTCCTTCTCCGATCTGTTTTAATTGCTCATTTAAAGATATAAATACATAAATTTGACCCTTGATATGTTCAGCCGTAAGGCATGTGAAAATTGATTTAGGTTTAAATTTGAAGTTAACCATAATTATTCGAACAGTCATACTAATTATTCAAACATAATTTCAATTTATCTTATAATTAAATGTAGACATGATTAATTATAGCATGCTTTTAACTTTTAATACAGGATCAGTTTAACAGAATGTCGATTTGCTATTATAACTAGGTTAGCATCATTGTCAAGTCCAAAATTAATAGTAGTCAAGTTCAGATATAATTTTAAAGATAAATATACTCCTAATATCAATAAGTGAATGTCAATCGAGTTGTAATAATAATAATACATCAAATTAATTACTAAGGGAATGTCAAGCTTAATAAATAATATATATAATTACAATTTATTTAAAACTTATGACTAAAAAATTCCTGAACACTGTAAAAAGTAGCCTCGCATAATATATTTTTCAGCTTATATTTAAATTCAGAGTTTGTCAGTGTTTTGAGCGACGCTGGGAGTTTATTAAATATTCGTATACACATGTCATATGCGCTTTTTTTCCTTAATTTTAAATTGTGTGAGGGTAAGGTTATTTGATATCGTCTAAGAGATCTATTTGACAAATTGTTCAGGGGTGGGAACAAGTCAAGATTTTGTTTTATAAATACTGCTGCCTCGTATATGTACAGGCTAGGAAGTGTTAATAGACAAAGTTCTGAAAAAATAGGTCTACATGATTCTTGACTACCGTTCACTGATGATAAAAACTTAACATGAGATACAACTTAACTAAATCACTTTATCTATTTAATCAGTCAACAATTGGCGACACACAGTATCATGATTTCATTTGTAAATTGCTTATGTTACGACAATGACAGTGCATTCCCGCAAACGAAACTCTCTTCATATTTTTGAAAATCTTTCTTGAAGTGAAAAATTAAGGATATTCTATTTATCATCTTACTTGGACATCATAAGCAGGATCTCAATCTCCATCTGTTTGGCAGACAGCTGCATCTCTAATCCCTGCTGCTCTATCTCCTTTCCAGTATTGTTTGCAAGCTGAAATCAAATCAGAATTAGGTATCCCAGAAAGTATATAAGTACTTTTCAGCTAATAACAAAATAAACCCACCAAATACAGGTAATGACCAGGCAAAATAGGTAACTATAACTAAAGTGCGCGCCATCCACGACGACGCGCCCCTCCACAGCGAAACTCATTCTAATCTGTGCGCAGTTGTACGGCTTGGGCTGTGGAGGGGCGCGCCTTCGTGGATGGCGCGCACTATAACTAGTTACATACATTTCAATAAACTGACTTGGACGCAAATCAGATATTATATCAGTGACTTCTATTCTCTTATTTCATTTGGCAACCAGTAACTATAACGTACCAACTTACGTGGGAGGGAGTGAGACAGGAGTTATCTCATTTAAGCGTATTGCTATGGGGTGTGTATCTTTTCATCACTGAACGGAAGGCACGTTCTGAAACTCTCCAAGTATCAAACCGTAGCTACCAGGCCAGCAGAGGTATCGAAGATGTTATATTATATCTTTTAAACATAAACACACCTGAAGAGTGAGCATGACGTCATGCGTATCGTTGCCCCAGCCCCAGTCCGGCTGTCGGTGTTGCAGCAGGTACTGCAGAGCCTTCTGGATGGCCTGCCCCTCGTTCAGGGTCTTGGTCTCCCATGCCACGGTGGTCGTAGCCGCTGTGGTTGTGGTTGGTGGAGGTTTGGTGGCGGTGGTGGTTGGTGGTTCGGTTTCTGAAAAGAAGGAGAACAGAATTATAGCTGACTGTCTTGGCTCATTATGATGTTTGTTCACATACATTTAATTTGCCGTAATGATTCAGATAAAAACGTTGGGTTAATTTAAGAATGTTTAACCAAAGAGGAATCTGTTAAGCTTGCACCTACCAGTAGTCAGAAAAGTCTATGGAATCACAGACTGTGGTTGCTATGAGAAAATTATTGTGTGAAAATCTGTTGTGCCAAGTGTCGTTCATATCATAAAACAACGAAATGTACTTTGAGCAATTATGTATCTGCAATTGAAAGTCACCTTGTGAAATAAATTAAAATGATAATATTTCTGTTTTGTATGTACACGCATACACACAAAACTGAATTGACTCTCTAAAAATCTAATATCTACTTCCGATTCTACTGCCGCTTTTCACTGGGAGAGTTACCTTATTAGAATTGTAGTGTAAATTCAACCAAACAAAAATACAGTTTATTCGGAGTATGTAGACATAAAATTACTTGCCTTCTCTTATTTGTTTATTTTTATACACGTTAGCTAACAAGCTGAGGACCTGATGGTAAGCTGACAGCTGACACCGTAGTCTATGTATGTTTGCAAGTTCAGAAGAATCACATGCGTGTTGCTTACCATTTTCTTTAGAATGAAGATCCAGGAGGAGATACATATTTGTCTCTAGCTGTGAACACAGCGAATCTTCAAGTCAATATTCATAATCATCATCATCATTTACATTATCAGCCCAAAATACGTCCACTACTGGTCATAGGCAATTAGGCATGCCTCCCCCAAAGAGTGCCACAATGACCGGTCCTGCACTACCCACATCCAGCGGATTCCCGCGACCTTTACCAGGTCATCAGTCCATGTTATTGGGGTCTACTCACGCAGGGTGTTCCGGTCCGTGGTAGCCACTCTAGAACCTTTTGGCCCCAACGGTTCTACGTGCAATGTGCCCTGCCCACTGCCACAAACGTTTAGGCCTTGGTCTCCTATAAACGCCATCGGTATGTTCTCACAGGTCTGTCAGGGCCTAACAGTACATCTTTATAGCAGTGCATCTTTTATATCTTTATGCTTCATTGTGACGCAGTGTACGGCGTGACGCTGTAAGCGGCTGATGGCGTTTATAGGGGACCAGGGCCTTAGCGCTTTGAAGTCAATATCGGTCGGGCTGAATTGACTACAGTTTTGGAAAAAAAAATGGCGCATGCGTTGCGCGACTCACCAGTCTGACCTCGGGCAGCGGAGAGCGCCAGCAGCGCGCACAAGCTGAACAGGTTACGGGCCATGCTGCTTAATCTGTAACAAAAGAAGTACGCGTAAGTTTTGGCTGAGGCTAGTAGCCGCTCTATTAGACTAGGTGGGTCATTGACAGTTGCAAAAACAAAAGTTGCCCAGCCGGTGGACAATAGTAAATGGCTTATGTGCGTGTAGCTTTGTCCACCGCTTTGTGCTTGCTTTCATATGTCCACCGAATAAAAGCCGCGCACATCGATTTAATATACCCTAGATACACTATCCGCCTGTCAAAAACGTCCGCGCTCAAGAGTGCTTAAATGCCTTGTAAGCACTCGTGCACTCGGAGTTGCGCGCTAGCCACCGTCTTGTCAACATGCCGAAGTGCTCCGTAAAAAATTTCAAAAACAACACCTTAACGACTTTAAAAACGCATGAAATTTCGTATTTTCGATGAGTATTTCTTTAAAGTTTCATATTTTGATAAATATATAATTGTATTACGCTTATAACAAATATTATTTAAAGAATTTGAAAATAACAGGCAGACGCCTAGCAACGCTACTGTCTCTTTCCCCCGCGTTTAAATAGCTGTATATCGAAACGAAACGGAATATTGTGGAATCGGCCTATAGTAAAATTTCGAATGAATGGAGTCGCAGACTGAAACATATTTTTAATCAAAATGGACAAGTATTAAAGTATAAGTAAACAAGTATTAAGTTAAACAAGTATTAAGGTAGTAAATTAAGTACTTAAATTCTATCGCGATGAACGAGTTCCACGCGGACGAAGTCGCGGGCAATAACTAGTAGCTCATAGAATTTACGCTTCTTTTTGAAGAATGTAGGTAGGAAGCTCAAACACTCCTAAGCTATACTATTTTATTGCGGATTTCCGTTGCCTACCTTCCGGTCTCAAATACCAGATCAGGTCATTGGTAATTTAGCAGTACAGCGGAACCATTTAAATCAGCCTCTCCATCGCTTCAGCCACCCATGAAACACTAGGAGTTTTGGATAACCATCCATGGTCTTCGTCATCAGCTCCTGTTCACCAAATGCTAGTTCTGAATGCTCGATTTTTTACCGAAAATACTATAATCGCTAAATGTTTCCCTTGTATTTTTGAAGAGTTCCCTCAATTCCTCATGGCTCCCATCATTAGAAGGTATTATGGTATGTAAGCTTTCAATCAATCAACAAAATAATTTTCCAAATCGGTTCATTAACGCTGAGTTCTGAGGTAAAAAACAAATATAAGGTATTTAAAAAAATAAATACATATATATAATAATGTCAAAAAATTACCACTGCCCAATCCCCCTCATTTATGAGAGGAGGCCTGTGCCCCGCAGTGGGACGTATATAGAATGATGATGATGATTATAATGTCAAAAAAATATTATTGCTTTAAGTTTATTATTGCCGACTGTACTTACTTTTTTTTCACAGTCATCACATCAACTACTCATAGAGACCGTTTCATTTCAAAGAGCCCGAACATGACGAGTTGTGTAGTTTAGGAGTTGCTATGGCCACCTCGTGTCTCCATCATCAGATCAGCTCGATGGTACCATAATATTACACTGTCATCCAAATTAAACGTGTATACAAAATTTCAGCTCAATCGGTTGAAGATATCTGCTTCAAAATTGAGCTGCAAGATTACACCCGAACATAGTTACAAACATACATACGTTAATTGGAAGTTAAATAAAAGCTTGTAAAAAGAACCAACAACACCGGTGCAGTACCTGTTAAAAAAATAAAACAAAAAAACAGGCATGAACTTAACCACTAACATCAATAAAACGAAGTTAGTACATTTTCGGAATCTAAGGACAGGTAAAGTAGTTATTGATAATATTAAATTAAATGGTGGTAGTGTCGAAGTAGTAGATGACACAAAGTTTCTTGGGATAAATGTCGATAGTAAGCAAGACTGGAAGAAACATGTTGATTATCTTGTTAGCAAACTCAGTAGTTTCACGTTTGCTTTAAGAATCTTAGCAAGGACATCGACAAAAACAGCGGTAATACAATCTTACTATGCCTTTATCCAGTCCCATATCCTCTATGGCTTAGCGATTTGGGGTGGATGTTCAGACGTAATTCGACTGTTCAGGTTGCAAAAGCGGTGTGTGCGTATTTTGGCTGGTGTTAAGTCAAATCGTGTGTCTTGTAGACCATTTTTCAAAAAATTGGAAATACCAACACTAACATCACTTTACGTCATTGAACTATGTAAGCTAGTAAGACGGCACCAGGACAAATTTCCCGCAAAAACGGACTTTAAAAGTGACAGACTAAACATATTATTCTCATGCGATGTACGTGCTCCTATTGCTAAAATGAGCGGCTACAAGCGATGTCCTAGATTTGTAGCTGCTGAGGTTTATAATGCTTTGCCACTTAAGATGAAGACCCTGACTTACAATAAATTTTTGCTAGCATTAAAGAAGTACCTGATTGCCTCATGTCCGTATAATCTTAATGAATTTTTTAATAACATTGCTAATCTTGACAATTGAATATGAATATTGATGTATATTAATTTATTATTATTGTTAATGATTTTTAATGTAATATTGATTTATAATTTGTGGACAATTTGTTTCTGATGTTATTTTTAATTTTTAATTTTATTTTTGACATGATGTTATTATTATCTACCATTTTGACTATTATAATTATTATGTACTTATTGTGTAAAATTATTATAGCTACACCCTATGGGTGAAATTGTAAATAACAATTTATGGCTTGAATAAATGAAATGAAATGACATTTTCGACTCCATCCGGCCTCTGTTCCAATTTCATCCCTAAGTCCAGTGTTGTCAGTCCAAAAATTAGTGGAAAATTATCGTAGACAAAATTGAACTTAACTGTCTTGGACTTACGGTGTACAATCTTTTAAAATAATTCGGTGTTTTTTAGAAATTTTCCACAATTGTACCGTGCAATCTGTAAGGTTATAACCGCCAAACACTCTATTTAAAATACAATCGTATGCTTGACACATAAGGCTGAATATCGAAAAAAAAGAAATTCATCCCAATTGACTTATGTTTGTGTAGTGTATCTCCGACACGCACACACTCGCAATGACGGCTGGACACTTTTTCTTCTTGAATTTGTAGGTGATAGTGTATCTAGGGTATATTAAATCGATGGCCGCGCACCTTAATCTGACAATCACCCGCGTACATCGATATAAATCCATACATACTATAATATTATAATTGTGAAAGTGTATTTCTTTATGTCACGCTTAAACCGCTGAACCAATTTAGATGGAATCTGGTATGGAGATAGTTTGAGTATCGGGAAGCGTATATGATACTTTACATCCGGAAAATTGTCGCTTAAGTAGGTGGAAGTTTGTATAGAAGAGCGATAAAGCGGTAAGCGCCTGAAATAAAGGAATAGCAATTAATTTCTAACCCGATGAGTCATCGTTGAGGTCGTTGAGGCACAAGTTTTTGGAATAGTGTACGCCACTCGGAACAGATGAATTGACTACCGACATAATTGCCGAAATCAATATCGAAATTACAGTCTAGAATATTCGAATAGGGGTATACAGGATGGATTTTCTTTTTGGGTCAGTGAGGGCAGATATGTATGGGAAATACATTCCCTGTGTAGTGTGCCTATTGGCCACCTTTAGTATTTAACAGTAACACTGGTTTACTGCAACAATAACGCATATTGCTTGTATCAGCGATAACCCTAAATGTATAAAAAGGAAGCCGATAATAAACGCACTGTCTTCTGACTTCTATATCAGATCTACTCGTGACTATCATTGTCCACTCTCCACCTCCGAACCCTTATCATATTACATGGCGACCCTGCCATAGGAACCACAAGGAGCTTCTAGAACGCAGTCAGATCAACAACTACTTCAACAAATCAATCAAATAAAAGAAGACGCCGAAAACTCAAAAGGAAAAATGCAGTCAGCTACGGTAACGTTCACCGCCGAAGGGGTCAACGTGACCCTCGTGGGCCCCGTAAGCATATTCAGAAGCCTACAAGTAACGATCACACCAGACGGAACACGGACCGTGCACCCCACAATAAACTCCACAATCACGATTGCAACACCCCTGCCACCGCGAGCGAGCAACGTGACAGCTACGGTAACCACAACGGAGCCAGGCGACAACCCACCCCAGGAATCCGCCCCGGAACAGAGAACAGACAACAACATCGGAACAAATACCACCGCACCAGCGACAGCCACCCCAGAGACGCTCGGAACAACCACACCAGACGGAACAACCACCAACAGGACGCCCAAGCCACGACAAGCAACCAGAGCCGCACAATACAGTAACCAGCAACAGCCACACATGTGCCCGCCACAGAGCCACTGGGAGCCGCCACAGCCAACTGGACAAGGACGAGGACGAGGACGGCTACCCCAACGAGTATACAACTCGTCACAGCCCATAAACGGCAGAGCCTGGCGAAGGCAGCAGACAACGCAACTCTAACTGGTATACAACAAATATAATAATTACTTGCACTATATATATATATATTATTATTTTTCTCTACTATCTCTTTCATATATCTACTCAAGTGAATGCCAACCGATAAACGCACAAAACATATAAATTTACTCATATAATTATAGATCACATAAGTTAATTAATATTAAAAATGGTTATCGCTGCAATACATTAACATTTAGAGCCAATTCAATTATACAAAATCGTATTGTACATCCGTTCCAGTGTCACAAGAGGAAAATTCAATTAATCCTCAGAAATACCATCTCATTATATTATCAATTATACTTTAGCTAATTAACGGATTGATCACCTGATAGTTAATGACAGTTTAATTGACTAATTAATTTGTGCAATGCCCATAATAACTTTAAAAACTATTTATACAAATAAAACATAACGTAACTTTAACAACCAAACGGAATAAACTTATAAAATATAATATTAATATTCTCGTGTCTACTATAAACGGTCGATGTGCTACTCGATATTTATTGATGTTAAGATAGATAGGATAGCGTTGTAGGAACTAGTCCTTATTGTTTCAGTAAGTAAACGGTTTGGAGACAGCGTCTTAAATAGTTCTACAAACGTGGAGGCACACTCACACTTGAGTATGTGACCTCAAACTGCTAGAGCACAAGTCCTTCAATTTGATCATAGTGTGAGCTACCGTATCCTCCGTGAAAGTTGTTGGAGACCATTGTTGTCTTAATGTAGATGTGCCTAGGTACAGGCGATCCAGATGGACAGGCCTGATATGCCGTGCTTATTGATAGGGTGACCAGGCCCTTGGGAACGACTCCCATATTATAGAAGGTACCAGGGTACGCAAAGGAGCGTAGCCCAGTTTGTTGTTGTAGGGTGACCATGCCCACATTTTGTGTTATTTAGGAGCAAGAGACTCCTCCGCCGGCATTACGTATTATAATAATTAGGAATATGAGTAGTTAGCGAGACACATCGAAACCTTAATACCAGTATAATATGTAGTATAATAGATAGCAATATCCCAATACATCAAAATGATATGAATTTATTAATAACAAGGGAACAGGCAACTATTTCTTTTATAAACACATTAGAAACAACTTAATATTGTTTTTAATAAGCTTTACGACACTAGGAAACACATAGCGTATACCACAAAAGGAAACAACCTTCATCTCAATTTTGCTTTTATTTTTAAATGTTTAAACTTACCATAAGTAACGACATTTAGTACATTTCACCACTTCTACTTTCAGATCTAAAAAAAAAAAAAAATGTAAACAAGTAACATGCGTTTAGACGTGTGCGCCGATTTAAAAATGATCGGCGGCGGCGTTTGCCAAAAAATCGGCGGCGGCGGCGTACTTTCGGCGTGAAATCGGCGTGAAGGTCACGTAAATAAAAATGCGAAATAATTCGTATTCTTTTTTTAAATCGAGATCAATGCAATAAATCTGTATTCATACAAGTAAACCACATCCCTATATAACAAAAATGCGGTAGAAACATTGACAATACTGGTTAGGGAGCGACAAAGAATAGACGCATTCGATATGCGGTACTGGAGGCGAATGCTCAGGATACCCTGGACAGCCAAACGGACCAATGACCCAGCTCGGTATCAAGACACGGTTATCCACTGTTTGTCGGCAGTGGCTGCTGTCATACTTTGGACAAGTAATGCGCAGTGGTGCTGATAGTCTGGAGAAACTGGTCGTGGTTGGTGGAATGGAAGGCAAGAGGGCTAGGGGACGCTCATCAACTACACATTATTATTGGAAAACGGGACTTAATCGCGTACACTTATGATTTATTTCATCAACTACATGGACAGATCAGGTTAAGGAACCCACATCCTCAAGCAAATTTCACCAAGCGATGAGGGCTACGTTGGATCGAGAGCGATGGAGACATTGGAGATAAGTCCTCAGGGCGGCGAAATCCAGAAATGATCACGATCCTCAGGAATGAGAGACCGACTCAAGAGAGACAGATATAGCTAAGAAAAATATCCAGTCTAAAATCTCCGCCTGGGACATGGTCCCCATAACGCTAGCCGCGTTACCCCTCTGTATTGCCAGAGAAATTCTCTGTGAAAGGAAAGTGTCAGGTCCCCCGAGGTACCGACCAGTCGCCACAACAAAGCTCCCATGAATGTCTTCATGTCAGCCGGCCAGGGTCCAGAGTCCACTGCAAGCATTGCAAACTTGTAGAGCTACACAATAAAGACGAGTGTTTGCGGTGCTTGAGAGCTTCGTCAGCTCCAGCACTGGTCTGGGAGCGAGTTGCGTGGAAGTGGGATTACGCACATGCGGTGTTTCACACCAGGGCCCTCCCTAGTTTCCACGGCTCCAACGTGACTCCATTAGGATGCTTGCCATCGTCTTATGCCATACCCACCAGTTCTGTTGTCCCAGCACGAAACACGCGCACAGGCACGCCATATCGTTGTCAGGAAATTTCCGAATGAGACAACTACTAGAGGTGGGGGAGGGGGACATATTAGATTTATGAATCGATTATTCCCAAAGTAAAAAAATGTCTTTGAAAAATTCTTAATCGTTTCTGAATGAAAGTTTTTCAAAATAAAAAGAATTGTGACATTACAGGACATACGTACAGACAGACGGATATGACGAAGCTATAAGAGTTTGTTTTTGCTATTGTTATTTGCCTATAGATGCCTACCAATACGATTTTCTCATTCGGATTTCCATACTCAGGCGCTCAATGTAGTTCAGACTGCTCTGATAGTATATATAAACTAAGAAAAATATTTATTGTCACACAACAAATTTAATATAACAAGTGTACCACTGTACATACATTAAAACAATAACAAAGCAATAAAAAAGTTAAACAAAAGTGTTAATTATACTCTTTTATCTAATAAAGAGACTCTTTGGCATTCAGTCAAGGTTACGCCGATTTCACGCCGATCATTTTGTCGGCGGCGGCGGCGTGGCAAAAAGGCCGGCGGCGGCGGCGCGCCGGCGCGGCGCACACGTCTACATGCGTTAAAGTTTTTTTTTCTGCCACCCCGGGGGTGAAGAGGAACTTTCGGGGGAGGTGTAGTGTGCCTATTGGCCACCTTTAGTATTTAACAGTAACACTGGTTTACTGCAACAATAACGCATATTGCTTGTATCAGCGATAACCCTAAATGTATAAAAAGGAAGCCGATAATAAACGCACTGTCTTCTGACTTCTATATCAGATCTACTCGTGACTATCATTGTCCACTCTCCACCTCCGAACCCTTATCATATTACACCTGTATGGGAAAAGTTTTCCTTGATTTGTGGCTTTTCTAGTCGGAATTTTTTTTGGTCCCATACAAGCTTTTGATCTTGAATAGGAATGGGATCGATAGCCATAAAAAAAAGTTTGTAAAAAATTACCTTTTTCTCGCACCCTGGGTGTTTTTTCCAAAATCTGAACACGCCATTTTTCAATAATTCAAAATCAAAGGAAGGTCTTCTAAAACCATTTTCACGTAGCAGCACGGGACCTGGTAGCTGCCCTCACTGACCCAAAAAGAAAATCCATTCTGTATAAGGAGACCGAGCTTCCAGTGCAGGGATGGAATGATATTTGATATTAGTACCTGCATCGTTTCAGTAACTATTCTCGAATATTATAAAATGTGTTTAACATTATGTCATGTGCCGTACCCACTTGAGACGTCGCCTTGATCGCTTTATATTCACGGCACTTCAATATTTGCCCTTGTATTCAAACAAAATAATAAAACCTTGTTTTAATAGTACCTATTATAATAATAGTAGATTAGACAACAAGTGCATAAAGCGCACCATTTTACATGAGACGATTGAGACGATGAGATTAAGCGTAAAATGGGTTTTATCTACACACATATCATAAATCCTCTAATATGCGTTCGGAAACCGTAGAAAATGACTCTCATTTCAACATTCAATGAATTTATGGCAATTTTCTTATCTGTGGCTAAGGCTACAGCAGTAATATAATTTTTAATTTTAATCTCATATATGATGTTAAAATATAAAAACGTCAAACAAAACTGTCAAAATTTAAATGTCAAAGTTGACATGTCCCTATTCTAGTATCACTGAAAATTCAAATTCAGTCGATGCGAAATGTCAGCTCGATGTTTTTTTTAGTATATATCGCACGAAATTTGAGCTAGAACGACATGATCAAATCAGAATAGGGACTCTTTACTTTTTAAAATAACATTCAGGTATCGGTTGCCAGTTCTGATTTCGATATTTCCGCAACCGTGCAAAAAAGGTTGTATTAACACAATTATTGTATTTATTTACAACGGTTTCTGAACCCATCTTAGAGTAGTTATAATATGTGTGTAGTAATGTATGCAACTGTACATAATTAGGCATTAAAACACTCGTGTGACCTTATTATGAAACTCGCCTTCGGCTCGTTTCATAAAACACACTCGTGTTTTAATGCCCCTCATTATGTACCAGTTCCATAATAGTACATTACTTAACAAGGGCGGTAAAACAAAGAATGTCTCAGATCGCAGGCATTTGACGCCCGAGCCGAAGGCAAGGGCGATAAATATGCGATCTGAGGCTTTCTTTATTACCGCCCGTGTTAAGTACAAAATTTTATGTCACCCCCTGTCTAGGAAGTGGGATTTCCCGCGCGCGGAGCGTGCGGTAATTGCCGCTTTATGGCCAGGTGTGACATAAACTACTATTATGGACGAGTTATACCTACACTCTACTTTTCACGTCGGTTGCGAGGAAATGAAACAATAATTTAATTAAGGTTATTTCATCACGTGGTTATCACATTTACACTCGCTCGGTCGTTAACCTCGTTCGATGGAGTGCTGGCACTGGCTGCGGGCGCAGCGCACGGGGTTGATCGTGTGGCTGTTGGACCGACGAAGATTAGAGGCCGTCAAGCTTTGCGCTTTCATCATTTTCACGAAATCTTACTCGATAGATGGCGTTGGCGAGCTATTTACAATAGCCAAGCATCGATCACCTCACCAGTTACCCCTAGTATATCTTGACACTAGGACATGTAATAACTACACACAATCGGAGGTCTGACGCATTGGTTCTCCTACGGTGAGGTCAAAGCGTTGCAGAATATTACTTAATTACCTAAGTAACCTACTGCCTGGCGTAAAAATCTTGATCGTTTGGTTTACTTAAAAATGAATATTACTTTGTATGAAATAATAGTTGTTGTACAATGTACAAGTAAATAAAATGCCCATTTTGATTCGAAAATATGTATACATATGGTACGATCATATGCTGTACGTTTTATTAAAAAAAATATGTACTTTGATTTATTGATGAATATACAAAAATATTTACAAAATAATCTTTGTAGTTATTCATTAAAATTCATTTTAAAATTTTCATTCCTCATTCGTTTGTGACTCGGCATCACGGCGTTCAGCTATGAAGAAAACTGTAAGCAATAATTGATTTTTAGTCCGTTAAGACATTCTGCCACTACGATTAATTAAAAAAAACAATTTCTCAAAAATAACACGGAACGGAAATGAGACGGATATATAATAAGGCGGAATTTGGATTAAGATTTGATAAACATAAACGAAAAGTATTGAAACGTCAAAAAGTTCATGCTTTCCCATTCCCGCCCTTCATTTTTTTAACAGAACCGCTAGTGTATTTTAGCACCGAAAAACGGAAATTATTTTAGACACATAGGTACAAAAACGTAGCGTTTCCAACAGAAAAATACTAGTTGAATTGGCTGAATACGACCGGGCCTGTACTCTGAAATTCGAAATCCGTACTTGGTATTAGTGGCTTCCCTTCCACGCGAGAGTGAAAGGGACGGCATGTGCAAAGTATAGATTTCGAAGTAGACACTCTTTCTTTTATATGCCTGTTTCTACTTTTAATAAAGTTTAGAAGTCGACAAATAAATAGTAATATATGTGTAAGTTTATTTTTTTTCTAGTTTACTTTCAGTTGCTTTAAAAATTAAAGTTTGATTTCTAGGAGCTTTTTGATTTATTTCATTTCATGTTTGAGAAAAGCACTATACATACCTCGGTGTGAAAAGGGGTTGCCAGCCTCGTAAATATCCGGCCTCGCTACGCTCGGCCGTCTATATGTACTCCGCCGGCGACCCCTTACTTCTCGGCCTCTGTAGTAATGTACTACTTCTCAAACGTGCAATGAACTATCGTCATTACGTGCGTTTTATAACAGGATTCAATGTATAACGTTTCAGGCGGAATAACCCGAGAGAACTGTAATGAAATTTCGTACAAAATTGAAGGCCTAGACCGGGAAGTATTTCTTTTTTGACCGAGTGAAACGAAGATCTCTGTTTTAGATTCCAAATAAATGCTTTCGTATGTCCGTATTTCCGGTTGTCCGCATCTAAAGGTCGAATTTTTAAACCGATTCTTGTGAAATTTGGTGAACAGGTTCGAAAATAAAAAGAAATTTATTTGTCGAGTCAGTTTTTGTGTTTTTCTACGGCCGAATTTTTGTGGATAGAATCGTGCGACTACATTTTGAGCATCTACGTACTTTATCAGATGCTTATTGTAACATTCTGAGAGACAATATTTCGCAGAACTACATAGTACTACCTAGGTATAATTCGGACACAACTCTAAGGCTAAATTCTGTCAAACGAACGCAAGCAAAACTCGACTTAGAGCTCTGACTGTTAGGTAAATTTTTACTTGCGTTAATTTGACAGCACTTGGCCTTACAGTTTTTTACGAAATATACTTTGACAAATGTCTAGTTGCTAAATGATTACCTTCCAGTTTAAACCACTAGATGCTGATCGCTGACTTTAATCATAATGAAATGCTCATCAAAATAAAGCATTTTTCTAAATATAAAAAAGTCACGAGTAGACAAATAAATTAAATCTACCAAGTATCAAGGACAGTACTTTAAATTCAATTGACAACTGCGTTATCAGCTATGTGATTCATAAGTTCTCTCGATTTAGTTCACAATTACGTTCCTAGTATACTTTGACTGCGACTCTCATAATAAATACACATAATGGGAGGTCACTATTTGTATTGGTTTGTTTGAGGGGGTTGTGGTAAGCTTTGTAAATAGCCACAAAAAAACGGTATATACGTCCTCCTCCGACGGCCGCTCGGCCGGTACTGAGTCACTATGACCCAGTGTTGCCAGAACGTGCTTTTTAGCACGGTTTTACGTGCTTTTTTGGACATGAACGTGCTTTTTACGTGCGCTCCCCAAAAACGTGCTAAAACCGTGCTTTTTTAAGTGCTATAATGGTTTATGATTGATTGTACTACTAAAAATTGGTGTGTTGGTTTGGAAATCTAAAGCAGCACAATTTTTCTAACAACCATTGTGTAAACAATCTTTCTCTCCTATGATTTGATTTCCTACAGTTAAAACTTACGTCTTACCTGTGGTTGCAGGTCAAGACTGTTCTGTCCTGCAGCTGCAAGCAGCTGCTGTCGTTCGTGTCGTGCAATGTGTTTACGATGTAAAGGCTCGATAGTCTGAATGTATCGTAATTGTAAAAAAAAACCAGCCAAGTGCATGTCGGACTTCGCACATTTAGGGTTCCGAATCAACCGCAAAATTAAGTTGGTTTTAATACGAAAAACAAGGAAAATTCTAATAAAAAATCTGATTTATCAGTATGTAAATATTCGTTGGTTACCCGTCGTCTACCAGTCCCTGGGATTCCAGGGCAGATAACAAAAGAATGGCATTGTATATTTTTTTAGCCGGGAAGGGCGGCTTATGAACATTATTACCAAATTTCAAGTTCATACGGAATGGGAAGTAATAAAATTCTTCGGAACAAAATTTTGTGACGGACGAAGTACGGACGGTCGGATGAACAGAGGGACGGACGCGTGAGTGACAGCATTACGGTTCCGTTTGGACCCTTTGGGTACGGAAACCTAAAAACGTGCTTTTTATTCCAAAAACGTGCTTTTTTGGACTCCCGAACGTACTTTTTGACGAGAGTGCTCTGGCAACACTGCTATGACCCTGTCAATGAAAATGTCGTGAAAAAGGCATGTTGTAAATCAAATAGAATTAATATATTTCTATCTTAGTTGCTACTTTTTATTATCTCAAGTCATAAAATAGAAGTTATTTTATCATAGTCATATGCTCAAAAACCTTTTTATTAGCTTTAATATTACTAAAAGATGCAATGAAGTATGAAGTTTTTCAGAAAATTTACCAATTTTAATATTCTGTTTTTATAACATTTTTGTATGAAACTTGTAAAAACCCTTCCACTCATCCCTAACAGGAGTATCTATTGCACATGTGCATATTTTTTTCAAGCCGGTTTGGCACCAATATGTAGCTTAACTTGGTCGTTTTTAAAGCCTCTTCAAGCGCAAATCGAGGAAACAGCTGTTAGGTTAAGCAAGATTATTCGAAACTAAATAAGAAAATTTAAAAAGAAGCACACTTATTCCATTCAGAATGAAATGATCTTTCATAATCTGTAATCAAATGTATATAAATACTAATAGATTATAAGATACGACGTCATCAATCTTAGCCAAATCGTCAGAATATGTTATACGGAGCCTTAAAAAGCGATTTTATGTCGTCTACGCACGACTTAAAGTTGAACTTTACGAGCATGAGAAGTGAAAAGTGTATTTTGAAGCCCTATGTTGGCTACGTTTGGCAAGTCATCGTGTTGACAAGCTTGACGGGCTTGTTTACTGCTGGGTGCTACATCCTGGTTATTTATGGGCCCCTGGACGTTGAAGTTCTTAGAATAATCACATAAACTCTACATTGCAGGGTAATTGCGTAATTTTTCAACCGAGTAGGTATAGGGGCATCAACATTTTCATCGTAAAAAAGAGATGGTTTGTTTTAACCATTTCAATGCCCATGACGACACGTATGCGTCATACCATATCTCAGCGTGTAACTTCCGTTACAAGGCGGCAAATGCTGCTACATGCTACGGCGTAGTACACGTAGCGGTCGTGGGCCTCGAATGGTTTAACACATTCATTGCCGACGAATGCTACGCGCTACGCCCGTAGACGATCACATGGCTTTACCATTGAAAATGGTTATCAGATGCAAATCGCCTGAGACGTGTTTTTGGCCATAGCTCCGAAGATTTTTGGAGGATCGAGATGAGAATAGTACCGAGAGTTGAGGAATTTATCGAGACACGTGTGAGCGTTTGAATTTTGAAAATTGGAAGGTAACTTTTTTTGGAATTTTGAGAAATGTAAAAATCGTCGGGTTTTTGAGGGGTGTTTGTTTACTAAATTGTAAATATTTCAGATAAAAAACTGACTTAAGAAAAAATGAAAAAAATGGTCTTAGGGCCTAGGGTATTAGTTTAGCTACAAAATTGGGTATTGTAGAAAAACGGGTATTTCCGTATATAAAAAGTGATGTAGCTTCTATGATTATTGACCGAGAGTCGTGGTAATGGTGTCAAAAGATGCGGATGCAGGCAAGAAGTGCATTCGAGTTTGAATTTTGAAAATCCTACTACATATACATATATCATATATGTATATTTTATTTTCAGTAAATTTTTGTATTCATTTTCAATGCTCCGATTCTTGCGGGGACTGCGAAATCTGTGAATTTTTCCGCTTTGTAGCGAAAACTGACCACGAACGGGGATCCTGACTATCGGGACATGTCACAGCGTAAGTAACGGGATGTATGGCAATCCTAAAGTAGCTACATAACTTTCGGTATTAACATATATTAGTGGTTAAGTACACCGTATTAATCTGAGATGAATTCACTGGAGCTTAAGGTGAAATGAGAAACCATTTTTCACACGCAGCGTATTGTGTAAATTAATAAAACTCATCCCTAAATATGTATGAACGATCACGAACGTTCTTCTACACAGAGGTCAATGTACAAATTGTATGGTTCGGCAGTGATAAATTCTCTCCTGTGCCGCCCGCTGATCCGTGTTTGATTTGCACTTGATTAATGGTGCTCTTGTTGTGTTATGTTGCCTTGGTAGGTACTTTTCCTAACGTCAGATTAGGCATGTAACTAATGGTGCGTGTCCAAATGAAATTGTATACAACGTATGTTTACAAATGCTAGGTAGGTATATTTGGCTACGTGTTGCATTGAAACCGCATTGATGTTTATTTTGCAAGCTCGTTTAAAAGTGCGCAAAAAAAAAACAAATATATCAATGTTTAGTTTTAATCATAAATTTACACTGTTATTATGTTTACAAATAAACAACTTAGGAAATATATCAATTAGATATCAATGTCCAATCAAAACTAATCAGACCAAAAGACAATACATGCCCGCTACACAAAACAGCGTATTAGGTATAGGTACCGTGTTTCTACTCTACTGCTGATTTTCTAAATATGTAATTGTAAATTATAACATTATCTTACCATGTGTTTACCTAAATATTTCTACGCCGCAGTTGCCGGCAGAATATGTGAAACTAATAACACCAGAACACCACTAACAAAAAATGTACCATATTCTTGGAAATAAACTTATTTTATTTTTTTTATTTTATGTTTTGGAGGGTTGTCAAAATCTAGGAAAGCAGTGCTAATTTTTAAAATTGAAACAAGTCTTCTTTCATAACAATGTCTTATCATCAATATTAAAAGTACGTCCACTCCATGCGGAATACCCGTGAATCAATCTGTATATTAAATGGGAAATGTGTGTGGTCGATGAGAAAGATGTGTATGTGTGTGTAATGTAAAGATACACAGTATCAGGCACTGCCTATATAATGAGAAAAAGTTATGACTTTATGAGTAAGGTGCAGCGGGGCAATCTAGACTGCGGGAAATTAAAACTAATCGAAATATTTTCGGTGTTTTAGATCATTTCCTAGAGTGCCGTCTTGGTGAAACTGTAGAAGGGCTTTTTCTCTATCCAGGCATAGATAGCACTCTAGTAAAACGATGATAAACACGGGAGTTATTTTCGATTAGTTTTAATTTCCCGCAGTCTAGATTGGCCCGCTGCACCTTATAGGTAAATCTTATAATGTCAATTCATCCCTGGAAAAGTAATTCGAATTTACTTTTTAGGCAGAAAGTTTCTTTATTTAGTACAAGGCTGTTAAAAATGATAACTTTTTACTTTATTGTATAGTTCAAGCTCCAGAGATCCCCTGGTAGGTGCGCAAACCGCCTTATCATCCTACATCATCTTGCATCATATCCCCAGATATATTAAATTCTCCAATAAATTGTAACCGATATTGAGCGTCGCAATCATCGGCAGCGAAACGATGTGAGGTGTGGTGTAGCTATGCCCGTAAAGAAGTAAAGCGTCATTTTCACGCCTGGCTGCGCGGACGCCTCCGCAATTAGCGCAGCAGACGGAAAATTAACTCCTCGTCCTAAATGCTCCCCTGGTACTTTGAGCGCATAAATACTTCAAACCTTTGCCACTGAAAAATCGTGGTCTTTTAAGTACGATGTGGAAATTGTTACAATGGGTTGAATTTTAATTTAATCTGCCTAGTCAACTTTTAGAAACATACTCGTGTTTCACTTCTTCACTCTAATTTTATTTGTGTAGACGAAAGCCAATGCATATACGTAAATAATTTATAGGTAAAAAGTTTTCATGTAATGCAATTTGAATTGCAATTTTCTCTTTGTCCACAATTTTCCACCAAGCTTCTATAAATTTCTAACAACCATTGACTAAAAAGCCATATTTTGGAAAGCTTTCTTGTAAAAATGCTGTTATTCTTAGATTAAATACTGATCCACCGGACCAACTAAATCCTCCCAGTGACAAAACACGATATCTTAATAAAAGTCAACGATTACCCTAAAGAAACACCCAGATTTGTTACCCGACGGGCCGGCAGAATAAAACGCCAACTTAAATGGAACGGAGTTATTCGAGCCATCCATCACTGATCTCACGAGCACGGTTCTTTACAAAAGATGAATTACTTTGTGTTGCGATCGCAAAGCCGTGGTTCTTTGGATCACGGGACAAATAACCTCCTGTGTTATCTGGAGGCATTGAAGAGTGGAGTTAGTTTGTTAGTCAACACCGAACTATCGACGTTGACGAACATCCAACACCTGGGAATTGTGACGAAAATTTGACAACAGCTGTCTCAGGTCAGTTTAGACTGATTAGTGCGTCAGTTTAGTGCGATTTTCGCAGTTATTGTTAACATAGAAGCAGTATGAGTACCTAGTTTCTTTAAGATCAATAGATGATTGTTTTTAACTGATAAGAGCGCCATCGAAAATGGTAGTGGCAAAGTATCGATGGGCTTTTAATTTTTGTTCTAGGCATCGTAATCGTATGTTATGGACGATTTTTTACTTTATGTGCCCCACATTTTCTATATAATATACCTATCCCGCGTTCAATAGCCGAAATGTTAACAACAAAATTGAAGCTTTCTGAAGAGCATTTCCATTGGAATCTGAAAGGTTTCTAAAGGAGAATATGTACATGTATTTGTTCCTCTTTACTTAAAAGGAAATTGCGTGTTATGGTGAACTAAGGATCCCAGCCCTTTGACCGGTGCCCGTGTATTGACCCAGATATGCCCGTGCAGGATTCAAATTTAAATGGAAATATATTTTGGGTTGACGGCAGTTTGGCAGAGTTGTTTATGACAGTCCTTTGAAGGTATGTATGTATGTAAACACTTTATTGTACAATAACAGGTTAAAACATATACACGTCACAATAGGTGAATGTACAAAGGCGAGTTTATCCCTTTAAGGGATCTCTTCCAGCCAGTGCCGGATTAAGACTACTTGATGCCCTAGGCAATCCACGCCTGTGGGGCCCCCCATCCGCGAAAACGCGAGCACAGCGAGCGCGAAATTTTTCAAATATTATGATGCAGGTGCAGAAAACACTTCATACGCATCAAGTCAAAACATATCTAGATGAAAACGCGAGCGTTGCGAGCGCGAAATTGTTCGAACATTATGATGCAGGCGCGGAAAATACTTCATACGAATCAAGTCACTACATATCTAGACTAAAACGCGAGCGTAGCGAGCGCGAAATTTTTCGAACATTATGATGCAGGTGCGGAAAATACTTCATACGTATCAAGTCATGGATGAAAACGCGAGCGCAGCGAGCGCGAAATTTTTCGAAGATTATGATGCAGGCGCGTATAAAAAACCATACATAATTAATGTAAAAATAGCAGCTGTTGGTTCTTCGAATAAATAAATACCCAGTAGAAATCGACACTAAAAAATATAACTACGCAAACCACGGGTTTCGTTCATACCCGAAGGGTCCAATTGGAGTCCTTTCACGTGTACGTCTGTCACCTGTCACAGGTTTTCAAGCCAAAAGGCTGGAAATTCCGTTTTCAAATTTTCATAGTTTAAAGCATGCGGTTTACCCATAGCCATACAAATTATTGAAAAAAATTTTAAGGGCGTGAAAAAGAAAATATTTGACCGGTCGTTGTTTAGAGCTCGTTGAATAGATAATAGTACATTACTTAACAAGGGCGGTAAAACAAAGAATGTCTCAGATCGCAGGTATTTGACGCCCGAGCCGAAGGCAAGGGCGATAAATATGCGATCTGAGGCTTGCTTTATTACCGCCCGTGTTAAGTACAAAATTTTATGTCACCCCCTGGCCAGGAAGTGGGATTTCCCGCGCGCGGAGCGTGCGGTAATTGCCACTTTATGGCCAGGTGTGGCATAAATACTGTATTTTTACCTCCCTATACCTACCCCCCTGGTTGCTACTGTGAGGTGTGTGATTTTCTGAGAGATAGGAGGGACAGAGAGATATACCGTTTTGTATCGCTCTGAATGAGAAGAGCAGCTGCCAAAGTGCCTAAGTATTTTTACGAAATTTTGCCCCGCTTTTTTTTGATGAACTTCGAATTTGGTCATATTTAATGTTTATTATTACGTATATTTTACTAACAAATGGTAGTGCTATAACCGGAACGAGCGAGCAAGCGAGGAGCGGGCACTATCACCCCGAACGTCAACACGAGCCGTGCGGATTTTCAGAATGACCTTTTTTTTTCGTGGTGTTTCTGGTGCCCCCCTAGACGTGGTGCCCTAGGCAATTGCTTAATTTGTTTAAGGGTTAATCCGGCACTGCTTCCAGCTAGGCTTCTTACCTTCTTGAAGGTTTACTAGTTATGTACTTTGAAAAATATGACATGTTTTTATTAAATCCGCCCAAAGAAAGTTAAAATGGCGTCTGTGTTCATGAAAAAATATGTATGTAAATGTGAATTACTCAACTCCCGAGTCGGATCGCGTAACTTTTTATAGGGAACAAATAAAATGATCACCTAAATAACTTTTGATATCATCAAATTTTCGAACCCTAAAATAAGGTTGAACACTCAAAAAAATTTATCGATCAGCAATTCCGAGTCACCAAAAATATACTACCTATTTTTGCAGCACTTGCACCTATTTTACTTATTGCGTTCCTATAAATTTATAATCGCATCAAAAAAATTGTCAAGTACCACCAAAAACACTAAACTACCACCTAATCTCATGCACCTTTTTTCATTAGAATTACATCCAAATATTATACACATCGCATGCTACATTTTAGTAAACAGTTACAAATTAATTGTTTTTAGCACTATAAATATTTTAGTCATTTCCAAAATGTTATAAATTAGAAAGTAAAATTCTAAATTAATTTAAAAAACAACGCGCAATGTGGCTGTGTGAAATAATAACACGTATACTGCTATCTCACTCAATCAAATACAAATTGTCGTTAGAGGGAAAGGTACCTTTTGCTGTTTCATTCTAACTACCTATTGCTGATGGTTTACGAACTGCAAAAAGTTTTATTATTAATTTTTTAATGCGTTGACGTGAGCGCGTTTGATTGAAAACTTTTATTTGAAAATGAGTTTTGTTGATTTATTAAATTGTTAGTTTGTTATGAAAATGGATAAAGGTCCTCAAATGAGTTTACTTTATTAATTTAGATAGACTTTCATGGAAAAATTAAAGGTAGTTAATAGGTATAGGTAGGTTTAGGTTATGTTAGTTTTGCATCGGCCCGAAGGGCCAAAATAACTCAAAATAGGAGCTCCGCGCCAGCGGAGATCCGTCAATACTGTTCCAATGTCCACTAGTTTGAAATAAAAATAGATGTCATAGAAAAATACTACTACCTAGGCAAATTGACGATTATCAGCGAATAGAGTAGAGGCAAAAACATCTGAGAACAAATAGCTGTATGCGACCAGTACGGAAAGCACTGTTGAAAAGATATTAAATTAAATTATGTTATGTACGTGTCTCATTAAAATTACAGAAATTTTGAAGCTTCTATAAAATAAAATCATTTAGCGCTGTCTTGCTCGCACGCGGTGCGACGTGCGAGCGAGACGGACCGTATGGAAAACCGCATCAGTGTGCTAGCAATGAGGTTAGACTAGATTGGAACTGCTTTGCGCGTGGGGCGTTAAAAAACAATTGCCGCGTGAAATTTGGTGATCATGTAGTATTTCTGGGTATCGAAAGAATTATTTGGGTGTAAATAATTTTAATAGGATTACGAGCCTTGTAATATTTGGATGTAAATTATATGAAATTTGGTGTTTGAAATTAGGTGATCATTAAGTATTTTTGGGTAGTGACTAATTTATTTGGTAACAATTAAATTTAATAGGTTATCGACATGTTACTTCTTTGAGTTGCACTTTATATTTAAAAGGAGTTGAAAATTTGGTGCGAATCTAGTATTTTTGGTAATCAATGTAATTTTTTAGAGCATCATTCGGCAACTAATTTGGTGGTTCGTTAAATGCTACCCCTTTTTATATAAAACGGTTCTAAAACGTTATTCTTTGAGCCAGTGAAAAAATATTACTGGCTCCAGGGAAATCTTATTGAAAGCCGCTCGCCATATGAAAGGATGTACCAGGCATTAATGGGCCACGAGGAGTTCCGCCAGCCGTAATGAATGGAGATTGCTCATCGACGCGCGAGTATTATGTAAAGTGAGACATGCATTAGAACATCACGTTTCACTTACAAATGCGAGAGATCATTTTCATTTTTTACGTAAGTTGATAGGATACCGCGAGCATTTTTTCCCGATTGGTGCTTCTACCTATTTTAAAATTCTCTACAAAAATCGCACTTCGAGAGGTTTATATTAACCTGTGAGCTTACATGATATGATTTGAGTGATTTATTTCACAATATAACTACATACAATGTCACTTAAAATTACCTACCCGTAGTCAATTTTAAGGAACACGAGTGTGGTTTTATGTACTTTATCTATATCCATATACTCGTATATTAAATCCTCTTTCATGTGTTTCATGTGGTTTGGTTAAGCCGGCGTGCGCAATGTTTGACAAGCCAGCCGCGCCCGCAGTGTTCCGCGCTGGCGCGCGCCAGTTGTGTGGTAATGGGCGGAGATGACGGTTACGGTACAAATTTTGATTAAGTAATGGTCATATACGCAATCATACTTGTCACAACTACAACCATGGTTAACCCGTGCTCGTGAGATAAAATTACTCTACCTACATTTTATCCATCAGAATTTTCCTTCGGTTTGTAATGTAGGGTCCACAATACCTAGTATCATAATAAAATATCAGAGATATCTCTGAACCATGGGCTTTGTTACGAACCCTCAACTTATCGAAAACAATACTTACTTCTGAAAACAACGGCGCTTATAAAAGTCAGCTTACCGCGGAGGGTAATCCCGAGATAAAACTGCGATACTTACAAAAAACAATTAAAAAAAAAACCGGTCAAGTGCGAGTCTGACTCGCGCACCGAGGGTTCCGTACACAGTTCTTGTATATGTAGTTGTGTACCCGTCCCGACCCCATTAATTCAGGAACAATCTTAAAAAAACATGACAGCACCATCTATCGGCGCATTGTGTTACTAATTTGCGCGACTGAATAACGTATGTTGGTTTTTCAAGGATAATTCTTTATCACATCAACCGATTTTAATAATTGTTTTTTTATTTGAAAGAAGGTATTTTCAACGTAATTTTGTAAATTTAAACTTAAAACAAAAATATATACAAAGGTGATTAAATTACAAACTTAGTATAGAAGAGTTTTTTGATGATTAAAAAAAAGAAAAACTCGATAGGGCTATGGCTATATTTTTCCTGTAAAATATACATGCATATTAATGTTGTGTAATAATTTAGATTTTTTTTCTTTATAAACTTCGGAGATAAGGGGGGGAATGGTATTTTTTTTTACATTTGGGATCGTAAATCGAAATTTCCCCAACGAAAAAAAAAACTAAAAATTGTTTCGGAATGTACAAGTCAAGCCCTTTCATATGATACCCCACTTGACATAGTTGCCAGACTTTAAAATTTTGAACCCCCTTTTATCTGTCATTATTCACAGAAAATAAAATAAAATAATTTAAAAAACCATCTTCTATGTATCTGGGTTACCCTTGTTTATAACTATTCCAAATTTCAAATCGATAGGATAAGTAGTTCCTGAGATATTTAGCGATGTGACAGACAAACAGACAGACAGACAGACAAAGTGAAACCAATAGGGTTCCTTTTTTACCTTTTTGGTACGGAACCCTAAAACCATATAAAGTGTCAGCGCGTCCGGGGGAATGTTAAAGGAAACATCGTACTTAAATTACTACTATTCTTAGAGGTTTGTTTTCGAGGGAAAAACTAAATAACCTTATATTATATGTAAAACAGTAAGTATAACGGTATATAGTGTCTTCCTACGTTTAATGAACTTTATAGGTAGCTTCGTTAATATTTAGAGATGTAGGTGTAGGTGTAACTTATTATTTAATAACACTGAGTAGCAATACTTTATTAATTGTTTAAGGATAAAAAGGAGTTTTAGGCATGGAGTAGCATTAAATAAGACATTTCGGCAAAATCCATGCCTCCGACTGCTTTTTATCCTTATACCATAAATTTCGACGAACTAGTATTGAGCTGAAATTAGGAATACACTTTTAATTCAGATGACAATGCAATATTCACAAAAACTTTTTATTGCTTGTTTTGGTCTTTTTAGTGAGCTTGTGTGTTTTTGTGCAGGCGGGTTTTTTGTCTGGTTTCTTTTGGAGAAATATTACATTTTGAGTCAACTACCTTAATCGGAATCGCGAGATTCCTTAGGCTAGTTACGATGTTTGCTTACCGTCAGGCAGGCCGTGTGTTTTTTTACCACCGTCATAGTGTCATCACCTTCCTAGCGTTATCCCAGTACAGTTGCATCCTGTAGGATGCCCGGGGTCTACTACCTATACCAACTATGCGTATAAACTTCGTCGTTGTATTTGAATTACCTACTATATTTTAATTATGTATTCTAAATGTCAAACCTTATAATTTGTGCCGTGTTGGCTCTAGCGGTTAAGGTGCAAATTGTATCTTTTAAATTAAATAAATAAAACAGTAAAATATACCCCTTTCGGGTCCAGTCTGATGGATGTTTTGTATCGGATACCTGGATGCTGACCGATGGACTCGCATCCATCGTATCCGTGTGCGCGGCACGCTTCCTTTCGCACGTCTGGTTTGGGGATAAACGATGTAGGTAAATTTAATCGTATCACTGATCTTATTAATATTTTGAGAATACAAAGTATAAAAAGTATCCTTTGTCCTTCCCCGGGCCTCAAACTATCTTTGTACTTAATTTTTTGGGCCAATTTTAGACCCCCTTGGTGAGCTTTGGTGAGGTTTTGGGAGACCCCGCCCCACCCCCACACAATCTCACGTGTATTTTTTTGAATTTCTTTATACTGTTTAAATTTTAAAGTAAACGATATTATATTAGTTGATCTTGTGTTTATTTTCGTATTACTTATCCGTCATGCAAACGTGATTGTGTACTGGCCTAACTAACTCCGTGCTAAAACGGTAATTGGATGAAAAAGTCAACTTTGCATTCGTTTATTTATTACGTATTTTAAGTTTTCACAGTATAGTGAAAGGAGATCCTTTCTGTTATGGATATTCTACGAGATACAGCAAATTTTCTGATCCTCGTCAACTCGCGTAAAGCCGTGATAATCAGCTTAACTCCGTGATACATACTTTGTTAATTACGTTATAACGTAACGTAAACATTTTTTACTCACGGAATTAAAAAATAAAACAAATTTTGGCTATTTTTGACCACAGATTTAACCGCTCTCATTTGTATATCATATTATAAAATCGGCCAAGTGCGAGTCGGACTTCGCACATTTAGGGTTCCGAACCAACCGCAAAATTAACTTGGTTAAATATACGTAATAATAAACATTTGGGAAAATGGCAAGTTAAAAATTCTATGGAAAAAAAATTCGTAAAAAAGATGATTTTGGTGGGTTCTCATTCCTTTGTTTTTTAATTTTTTTTAATCAAATATAGTAACTATTTACTCAATGAGCTCTAAACAACGATACCCCACTCGATAGGGTAGGATTTTTTTTCGCGCCCATCTTTAGCTGTAGGTATGGGAGCCCCCCTTAAAAACATTTCAAAATAAGTTTTAAATTTGTTTGGGCTTTGGGCCAACAAGATGCGTATACTGTGTAAATTTGAAGCCTGTAGCTTCAACCGTTTGGCTGTAAAACCTACAGCTAAACGTGTGTGTGACAGACGACGGACGGACGGACGCGTGAGTGACAGCAATAGTGTTTCGTATGGACCCTTCGGGTACGGAACCCTAAAAAGACATGGTTTACGGCCAGTAATAATAGTGTTTTGTGCGAGGTTTGATTTAAGGTCTTCTTCTTAATCTTTAAAAAAGGCTTTCCATCAATGATGATTTCGCCAATCAATACTTGTTCAAAGACGGTGTTCGGTAACGCCGCCATGACAGTAGGCAAAACTGGTTTTATTCGGTAGTGGATTCTGCTAGTCGTCGTGCCGAGCACGTGTGTTCACCAACGTGGCGACGAGCAAAATCCATGATTTAAGGTCATGACCATACGATTGCTATTCTAGATGCAAGTACTTATATTTTCTTTACCTACCCGCGGATCCCTACGACACAATGCTATTTTATAGACTACTTACCCGATCAACCATTCATAAAAGAACTACAAGATATTTTGGTAATTCCTAGATAAAATATTTGAGACATACATTTTATCTAATACTAAAAAGCGGAGGTAATAAAAACACAACTTCAAAGTATATACTAATAATCCTAACTCAAATAGACGATTTTTAATCCTATTACAAAAGAATTTATGAAAACCTCCTCTAATTCCGTGATATCACTTCGTCGAAAAATATTCAAAATCGTAATTTTTAGCGTTTTGAAATAAGCTCTTGCACACATACTAATTACAATTTGATAACATTATTACTTGCTATGGCAAGCTAAGGATATAATTATTTTCAGCGTAATTAATAAACGTTTTTTTATGTCAAAACTGCAACTGAACCTGACCGCTACCACTCATCACCCACACACCGGGCAAAACCGCGCTTCGAGTGGCAAATGTTACTTTCTCGCTTGCCCGAATCCTGTAAGACTTTTTAACGGAAAGAGTACTTGTTTCCTCGCCGGATGGTATAATTTAAATGAATTAAACTTTGTCGAGTGACTCCAAAAAAAGCATTAAAGTGAGTATCACCACAGAATAAGTAATAGTACACGTTACACGAGTTTACCCTACCTAATTTCTATAATCTCTAAAAAACTAATTTCCTACATGAGAAGATATTATTCTCGGTTTTGTAGTAAAGAAAAAAAATACACGTGATGTCACCTTGTCACCATCGGCTCAAGTTTGAAGTAACCCACCCAGCGCCCTTGGTCAGTATGAAGAAATTTATTCTGCACTTTTCCCTGGAACTTTTCTCATTCGGAATTCATTCGTCCTAGCCCATCGCCGCGACCGCTTCATCCACTGTACCCATAGGATATGCAGCCAACATAACAGAAAACCGCAGACCCATAATGGCTGACCTACAGAGCTAGAAGCACTGTATCTCTTCTAATTTTCCCTAGTGTAGTGTAATTTTTCCTACTAAGTATTTATTCAGCTAAATTAACGTGGCTTCAAAATAATATTAAACCTAAAAACTATACACATAAAACCTAATAAACACAATATATTATCCTTGTCAACATCATGAACATCACCCCAACTGTTATGTTACCATTGACCTTGTGAAATTTAATGATCCTTTAGCACGGCAGACATCTAATTAATAAGTAATTATAATCATCATATTATCAAATTGTCACTTCTACATTTTTTAATCTTTGGAACAAAGGCCGCCATTATGAAGCGCGTCTTAATTTTTGAAACAAAATTGAATAATTTGAATTAACCATATTTTTGTCAATATTCGTTATCAAAGTGGTGAAAATTGATTCCTGTGCACTTATTATCTTTTTTGGAGTGGCTGGTGCAACAGCGAAATGCAAAATAATCCATATTTTTGAAGTTAAAGTTTCAAATTACGCCCCACCGACCGCCATCAGTGCCCGCCATAGACTAAGCAAACATATGCGCCTTGGCATATGTTGAGATGCGCAAACTTGTGCTAGGGGATGTCTGCTCTATACATATAACTCAATGTATGTTACATGATTTGCTGCTTGCATGCTACTTCTTCAAAAACGGTCCCTGACTATAGCACTAATGTAGAAACTTGAAATTCCAAACCCAAAAAACTCGACAGTTCAAAATATTTTGTTTTCAACTACAAAACTGCGTATGAACTGAGTCAAAACCCCTATGATTGACAATCGGCAAAAAATTGTCGCACAATAACATTTTTATCTTGTTATTGTAATTTAATAGTCTAGGTTCTTCCAAATCCGGGGCCAGGCTCAGGTCAAGTCTTATCTCTGTTGCATCCAGTCGGCGGCGTGAAAATGAAATTGAATTATTTATAAGTTACTTGATCTTGGTTCTGTTATAGTTTGCTAAAATTGGGTTCATGTTTGAGATCCGTGCTCACGGAAATTATGAAAACTGTTGATCTGTCTCACCTTGAGTACATCAACTCAGAACTCTACATCTACTCTTTCTTCAATAGTGATCTTCCTTGTGTGTATCAAACATTTCTTGCTATTGGGTGCTGAAAAATTTAGCGGGGTCCGGATCCTTACGTGCTATCCTTTAAGAAATACAATTACTCTTACACATCATAGTGCTCGTTGATGTGGAGAAATTATCACTTCATAGTTGAATAAAAATTCCAAATAGTTTTAAACAGTAAAAAATATTTATCACAAACTTAAAGTAAACAAAATAATATGCCTAAAATTCGAATGTTGCCGCAACTATTTTTTTAAACAATATTAGGGTCAATGTCAACAAGCCAATATTTTTTTTCACATCGGTGATTTTCTTTATCATCTTTCTTCATTATTATTTTTTAACATCAACCGACAGATTTGGCTGCTGTAATTAATACATGTTAACGGCCCTATCATACGATAAATAGTTATGGAGATATTTGAAAATCTTTTTTTAATACACCGAAATGAATAACTATCACCGAAATAGATAAATCCAGTCACCGATGTGATAATAACGTCACCGATATGAAATAAATAGTCACCGTGATGATATTAAGGTAACCGAAATGATACAAAGTCTCACCGATGTGATATAACAGTCACCGAAATGAAACTAAAATTTTATTTTATTTTATTAAACGGTTAAAACTCACGTATTAATTGTCACTTCGGGCGACATGTTTCGAACTCTTCGGGAGTTCTTCATCAGGATGAGTGCGTCTGCGACCCGCGCCGATTGCACACTGTCGAACTACCCGCCACCCGCCGCAAGGCACGTGACGCACGCGCAGACAGCGCGTAGTTAAAGTTATAACATGTCTCACGAAAGTTTAAATTCAAGTAAAATATAATTAAAATTATTAAAAACATTTCATCTCCGGTGACATTTTTCAATTCGGTGAGGTGCTAGGAGCAAATTCTTCACCGAATTCACCGAAATGGGATCATCGAAATGAAGAACATTTGGGTTTAACTCGAATTATCGGAAAACTCGCGTAAGAATATTAAAATTAAACCTGGAATATGATATAAAATGTTGACTTACATATAATATCCGAATAACAAATAAAACATATGCACTATTATCAAAATATACCAATAACCGAAATTAAAACTTTTTTGTCCCCACTTCACCGAATTGATACATTTATGCGTGTAACTCGAACGCGCAGCAGGTCTCGACACGTGCGCTTGCGTCGGACGTTAGCGCGGGACTGGCCGAATAACCTTGAATTGAAGCAGTGCGCCCACAAGGCGTTGCTTAGCAACTACACGCATCGAAACTTTGTTCACCGATATGATGTCGTCGTGCGGGACAGATACATATACTCTGACCAAAACATATACAGGGTATTTTAGTAATCCCAAATATCTCATATCGATAATGCAACTATCCCAGATTATAATAAAAGTCTCAGTTAACGTAAATACCTATCCATGTCTGTGTCATGGAGGGATTTGTCATAAAAAAAGTACGGGGGACAGGTCACTGTGATGATAAATCCGAGTTTAATTATTTTTTTAAAGTAATTAATATTAATTTTAATACAATTGCATTATTTGCCCCAGATAGTAGAACAACCCTGCTATTTAAAAAAAATATCACGGCTATATATGACCAAAGAACACCCCCGTTATCAGCCGTGCCATTTCAAATTCATGCCTGGGATATTGACCCATTAGTTTCCTTGTTTTCTAAACGTACAATTTTAGAATAGAGTCTGGCTAATGAAAGCTGAGATTGAGATTTATTTAAAACTTTTTAAATGGCAACAATAATATCCACGTCAAATGTTTCAAACGGCACCAAAGAGTATAATAATATATATTAGGTAAAGAGAGCCATCTCGCGTGAAAACTTGGATACTCGTGAGCACAAGCGCCGCACACGGATTTGGTGTGGACTAATTTCGTGTGTCTGTGTGCGTGCACACACACACCCATAATATTATCCGTTAAATATTGTTCATGTACCATCTACCTAACCTACTGTGACATCTTAAACTTCCCGTGGCACTTTCCCACATTTTAAATTGAATAATGGTAATAAAGTTATTCTTTTCAGAAGTCATAATTTACTATCATTTTTTAGTAAGACAATGGGGAAGTTTTTACGGGAAGGTTAAGATGCAACAGTAGGTAGATAGTACATGAACAGTATTTTATTGTTTACTTTTATCTATAAAAAATCTTTCTCGGATTGGCGTGTTAACTCGTCCAATTTGAGTACAAATTATAATCACGCCTTACTGAAAGGGTTAAGGCTTTCTTATTGCAGCGAAACTACAAACGCGACACAAAAAATCCGCTAGGCGGCGCAACATTATCGTAATTCTCCCCAGTAACAAACACAATTACATTTTACACACACTATCTCACTTTACTGTGACAGGTCACTGACCTCGTTTTTTTTTAATGATTGCTGTAACTTAGAATTTGAATATGTGACAGACCTTCTTTGTCAAATTAACCAGAATAAGCCAGAGTGGCGCACGTGATAATTTGGTTGTCAACCATTTAAATTTAGAACAGATTGTTATGACATTCACGCAAAAGAGTGTAGACTTGTCATTGCATATCTCTGTCTCTGTTGCGCAGTTTTGACAGATTTCACTTAACTAAATAAGGGCTAAATTTTATCACGACGCGACACAAAAAGTCAAAGTTGCAAGCCACAAATAAGTAAGTAGCTTAATTTCAACCACTAAGCCAAGTACATTCTGGTGTAATTAGTAATCGCTTGCTCTCTAACGCACAGGTCACAGGTTCGAATCTCAGGCAAGAGCAAGTGTTTTTTTTTGTGTTTTTTTTAAACAACCGTAATTTTTAGAGCATAAATAATTATTGAGCGTTATTTTGGTAAATAAATATTTTGTACTTTTTTTATTTATTTAGAAAAAGATTCAACATAAATATTTTGCCCTGCTAATAAAAGCTTACAACTTTATTTATTAGTTCTTTATTATTCTTTATTTATCGTATGGCCTTTATTTCGAACCGTGAGATCTTCGAGAAGACAGTACGGTTCATAAATCCATCTTAAATAAAATTCAAGATTTATTATATAATTTATTATAAACATAAAACATAAGACTGAGGGATTATAATGCGTGCAACCACAGTGCGTCTATAAAAGTTTGTAGCCTGTCTCTCAATAAGCTGAGAAGACGTTGATAATTATGTCAGTTCCCCGCATTTCCTCCCATATTTCATTGCAGTATCTATTGCTTGAATTGCTTCTTTGGTTCTTTCATGGCGATGATCCCACTGTTGAACCATTAAACCCCAAAGATTCTCAATCGGGTTCAAATTTCAGGCGATGGCATTACATCATTACATTTATGCCTGGATGTAGCTGTAGAGTAAACCATTCCCAAGTGACCCGTGCTGTATGGGGCAATTATCTTGAATAAAGTCAGGAAAGTCAGTAACTAGAACAATTTGCAGCATCACTTCGTCCAGTAAATTCACGTAAACATTTGCGCATGATGTGGCTATGAAGTGAAGTTCACCGAAGCCGCTGATCATAGATCTGAGACCGCGACGCCGTCACCAGATATCCTCCCCCACATACTAGCCGTAAGCGGCCAGAATTCCTCAGAGCTTTGGGCCCTTTCTATTTCAGATATTATCCGAGGCATCTTTTCATTTAAATTTGTATTATTCTTTTTTATCGTTTACGTTGATATATTGGAATAATTACACAATGCAATAATATCACTTTTATCGTAATACTGATGTCATTCTGCTTTACATTGAACTGCAGAGCAAATTGAAGTCGAATAGCGTCAAAACTTTGGCAGGATTACGGTCCGTTTGGGCATATTTATTTTGTTACAATACGAAGCTCAATATATTTAATAATTTAAAATATTGTATTTGAAATACCAAGCTTGAATTTAATTTACTAATGTCAGATGTCAAACTATGTGTCAGGCGCTATGAATATACTCACACATAGACATAAAATATACAATATGCTATATGAAGGAGTGTGACCCGTATAATGGAAAAAAAATCCACATTCTAAAAATACTCAATGAAACCTTTTGTAATAAGAGAGGGTTTAAAAAGGAAAAAAATGATATAATGATAAGCTTTATTAGCCACAGTTTATGTTTTCCACTATCTCGAATTGTAAAAGTACCAGGAAAACTATTTTAAATGTTTATTCGTCGATATGACTCACCAGTAATTTACCCTGAAAATGTTAATATCATCTAGTTACTGGTATTAAATATGCGATTTTTATAAATGTCAAACTGCTAAAAGTGCGACAGACGTCCGTCCAGATCGAGGCCCAACGGCCATCTGTCTACTAAAATGAAGCGCGCAGTTTGCTTTTCTAATATTTTTGAGTTTTGTTAAATATAAAAACATTAAAAAAAAAATTAGCCGTAAAATACACTTCTTCACATCGTTTCCTATCTATTGATATATTTTACTCGAGTCTGAGTTGGATATATTTTATATACGACTCACAATAAGATCAAAATTTACCTGTTTTTGCGATGTGAGATCATCGAGCGAAGTTTCAAATATCGTGTTTTCAGCCTTAAAATACACTAGACCGACTCTTAAACTATAACATATCTAAATATCCCATCAATAAAGTGAGTATTTAATGGTTTAAAATTGAATGAAAAATACTATGATTTCGAATAACGTGGTCTTAAGTGATTTGTACACAAATAATTATTCCAGTCAGTAGACTAATAAAATTCAGTTGTATATATAATATTATTTATTTATTTATTTAACTACTTACTACTTTACTAACTTATTTATGAGTAGTATATTAAAAAAAGAAGGATTGGATACGATTACCTATAATTTGATAGCGATATTATTGTGTCAGCACTATAATTTCAAGCTACTCAAGCTTGTCAGTTACTCGCACAAAGTGGCGATACGTACCAAAATGTACACTACAGTGGCGCCAAGACGGAAAATTTGAAAACTAGGCAAAAGTGACTGTCGCATCTGTTACGAAGTAACTAATGTACAGTGTTGCAACAGTTAGATTTTTTAAATTTGCCGCCTTTTTCTAGTCTCAGCTTTCGGTAGCCAGACTCTAGTAGAAATTATCTCGTTTGGAGGTTTAGTAAAAACGGGTCTTTGGCCGTAGGTACCTATAGCGGGAGCGTAGTTCTAAAAATGTTCCCATGTCAGATCGAATAGTATATAAGTAGGAAGTGGAGCAAGACATTGTATATAAAAATGTACTGCGTTTGAGACAACATGCTGAAAATTCGCTGCTGCCTTATCTTCAGCACTGCTGGTGGTACTGATACTGATATGGATGCAGTATACACTAGCTGGTATAGACAGGAATCTGCAACACAAAATGCCGCAGTTCTTCCGACACCGCAGTTCTTCGGCCCGATTGTTTTGTCTACGGAAGGGCTTCCGTAGACAACAATCGGGCCGTCTGCCCACCGTGATCTACAGCACCCTATGTCGATCGCCGGCTGCTGACACATCCACGTAACTAGGTTTTTTTCATCCCCCGGTTACTAGTACGGGGTCCCCGCCTAAAAATTTTTTTTCCTATTTTTACATCACTTTTATGTAGCTGTTTATAAAATACATCTTCCTATCAAATTTCATAATTGTAGTACTTAATATAGTCTCCGAGTAAATCGGCTGTGACATACTGTTCGCGTAAAGAACAAACCTTCGATAGCTGGTCCTGGTAATCTAGAAGCTACGCTTAACAGGCATTGCATTCCAACAATATGGGGCAGACCACTAACCTGGGTGTGCCGGCTGAGCTGCTCCTGCGGGCTGGACAGTCATCTCCACACTCTCCGTACTGAGTCTATATTAGATAAATTGTCCACACACATAAATCACACCGATTAAATCAACTGGTAAGAGGATATTCATCCAGAGCACCGACCGCAGCGACCGAACGTGCCGTGCCGAGAGTTAAGAGTGATTTTTCCACGGGTACCCGTAAAGTTCCCCGAATAACCGAGGCTTCGCAATCTACCTACATATTGAAAGATTACAATGCCTGAACACATACGGACAGACAGACAGACATGACGAAACTATAAGGGTTCCGTTTAAGCCATTCTGGCTACGGAACACTAAAAATAAATATTAGCATACATACGATAGAGCTTTCGCCCTTAAAATCCCATATTATCAGAGCCGACTCGACTAGAAAGCAAAAAAAAACAAAAACAAATTGGTAAGTTATCAACCCGCTATCTGCCGGACGGAGTTGAGTTCCGAAAAACAAGTTGGTAGGGGGGTAGGTGCGGTTTATAAGAAGCGTCAGCGAGTACCCACTTCATTCGCTCGTTCGTTTGCACGCTCGCTTGCCGCAATCACTGTTGGAGTTTGCATCCTCCAAAATGGGAAAACCTACGATGGCGTTTCGTCGCGTCTTCCTCTTAGTTTCGTTATTTTATATCTTCATCGCACCGGTCACGTGCAACGAAAACAGACGTATCTGCGTTACCGTCCACGTATTACCGGATACTTGCCGGATACTTACATATAGCTTGGAGTGGGGAAAGTGGGTTAAGGGTTATGATGATTTCGAAGAGGTTGACGGCCCGTCCATGGGCAACCCGTTTACCTTTTGCGCCTCGGGACGAAAGATGACTGCGACGGGCACAGCGGGAAGTGTTACTCTGCAACGCTGCAACCACTCCGAGGAGTTCACCATCAAATGGAATAATCCATGGGCCGGAGCCGGATATGAGACGGAGGAGTTTGACGAGAACAGGTTCGCCGTGAAGAAAACTAAAATCGGTGACTGGCGATGGAGTTACGAAGTGACCATGAAGTAAGACCAAACCTCTGTAGTAAAGTGCCGCCGTCCCACGCAGAAGAAGAAGATTTTTTATCGTGGTGTTCGTGGCCTGGCTTGGCTATAGCCATTATTTTAACTTAACATAAGGACAAATGTAACTAAAGTTTGACATAAAATAAAAACATTTCTAATATCATGTAACCGCCACTAACTTAGGTTAAGGAAAATTGTAAGCAAAGTTTGATAAATAAAAGACTTGGATTTTTATTATATTTTTTCTGTTCTAATTAAATTAATCCCTACCAAAATAACGGACAATGATCAAGGCTAATAGCAGATTATAATCGGGATGATCTTGACGTTGAATTTATTGTGACGTCACTTACTCTGCAGTATACATATATACCTGCAGATTTGAAAGCCTCACTGTTTGTGTCATATGTTCATAAGGATGTTTCTGAATCTGATGCAAGAGATTTTATCTTATCTAAGACACAAGATAAAATAACAATTCGGAAAATTAATATGAAAGAGGAATAATTATATAATTGCTTAAAGCTGGTGATTCCAAGGCATAAAATTGGCTTATACCTAAAGGACGAATTTTGGCCTGAGGGCGTATTTTGTCGACGTTTCACGCCGTATAGGAAAAAAGAGCCAAAAGGCGATCAGAAATAAAAGTTTTTTTTGGTGTAAATATGGCCAGCGTAAACTTCGTCACATATAACTGTAAAAACATCAAGCGTGCCGTGGACGGTATTAAACAGTTATGCAATTTTGCCGATCTTATTGCTATTCAGGAGACATGGTTAACCCCTTGTGATTTGCCGTATTTAGCGACTATACATGAAGGCTTCGGAAGCACAGGAACGTCGGCGGTGGACACCAGTGCGGGCATTCTGAGAGGCAGGCCGTTTGGTGGAGTTGGCTGTGATTACGTGTGCGAATCCGCGCATAGCGGTAGTGCGTATTACAATAGATGACAGGTGGTTGTTAGTGTTCAGCGCAAGCACGTAGATATAGAAATCGTAAGGGGGGGATGGGTCATAAATTCATTACATATTTGATGGAAACGCGAGCGCAGCGAGCGCGAACATTTTCGAACATTAGGATGCAAATGCGGAAATTACTTTATACGCATCAAGTAATAAGACATGTAGGTAGATGAAAACGCGAGCGTAGCGAGCGCGAAATTTTTCGACCATTATGATGCAGGTGCAGAAAATAGTTCATACGCATCAAGTCACAAGACATGTAGGTAGCTGGAAACGCGAGCGTAGCGAGCGCGAAATTTTTCGACCATTATAAATTTTCTTCAAATTTGATAACTTTTAATCATTTTCATAGGGACTTTAAATGGTAAACAAACAGTGTACTACGCATATGACATTAAATGTTTTAGTATGGTACATCCATAGAGCAATGCTTCTGGCAGCGGACAACCTCTTCCAGCAGTCGAGGTTGCGACTACGATGAGATCGTGCAGCATCTAGAGGCCGTCGGACTACCACAAGTTTCTGAGGCTGTAAAATTGTGGACTCTACTGGCAATGGTGTTGGAGCAACGCAATAAAAGGAGAGGTTTCGTTCCAATAATTTTTATTCTAAGAGCCTGATAATTATTTTGTGCTTTGCCGACCCTTTATAAAGTTTAATTATACCTATGAGCTTTTACAAACGATTCTTAGTACTACGCACTTATTTCGGAGATATTTTTACGTTTTATTGGTTTCCTACATTTCACGATATTGGTTTCAAGTGAACTTAAAATTTAAGCTACAGTTTAAAGTTAATTTTAAACAAAGAACTTGCAAAGTGGGTAATATGGTTGTACAACTGAATAATAGTATTCATGATTAAACTGATGTTTTTTTTAAAAAAAAAAAAACACGTGTAACTTACAAAGTAGTCTTTATGATTAAACTGATACCAAACTAACGAATTTTTCAGGATGAACTCCAAGTAGTACTCGGTCGTCGCAGACTCCACTGGGAGCAGTCTTGTGCTTTTGCTGAGCATCAGCGAGCGAGTTGGCAGTTCGGCATTTGGTGTGGCTTGTGGGCCTTGTGGAAGTACCTAAAGATCCTACTCTGGTCAACATGCACGTGTCGTGTACCACACCATGGAAAACATTGTCTATCCGGTGAGCAGTTCAAATTTCATTGGGATTTTGTAACAGAGTACTCACGTGATACCTACTACCTTTGTTGATATTTTAATGGGATTTGGAATGATGAGATAAACTTGGTTATTGTCAATATTGTCATCAATCTATTTCAATACTGAAACTGGCTGGCGGGCTGGTTTGGTGTGTGAAACTACCCTCATATATTGACTTTGATGAGGAAACGCCAAATGTTGCTGCGGAAAAGGATCCTGTCGCTCCGCTCCGCCATCAGGCCAGGGCCCTATACCAGCCTTCGTCATATTATATTATTTTAAAATTGTTACAATAATATATTCTACTCTAATACATCACTTCAAAGGTAACCTAAATGCCTTCATGAATTATTCTAGAAAGCATATTTTCCCAATATAAAAGAAAGTCGCGTCTATCTGCATTTCTATACACAATAAACTCAATAATTACGGAACGGATGTACATACGGTTTTCACCAATGGGCGGAGTGTTTCTTAGGGAAAGTTCATGTACTGTGCATTCAGGTTTTGTGTCAATTTTCTAAAATAGTGCGATGAATGTCACCTTTTTTTAGAGCTGCATGCGTACGAAAAAGCTAGTTAAAAAATAATACCTAACGCCTGGCCACGTGCTGACACTGACAATACAATTAACTTAGCAGTTTGAAAGTTGAGCTAGTCGCGCGAGTTACTGAACTGGCGAGAAAGTTGCCTTTATTCATGAAATTTTAAAAATGTTTGCCCTTTGAAGAGTTTTAGATAAGGCTTTAGTAACACTAAGAAGTAGCTTCTTGAGATTTTTCAATTTTGTGAGCTAATTTTGTGATTAAAATGCATGAATTTTGTAAACGATGCTTGGTAGTAGCAACGGCGGTTTCTAGTTTGTTTGCTTGCTCGAGCATAAGACACGCACCAGAAAGTATTCAATGACCTAGGTACATAGACTCTGTAGGTACATACAGTTTCAGTATACAGTTTAAAAAACATATAAACTAGTTTCAGACCATTTTCCTAAAACAAAAATAAATACTTGAAAAAAATAATCGATTCTTAGCATGTTATAGGAGAATAACAATTTACTGCGAACTGTGAAGGTTGTTTTCCTCGAGATTGCAAATAAAATTTGATTTCAATTCACGAGAAATGATCTAAAACCGGGGTATAAATTAAATACTTACTTTCTGTATCTCTGTAACCGTTAACATCCAAAAACTCATGTTTTGGAAAATAGAAGCAAGATCCAGCTTATATGGATCCAGATTTATGTCAGCATCGAAACTCCGTCAAACTATGGAAAAATTTTGGAATAAAATTATGGAGTGTGACGCAGACAGATTAGACAGAGGACTGATTGATTGAATCAGTGCTCAATAAGTTACAGTTCTACAAAAAATACAAGTCGGTGGGAAACAACAGACTGCCTGATGGTAAGCAGACGCTGTGGCCTATGGAATCCAGCGAATTCAGAATGATCCCAAGTGCATTGCCTACCCTTAATTGCGTTGAGGACTCGTTATGTTTACAGTTGCACATTCCTAACTCTCATCACAGTGCAACCTAGGGAGCTCTGACCAACTTACTCACCACCACGAACACAACACCACATAGCTAAAGAGCAAGAGAGCAAGTAGTTGGTGTTATTATGATACCGGTCTTCTGTAAGGATGTTCGGTTGGATGGCGCTTTCAAGGAAATACCCCGAGTTATTGTTCCAACTTACTTTGAACACCTGCCTGCCGATCTAAGAAACGAACCCTGTGACGAAACATTTAGGCGTAGACTGAGAAATCATTTGTTGGATAACCCTCTGTACTCTGTTAAGAGGCCGTCAAGCTTTGCGCTTTCATCATTTTCACGAAATCTTACTCGATAGATGGCGTTGGCGAGCTATTTACAATAGCCAAGCATCAATAACCTCACCAGTTACCCCTAGTATATCTTGACACTAGGACACGTAATAACTACACGCAATCGGAGGTCTGAAGCATTGGTTCTCCTACGGTGAGGTCAAAGCGTTGCAGAATATTACTTAATTACCTAAGTAACCTACTGCCTGGCGTAAAAATCTTGATCGTTTTGTTTACTTAAAAAATAATATTACTTTGTATGAAATAATATTAGTTGTTGTACAAGTAAATAAAATGCCCATTTTGATTCGAAAATATGTATACATATGGTACGATCATATCCTGTACGTTTTATTTTAAAAAATATGTAGTTTGATTTATTTATATCTGTGATGAATACATAAAAATATTTAAAAAACAATCCCTATAGTTATTCATTAAAATTTATTTTAAAATTTTCATTCCTCATTCATTTGTGACTCAGCATCACGGCGTTCAGCTATGAAGAAAACTATAAGCAATAATTGATTTTTAGTTCGTTAAGACATTCTGCCACTATCATTAACTAAAAAAAAAAACAATTTCTCAAAATAAGACGGAACGGAAATGAGACGGATATATAATAAGACGGAATTTGAATTAAGATTTGATAAACATACACTAAAGGTATTGAAACGTCAAAAAGTTCATGCTTTCCCATTCCCGCCGTTCATTTTTTTAACGGAATCGCTAGTGTATTTTTGCACCGAAAAACGGAAATTATTTAAGACACATACAAAAACGTAGCGTTTCCAACAGAAAAATACTAGTTGAATTGGCTGAATACGACCGGGCCTGTACTCTGATATTCGAAATCCGTACTTAGTATTCGTGGCTTCCCTTTCACGCGAGAGTGAAAGGGACGGCATGTGCAAAGTATAGATTTCGGAGTAGACACTCTTTCTTTTATACGCCTGTTTCTACTTTTAATAAAGTTTAGAAGTCGACAAATAAATAGTAATATATGTGTCAGTTTAATTTTTTTCTAGTTTACTTTCAGTTGCTATAGAAATTAAAGTTTGATTTCTAGGAGCTTTTTTGATTTATTTCATTGCATGTTTGAGAGAAGCACTATACATATACCTCGGTGTGAAAAGGGGTTGCCAGCCTCGTAAATATCCGGCCGGCGACCCCCTACTTCTCGGCCTCTGTAGTAATGTACTATTTCTCACACGTGCAATGAACTGTCGTCATTACGTGCGTTTTATAACAGGATTCAAAGTATAACGTTTCAGGCGGAATAACCCGAGAGAACTGTAAAGAAATTTCGTACAAAATTGAGGGCCTAGCCCGGGAAGTATTTCTTTTTTGACCGAGTGAAACGAAGGTCTCTGTTTTTAGGCTATGGGCCAGCTAGCCAAATTTTAGAAAATGGTATAATTTGGGGGTTAAGTTAGACAGGCTTATTATGATGTGAAAAAACCATGATTGCCATCTCAAAGTAGTAGCTAATAGAAATGGCGGCCAATCCAAGATGGATATAGAACTATGGTTTAAAAAAAAGAACAATGAAATCAGACGAATACTTTTTAAGTTATAATTGATTTTGTAATACTCAATATCCGCCATCTTGGATTGGCGGCCATTTTTGTTAGCTACCATTTTGAGATGGCAATCATGTTTTTTTAACATCGTAATAACCCTATCTAACTCCTGTAAAAAGGAAACTTAGTACCCCCAAATTATACCGATTTCTTGGGTGGCCCATGGACTATTTAGCTTCCAGATAAATGCTTTCGTATGTCCGGATTTCCGGTCGTCCGCATCTACAGGTCGCATTTTTAAACCGATTCTCGTGAAATTTGGTGAACAGGTTCGAAAATAAAAAGAAATTTATTTGTCGAGTCAGTTTTTGTGTTTTTCTGCGGCCGAATTTTGTACGTGCGACTACGAATTTTTGAGCATCTTCATACTTTATCAGATGCTTAATGTAGCATTCTGAGAGACAATATTTCGCAGAACTACATCGTATACCTAGGTATAGTTCGGACACAACTCTAAGGCTAAATTCTGTCAAACGAACGCAAGCAAAACTTGACTTAGAGCTCTGACTGTTAGGTAGATTTTTGCTTGCGTTAATTTGACAGCACTTGGCCTTACAGTTTTTTACTTTGACAAATGGCTAGTTGCTAAATGATTACCTTCCAGGTTAAGCCACTAGATGCTGATCGCTGACTTTAATCATAATGAAATGCTCATCAAAATAAAGCATTTTTCTAAATAAAAAAAAAGTCACGAGTAGACAAATAAATCTACCAAGTATCAAAGACAGTACTTGAAAATCAATTGACAACTGTGTTATCAGCTATGTGATTCATAAGTTGTCTCGATTTAGTTCACAATTACGTTCCTAGTATACTTTGACTGCGACTTTCATAATAAATACACATAATGGGAGGTCACAATTTGTATTGGTTTGTTTGAGGGGGTTGTGGTAAGCTTTGTGAATAGCCACAAAAAGACGGTATATACGTCCTCCTCCGACGGCCGCTCGGCCGGTACTGAGTCACTATGACCGTGTCAATGAAAATGTCGTGAAAAAGGCATGTTGTAAATCAAATAGAATTAATATATTTCTATCTTAGTTGCTACTTTTTATTATCTCAAGTCATAAAATAGAAGTTATTTTATCATAGTCATATGCTCAAAAACCTTTTTATTAGCTTTAATATTACTAAAAGATGCAATGAAGTTTGAAGTTTTTCTGAAAATTTACCAATTTTAATATTCTGTTTTTATAACATTTTTGTATGAAACTTGTAAAAACCCTTGCACTCATCCCTAAGAGGAGTATCTATTGCACATGTGCATATTTTTTTCAAGCCGGTTTGGCACCAATATATAGCTTAACTAGGTCGTTTTTAAAGCCTCTTCAAGCGCAAATCGAGGAAACAGCTGTTAGGTTAAGCAAGATTATTCGAAACTAAATAAGAAAATTTAGAAAGCAGCACACTTATTCCATTCAGAATGAAATGATCTTTCATAATCTGTAATAAAATGTAGATAAATACTAATAGATTATGAGATACGACCTCATCAATCTTAGCCAAATCGTCAGAATATGTTATACGGAGCCTTTTGGTTCCTTGACATTATTATTTATCTGATTTGTTTTATGATTGTTTTTTATATCGATACTGATTATTTTATTCTTATTATATGTTACTGACGATCCCTTGAGGGAGATACCTATTCATTCAATGTATTGACATTTTAACTTCAGTTTTATTAATAATTTTGTTGACGATCATGATAAGGGTTCTTATAATTTTGACATTGTATGCAAATTTATATTGTAATTTTTCTCATGAAATAAATAGATCTAGCTGGAGGCACTTCCCAAATGGCAATGCTCCAAATATGAGCAAACTTTCTGCTGTGCCATACCTCTCTAACTTGAAAACTTGAGGAAATTAACTAGTATTCAACAGCTTGTTTACCGGAAGGTAAACCAGGGCCACTGTAAGTAATAAATCTGGAAACAATCGCGGATGACCGATCATCCCTCCCTCACCCCTCTCGGCCCTCATCAATCACCCCCGCCCGATACAAACACGTTTTATTAATACACCATTTTGTTTGTGTTCAAACTTGACTGCAATTTTCTGTTCGGTTAGATTACCTACTGCGGCTTACTTTAAGTTTGGCTATTTCAAATACAAATGCATTTATTTTTTTCTTTAAATTACAATGGTGTATAGGTGGTGGTGGTGGTTGGTGGTGGTGTAATGGTGTGTGTATTACAATGGTGTAATTGGTGTATGGTGTTTCAGAACGTGTATTTTTTTTAAATGTGTAAACTTAATATTTATCTGGCTTAATTCTATTTATTTCAATTTTTTTCAGCTTTCAATTCAATTCAATTCAATTATTTATTAATAAAATATTGCATTTTACATGTCATTTGCAAAAGTTTTACTGTTAGAGAATGCCGCAAGGTATTACGTCCACCTTTTGTACGTTAGGATTTATTTTTGTGCAAGATAAAATAAATTTTTAAACACGAGTATGGTATGTAAAGGAATGAAATAATATTTGTACATACTCGTACGTAGTGAATGAATAGTGAGTAACGTATAAGCATTAGGGTTGCACCATACCTGCAGACCTGCCTACCGCCTGTTTGATTGTATGGAAAGTTCTAGCTTCTATGAAATGACATTCCCAGCGCTGTAATTGTAAGTTGCTGCAACCCGCTCTCAATCTAGATTAGAAACTCATTGCTAGACCGAGCTGCAAACGCTAGACCGCGGTAAGTGCAGCTGATGAAGTGTTTCCGCGCATTGCGGTGCATTGTACATCCCCGGCAGTTAATCACGGGGAACACCGGACGACTCGTGTCCGGTGCCGGCTACTACTCTTTATTTTTATGTAGAAAATATAATTTATTTAATCTAGAAACATTGTATATGACTTAGATTTTTGTAATAGCACGTGGAAACTTTTTTTCTCTTTCTCCCGAATCTCAGAATATGACCGTGCTGAGATTCGGGAGAAAGAGAAAAAAAATCGTGGGATAGTCATCAAAACCTATTCCAATGCAATTTGTTTCTCGAGATAGACAGTAAATAATAAATAAAAATATAGGGACAAAAAATGCAGAATCACAGTCAAAGCAGAAAATATAATAACCATGAGTTTACCCTTCGTTAATAACAATACATCAAAACCGGCCAAGTGCGAGTCGGACTCGCGCACTAAGGGTTCCGTCCCATTTTCTTTAAAAACGGCAAAAAAGTCACGTTTGTTGTATGGGAGCCCCCTTAAATATTTATTTTATTCTGCTTTTTAGTATTTGTTGTTATAGCGGCAACAGAAATACATCGTCTGTGAAAATTTCAAGTGTCTATCACGGTTTTTGAGATACAACCTGGTGGCAGACGGACAGATAGACAGACGGGCAGACGGACAGCGGAGTCTTAGTAATAGGGTCCCGTTTTACCCTTTGGGTACGGAACCCTAAAAAACCAAAATCGCTTTGGGATTTTAATGCCGAAGGCCCTAGTTACATGAACTGTCACCGTGCGGGATATGGAAAACCGAGGTACGACGAGTGCAACCAAACTCTGATATACCTATTACATACCTAATGGGTAATGGAACTCACATGCAAGATCTTGCACCTTGTAAATGGGCTTTAATTGTCCTTTTCAAAATAGCCTTGACTGCAAAAGCCATCAAAATCTCTGCGTGACGTTTAGCAGTATATTCTCAATCGAATTCCACCATGGCATGAGCGAAGCTTCAAACAGCACGCTTGTTCGAGTCGCAATAACGTTGACAAAGTTGGCCGTTTGATATGCAAATGCGTTTATTTACACTGCGCCGTGTAAGTTCGCTCTATTTGCGCTCGTGTGTGGAGCGAGCTTGCCTGGTACGTAACGTATTAAATGATATAGAGAAAATACCTTTTTAGGTATATACCTATCACATTCCATTGGTCTGTAAGTGTTGTAAATATTTACTTCATTTCATGGTAACTATGTTATTTATGGACTTATTGATTTTTTTCCACAATAAATGACAATCTTATTTATGCCAATGGTAGAACAAATTATGTCAGCAGCAGCAGCTACCACAAAAATCGGATGAATGTCTAAATTCGAATATCAGTCTGTCGCACGACTATTACAAGTGCGATAGAGACAACGATATCTGAACTTCGAAATTTAAATTTTCGTGGTTATAGATCAGTCACGTTCAGCGCAACATTGCATCAGTGTCCGGCGAGCCTACTTGACACACTTGCTATAACGAGCTACCAGGGTAACACGCGTCGTTGGAGATAGCAACCAAAACAAAATTTCTATCAACTTGTAAAACCTCAATGGTGTACTTGTGCAATGATTGCGACCCCAAACAACCGCCGGTGAACAAAGGCTGCATCGCGAGCGCACTTGACACAGTTGCGGTCGTATGTTACCAGGGCGCCACGATACGAGGGTAGCTTGAAGACCAGGGGCCCGGTTTATAAAACTAAGTGTAATTCGACAGTTAAACCTGGCAACACTGGCGCTTTGATCAATGACGAGTGGCCAGAGGGCCTAAAAATACCGCTAACCGAATACAAAGTATTTCCCTCTCTGTCGCTAGAATCTGCAAGTGCGATGAGGCAGATAGGTATTTCGTTTACATTTCGCGGTACGCTCTCTGTTTGACCAGTGTTGCCGTTTAGAAATGAACATTGTAACCGTAGCTTTATAAAATGGCACAAATTTTGTTTGAATGTGTTTAACATAGAAGGAGCGGTAATTTTTTGCTCTATACCTTAGTAAATCTTATGTAATACTCGTATACAAAGTCTAAAATAGAAAACTCCCGTGAGTCTCAGACATATTGAAATAAATAAACGGGTCACTCACGTCTTTAACGTCGCGATTAAACCTCGAGCGCAGTCGTGATTACCTACAACCTCATGATTAAGGACCAAGGTCCGAAACATGTCGAGCGATATTCGATGTTAAAGACGTGAGTGACCCGTTTATTATATTTCAATTCGTATACAGTCTTAAAATCGGAAATTACATTAAAACTTCTGTTATCGAGGTAACCCTTGCAAGTCAAGCTGTCGACTCGCAAACATTGCCCACAGCTCGTTATTGCGAAAACATTGCCACGGGCGGAACTACCCTGTGTATACATTATGCATGCACCATGTGGCGGAAGAGAATTAAATCAGTTTTTATTCCAACCTTTACCTTTTCACTATCATAACAACTTAAAATGACCACTTGGTGAACAAATATGAAATTAAGTAAAATGAGTTAAGGTTCAAAACGAGTTGTACTAAAAACTTTTTAGGCTGTAAATATTTTATTGGTGCCAAATGAAACACGTTTCACGAACCTATTAAGTTACAATTTTACAAGCAACACCGGTCAAATATGTTGGCAGTTTCTCTCTTTCTCTCTCTTCAGTCCATCCTTCATTCCTGAGGATCGTGATTTCTGAAGGGTTTCGCAACCCTCATGACTTGTCTCCATCGGAATCTAGTAGATGGTAGCATTCATGGCTAGGCGATACTTACTTGAGTATGGCTTCCATGACCTAGTCTGTCCATCTAGTTGAAGAGCATCCTCTAGCCCTCTTGCTTTCCTGTCCACTTATCTAATAGCGAAATTTGACTGTTCATCAACAATTTCGCCACTTTTGTTGTGTGAGGTGTGATTAATATTGAATGTTCGTAACGCCCCTTTACGCTCAATGACTCAATGATTCGACACGGGTCTACAGTTACACAGTCTACAATTAGGATTTCGCAGTAGTAACTTTGCCATAAACGAAACCAACGTACTCTAAAATACGACTCCACATATGAAACTCCAAGGAACAGGGCATTTATGACTCCCTAAAACTGTTTTACATTCGAAGACTGTCGACAGCGCAGTGTTAATAAATCTCTCAGAGATCCGAGAGCTCGAGATTAAGATCCGAGAGATTTCAGAGATTGAACAGATACGGGCAGGTGTGAAATTACAGCTTAGAGGATTTGTTGATATCAGAGGATATAAACGTATCGAGTACTGTATGTCGTATGTCCTTGTTAGTTGAAATGTGAACTTTATACAAAATTTAATAAGGTCGATCTTGTAAAATTAGAAAGAATATAATTTGATGCTAGGTTTAGGAAGGGTTTGGGATAAAAGAAATAGAATTGTTGACTTTACAGTATGCCGCAATAAACAGAAACGAATCCACCTACTTTAAGTAGGTATGATACTTAACTCACGTCCTTCCATATACGATCATATCCATGTCCCCAAATAAAATTGTTGTTTAGTACCCGGTAAATTGTCAGTAATTAATTTGTTTCTCACCCATACTCTAATGGGTTTAAAACGCTTGACTATCGTTGTATAACGTAGTCTACTCAATAGGTACAAAAGTAAAGCCCCCAGTTAATCGGATGGTGCCCCCTCCCTCGCATGATAGTGCCCTAACGGAACGATTTTATCTCAATTTTTTAATCAAAGTTAAACGAATTAACGAATTTATCTGTTCATCAGTTTATCCATCAATATGCATGTTCACAATCATTGTGTCGGAGGCCAAGACTCGCTTTTGATCGGTGAAATACCACAAATGACATAAACCAATTGGCCTATTTTTAACAAGACATCACATGACACTCAGAAGTCTGTCAAATTCACAGGCAAAATATAGGTACATGGAAACCGGTCCGTTACTGCCTAGATCGAGGTTAACTGGCCCGACGCATTTGGGAGCGGAAATAGAATCTGCGGGACTGCTTCCGTCCCTCTCCGCCGTTACTCAAATGGACACGGATCGATCTACCGTCTTTTTTTAATTCAAATTATGCGACGAGCGCATTTGAATTTAGAATTGCCGTTTTATTTGGAAAGTTTGAACGAGGAATATCGGGTGAATTGAGTTTTTATTCCGAAGTGATTGAAAGAAAATATTACAGAATGTTCTAGAATTAATATAAAACTAATAAAAATTTAGGTACTCGTATACTCTTTTTTATTAATGAAGTACAACCCTATACTAGTTCTATGCAAGAATTGTCAAAAAATAAATGAACGCGCCATAGGTACATTATACATTAAAGAACATACTATAACTAGCTATATTTTTTTCTAAAACCACTATACAAATTAATTTTTTCACTTCTCATGCTCGAAAAGTGTGTCATATTAGACTTTGAAGCGGGGCTAAAGTAGTACATTTAAGCCCTAGGGAAAATATGAATACATATTTATGATTTACAAAACATTTTAATTTGACCAATCAAAATACTTCACTTATTAAATTCACCAATCACAGAACAGTAATTTGACAGATAAAAAATATTTGGTAAAAATATCAACCAACCAGAATACAGCTGTACTAAAAGACGTTTTTCAGTTCTCTAAAGATTAAGCGGTGTCTATGGGCAAAGCAAATGCGCCTGCCGCATGGTGCTGGCCTTAAAAAAAAAAACATGCTGTCAAATTAGACATACGCCCGCCAAGAGTTAAATTATTCATTTTAGGTAGATAATTTGTGTTTATGTGTTTTCTCGCAATTGAAGTGAAAAGTAGAGTGTATAACTCGGGCCTAAAAGCCATATTACCACTCGAACAATTTTCCCTCACTGCGTTCGGGATAATAACTATCTCGTGGTAATATGGCTTACTTTAGACCCTTGTCAAACAATCTACTATTCTCCACACCCACGACAATTCGTTGTAAACCTAGGTACCTGCTTACAGAACACTGGAGGTATTTTATTAAGATCGTTACGCAGCCGGCACGATCCTGGCTTTTGCTGATTCCCTGATACACTTTTTCGTTAATGAACACAATAACAGGGACGTATTCTCAAATAACGTGGCTTTATGATGACTTTATGTAACCGACTTCCGACGGATGATTGTCTGTCAATTTTGTTGAATCAGGTCCGAACACGCATACTAAGAATAAAGAAGCTACTCGTAATTAGTAATTTGGATAGCTAAGTTCGAATGAAAATCATTACCTTAGTAATATAGTTATTGTATTGTAATTTATGGATAAGCTAAGTAATACAAAAACTCGATCACATTATGATGTGGTTATTGACGACTTACTCAACATAACTACTATCAAGAACACAATCAACTGACGGGTTGGTTGAATCATCAACCGGATTGCAGAACGTTGGCCTACCTCATGTTACGCCGGTACTCTAACCTGGCTGAAACTCAGCGGTATTTATATTTTTACACGACTGCCCACAAAAAGGAGTGTAATGTTTTCAGGTTTTATGTATGTTTGTTTTGTATGTATGTATGTGAACTTTTTTTGTTCCCCCAGAACTTCTCAACGCCTTAAACGATTTAGATGTGTGAGGTATCATTGGAATCCTTACGTCATCCCGGGTCACATAGGGATATATGACGTTGCAATAAAAACAATATGGCGGAATCCATTTTGAGTGCTCCGTAAAAAAAATTCCATCCTAGCAAGTGAGGTATCAAAATGAAGTATTTGAAGAGACGATTCAAAAAATATATATAATGTATATGTTTCAAGCAAAAAAAGTTCGAAATAAAATAATAATTATAAAAAATTAAAAACACGACTGCATTAAAAAGATAAAAACAAGTTTCCTAATAAAGAACTCGAGGAAATATATTTTGTTTGCAGTCGGGGGACCTACTACATACAAGTAAAACCAAAATATAAGGTCCCACGACTGCAAACAAAATATATTTCCTTGCGTTCTTTATTAGGAAACTTGTTTTTATCTTTTTAATGCAGTCGTGTTTTAAACTTTTATAATTATTCTCATCCCAATCGCATATCAAATCAGTAAACGTATGAGTTAGTTGATGAGCATACATTTGTTTAAAACGTGATTGAGATCGAAAGCGACAAACAAAAACATTACACTCCTCTTTTTGGGCAGTCGTGTAATTAATAACTGCTGGATTTCCCCCATCCAGTTTCTTTATATATATATATATATATATATATATATATATAATAATAACCTCAAGTTCTGGTGAACACATTGTTTATAAACATATTCTTCATTGTTTCCATAAACAACACACCCTTTATCATACCAGTGAAATCTCCATTAACGGAAGCAGATTATGCCCGAAAACCAAAGCCAATCGGGGTTCCGCGCGAAATTCCGATGCGGTATCGGATTCGCAGCCGACTGGCTACGATAAGTCAATGTTCCATGACTCTTGACAAATCACACCGTTGTTGAGTAAATTAATTATTTGTCGAAAATTTGCGGCCAACGATAAGATTAATAAAAACTCGCGGTAACAGGGGTTGTATTAGATATTCAATTGGAATCGGTCTGGTATTGCTGGTATATCTTGCACGTTCGCTTGAATACGAAGTAAGCCTAAGGTGCGAGAACGAAAGGGTGCAATTTCCACTTCAGTACATGAAGTCAAAAGCGTCTCTTAATACAGAAAGGTTCTCTATCGATGAATGTATATATTAATTTGTGTATAGCTACAATACAATTCTGCTTCCGCTATTTTGGACATACCGGACTCGCCACAATACGGGAATACGCCACATTTGTCCGGCGAACATTTGTCTGGGCTGGGCACTCCTGTGATTAATGAATGCCATAGTAAAACTAAGAAGGAGTCCATTATTTTCATGGGATCGCCATTGAGAGCTCTCTGGCACGATATACTTAAGCGCGAAGAAAAATGGAGGATGCTGTGACATAGTGTGGAATTATTCATCACGTACGTCATATGACGTTAATATTGTTTCTGTTTTTGTTTGACTTATTAATATCCTATATCCCTTAGCTGGGGCAGAGGGCGTCCACAGTGATCCTCCATCCCGTTCGGTCTTGAGCTTCGCGCTTTATCTCGCTCCACGTCTTCCCGATCTTCTTCGCTTCGTCTACAACTGTTCGCCGCCAGGTCTGTTTGGGTCGGCCACGCTTGCGCTTTCCTTGTGGATTCCAATCGAGCGCTTGCTTTGGAAATGTGATCGGAATCTCTTCGGAGGGTGTGGTGTGGCCAATCCAGTTCCATTTGCATTTGGCACGATATACTTAAGCGCGAAGAAAAATGGAGGATGCTGTGCTGCCTTCGGCTCGTTTCATAAAACACACTCGTGTTTTAATGCCCCTCATTATGTACCAGTTGCATAAACTACTATTCAGTTTTTGTTTGGACTTTGTAAAAAGACGTAGGTTAGTTACGTCGTTGTCGCAGTACATGTTATTTAGATTACTTATGCTATGTTGTCCGCATTCTTTTGCGATAGAATTGTTTATGTTGTTTACATTCTATCGCTATCGAACTATCACATGGTATTGTTGTATTCCTGGTTGTAAGTAAGCTTGCCATAGCTCCCGAAGACGCGCTGTGTAGAGAGCGAGGGACCTGAATTTTTATTAAGCACTCGTAATGTTCAGGAATTGGGTCTCGCAGTGTAATCCGAGCTCTTCCCGTAATTATGTTTCCAAAACCTAAAGACTATATTTTTCAAAATCAAATATTTGTTCTGCAAATAGGCCACAGGGGCACTTTTACATGTCAATCGGTAATTATTCATTAACAATACTCCTAAAGCTACAATGAAATTAATTAACAAATTGAATGTCATTACATAAACAAAATCGTTACAAAAGAAAATATAATAACTGCCCTAAACCTAAAAAACCTAAAACTATAATAACTGCGGCTAAAGCCATAGGTAACAATACCCACACCCGACAGTTCATTTAAAGGGCAGTAAAACCAAGGGATTAAGGACATTTACACGTTCAGTAAATATATTTTTACTGGCAGTAAAGTGAGATTTAATACCTAATGCCTAACATTCTCATTTGCCGACTCGTTTATGACAGAGGACTTAAACTTCTCGTTTAATTCTACAAACCTAGATACCTTTTTGTTTAATACCGAAATAATATTAGAATCTTCAGAATCCCGGTGAAATTCCGAGAAAACGAATAACAGAACAAAGTAGGTAATTGTGCTCGTTGTTATTAGGTACTAGTATCAGCAATAGATTAGATGAAATGAAAAAATAGAAATACTTTTTGGACATGATGGATGACATAATAAAAATATTATTTGCCCAATTATTGTTTTACTGTTAAGCACTGGTCCCACCGCCGCGCCGGCGAGTAGTAAGTACTCTCATGGTAATTCTACTCGCTTGAGCGTACCCGTAGCAGAAAGTGGGTAACACACTATTTTTCTTATTTTATCGGAGAATATGATTTAGAAAGGGTGCGGTAAAGCGAAATAGACAATTTACGGTCTATTATCTGATGGCAGTTTTTAGTTATCGCCTGAGATTTATCGGCGTTCGACACTTGCACAATGGCGCCGATTTAATAATAGATACTTTGTGGGGGACAATTGAAATTGTTGCGATTGACTTTGTATTGTTTAGTGTTTTTGTCAGGATGATAGAATCGATTTTACAAGTATAGACAAAAGAGTTAAGTTTTGGAGCGCTCGTGGCCCAGTGGCGCCGGGTACCGCTTGCGGTATCTAAGGTGGCAGCGGCACGTGGGCAGCGGTCAGAACTTGGATGGGTGACCGCTTTGAATGGTTACTAACTGAGCGCTCCCGTGCCTTGGAAGGCACGTTAAGCCGTTGATCCCGGTTGCTGTCTATGGCAGCAGTCGTTAAGCCAAGCTGGAGGCCTTCGGGCTGTTTGGGAACTTCTAACAGTCAAGTTGCCCACTCACTTGACAAAGCCTAATCCCAATAAGGTCTAGTTTCCCCTCGGGGTTGGAAGGTCAGATGGCAGTCGCTTCCGTAAAAACTAGTGCCTACGCCAAATCTTGGGATTAGGTAGCGGACCCCAGGCATCCTTCAGGATGCAACTGTACTGGGATAACGCTAGGAGGATGATGATGAGACAAAAGAGTTAAGTAAACGAGGTATAGTATAAGAGAATCAGGGTCACCAGGTACTCCAGATTTTATAGTTTTCCCTTTATGTGGCCATTAAACCCTAACTCTGCACCAAATTTCAGCTCTCTGAGTTTATGAGAAGTACTAGTTCTATTTTTATGATTATGAGTGAGTGAGTGAGTGAGTGAGTGTCATAAATGCGAAACTTTGTTTTCGCTTAACTTCGGAACTAAATTACCTACAGACTTGAAATTTTGGATTCTAAGTATGTGATTATAGCTTACTGGATGACGAAAATTACTGCGTTCTGGTCTTATCCAGAGGTTCTCCAATAGGGGCCTGAAAATGCGGCGAAATGGTTCCAGTAAAGGATGGTACGGCAGTGTTTGCTTCGCGCTCGACTTGGCGGGGGCACTGCCGTGCACCCAGATATACTTATTCATTAATTTCAGCCTGTATCCACGCCCGTGGCCAGTGTTCTGTGTGTGTGAGAAAAGGCTTCGTCATGTTCACGCCATGCAGGTCGGTATATAAGTATGTATGTAGGGGAGAGGGGGGCTTGTTTTAACGGGGGTAGGTATTAACAAGCCTCTAGCGACTAAACTATACACGGCAGAGTACTAATTTCAAGGTTATAACTTTGGGCGAGGGTAACGAACGAGTCCCGACCAGTTAGTCTCCCGCCGGCCGCCGCGTTGCGAAGTTGTGGCACGTGCGTGAAAAAAACACAGGTAACGGACTTTTTTACGTCGTGATTTTTTTGATTTGTGCCTTAATTATTAAGTTCAATGATTACGGATTAGTGTGTGTTGAATACTTATTTAATGGGCTATTACGTGTGCTAGTGTTTTTGTTAAATTTAAGCGTAGTTATTTTTTAATATTTTTTTATGTTTGAAAATCATCTATGAGGCTAGTTTTAACAAAATTAAGGGGCAAGTTTTAACCCGTTAAAAAATCTAAAAAAAATATTTTTTCTGTACTTCACACGTTTTTACCGAAATGGTTTTCGAATTAAGACTTTTGGAAATTATGAAATATTGTCAATTGTGATATTAAAATACAACACCTGTCTACCTAAGATTGATTAGTACTTATCTGAGATAAGATCTCTATTTTTTTACTTTATTGCATTAAAACATGTTAATTATATATAATATTAATTAATTACATAAAAAATATATTACAAAAAATAATATCGTTTTATTTTTGACAAACGTCATTACTTTAAACGTCATTATCTTATGTTAATTCTTACCCCTTCATTGTTAATATTTGCCCCAAAAACGGGGTAAATATTAACCGCTGACTTTTTAAAAAAAATGGGTTCTACATGTGAAACCAGGCAATCTGTGTGGTATTTTCCATATAGATATAAAAGATGAATAAATTTCCGACACGTAAGTAAAAAAACATTAACGTTAAGTTTAAAATTTTAAGGGCTATGAGCAAAAGTTTGAATTTTGTTAGGACAAGCCCCCCTCTCCCCTATAAGTATTTATATCTCACGAGCGCGGGTGAGCCGTGGTTGTGTTGTGTGTTGAGCTCATGGACATTATCTACGTGTGCGTCAGCGTAGGAGCTATATGTTCACATTGTCTATGTGTTCGTAATATACTGTGTTACAATTACAATGGCTACCTAACCCGTGCTCGTGAGATAAAAGTACTATATGTAAGTATTTTACAAAATAACATATATTTACATGTCACACAAGATCGGAGTCCAAAGGCGAACTTATACCTATAAGGGATCTCGTCCAGTCAACCTTTGGGTACACAGTCAACGATGATTTCGATAATTTCGATTACTTATACTTAGTGTCGTAAATAATAGTGTTTTTCTTTTTTGTTCTTGTGTGCACTTACATGTATATATTTTTAAAATCGTCTCTTTTCTAATGATTTATTTTGTTTTAATGATAAAATCAAGTTTTTTTCGGAACCCACAAAATGGAGTCAACAGTATAAAACCAATATGGCGCTATATTGGTTTTATTGCAAAGTCACTATCATATCATATCTTATGTTACTCGGGATGACGTAAGAAATCCAACGATACCTCACACATCTAAATCGGTTAAGGCGTTGAGAAGTTCTGCCGGAACAAATAGACTCACATACATGACACACATATAGGTATGCATGGAACCTGAAAATTACACACCTTTTTTGGGCAGTCGTGTAAAAATAATAGAAATAGAAATCTTTTATTTGCATAAACATGGTAGTTACAGTTGTTGTTATCATATTTTTTTAAGTATCACATGTTAACCAATATGGCATGCAAAAATTAATGTTATATTATTTATATGAAATGTCAAAAAGTAATGTTTCTATGAAATCTAAAACTTATGTTTACATGAAATGTCAAAAAAAATTAATAGCTTAACAATTTCTGACAAATACAAATGCGTTTATTTTTCTCTTTAAATTACAATGGTGTATTCAGTCAGAGTATAAATTTATGCATTTGTCAAATAAAAAGAAGTAATAAATTATTTTCGTGCAATGTCCAAATATTCCTTCACAGATTAAAAACAATTTCCAAGCAGCTATTTTGTCAATTTTGTCCTAAATTCTAAATTACCTATGCAAAAGTTTAATGTCATCCGGTAAGTTATTATACATTAATATGCAGGAATAGTAGGCATTACGAGTACATCTATATATGTCAGCACAACATCGAGGTAGATACAAGAGAAACGGGTCACTCAAGTTTCTTTAAGATCATCGATCATTCGGCATGTTTCGGACCGGTACGCGGTCCTTAATCATGAGCACTGGCCCCGGCGCTTCGTTTCGCACTGCGTAGGTACCCTTGGCCGCTTGGCTGTTCGGCTTTGAATATTTTATTCTTAATTTTCCGTTCAAACATATAGGTATTTATTCTCGTATGATATACTATGGTATCATCCCTGTATCGCATGGAAATCGTACGCACACACGGCACAGCCAATTTATTTCACACGCAGTCAATATTTACGGCGACGTTATCAAATTATGCAAATACACGGGTATAGCGTTTAGCCGGAGCGATATTACTTGCTATCTTGAATACATGGATTCTGTGAACAACTAATTTATTTATATTGTGTGGAGTATATGTAAATAGTCAATCAGACATTCGACCAAACGTCATAATTTCATTACTATCATCGTTTTAGTAATCCTCCGTTTGGCATAGACTGTTCTTTATAAATTGTAGTCAAATTAGATGTAACATCTTTAATATCTTTATTCCTATTTTCTCAAATTCATGGTGAATTTTGGAACAAAGAACACAATCAATTTTAAAAAAAATTCAGGAATGCGATTTCACTTGCAAAGTGTATCATATTTCTAGCTTGTCATATTATAGGGATATCATAATAAATTTGAATTAAATATACCTAGATATGAAACAAGGGACAAGAGATTCCCTGTAGATTAGTATAGATCAAAAACCAACAATTAAATAAAAAAACCGAGTGTACCCTGTAGGTTAAAAAAACCGAGGAATATTTTCAATGTTTTTCAGCTCAGGAAATGGTCTAAAACCTTATATGTATCGATATCGGTACGATGTTATTTACACTCTGAATAGTCATATATATCTTGTTTGCGTATACATCTAGTATAACTTTTCTCTCTCTCATTTTGTAAGGTTAAGGCAACGCGAGCAGCGCCTCTGGTGACTATTTTTTGCCATATAAATTAAGACTAAACGCAAACGTGTTCGTTTGTGTTTTGCTTCAAAAAAACTTATACTAGAGGTACAGATGTCGATAAATACAATAGTTTCTCTAAATAATGTGCACGATGAACGAGCTATTTCCCCAACGATTGCTCTTTGTGTTTACCGCGCGGGGCTGTCAGACGCCCGCTTTGATGATTGATGCTACTCCACTCTAATGAGATTCCTTTTCTGATTTGCTTCCCATTCAAGATGCTCGAATGGTCAAAATGAAAATTCGAAAAAGTTGAAATTAGTCGCTGTTTGAGTGTGACTGGACAGATTTGGATATCATTATCGTTAAACTGGCTAAATTAATTATTTCATGCATCTGAAGCTACGTAAAGTTTAATTTTCGAAGCGTTGGAAAATTAAACTTTGAGTAACTAAAAATATTTTGTTACGATCATGCTAAGTGTGTAGAGTAAAACCGAGTGGAACGCCTCTCCAGAATCTTTCCTTTCTCGTAAGTAGATATATACCTAAGCGTAATATGTACACAGAAACTCACTGGTTTTAGTGGCGGGTTGCACCAACTTATATGATTACAGATTGATCAACTTTAAATATGGCGTCGGCAGCTGTGATCCGATATAAACTTGTCGAACTTTCGATGCAATCAGATTTGACAAACACCGCTCACGATTACAGAGAGTTTGGTGCAACCCACCCAGAATCTGATCCCATCTGAACGGCGATTCTAAATTCATCCAAGCCTTAGTACTAGGCGAGTAGAGATCAAAGGATATTGCAGACCACCTCGATCGCCGATATTAATTAACAATCATCCATTGTGCTAGCGGAGCAATCAGCGCGCACATTATTGCCAATCAAGATTGATCCGTATGCAAAATTGCATGCCATGGCCACAATTTAGTGTGTTTCTTTCACATCCCAAGCTTATTTTAGTCTCGTTTAGTTCGAGCGCGTGTAGAAGTAAGTACGTGGGACCCATTGAAATGTGATTTGTTTGAGAAACGGCGGAGAAAAATAGACCTCCAGGCTTCGCCTGTATCTTTGTAACATGCAATGATTGCAATCCCTTTTGTTAATTGGGATCAATGTGAAGCGTTGTAGGGTCAATTATGGTTTTTTTTTTATGGAGTAGTACAAAAAAATTACCACAGTGGACCGCGATTACACGGAAACGGATCAGTAGGATATCGCTACTTCAAAAACCTGGAAACACTGGCTATTTTCCATACTACTAAAATAACAGATCTAGCTAGCTTAAGTTTGAGACGTTACGATTGGGTATTACAAAGTATTGCGGTTGCAATCTTTTTAGGGTTCCATAGCAAACAAGGAATCCTTATAGTTTCGCCATGTCCTTCCGTCCGTCCGTCCCCGGCTTAGCTCAGCAATAGTTAGTAAGAAAGCTGTAATTTGGCATGAGTATACATGTGAATGACGCCGTCAAAACAGTATAATAAAATCTTGAAAAAAGAAATTTTTAGGGTACCTCCCCTACACGTAAAGTGGTGGTGCATTTTTTTTTCTTTCAAACCCGTTCGTTGTGTTCTTGGAGACTTAAACCATTTTGAATAGTCGAACTTTAGAAATGTACTTTGCAATAGCAAACTTTTGTACAATTTCCATGGAAAATATATAAATAAATAATAATGTTGTTTATTCTGTCAAAAACATAGTAAATATAACTTTGCAAACTTTTTAAATCCACATAATGTAACGGGTGGACAATTACGCAACCCTTCATTACGGGTGCGTGGTCCGACCGACACGTACTTGGCCGGTTTTTATATTTCCTTTTTAGCTTTGACTTCTATCATCTGCTTTTTTATTGATTTATTTTGTTTTATATTTTTACTATTAATATACTTCCTGGTTGAACACGTCTTCTGCTTGGTTTCCACTTTTCCCTTAGCTGCCGAAATATATTGTCTTTATCATAAAGATCCAAATGACCAAATGTCAGATCAAACGATCAAAGTTTAGTAACTCAGTACATTTATTTTCATAACTTACCGACATAAGGTCTACCTAATCGATTTTTATGAAGCCCGTCCTAAGTAACTGGCAGCAATAAGTTTTTACTTGAAGTCACAAGATAACATTGTGATCTTCTCTGGGGAAAAAATTACTAAACTTCTTGGGCTAAGTTACCCTGTAACAGCAAACAGCTGCGAGGTGAGATCGATGGAATGAAATGAATTTGTAATGCTGTGAGAGTGATTATATTTTTTATGGCAAATATGACATAAAACATGTTTGTAAAAAAACACGTTTCTGTGCGAGCGACGACAGGCCACCAATGTTTTTCTTCGTTGACATGATGATTAATGACGCTCAAATGTTCAACCCGAGCCTAATACGTTTTGAAAGAGATGAAATCCTTTTAAATCTCTTTTATCCATGCTTTATATTCAAACAAGTAAGGTTAAAAGAAATTATAATGAAACGGTTAACTGATCTTCAGCACGATGTTCAGCTTGTGGCGTCAAGTTATTTCGATATCAAATAACTATTGACTCCTTGAAGGTATGGCAACAACTACGTACTTGTTCACCAGAGTTTAGAACTTTACGGAAACCTGAGGAGTATACTTAAAATTATTTGAACTGTCCGAGTTGTATTAAATTAGGCCGTTCAAAAGCGTGAAGATTCAAAGTACAAGGACAAGTTTTATAAAATTTCGGACATTTTAAATAATTTCTACTATAGGTACCTAATTAAGTAACTTGTCAAACGAGCGTTAGGTCAAATCATCATATCATACTTATTGTGTGTTTAAAGCTTAGTTTTTAACACCAATAGGTAACAATAAATATTTATATGAGAAGCTACAGAAAGCAAATGTTTATTTTTGGTTAAAGGCGAAGCCAATCTCGAATAACCTCCAATTTATCAATAAGTTTGGACAGAATAATTTAACACTGTTGATGTTGACGCTCATAACTCGAGCAAACAGAAGGATGAGACTGCTGCTCTGTTATCTCTAAAATAAACTGCGATATTTAAAACTATATTTTGTATAAGGTAACAGCAACGGGCCAATCAAACACTTACACTTGCCATTTCAACTTAATATGTATATGTTTCCCGCGTGGTGACGTTGTGTTAGATTAGAATGGCTCCGCACACTTTTTTCCCGTGGCAGTCACTAATGGAATTATTAACTAAATGATTACGATTACTATTATTACGGGTGTTGTGGGAAATGGACTGGCGATCTATAAATAAATCTGTAATTACTAGAAATTACACTAACATTAAGTTCATGTGTCGGGAATCCAGGCACGAGTTTATGTATGTATATGTGGGTGGCGTGTTTGCATCCAGGTCAACATGGCAGAGCGCGAAACATACTGATATTAAAACACGAAACGTAAGTGTCTAATAGACCCTCTGTTTTATAAATTCTAGCTAAAATCTCGCAACGCAAACGGTCACCGGTAAAATGTGGTACTATTTTTACGGATTGTCTACTTGTCTCACTTTACTGCTCATGGCTCAGACGGTTAAAGAATTCCGTTACATATCATACGCTATTAATTCTCTTAAGCTTTCCTGATAAGTATAGGTATCAGTTTAAGTCTAGGTTACCAAAGACTTTAAAGTAACCGTTACACTGTATGTGTGCATATAAATTACCTAAAGCATGGTGTAAACATTTATTGGTAAATCTTGATTAAATAAATAAACAAAAAAAAACACATTGCAGATGCGAATGTCTAGGGAATAGCCTTATTACCTATACGGCCTTATTAAATATCCCTACAGTACAGCCTGTATAAGCAACTTTTTTCAGTTCTTTTGACTTTCCTTAATGAATGCGTCAAAACAATGTAATATTCCAACATGAAAAGAACAAACCAGAGCAATATAAAGACGACAGAGTTGGTTCTTCTAAAGACGCTAATCTCATTCAATGCGTCCAACACAAAGCCTTAAAGACATTTCCGGCGATATTGCTGACGCCAGAACAATTTAATTACTTTAATGACACGCAAAACCTCCGGGCGGCTATTCAGCGTACCTCCGGCAAAACACTACACTGGCCAATACAAGACCTTATTTTGTTACTATAAAGGCTTACGACTGGTCAGTTAACAATGTTGTCCATGGTACTCTTGTTTACACACAGTCCCACATAGTCCCTTTTCGTAACCTGGCCCTTCGCAGACAGTTCAGGTGTGGCCGAATATATTGGCGTATTTTAATTGTGAACACATGTGTCCTCATGTAATCCTGGTAGTCGGAGGTTTATTTACGACATTTGAAAGAATATACGGATTTAGTCGACTTTAGATGAATTAATGTGTAATCTTACTGCCATTACAGCTAGTCTACATTGTTTACAATGTAGTGCAGCAGTGTCATTGTCAACTGAATATTTACGAATGGACTACACCTTTTTTGAAATCACGTGTGTCTTATGTTACTTTACTTAGCATACCTATCAATATCAGTGCAGTCAGACAAATTGAATAGATGTCACATCTATTAAGGGCCGGTTGCTTCAAATCATCGGTAATAGGTAGTAAAATGTTATCGCATGGAAAGTTTGATAGTTCTCTAACTGATGGCAACTGCTGCGACCATATTTAACGTTCAGCGATCTGTTAAACGTCGACTCGACTCACCCTAAAGAAAATTGGTTCATAACTCGTAATGCAAATTTCTAGTGGTTCTTTTGATTTGGCTTCCTGTATAGAAAGATTCATTTATTTCCTTCAGAAAATAACATTAGGTATTATTTTACATCAATAAAATAAAATGGATTCATTAAAGGATGTATACGTGCATTATAAATAAATGAGTATTAGTATGACATTCAATCGCAAGGTTGAATACAACTCCAGCCTATTATGGTTATCAATATTCAATAATCAGGTTACGGCATCTGCACTAGCGCAGCGATGGGCGATGCAGATAGATAGGCATCGCTGTATAATGGATATCGGATGACATTAATGATGGAAGGGTAAACAACACTACCGCAGAGTCTATTAGGGTGGGTGTAACAACCACGTTTGACAGCCTAACGTTAGATATTGCGGCAGCAGGTGTCATCCAGAAGAGAACTGTCATACTTTCTACTCGTATATATTATTTCTGCCCATATGCTCCTAATCATGTGCTTCAAGGTGCTCCTAGTAAGAAGGTAGCTTTTGTAAAGGATAAAATCCCAGTGTTATGTTATGATTAAGTACGTGACAGACTGGCGAGTAAGTATGCGAACTTAAGTAGGTGATAGACGAGTCGATGGACGAGTCGATTTGAGACAGACGTACGAGCTAACTATAACGTATGATTTTATAGCTCGTACATCTGTCTTGATGTTGATTCCGCAAATTTCGTAAATTTCCGTCCATCAACACGTCCATCACCCATCACCCACTTAATTTCGCATAAGTCGCCAGTCTATCACAGGCTTTATGCTACAATGTTACTTAGTCATCTAGGTTTTTATAATATAACTCACAGCGTAATATGTGCTCCTGGTACCTCTGTGCAAAAATAGCAGGGCATAAGGATTGTGCGCCGGCACGCATGAGCGCGGATCAAACGCGATGCCCGGCGAGGCGTGCGCGCCGCTCGGGCGGGCACCCGCGGTAGAGAGCGTATTTTAAACTGTTATTCTGCTTGATAATTCGAAAAGGCCTTTTCGGCTCTGTAGCCGAACGATAAGGCACGTGACTTTCAATCTCAAGGTCGTAGGTTCGATCTCAGGCTCGTACCACTGGGTTTTATGGTTTCGTAGTAAACAAGGTACCCTTACCTATAGTTTCGCCATGTCCCGACACGCACTTGGCCGGTATTTTGCTGATTGTGATAGCAAATGTGACTATCACGTTATGTCGAAGTTCCATTACTGCTGAATCATGTCATTTATGGTGTAAGATACACATATCCACATACGTATAAGCGCATGTGGAAATGTAGCAATATTATAGGGATTCAGATATTTGCCATTTCCAGTAGGTAGTAAGTACGAGTATATGTAAGTAATTTGTAAATTTAACAAACCACCTCAATAGCCACGTACACGTATTCCTTCTTCTCAGCTAACTAATTCTTACAATAAATTAAATTAGATAATACCTAATAGGACATACGACACATTATATTTCCATGCTTCCTGTTTCAAATCCCAGCTGTAATTTGTCCCTTCGCATTACCTCAGCGTATTCACCAAATGGATTCAAATGAAGCAGATAAGCGCGAAATTGAATTAAATTTCGTAAACCAATTCAATTAATACACGGAGGACGGTGTTATCTGCTGTAGCAAATCCTGCTTATCGTAGAATATATTGTTACGAGCCAAGCGATAGTAGACTTTATGGAAATTGAATAAAACTTTTTTCGGATAATTTTTAAGTACTTGTGGAAGAGGATTAAAATTTCGCAACGCATTTTGATAGACTTATTGTGGATACTAATGACGCTTATAGTTTTGGTTCGTGTGTTCTCTTAAGAAATATCGAGAGCCACGCCACAGTCTTCACAGGGATATTTCGGTATAGCAATAAAATTATACATTATGTAAAAGAACGAAAATCCTGCCGTTTACCCTTTATACGTCCCACTGCTGGGCACAAAATTCTCTTAGATGAGAGGGAACGGGCATAGTAGTCCCCACGCTGGCCCAAGTGCAAGCTTTAACCGCAAACCGCAAGGCTACCGTCGCCTGTAGTATACTTCAACGGGTTTCGGAACTAGAATTTCGTTGGTTTACTTTACATAATGGAAGTCCATCAAGTCCAACGAATTTCACCAGATATTCGCAGAGTGCGCCACCATTCGCAGGGATTGCCTGCCGTTACATGGCGCTGCAAATTGTGCTTATCGCAGCCTATCGTTGGCGTGTGACAGTAATTGATTCAAAGCCATTGCAAAAGTAAAACTGCCTATTGGCGTTTTAAACGTTGTAAACGGTTTATTGTAATATTGAAAAATAAAGTAGAGTATTGATGACGTTGTTGTTGTATAGAAACTGAGATCGTTTTTAGGGTTCCTTGCCAAAACACTTGTACAAGAGGGACGCTTAAGGTGCGACTTTGTCAGTCAGCCTGTCACATCGTTTAATATCTCGGGACACTGACTACTGACAAGAGGAAATTTAATAAACCTGCACACAGTCAGATATTTATCTAGATTTGTCTAAAATTCCCGAAGAATGGTGCAACCCGTTTTGTCGTGAACGGAAAACATACGCGCGTCTCTTTCAATCAATATATCGCCTATAACACATTCACTGCCAGGAACCCGCCTAGCGGGCGCTCTGCTCGTAGACGCGTAGCATACCATGCGTTTCCCCGGTATGTAGAACCTGGAACTACGAAAAGCTACTACGAAAAGCTTGGTAGCGAAAGTGTTAAGGTCCGTTTTCCCGAAAAACAACACCACCTACATACCTAAAAAGCTTAAGGCTTTTCCAAGAAGTTTTTCTATTTATGCTCCTTCAAATCAATTAATAATTTTTATTAATCACCAACCACCACCATTCAGGAAAAATTAAACCTTGTTTCAAACTCCATTTAATCCAGTCCCACCGCGAACATATAAATATTACTGAAGACTATTTAGACGGCGGGGGAATCGCCACTTGAATTTAAAACCGGGACATTTTTGCCTCATGAATTAAACATAGGGTTCGAGTAGTACCTGATTCCGGCGAGTGGGTGGAAATTAGCAGACGATGGATACTTAGAGACAGATTTTCAGCTACCCTAGTAAGTACCTAAAACTCTTAAAAAAATCCGTTTCAATTTGTAGTTTTAATTCAGCAAAAAAAGAGAATGTTGTGCAGTTTTGTTGTTATTTAAGAACTTTAACACTTATGGATCAATTATTTATGTGTTTCAAATGCACGGTCATCGTACGTGAAATCATTCCATAAGAGGATAAAATAGGGGGGGGGGGGGGGGGATGTTTGTATGGGAGAGAGATTAAACGCCTAAATAATTTAATGTCAATTAATTATAGAGGTACGAGGTGATAAAGAATTCCATGACTGCAAAAGCTAGTGACTCTTAAGAGATGTTAAGAGTAACAGATCAATCAATAAAAAATGGCTGCTCAGATCCAGCATGAAGGGTTGAAGGCATACAGATAGATCCCGACTTGGCGTAGGCAGGCACAATAGTTGTACAAAAGCGTCTGCCATCTGGCCTTCGAATCCAAAGGGAAAACTATTAGGATTACACCAGTTTTATCAGTTTCTAGGGCACACCTGGAGTCAAGATCGCCAAGCCGAAGTGATAATGGACAGGCCACGTCTGCCGCATGCATCCACAAAGGTGGGCCAAGCTGGGCACGGAGTGAGCACCGAACGATAGGCGACGACGGCGTGGCCAAAATGGAGATGGCGGGACGACCTAGACGTATATCGCCACGACTGGCCAGAGATTCCTCACAACCGTAACGAGTGGAGATCAAGAGGGGAGGCCTATTAGCCTTGTTTGAGTCACTCTATAGGCTTCTATGAATAATAATATAGTTGTTCTTTTTTTACGCTCATATTACACAATAGTCTTGTGCAAAATGTAACGTTTGCTACTATTCTCTCTACAAAGCGTAAAATCTCAACCTAAAGGAAATCAAACGTCTAGCCCTAGGCTAATTTTATTTCTTCCAATTCTGTTACCATACAATAGAGCTAGCTCATTGCATTATTAAGCGCCATCGATTTTCCCACTTTTGTTATAACTGTAGTTGTTTTGTTGCTGAGGGCGAAACTTCAGTATATTAATTATCAGAGATGTGCAAAATACTTTTAAAAAAGTATTTAAATACAAAATGCAAATAGTTTTCAAATTTACTATTTCAAATGCAAAATACAAAATACTTTTACTTTTTGTATTTTAAATACCAAATACAAAATACGTATTTTCAAAATACTTTATTCAAATAAAATACCTTAAGTTTAGATGAAATTTGTGTTCTTTATTTTTTATTTATTTATGATTTTAACATTTTAATTGCTCAAAAAGAGCATCCGACATGTTGCGTCTTGTGTGGACGCATGATCATGCCACCCTATGGAAATACTCTTTCCACATGTGCGGAACTGGGTAGACAAGTGTTGTACTTTAGGAATACCCTTTTATTATCAAGGAAATGCTGATTATTATATTTCAATAGTAGAACACTACCTAAATCCAATACTATCTTTTTGATAAATAATAAAATAATTTTAACGGTGTCGAAAAAAAAGACCGGTAATCCAAGTATTTTAAAATCAACCTCGTCTCGTTCCACAGATAACGTCCATTAGTTTTATCACTCGCAAGGATGCAGCACTTGCAGGGCCTCTAGTGGCTAATCCTTGACGAATGACACATTTACATGAAAAGTTGAGTGGTAATGTTGGCGAAACTTAGCAGTAAAGTATTTTGCATTTTACAAATACAAAATACACCTCGAAAAGTATTTCAAATAAAATACAAAATGGTTTCCTTAAAAAGGTATTTAAATACAAAATATAAAATACCTATTTTGCATTTTGTATTTGTATTTGAAATACAAGTATTTCAAATAAGTCGCATCTCTGTTAATTATAAAGATAGTTCCTACTTAGACAGTTTATTGGGATCGTGGACGAGCAGTGCATACGAATAGGTTCTTATTTACTACTGACTAAGGTAGATTTGGCCAATTTTTTTTCTTTTGGTGTTAAGCACATTGTCTGCTACGGAAAATACACATGTTACTTTTTATATGCAATATGCGCTCATAAACCTTATGGTGCAACTCACCCTTAGGTTATCATATTTGCCTAATAGTAACAATCATTGCCAATATAAAGTATAGTAGCCATGCCGCGCTACATAAGTATTATTCCTGTATTACTAGCCCCTAAATGACAGCTGACCAAATCATCACACCAATTATCATACCAAATTGCGCCCACGTTGAATTCCATTATTTACCCAACGACGCAAATGTGCGTTCCATTTCCGACACAAAAGTAATTTCATTAGGTATTAATACGTTCGTACTAGTACTGAACAAGGCATCAGTTTTAAAATGACGTGAATTCCTTTGTTTCCTATATGTATAAGCTGTTCTGTTTATGGGGCAGAGGGCCAGACGGTACGCAAATATGGCTGTTGAGTTTTGTCCTGTGCCAGTGAAAAATTCAATTGTATTCATCCAGACGAACAGGTAGACAGAACGACTGAATGTGTTTTATGTGTATAGCAACGGATACATTAAGATTTAAGATTAAGGCTGGGTTGCACCAAACCGTCTGTAATCGCAAGCGGTGTTCGTCAAATCTGATTGTATGGAAAGTTTGACAAGTTTCTATGGGATGACAACTGCCGGCGCCATATTTGACGATGACCGGTCTGTGTTCGTACAGTCACGAGTTATAATTTGGGACCCCCTTAAGGTTGACAGTACTGTCAAACAGTATAGAAATTCAAAGAAAAAGTTTGCGAACTGGGTCGTAAGTTAATGCACGTGACCGTACGTTGGTGCAACTGGCACTATGAGTAGGTACGTATTTGAGAATATCCAAAGGATTAATTAGGGGGAAAAGTTGAATATAGTACATTACTTACTAAGGGCTATAAAAGAAAGAATGTCTCAGATCGCAGGTATTTTACGCCCGAGCCGAAGGCAAGGGCGATAAATATGCGATCTGAGGCTTTCTTTATTATCGCCCGTGGTAAGTACAACATTTTATATCACCCCTTGGCCAGGAAGTGGGTTTCTTCGCGCGCGGAGCGTGCGATAATGGCCACTTTATGGCTAGGTGTGACATAAAATAGTTTTAAATTTCACTCTCTCTCTGGGGTCAATCCTGTCTAAGGGTTATGTTATGGCTGAGGATCGTGGACATGGCCAGCATCAGCGTTGCATCTGGAGTAGACGATCTATCCCCCGTGTTTTGTCCAGCGCTGGACAGAAATCGCTGGGCTAAAAGAATACTATTCTCAATGTGTAATTTATCCTACCTTTACTTACATATGGTGTGAAGTAAACTATGAAGTAAAGTTGTCATCGGTACCAACTCTACAAAGACTAACAATATTTTATTACTCTAATGAAAATAAATTGAATTGTGATATTGGAGTATATAATTTTATTCATAAATGCGTAAAGGGCTACTATTGAAATATTATAGAGCCAATTCAGTGGATTAGTTGTATTGCATATTATATTATGCATCTGCCCAGAATGACGGATCTAGGTGAAATAATTATGTCCCTAATGTATAGGTATATAGGCTAGGCTTGGATAATTTAAGTAAAGTTTAGTTTGTTATTTCTATTGTTTTCTTTGTTTTTCTAATTAAATGCAAATATTAATAATAATTATCAATTGAATGTATTTTAATAAGGATTAAAAACAGCTACAGTCTTTACCCCGGCACTAGAACTTGTAATAGTAGATTGTTTGACAAGGGGCTAAAGTAAGCCATATTACCACGAGATGGTTATTTCCCCGAACGTAGTGAGGGGAAATTGTTCGAGTGGTAATATGGCTTTTAGACCCGAGTTATACACTCTACTTTTCACTTCGATTGCGAGAAAACACATTAAACACAAATTATCCACCTTCAATGAATAATTTAACTCTTGGCGGGTGTATGTCTAATTTGACAGCTTGTTTTTTTTTCTTAGGCCAGTACCATGCCTCGCTATGCGTGTTCGCTTAAAAGCCTTATCACACTACCCTATCGGTAGGGTAGTGTGATAAGGCTTTTACGTATTCGCCTCCCTTTCTTTTGCTATATTAAAGAAGGAGATGCAACACGCGCTTTTTTTTTCTTTTAAGAGACGCAAGTCCTTTGACCATAGACACCGCTTAATCTTTAAAGAACTGAAAAAGGTCTTTCCTGATTGGTCGATTTTAGTACAGCTGTATTCTGGTTGGTTGATATTTTTACCAAATATTTTTTAATCTATCAAATTACTGTTCTGTGATTGGTGGATTTAATAGGTAAAGTATTTTGATTGGTCAAATTAAAATGTTTAGTGAATCATAAATATGTATACATATTTTCCCTAGGGCTTAAATGTACTACTTTAGCCCCGCTTCACAAGTCTAATATGACACACTTTTCGAGCATGAGAAGTGAAAAATACTTTGTGTAATGGGGTGGCCTATATTTATTCGGCATTAATCGAAACACATTTAGGTAATTTACCTAATTGGTTCGCTATTGAATTAAAACGCCCATTTAGTAGTTTAAACCCTATTAAGGTTAACGCAGTGATATATAGTAGGATGACTGATTACACCTGCGGATACCCGGGGAACTTATTTACAGTCGTGTACTGTTTAAATTATTTATAAATTTGTATTTACAAAATATTCCGAGCTGTAAGTAAATATTAGAACCAGAGCGTCATATTTACACAAGCAGTCAGCGTTCGTAATAGTGACGTGCATAGTAGATGAACTACAAGCGCCTCGAGGCGAGTTGGACCGCTATAATGCACGCGTTTAATAATCGCCCATGTTGAATTGCATCGTGTTAAATATTAGACTGTTTTCTCTCATAGCGCAAGAAGTTGGCTGTAATATCTTTTGAGCTTCATGAGCCCCTAGTACCAATTTATCGTATGACGCTTTTGTGGTTGCAAAAGTTGGGCACGCTTTATAAAATACACTCAAATTACCTCAAAATGTACGACGAAGCAAGCTGAAAAGGAAAGCAAAAACCCGCAACACGTTAAGGTAAATTTTTCCATGTGGGTACATAAATCTTCATAGCCGCCATCTTGAAAGTGCATTTTCAACGTAGGTAATTTCCCCACCCTTTCGCAACATCTATCATCGTTCATATGCTGGCAACACCAAGGAAGATGTATGACGTTCGGAAACTACCTGTGCTTTATTATCATTACGCCGTATTTTTTTCTGACAGCTGGAGTCTAGTGTTTTTGGGTATAAAAGCGGATTTTATCGTAAATTAAGGTAAATTAGACGGCAACAGTGTTAAATTTATTACTGTGACCATGATTTTTATGGCTTGTCGTAAAAGGACCTATTTGAAATTAACCAGTTATATACAGGAAAAGGGCTTCACGGCAATTTCCTGCAAAGGTTTTACCGTTTAATTATTAAAGCAACCACTGAAATGCCGGAAGTTATACTAAACAATGGGACACCATCATAAATAAATTACCTTTAGAGGTATATTTTGCTAAAATATGCAATTTTAATTTTCTCCAAAATGCCACGTACCTTCTTTCTCGTAAATTTTGCTTTTTAAATTAATATCGCAGATATTTTCTGATCTTTTGTAGGTGCTCGAGAATTTGCGGCGCTGATAAATTTTATAATGGGGCAACGTAAAGAATACTACGTAGGTACTTACCAAAATATTTCTTTTGACAGGATATTTTCAACGGCGCGGCCTGTGAACAATAAAGACGTATTACGTGACTTTAAAGATGCGTAATTAAGTTTTTAGAACTTCAGATTCGTTTAATACATGTTACGATACAAATTTAATACATGCAAAGAACAATAATGCACAAAATAACATGTAAGAACGGTCGCGAAAAAATGTGTCCAATAGCCTAGTAAATGCAGATATTCACAGTCATTTATTTAACTCAATTTTATACTACAACAAATGCAACCATAATGCAACCACCACCATTTAATAATCAAATATACATTATCTTGCGATGTAATAACTTTCTGATTGAAGTGGATAAGTTGATTGATTGGATGATTTGATGAACTGAAATTTTCTCGTTTTTTACAAAAAAGTCATGCAAGTCACTGCTCTCTTTAGGATCTGTAAAAATGGTAATATCATCAGTAGAAAAAACCTCGTCCTTCAGGCGATCGTAAACTGACGTTAGTCGCATGACCGGCCAAGCGATTCTAGATCTATTTAATTAACATTTTTAATATTAAAACGTTACGAAATTTCCCTTTCTTTTATGTTAAAAATGGGATTGCTCTTGGCTAGCATCTAGCCAGGGGCAAAGACTTTTGACTTTATCGACTGGGTTATATTAGAAATACCTTTTCTCAGCAAATAAAAAACACTCTTAGGCGACTTCCTGATTTGTCGGTGCGGAGGCGGTACGATATGAGAAAGGTGTCAAATGTCAGTGTCAGCTGTCAGTCGACGCGGTACCATTTTTTACTACGCCCCTGCATTTAAATGAGTGCTTCCTCACTGGCGCGGGATGCGTGGTAGCGGGACGATGCGAAGGCGGTACTGCTCCGCTTTCTGCGCATGATATTATTACTGCGCAAACGTAATACTGACAGTATTATGTCAAGTGAGAATCTTTGCGACGTCAGTAAGTTTACGTCAAAGAAGAAAATGTCACATATCGATCCCGCCCCGCTAAGTCAGGAAGTCGCCTTATACGTCATATACATAAAAAAAATCTTATGGATTCGCCTATGAGATAACTTGCGACGTTAAAAGTAAATTATGGAAAGGCAAAGTGACAAGATACTCTAAAAATATTCTATGATAGCGGAGCAGATGTCCTTTGTTATCACAAAAATAAGTAACTGTAAAAACTTGAGCATAAACTTTGTCTGTTTCTTGGCAATGCCCGCTGCGGGTTTTAGTTATTCTATTAGCTTTATTGTCGTGTAATATAACGGAGAAGTCGAGGTCATATATCAAGTTTGGTTGAAAAATTAATATACGGTATTAGGCACTTACCTAATTTACAACAGAATTGGTTTTAGTTAGGGCTTGCGTACGTAATTGAGTACCTTATAATTTAGTTATTTTTTTAGCTACACATAGACGCACAGATATACAAAACATACGTAACATACACAGATATAGCTAGGTACTATTTACTTATGATTTCTTAGAATAAAGGTTAGTTCAAGAACACCCACAGGGACTAAACTTTAAATGTAATTTAAAATAACTTGGTAATTTCTTGGTATGCCCAAATAAGATCAAAATTGGAGTACTAATTTTGAATTAATGTAAGCGTACGTAGTTAGATATTAGTTAATTGTCCGATTGAATATTCGTATTTTTGTATTTGTTTCTATTGTAGAATTTAGGATTTTTTAATTCTGCCAACAAACTGTCATACAGGTTGGCAGATAAGTGAAAATTTATGTAACTCTTTTTATTGTAATAATAGTACATTACTTACCAAGGGCGATAAAACAAAGAATGTCTCAGATCGCAGGTATTTTACGCCCGAGCCGAAGGCAAGGGCGATAAATATGCGACCTGAGGCTTTCTTTATTATCGCCCGTGGTAAGTACAAAATTTTATGTCACCCCCTGGCCAGGAAGTGGGTTTTTTCGCGCGCGGAGCGTGCGATAATGACCACTTTATGGACAGGTGTGACATAAAAATAATGATTTTGAATAATAATAGGCCTAATTTTCTATTAGTAAGGAGTTAGTACAAAGTAATTCCGTAAAGCTTTAATCAAAAAGTGTTTAAAATTTAATGCAAAATGAGTGCGTAGGCAAGTAATAATGAAATATACAACTACTCTGAATACTCTTTATTTAATTAAACACAAACTATCTTTTTAGGTGGACATGGGTAAGATACATTGAACAGGGGGAGCCACTAAACACGGTCATATATTATACTAGGCTCGCATAAAACCATAATAGTCACCAAAATAGCGTCTAGCGGTAATTTGATGGCAGGTTATTAAGCGATCATCCCGGGGGGACAGCTTTTAACCAAATTACCGTCGCGTGAAGTACCAGGCTAGCATGGCCGTGGGATGTTATATTAACCTAATGGTCACTCGGTACGTAACCTAATTATAAGGGTAAGTGTAGATATTCCTGAGTTTTTCGTGCTAATATGATGGAAGTAAAGATGAGCTTATCCAGGTATAGTATAATCTAGTTCATATTTGTAGAAGTACGACTAGAGCAGGACCTCCACTGTACCAAGGTGAATCACATACACATATCATTTCCATATACCTAATACACTCGCGGACAAAGAATACGGGTCGGTAAGAAACCATCATATTTATTTCCTAAAATACTGCGCGGTTGTAAGTTTTTTAATCATGTTATCTTTACTTAATTTTACATCTATACTGCAAAAGTAACAGCCAAATAAAAGTAACGATTCCAGGTTTAAATCGGACCCTTAAAAATCCATGAAAAAAACAACGTTAACGGAGCGAGATATCGCGAAAATCGACATTTTTGGACATTGATATGTTTATGATAGGATCCCGGAAATTCCTAAAACAGTTGGGCAATACGAAGAATAGTATATTATGTAAATAAAACGAGTGTAGAATATTTCACAAAACCTATTGAGGCTATTTAAAAGGGTAACCCGAAATTTTTGACCGCCAGTGTAATATATTATGTCAAAAACGCATCGCGTAGGCCCTTATCAAGTTCGGTCGTAGACGCGCTACTAGTTCGTAGAGGCCGCTACGCTACCGACTACGCGGCTAAGAAATTAGATAATTGATGTTACTCAACTACCTATACCTACACAATTTAACATAAATGTAGGCAGACCTTAAGTATACAATGTGTTACCGGCATGCGGACTTTTATTTAAACTGGGTATTTAAACGTAGTTACTTAACTTAACCATGCGCTTATTTTTATTATTAAACCAAAATTTCGACTTAACTTATTTTCTAACAAAATTTTTATTGCCAACAATGTACTGCAAAGTAAATTGACAACTCAGTACAAATGACAGCCCTTAGTGTTTTGTTTTTCTATGGAGTTATCTTGAGCAGTGCACGTAGTACATTGCCGGTGCGGAATTAGGAAATTCAATTTTGCAGTTAATTCACATAATTATGATTTGCTAATACTTGGAAATAATCGCTAATGGAACATATTAATATCAGTTTCATTTAAAGCCCGCTTGCCGGTAACGAACTGTATATATGTACCTCTATTTAGGTAGGTATGGCAGAAAGTACACAAAAACCCCCAAAAGTCTACTTTGAGCGAATTGTGAGCAAGTAATTAATTGAATTAAATTGAAGAATAATTTTAAACTAGCTAATAAGAACTGATTACATGCAGACCCACGTCTATGAAGTTTAAATAAGAGACGCTTTCAGCGAGATTTCACGAATTCTGGAAAACTTGGATCGACTTCGTAAGAACTAGCTCGGATTATTAATAGTCCGAATTCATCCGAGCATTATTTCGAGTTATATTCTTATTTATTTAATCGTATGGCATTCTTATTAAAATTTGGTAGTCTGTTCTAGTGACTTTGTTTATATCCTTACAAGCTTTTGTCCGCGTTTTTGTCCACCGAATGATTTCCGGGATAAATATTGTCATTTGTACTTCCCGGGATCTCAAATTATTTCATCTTAATCAGATCTGTTAGTTCAGCAGTTTAAGCGTGAAGTGATAACAGACAGCAGAGTTACTTTCTGCATTTATGATATAGCTTTTGCCACGTATAACTCGTTCATCGCTTCCTTTTTTACATGTTACGACATAGCGTAACATGTATAGTAAACCAAAAAAATCTCAATTATAAAATCTTAAACGATACGAAACTTGAAATTATGAAAAATATGTAATTTTATTTATTATTGCATTTAATGGAAATAAAACCACTACCACCATCTACAATTTACGATTTAATTAATGTACCGTCGCCATCACATATATCGGAGCGCACGCGGTGTTCACAAATATCTGAACACGACTCTATTATCACGGCGTTAGAGTGCATGTTCAGATATTATTGAGCACCCTGAAGAGTACAGATATATTTGATGGCGACTGTACATGTACAATGAATTTGATAACAGTGAACTATTCGTTTTTCCATACAACAACGGTACCCTTACCATGAGTTTGCAATGTTTGTATTACCGTACTCGCTAGCGACAGCGTAAACGATTTAGTATGGACAAACGTACAGCGCCTCTGGCGGTTACGCAATAGAATTAAGAATCGCCCTACTAAATCGTTTACGCAGTCGCTAGCGAGTACGGTAATGCAAACATTGCAAACTCATGGTAAGGGTACGGAAGTACGGTGGGTAGTCACGTAACTTTTCAAACGTACAGTAGGCATATTTTAACGTCATTTTTAGTACGGGATTATAGTGCGCGCCATCCACGACGACGCGCCCCTCCACAGCGAATCTCATACATTTCTGTGCGTAGTTGTACGCCTTGGGCTGTGGAGGGGCGCGCCTTCGTGGCTGGCGCGCACTATAGACATTTAGATCTACCTTACGAACGGTCGAAAACGTTCCGTAATCGCAAAGCAGCGCGGTAAGTAACGTTTTCGACCGTTAGTACGATAGATTTAAGTGTCAAATCCCATACTAAAACTGACATTAAATACGTACCAACGGTAGTACATATCGTTACGTGATTACTGATTACCCCGCTGGTCTAGAAAACTATGACGTCACATTTGGCGGTCAATTAGTATGGAGCGTTTTTGGTGCTTAGTTTTATAATTTTTAACCGACTTCAAAACTGGAGGAGGTTCTCAAAGCGGTTGTATCGAGTTATTTTTTTTAGGGTTCTGTAGTAAACAAGGAACCCTTATAGTTTTGCCATGTCCGTCCGTCCGTCCGTCCGTCCGACCCCCGTTTTTCTCAGTAACCGTTAGTACTAGAAAGCTGTAATTTGGCATAAGTATACATATTAATGACGCCGACAAAACCGTAGAATAAAATCTTAAAAAAAAATTTTTTAGGGTACCTCCCCTACATGTAAAGTGGTGGTGCAATTCTTTTCTGCCAAACACCATCGTGTGGGGTATCGTTGGATAGCTCATTTAAAAATATTATACGGTTTCTAAAAGCATTTTTTGATTAAAGAATTGGTTAGCGTGATATTAAGCTTTGAAGTGATAATTTTTGTTATGGTCAAGTTCCCCCCCGCCAGTTAAACGGTGGCTACTAGGCATGTGAAAAAAATCATGGTAGTAGTATATACGATGAATTTAAAAGGAAAACTATCACAGCTAAGTAAACATTACTAGTTAATGAGTAATAGTCGAACTTCAGAAATGTACTTTGCAAAAGCAAACTTTCGTACAATTTCCATTGATTCTGTCAAAAACTTAGTAAATATAAGTTTGCGAACTTTTTAGTCCACATAATGTAACGGGTGGACGACTACGGAACCCTACCTTGCACGTGGCCCGACACGCACTTGGCCGGTTTTATATACGTGTGTTACCTCGTGTTTATTTTGATTGACTAAGTTATTGCTGTCACGTTTCAATTTTGCATGTAATGACTTTCATTCACGCAGGTAAAAAGCTTTTCGTTATAGGAAAATGAAATTCATAACGCATTTTCCGCCTGAAATGTACTATTTGCGTTGTTTTTTCCGATGCAGGCTATGAATTTTAATTTTACAAGCACGCATATTGGTTACCTCGTAACATTCGATATTAAATCTGCATTACTGGGAGACGTCGGCTTTGCGTGAATAACGTGGAACAAATACCATTTTGCTGAAATGGGATATGGATTTAAAAAAATAATGCGGCACCTTACAACTCAAAAGCAAACGTTTGTTCATTACACGTACGAAGGAACATCAATTTGCTTCAACTACAAGTGGATGTTAGTGTTTGTCCATAAATATTTGTTTTTTTTTTTAATTTTTTTAGTTTCAGTTTAGGACTGTGCGCGGGAAAATTCCGACTTTCTATGAAAATCTACTGTGTCGTGAAAAGGGTTACTTAACGATTTGCCATTTGTTGGGCGACTTCCTGATTTGTCGGTGCGGAGGCGGTACGATATGAGAAAACTGTCAAATGTCAGTGTCAACTGTCAGTCAACTCAGTACTACTATTTACTGCGCCCCTACATTTAAATGAGTGCTTCCTGCCTGGCGCGGGATGCGCGGAAGCGGGACGATGTGAAGGCAGTACTGGTCCGGTTCTGCGCATAATATTACTACTGCGCAAATATAATACAGGCAGTATTCTGTCAAGTGGAAATCTTTGCGCCGTCAGTAAGTTTACGTCAAAGAAGAAAATGTCACATATCGATCCCGCCCCGCCAAGTCAGGAAGTCGCCTTAGGCACCGTATTTTATGTAAGGTGATGACAATGTATAAATACTTTGTCATCATGAAAAAAAAAGATGACGGGTTGCCTCGCGTCATCACAGGCAACACTATCCTTGTAATCATTTCACTATAGCCGTTATCATTATTTTTACACTTTTTTCATTGTCCAACTCTCCTTTTTAGGTTTTAAACTATGTCAAAGGCGAATCTTTACCCCAAAATTAGACTTGTAATTTAAACCAATGTGTCACCACAAAGGAGGTTTTTGCAGCAGCCACAGTAGAAAATCCTTTTAAATGTAGTGTGTGGACAAAAAGCTATTTTGCATTGCATGGGATCAAAGAGATGGGATGACAGAAAGCAGGGGAGACTCGAGAGTGTGTGAGAGCTCTAACGGGAAAAACTAGAAAGAGGGAGTGTGCATGAATGTAAAAGGTTGGGAAAGACTACATTTTTAATTTAAATAAGCCGTAAGTAATAAATAATATCGATGTAGGAAATAATAATCAAAACAATCATTTCTTAGGCCGCCACCACACTTCGCTATGCGTATTCGTCTCTCTTTCTTTTGCGATATTAAAGAAAGAGTTGCAGCTCGAATATTTATACAATACGGCGAAGTATACGTGTGTTTGCTGCATCGTGCATTGTAAATTGTCATCTTCAAAAAGTGATCATTGATATGTCCTAACGCGGGCATGTTCGAAATAGACCAATTATCCTCTTCATCATCCTCCTAGCGTTATCCCAGTACAGTTGCATCCTGAAGGATGCCTGGGGTCCGCTACCTAATCCCAAGATCCAACCAATCCAACCAACCAATTATCCTCTTGTCGACTAAAAAATATCACTTGATAAAACGCTAGATTAACATGTCCCTATCCATTACCAGGAGCGCAGACCCTATGAGGATGTGTCTCAAAGGCATTGTTCCTGCTAATGCAGGCGCCGAGTGCTGGAATTACCACCGTTAGCTATATCTAACTGCCCGTTCCTTACGGGCAACAAAACCATCCGATATCTCTCGCAAAATCGTATTTCGTAAAATACTCTTGCTACAAACACAACCTTATTACGTCGTAGTAATGTTTAAATCGCATGAGAAGGAACACGAGCTATGCGTTTGCCATAGTTGAGGCTCGTTAAATTGCAGTAGTCTCGGTGGAGATAAGCAGTTGTTTATGTGGGTTAATGTATATACAAGTGGTATTTCTGTATCGTTTGGCTTGTTCACGCTTCATGATAAGAAAAATACCTAATGCGGTTAGAAAATAAGTTAAATACGAACCATAGATACAAGAATTTTTCCACATTGACGGAGGCAATAATTATTTTGAGTCGTGGGTAAAAATAATGCCCCAAACACCAAATGTTCATCAATGAATAAAATAATTCTGTGATTTAAAATCGCTGAAAGTTGGTACCTAGTTTAGCAGCGGCAAAGAAAACACATGATTACCTGGCAGATACGATTTATTCGATCATTATGTTGACTTAAATATTATGTTCTTAAAAAAACTAAATCAAAAGCGGTTTTTTTCACATTACAATGACAAAGTATTTATAAAAGTTAATAAAATAAATGTTACTTAAAAGTATTTCACGTTTTACATGACTGTCCAAAAAAGGAGTGTTAGTTATGTTTTCAGTATTCATAGTATATCTGCCAGCCCTCTGGTCACTCGACATTTATATCTATTAGTTATATGCCTATCCAATTTAATAAGTTTGTAGAGGCCGCTTTCATGATAAGAAAACATCTTTGATATTGACAGAAGTCGGGACAGATTTTTTCTTAGAACTGTACACATACCATGAGTTTGCATTACCGTACTCGCTAGCGACTAGCGACTGCGTAAACGATTTAGTATGGACAAAAGACAAAATCGTCGTGAAAAAATTCGGTATGTCATGTCCTATTTTGTAAGTGTTTTGTTTGTCACGAATAAATGTTTCTTTTCTTTTTTCTTAAAAGTACAGCGCCTCTGGTGGTTACGTAATAGAACTAAGAATCTCCATACTAAATCGTTTACGCAGTCGCTAGCGAGTACGGTAATAATACGTACGGTAAAAATTGCAAACTCATTGTATATCTAAATGGTCATGGTAATGTTCATCATTTTTACCCAACGCCAAAATGGTCTGTAAGTGAACTAAAAACTTAGAAAGTAAGGTTTTTTTTACCATTTTCTTTAGCAAATATTTTTATGTCACACCTGGCCATAAAGTGGTCATTATCGCACGTTCCGCGCGCGAAAAAACCCACTTCCTGGCCAGGGGGTGTCATAAAATTTTGTACTTACCACGGGCGATAATAAAGAAAGCCTCAAATCGCATATTTATCGCCCTTGCCTTCGGCTCGGGCGTAAAATACCTGCGATCTGAGACATTCTTTGTTTTATCGCCCTTGGTAAGTAATGTACTATTATTGCAACGAAGCCGATATTTTTATTCTTTTCTCTTTTGATCAAGTTTATTAAATTTTTGATATTCTTTCTTAATAAAAGTCGAATAATCCAATATTGAAACAAGTTGAAGTATGTTTGATGTGTATTTTAAATAGATATAACTCTTTATTACAATAGTGGAATCATAATAAAATGTAGAAGAAAATATACAAAATTAAATAGGATTCTTTAGTAGAATATTCCGCTTCACTCAGTATACAATATACCGCCCTCGCCCTAAATATACGACACACAATCTACTATTCTGTCTCTCTTGGGCGCACGCGTATAGGACTCTATTTTTCCTTTAAGGTACAAGTATATTTTGTTGTCTCAGCAGCCGTCTCTTTTTACACGACTGCCCAAAAAATGGAGTGTAATGTTTTTTGAATAGAGCACGGCATATGTTATACATGCTTGCGCGTACCAGGCTCTCAGGGGGCCTAAGAGATTCATAAAACAGCAACATCAGCGGCCTCTGAGGGATTGCACCGACAGCCTCCAGTGTGCCGGGTATCCGATTTATCTATTAACGAATCAGAGATACGGCTGGCTCTCCGCCAGCAACTTATGCATTCATAGGAAGACTAACACGTAGTGTAGGAAGCGTAATAGCGTTATGAATTTTGCAATTGTTTCAAACGTGTCTACATACGAGATGTATCTTTTATTGCTGCGGTGAGTTACCTAATGGGTTATCATTTGATTAATGTTTTACTATAAAAATAAATAAAGTCATCAATTCATCATCCTCCTACTGTTTTCCAGGTTGTAAACTAGAAGAGTCCGGGATCCACTTTGGCACATAATCCCACAATTTGTTGGGGCTTGTTGGTGGGTTACTTCCAGTTTCCTATACTTAACGCTACTGTTAAATAAATAAATTATATTTTGTACATAAGTTTTTTTAAAGACATTGTTTGTGACAGGTTATTCCAGTAGTACAGTCAGCATCAAAAGTAGCGCCACATATGAAGAGGTCAAAATAAATAAATAAATATTTTGTGGACAATCTTACACAAATCAACCTAGTCCCAAACTAAGCAAAGCTTGTACTATGGGTACTAAGCGACGATATACATACTTATATAGATAAATAGATACTCAAATACATAGAAAACATCCAAGACCCAAGAACAAATATTCGTGCTCGTCACACAAATAAATACCCCGGCCGGGATTCGAACCCGGGACCTCCAGCTTCGTAGGCAGGGTTAAAAGTTCTTTTATTCCTTTGTAATAAATACTTTTGACGTTGTCATATGTGGCGCTACTTTTGATGCCGACTGTACGAGCCGCATTCAGCGAATCGTAGTTTAGAATTTTAGTAAGGTAAACATATAAGACAAGAAGTAAACATTTACATAGCTACAATACGCCCGCTAAACGATCTGTGCAGTACAATACTCTCAAGTGATTTTAGACAATGGAATGTGGAAAGCTGTATGCACTTCGTGCAGGGCGTTCTCTGTATAGTTTCTCCGCCCCAGCCGCCCCAGGTAAGCCTCGTGGGTATGCGTATCAGGTTCACTATGTTTGCATTGCCAGTTTGCATAAACAAAGTCGATCGGAGGCGCTACTCTGAGAAATTTGGAGACTTTGAAACGCTGTCCTGCCCAGACTGGCAAACAGTAGGGGCTTGTCAGATATATGGTTCTTGACTATATGATTGTGGTACTGACTATAGCGAAACATGATTGCTTAAAATTTTCTCGATAGAAAATAAATCCAAAGTCGAGTCTATATTTTCCTTTTTTTCCTCAGCCTACTAAAACAACGCATTATTAAAAGACACGATTAAGTTAATATGATGGTATTTTACCTCAACTAGGTACTGACAAGAGGAAATTTAATAAACCCGCACACAGTCAGATATTTAACGAGATTTGTCTAAAAAGCCATTCTCGGAGAGGGTTGCATCCCGTTTTGTCGTGAGCGAAAAACAACTTTCAATCGATATATCGCCTTAAAACACAATATACAAGGAGTAAACCTACGAGTATAATATGTATAATACTCCTGGGATAGTGATTGCCAGTGAAGAACAATGATACATTTTACAAGATTTTACTACTAGTTTTGTAACCACTTGACAAATTTGAGACAAACCTTCAACCGTTCTATAAATACCTAAATATTAATGAATGTAATGAATTGTTGGTATTTAGTTTATACACTCCTTGTGTCTGTTATACAGGGTGGATTTTCTTTTTGGGTCAGTGAGCGTGATCCCGTGCTGCTACGAGAAAATGGACTAAAAAGACCTTCCCTTAACTTCCAATGAATGAAGATTGGCGTTTACAGATTTTGTAAACATAAACATAGGTACTGCGAGAAAAAGTTCATTTTGACAAACTTTTTTTTGATGCCAATCGAGCCCATTCCTATCCAGCTTGTATGGGACCAAAAAAATTTTCCGGCAAGCAAAGTCACAAATCGAGGAAAACTTTTCGCATAAAACTTCCAGGATGTCCTTTCTAGCTGTCTAACATTGGTTTTGTTATACAGAAAACCAAACCTTCTGTACGTAAGTACTATTAATTTTCAGTGCTTAGAACAGTGAATGTAACGGCATGATACCCTCGAGCGGTGGCTCAGGGGTAGCCGCCGCGCGGACTACCTACCGGATTAGCTGTTTATCTCCCCGGAGCGCACTGGCGCCGCACCCAGAACTGAGCGTTTACATAGTCACTGTTGTTTTTAGGGTTCCGTAGTAAACAAGGAACCCTTATAGTTTCGCCATGTCCGTCCGTCCGTCCGTCCGTCCGTCCGTCCGTCCGTCCGTCCGTCCGTCCGTCCGACCCCCGTTTTTCTCAGTAACCGTTAGTGCTAGAAAGCTGTAATTTGGCATGAGTATACATATCAATGACGCCGACAAAACGGTAGAATAAAATCTTAAAAAAAAATTTTTTTTAGGGTACTTCCCCTACATGTAAAGTGGTGCTGCAAATTTTTTTTCTGCCAAACCCCATCGTGTGGGGTATCGTTGGATAGCTCTTTTAAAAATATTATTAGGTTTCTAGAAGCATTTTTTGATTAAAGAATTGGTTAGCGTGATATTAAGCTTTGAAGTGATAATTTTTGCTATGGTCAAGTGTCCCCCCCCCCCTGCCAGCTAAACGGTGGCTACTAGGCATGTGAAAAAAATCATGGTAGTAGTATATACGACGAATTTAAAAGGAAAACTATCACAGCTAAGTAGAAATTACTAGTTAACGAGTAATAGTCGAACTTCAGAAATGTACTTTGCAAAAGCAAACGTTCGTACAATTTCCATTGATACCTTAGATAATGTTGTTAATTCTTTCAAAAACATAGTAAATATAAGTTTTCGAACTTTTTAGTCCACATAATGTAAAGGGTAGACGACTACGGAACCCTACCTTGCGCGTGGCCCGACACGCACTTGGCCGGTTTTTTTTATAAAACCAGTTTTTAACCGCGTTTTCGTCCTCTTAAATTTCCAGTCCCTATTTCATCCCTTTAAAAAACGAGTTTATAGCTTGAGTATATTATATATATATATATACTCAAGCTATAAACTCGTTGCATCAGTACCTACCAAGTTTCTTCATTCAGCCGTTTTTGCGTGATTGAGTAACAAACATCCTAACGTCTAAACTTTAGCGTTTATAATATTAGTAGGATTTATTACACAAACCATTTATACTCATACTTAAATGTTTAATGCAGGTTAAATGGCATTTTCTGCGAGTCAATTATTACGGTAAACAGATCACTTACCTAAAGTTGGTAGTAATAGTCTCTAAGTTAATAGTGTAAAACCGACGTACATTGTCTTTAAACTCTTCATTTTATTTGATACATAGGTATAAACTAGACTAGCATCCACAAACAATACGCCCGATAGTAAACGTCCAATAACTGTAGGTAACGAACATTGAGATCACTTTAATTCGCAAACCATATCGATACGGAAAAATTACGTTCACTCGGCTCGGGTCTCACGCCGACCCAATCCAGTTTAAGGCTATAAATGTATAAAATTATATTCAGAATATATTCAACGAGCCTGTGGAGACGCAGCTTAATTAGCGGCTGAATTTACTGACAAAGCCCGAACCCGGGTTGTAGCCGTGTCTTTATTTTTAACTGTTTTTTTATAACACGAGCATTGAAATGGGATTCCACTTTATCCGTCCGTTGCACAGGGCTTTTTGAGTGTATATTTTTATGAAGTTAATTTTCAATATTTTTTATAAATATGGATAAAAAGAGAACAAACGTTAAACTTCAAGATAATGGATTACTTGACGATGATCTATTTTATACATATACTTTCTTAAATACAAAGAAAACATGCATGACTCTTATACAATAGTTTATACTCGTCACACTAAAATTGATTTCATTCGGGATTAATTATTCAATTCTTAAAAAAATGGCTTCCATCAAATTTATGATGATATCGCCAATGTCACGTGTTCAATGACGTTGTTGGGTAACGACGCCATGACAGTAGGTAAGGTTTTGTACGGTAAATGGATTCTGCCCGTCGTCGCCCCGGGCACGTGTGCTCACCAACGCGGCGACGATCAAAATCCATTCGGGATTAAAATATAAGCATGGTTTTATAAAAGTCGCAGGCAAAAGTTAGTACTTCATTTAGCACAGTGAACAAGTCAAACGGATAATTTAGTTATACGAGACACTGCTAGGTGTCTGAAAGTTTTTACCACAAGTTTAACTCTAATTTGACAAAGTTGGTACATTTTCGCGGCGACCGCGTCTTTATTGGTCTTTATCCTTACATGTCATCTCGCCCAGACCAATAGTAAGTTGGATGGAGTAAGCTGAAGTTTGGCGCCGGTCCCTCGTGGTTGACCAGCTAAGGTCTGCGTCTAGAACATGTCTTGTTCAAACAGATTATTTTTTGTGTTGAATGTATAAAGCTTGTTTATTAACGAGGTCGAGGAAGGGTGAATGATGTAGGTACGAATGAATGAAGCAGGATGCACTTTTGCTTGTAGGAAAAGATAAATGTGGCGTAGAAGAAAAAACCTAAACAAACTTGTTAAAATAATGTGTGCGTTAAAATATTTCAATAAACATGCTGGAAAGTTGATCTGGGTTTGTTTCCAAACTCTATAGCAATATATAATGTAGTTATATTTGTACACGTTCAATGAACCCATACAAAACGATCTGACAATGTCACCAGTCCAACTGACAGTTAGACTGTGTGTTCAGTAAGGGGATATGATAAAAGGTTCATGACCCCACTTTGGGGGCACCCGGACAGGGAACGTGTTAAGAATATATAAACACTTATATGTAAACAGTAGACATCCAAACGCGACAAAGGACTGTCTCGAAAGACCTCACTTTTATGGTTGTTCTCTCCACTGGCGAGGCAAATGCGAAGCCAGAAACAACTACTTCTCGTATTAGCTGCAATAAAACAAATGACTATCTATTTCATTGGCGATGCTATATGAATCTTCTCGTCCCTCATCTCTCACATGTAGTCCAGACACTAACTAATGAATTTACTATTAATTAAGAGGCCGTCAAACTTTGCGCTTTCATCATTTTCACGAAATCTTACTCGATAGATGGCGTTGGCGAGCTATTTACAATAGTCAAGCACCGATCACCTCACTAGTTACCCCTAGTATATCTTGACACTAGGACACGTAATGACTACACGCAATCGGAGGTCTGACGCATTGGTTCTCCTACGGTGAGGTCAAAGCGTTGCAGAATATTACTTAATTACCTAAGTAACCTACTGCCAGGCGTAAAAATCTTGATCGTTTCGTTTAGTACTTAAAAATGAATATTACTTTGTATGAAATAATAGTTGTTGTCAATGTAATTATTAAAGAACATTTCAAAGAACTTCACAATAGTTCATAAAAGTAAATAAAATGCCCATTTTGATTCGAATTCGAAAATATGTATACCTATGGTAAAATCATATATGCCGTACGTTTTATTTAAAAAAAATATGTATAGTTCGTACAAAACTGTAAGGCCTAGTGCTGTCAAATTAACGCAAGCAAAAATCTTCCTTATACAGTCAGAGCTCTAAGTTGAGTTTTGGTTGCGTTCGTTTGACAGAATTTGGCCATAGAGTTGTGTACGAACTATAGGTACCTAGTTTGATTTTTTTATATCTGTGATGAATATACAAAAATATTTAAAAAATAAACCCTATAGTTATTAAATAAATAAAATAAATAAATATTTGTGGACACTCTTACACAAACATTATATTATTATTATTCATTAAAATTCATTTTAAAATTTTCATTCCTCATTCATTTGTGACAGCATCACGGCGTTGAGCCATGAAGAAAAAAACTATATAAGCAATAATTGATTTTTAGTTCGTTAAGACATTCTGCCACTACGACTATTAAAAAAAAAAAAATCTCAAAAATAAGACGGAACGGAAATGAGATGGATATATAATAAGAAGACGGAATTTGAATTAAGATTTGATAAACATAACCAAAAGTATTGAAACGTCAAAAAGTTCATGCTTTCCCGCCGTTCATTTTTTTTAACAGAATCGCAGGGGTATTTTTTCACCGAAAAACGCAAATTAATTAAGACATACAAAAACGTAGCGTTTCCAACAGAAAAATACTAGTTGAATTGGCTGAATACGGTCGGGCTTGTACTCTGAAATTCGAAATCCGTACTTGGCTTCCCTTTCACGCGAGAGTAAAAGCGACGGCATGTGCGAAGTATAGATTTCGGAGTATACACTCTGTGCCTTCTTTTATATGCCTGTTTCTACTTTTAATAAAGTTTAGTCGACAAATAAATAGTACTTAATATATGTGTCAGTTGAATTTTTTTCTAGTTTACTTTCATTTTCTATAGAAATTAAAGTTTGATTTCTAGGAGATTTTTTGATTTATTTTATTGCATGTTGAGAAAAGCACTATACATACCTCGATGTGAAAAGGGGTTGCCAGCCTCCGTCTCTATGTACTCGTCCTCGGCAGTCTATATGTACTCGGCCGGCAACCCCTTACTTCCCGGCCTCTGTAGTTATGTACTATTTCTCAAACGTGCAATGAACTGTCGTCATTACGTGCGTTTTATAACAGGCTTCAAAGTATCACGTTTCAGGCGGAATAACCCGAGAGAACTGTAAAGGCGTTTCGTACAAAATTGAAGGCCTAGGTCTAGGCCAGGAAGTAGGTATTTCTTTTTTGACCGAGTGAAACGAAGATCTCTGTTTTAGCTTCGAGAAAAATGCTTTCGTATTTCCGGATTTCCGGTTATCCGCCTCTAGAGGTCGCATTTTTAAACCGATTCTCCTGAAATTTGATGAACGGGTTCAAAAATAAAAATAAATTTATTTGTCGAGTCAGTTTTTGGAAATTTTAAGAAACGAAATTTTTATCAATGATTTTGTGTTTTTCTGCGGTCGAGTTTTGGTGGATAGAATCGTGCGACTATATTTTGAGCTTCTACGTACTTCATGATGATGCTTAAGTATTGTAGCATTCTGAGAGACAATAGAGAGGTAGGGCACATCAAAATGTAATTTTGCTCGAACTTGGAGCAGCCCAACTGGGGAAGTACCTCCGCCTTGCAGAAGACCACAGCCATAATAACATTATTTACTATACACTGTGTTCAGAGCGAGGGACCTAAGTTTGTCCCTTCAGCTGTCGACACAGTGAATACTCAAATTGTATATAGGGTCGGCAACGCGCACGTAACTCCTTTGGAGTTGCGAGGGTCTATAGGCTGCGGTGTCCGCTTACCATCAGGTGGACCGCAAGCTTGTTTGCCACCGTCGTTGTATAAAAAAAAACAATATTTCGCAGAATACATATTACTACTACCTTGGTACGGTCAACCAATTTGATTTCTGGGCCACTTCGTACCTTGTCACAGTGACATTGATATAAGATCTCTAGCGGCTTTCATATTGATTTTCACTGTGACAAGGTACGAAGTGGCCTAGAAATCAAATTAGTTGACTGTACTTTGACAAATTTCTAGTTGCTAAATGATTACCTTCCAGGTTAAACCACTAGATGCTGATCGGTGACTTTAATAATAATGAAATGCCCATCAAAATAAAGCATTTTTCTAAATATAAAAAAGTCACTCACGAGTAGGTACAAATAAATTAAATCCACCAAGTATCAAGGACAGTACTTGAAAATCAATTGACATCTGCGTTATCAGCTATGTGATTCATAAGTTGTCTCGATTTAGTTCACAATTAAGTTCCTAGTATACTTTGACTCCGACTTTCATAATAAATACATATAATGGGAGGTCACAATTTGTATTGGTTTGTTTGAGGGGGTTGTGGTAAGCTTTGTGAATAGCCACAAAAAAACGGAATATACGTCCTCCTCCGACGGCCGCTCGGCCGGTACTGAGTCACCATGAGCGTGTCAATGAAAATGTCGTGAAAAAGGCATGTTGTAAATCATTTAGAATTAATATATTTCTTTCTTAGTTGCTACTTTTTATTATCTCAAATCATAAAATAGAAGTTATTATATCATAGCCATGTACTCAAAAACCTTTTTATTAGCTTTAATATTACTAAAAGATGCAATGAAGTTTGAAGTTTTTCAGAAAATTTACCAATTTTAATATTCTTATTTTATAACATTTTTGTATGAAACTTGTAAAAACTGTTCCACTCATCCCTAACAGGAGTATCTATTGCACATGCACATAATTTTTTCAAGCCGGTTTGGCACCAATATATAGCTTAACTAGGTCGTTTTTAAAGCCTCTTCAAGCGCAAATCGAGGAAACAGCTGTTAGGTTAAGCAAGATTATTCAAAACTTAATACGAAAATTTAAAAAGTAGCACACTTATTCCATTCAGAATGAAATGATCTTTCATAATCTGTAATAAAATGTATATAAATACTAATAGATTATGAGATACGACGTCATCAATCTTAGCCAAATCGTCAGAATATGTTATACGGAGCCTTAACAGTGGTGTGATCGGATTGTGGAGGTGAAGGAAAAACAGTACAGGAAAAAGGAATTACAGCAATTTCATTATCATTGGTAGCAATTAGTAAAAAGTCACCGTTACTTTCCATTTGTTTTTTAGTATACTGGCCATCTTGTGAAATACGAGTATGTTAGATATATAAACGTCTCATATTTCTTTAAAGGGTTAAAATGTGTACATTCTCACCAGACGTGACTCGGTGCTCTCAAACTGTACAGCTCTAGTCTAGTATCATCAATATCTATATGGAGCGGACATCGAGCAATTTTATTCCATTCATTCAATTTAGTCTTGAATCATACTACCTAGTTTATTTTTATGTAGGTCATATATCTAGAACAATATGTAAAATATATTGATATGTTGAATTTAAACTTGGGATATGTTTAAAAGTATAGGCACTGAAAACAGCCTAGTGATAAAATAATGTTTTTCCTGTACGGGCACAGAATAAGTAATAGTACAAGTACAGAAGATTCTCTGTTAACAAATTCTCCGTTTAGGTATGCCAAATGTGCGTAAACGTGGCCATCTCTTTCTATCGCACGCAACGCGCTCTTTCGAGGCCCCGCCCTCAGCGCTAGGGTTACCACCAGCGAGAACTTATTTTAATATATGTACTTTATTATTAGTAGTGTTGTTTACAATACAATTACGAATAATACTTTGAAGGTTCCGTAGCCAAAATGGTGAAAACGGAACCCGTCCGTCCGTCTTTACGTCTGTATGTGACAGCCGATGTACTCGGAGACTATAAGCGCTACAAATACAATTAAAACATTTAGCAGGAGGGTGTGTTCTACTCGTATAAACTGCTACGTAAAAGTGATGTGAAATGACGAAAAAATATTAAAGTAGGGGCAGGCACTCCATACAATCATGTAACCAGGGGATACAAAGTTTTATATAATATTTAAAGGTCCGAGTTTTTATTATTACACAACCTGCTGCAATGCAATAATGTTTTGGTTTTTGCATTATTATTTATACACGTCAGTTCACGACACGAATTATGATTGTACAGCTGTACAGCAGCGCGTGCGCGTGCGATCCGTATCGTTGCGCCGCAACCACTAAATAGTCCTAAGACTGGGGACCCGTCCCGCCGCATGTACTTTGAGCGGCGCGATGACGTCACGGTAGATTGCCTCTCCTGGTACGGGTCTAGAAATGTAAACTCTCAGAATACAAGTATTATCAATCATTCGTATGGCATTCGTGATAATCAATTTTTATTTTTTCCTAATATTGAGAATCCTACATACTCGTATACTCATTAGTAACGAGCCATTCTCTCTTCATCGGGACGATTTGTTCACTTAGTTTTTATGCAATCTAGTTATTTTTAACATAATCTTTTCCTGCTTGTTCGAAATAATCCTAAACAGGAGAAAAGATTAGTGTTTGTGTTATATGCGTTCTAAGTACTCTCCACGCATCGTATTCATGCGATTAGCCAGCGCTGCCCGTGAGCCGCTGTTGCATTATTGAGCGCCGCGCAACCCATCCTACACCTTAAAAACGGACCGGCAAAGTCCATACCAGTTCTGCAAAATGGCTGTTGCTCATAATTAGCGGACGAATCAGCACTGAGGCTGTTTTAAATGACATAAATATTTAGGAACGGGCAAAAACGTTCATAAATCAAATGGAGAGGTTTTAGTGGAGTGGTGAGGGAAATTTGGAAGGAGTTAAGTTGTTTAATGTGCGGATAGTAGAATTTGTAGTAACTCGGAATTTTTAATTCATAATTAGGACCTTCACCTTTTGTTTCGTTTCTTACGTTTCTTAACCAAATGTAGTTTTTTTATGTTGCGTGGAACCACTGCGTAACGCTAGGAAATTATTGGCACTGAATCTGTTAAATATCTCGAATATATTACTTCCTAAAAAGTTTTTGGAGGTATATCGCCTCTAAGAAGTTTGAGGATAATGTATGTACACGGGTTAAAATACATATAATACGGATTTCGGCTGAACATGTTCAAGCTGATATATAAAAAAAAACTATGGGGTCATAAGTAGTTAATAGTGTTTACCATTAATAAAATCAGCACGCAGCGCTCAAATGGTCCGTGAAGCATTACCAAAGACAAATGACTGCATCACGGGTTGCAGGCATTCACTACTTTACGCATTCGCCTCCAGCGAACCAGTATAAGTCAGACAGCCGATTGCATATAGTTGGTGTGTATCTCTGCCCAATCTATATTAGTTTTAGGTAATAGGCAAGGCGAATATATCGTGAATAACATAGCTGATGGATGGAACAACTCTGGCCCGGAGTAATGCATATACAATACAATTTACTGTAACTATATTGCTCATATGGGAAATACCTATCCACACTACACCGTTGCACAACATAGTTAATGAATCATCGTTCATGGCCTGTGTGAGTCCAAATTATGTTTTAAAACAATAATGGCGGGGTTTATAGCCGGGCCCTTATTACCATAAGCCAGTGGGTCGCAGGAACGGCCACATGTGGTGATTATAGTTCCATAATTAACGCAAAAACTGCATGGTATAGTCAGATAAAATTATTCCCGGATTAATCACCCGATGTCGGGGGGGTACTTTGTACAAAAACCGTTGCTCTCCAGTGTACTATCAAAATCGGATGACTTATGTTGTCCTGATTATAATATAAATTATCATAATCTGTTAGTCGGTATAGGTACTTAAAATCATTTCAGTCGAACGAATTGTTCCAAAGTAATTCCTTCAAAAAGCTACTTTATCGTTCAAACAATAAGGTTCTTACCGTTCAAACAATAAGGTACAAAATCCAATAACATTTTAATACAAATACGTTCAACAAAAATAATTTCAACCATACCTAATACAGAGCTCTTTAATAGGGAAATTTAACCAACTATAATGTTTTCTGTAACTTTTAACAGATTTTTATGTCACACCTGACCATAAAGTGGAAAATCCCACTTCGGGCGTCAAATACCTGCGATCTGAGACATTATTTACTTTACCGCCCTTGGTAAGTAATGTACTATTATGACAGCAGTCGGGCATTATTGGGTTAATTTTTAGAACCCGCTTGAGGATATATCAAGAGTCATTGTATGTATAGCAAAATGACAGTTGAAATGTCCTAATGCTCGTTGACGGTGATGCGTGATGTTACAACTCAATTCTATCAGCACCTTAACTAGTTCAAGCTACTAGGCTATCATAAGCACGCCGCCGTTCTCAGCAAGAAGTTGCGCGCGGATATCCCCCGCACGTACCGGAAACGACTCCGAGTGCTCCGGCGCAGCTTGCCGGAACAATACCGGGGCAGCGCGCAGCGGCTGCTTCACTTTATGGTGCGCTATACAGTAGGTCAGCTTTTTTGCATCAGTTCATCGTATTTTGTTACTAGATAAGGGTCTCCTTTGGAAGTCTCAGCTCTTTTTAAGATGAGAATCAATTGAGAACGGCTTACAAACAATAGCCTCCTTAACCTGAGTGAGTAATTGTTTGTTTGCCTCAAAGTACTTAGTATCAAATACATAGAAGCAAACAAAAAAGTGAAACATTGACAAAGGGAGCAACTCTCTGTTTGCCCTAGGGTTGACTCGTAGAAAATGCTTATAGCATTAAGTCCGCCTTTTGTACCTTAAGTTTTTCTTTTGTGCCATAAAGATTAAATAAAATACAGGGAACTAATAATAATTCTCTATCTGTTGCTTTTATTCAAATTTGTATACAATCGTCTCACTCATTCATCATCATCATCATCATTTTCTAATGCCACTTGATAGAAAGTGGCAGATGCTTTATCATGACGTTTATCACAATATCACTATCACTAGCGACTATAATAGGGGGCCTGATAACTCTGGCGATTACAGAAAATCTAATTCCTTTAGTCCTCGCCGACCTACTGCCTCCCTTGTCAACTGCGGCAGGAAAGCACAAGTGCTTTCCAAACGGAACCCGCAAGCGTAATATCCGCGGCGAGCAACAAACGAGCCATAAACAGTTTTTGAACGCTCGCCTTCGTGTTACCAGGTACGAAACAAACACTGCACTTTTCGTTTTATTTCTCGTAACATTTATTATTTAGTTAAACGCGAGCGTGTAGCAGATTGTAGAGTTTAAAACGCAACGCTAGAATACTCGAACACGATACATAAGTATAGTCTGCTGCAAAGAAAAGGCCACTTTACTTATTGGTAACTTGGCAACATTCCCGCGTCTTCTTACGCGTGGAATTCAGTCTCCGAGGGAATCTTTTTCAACTCATTAGATTTTTAACGTTATATTTTAATCAATTTACACAACACCCCAATGAATCAAACTAATAAACCTTTCTCATGTGACTTGTTGTCTATTGGTAGAAACTGTATTAAAAATAGGTTCGGTAGTTTTTGGGTTTATCGCGTACGAAACGCAGATAGACAAACGCGGGAGTAAAACAACCCTGCGACTCGATTTTGCCACAAAACAAAATTGTATTTTAACCATAATGATTATCGGATTGATGTTTTACGTAATACACCCTTTGCTATGCACATAAGTTAGTTACGTAGGTGCGCAAAAAACAACAGTCGGTCTGGACTTGAATATTCAAAGAAACAATCTAGGTTAGATTATTCTCTCTTTAGTGGGGCCATCGGGTGCCGATTGTCGAGTTTTTAACCTGAAACTGTCTCTGTTTAGGTTAAAAAGCGATGGTCCCGGGGCGGTCCCACTAATAAAGAGTTAAGCAAATTATAAAAAAACCCCAATTAGGCTATTATTTTTCTGAAACAGCGAGCTACGAGGCCTTGTCATCGCTTTCCATTAGGTGAGATGAGACAAAATGCCAACCGCTGTTCAGCAGCTCTATAGTATAAGTTTTTTCGAAACATTAACTAATTCGAACGCGTTTGCGTTTTGTCTCAAAATGTATGAAAGTGGTATGAAAACGTGAACAGCGCCTCTGGTGGTCACTAGTGGAAATTAAAACAGCGAGTATAACATTTGTTGCTAGCCGATGAACGCGCGTATTTCAAACTCGGTGACAGCGTTTTCATACATTTTGAGTCAAAACGCAAACGCGTTCGAATTAGTTAATGTTTCGAAAAAACTTATACTAGAGCTACAGTCATTCAAAATCGATTCACATATTACTTTTCGTTTGGCTGCTGTCCCTTTTCAGAATTATTCGGGGCTAACCCACACACTATTTTCTCCTTTTAGATTAGGTACTTCATTTCTAATTCATGATTTCCTTTCAGCTTTGAATTACTTCTGAGTACCTATTTGACTTACCTACGGTAAATGGGTTTCTATATACAGCGTGTGTTTTGTTATAACCACATACTTAAATACTCTAATAAATATGCTTTCATATGTTTTATTAAAATTTTAGTAATCGTAGTAATCAAAACATCTTACAAGTACCTCTAGTCGTAAGTCTTTCTTGCAATTATTTTTTTTCGTTTTGGCAGATATTAATGCTGGTGACTGTACAACATTATGACCCGGCTAAAGTCAAGAGCTATAAGAATGATTGCCTTTCGGTGAGGTTTGCATGATAAGAGTATATCATTTGCAATTGTCGAGCAGGTGGTATGAAAATGTTTCTTTTTATGGAAACATAGTTTAGAGGCCTTATAAATAAAACCTTATTGTTTTGCTCTGTACCGATTTGTATGTCTGTCTGTCTACCTGTAACCTGTCCACGCTTAAACCACAACCGATTAAGACGAATTTACCACATCTAGATTGTATCCCAAGGAAAGAAATACCAAATAGGACAATTTTTATCCCGGTTATCCACACAAATGACGCTTATTTCTGGTTCCTAGTTTAGACTCTTCTATGTCATTGTAAGTTAGATGATGCTAATCTGCCTAAATACGACCCAAGAAGCATTAGAACATGTTTTTCCACCTTATTCATAATCGTTCATTCTACCTATTTTAGTTAAATTGCCTCTAAAATTCGTTTGTCCTTATATGTCACTTTGTCATTTCTGTTTATGGGAAAGGGACAAAACACATTTTATTTATAGTATTTTTATGTCACGAGCGCGGCTTGGCCATTGAAGTAGTTGAGACACATACGAACACATAGACAAGGTGATCTCATTAGCTCCTACGCTGACGCACACTTAGACAATGAGCATGTACAGCTCAACACACAACCATGGCTCACCCGCGCTCGTGAGACAAATGTACTCTAGCGAATTTTGTTAACTTTTGTACGTAAATTTAGATACAATACAATACAATATACTCTTTATCGCACACCTCAATAAGAATACAAATCAGTTCAGAGGTAGACAACAGGCGGTCTTATCGCTAAAGAGCGATCCTTGTATCAATAGGTAGTAATAAATCATTAGCCAGTCTTCTCTGAGCGCCAGCTGATCTCGAGTCGAGGCACGCGCCGCCGATTTATGACGTACGACTATTGTTGACACTTTAAATGCAGCAATTTTCTACATTTCGTTTTATTTCATTGCTGAACAGTGTTGGCATTGGCAGGCGAAACGGCGCCACAGAATAAGTAATAGTACAAGTACAGAAGTTTCTCTGTTAAGGCCGTGTATTACCACTTTTGAGTTTTTAAAAACCATCTGAGACATAGAATATACTGTCTTAAATCTAAAAAAAATATATGTGTTACATAAGGATCTTGTCTAGTCAAAATCGCAGTCAGTTACATGACCTGATCAATTTCACTCGATAGAAAAAATATCGCGAAGTTACCTCTTTTTGGAATGTATTTTCAATACTACGGCTACATTACTGATATTTAACATTTAATTTTTGTACTCAATTAAAGATCGTAAATAGTTATAGACAAATTCGCAGGGTTTGCTTTGATAGAATGATTGGCTTAATGACTATAGCTAAATATTTACAAAACTGCGCGCAGAGCTTGCGTAGAGAGCGGGATGGTTAATTATAAACTCACGCGTGTTAGAGCGGGACATTTGCGTTGGGGATACCTCCCCTTAAAATAATTATGTGTACCGTTTAGATTTCTGTTCCTTTAACGTCATTCGGAAGTGATTGATGGAAAATTTTGCTTTGAGACATTTGGGTTTCTATATAAATAGGTACCTTACTATACTTATGTATGTTTTATACACAAATGCGAAATTTTTTTGTAAATCACAACATTTGTTTTACTTGACTTATCGAGTCATGTACTGGCGTAAGGTCTAACTTATCTTTAGAATTAAGCTTAAGTAAACTTACCCTATAAGTAAACTTCGTGTGAACAATGACAATCATATTAAATCGCAGTTTTAAAAGTAGGATAAAGTGAACAGACTTATTCTCTGCTGCATTGTCATTTAAAATAGACGCAATACACAGATACTAACACATTCAATGACTACTAGGAGTGGAAATGAACGTCATTTTAATACCGGTTCCAGTCTACTGTTGCATTAAAACTGCTTGACCTCGAAAGCCTGAAATATAAACTTAATCACTGTACCTGTGCTATTTACGGCACGTTATATTTTACCCTCCCTTTGTGAAAACATGAGAAGCACGTTCAAAGGAAAATGTTCGCAAAATCCAGAATATTAAGATAAAATTCGTTTGAACTAAGTTGATGTATTCATGCCACTTCGATGCGCGTGTACCTTATATGCCTACTCGTAAGTCGATATTGTGACAATATATTGGAAATTTTCGATAACTCGCTGTATTAGTAAAGTGTGCGTTTTATGGCGAAGGAATTTTTCCTTGTAAAAATCTGAAATCGAATTGAGCTACGCCGGTATCTTATTTATCCAAGTTACGCATTGCGTTTGCCGCTACGCTACGAAGTGTAATTTAATATTCAATTACTAAGATTCCCTGTCCGTATCAAGGGAATTGTCATAAGAAACGTGGCCAGTGTGACTTGGTCTCTGTCACTTCGAAATTTTCTGGAATAGGTATTCAAAGTTATTCTAAGTTAGATACATCAGAGGTCTAGGGATAATGGTCGGTAAGTCGACGTCAAATTGTGGGACAGCGCCACTGTGGGGATCGGTTGAATATTATCCCATCAAAACATAAATGTGAAATGAGAGCCAAGTTCAATATTAAGAATGCGTCGTTATTAACTTCGCCGACAAAAGAATTGAAAATCCTGAAACTTGAGATGTAATACAAGGTCAGGACTTGGATAGTTTTTACCAACAAACCTAAGTTTAGAAAAATATCATAGACAGATATGATATAGCATGTACGTAAAAACCAGCCAAGTCAAAATCTTGACCTTGAATTACATCTCAAGTTTCAGGATTTTCTACACAGAACTTGGCACCCATATATGTATCAATTCTTTTGTCGGCGAAGTCAATAACGACGCATATTCTTAATATTGAACTTGGCTCTCATTTTACATTTATGTTTTGATGGGATATCATTACTTTTTGTTCAGAAATTTAGCTCAGTACTGACTGTACGGTTACGGTTCAAATAAGATTAGAATTGTTAAATGATATTGTGCTAGCTCTATCTCTATCATACTAATCATAACTATTTTAGCTAGAACAAATTATTATTATTTATTTATATACCTAGTTTATTTTACATACATTTTTGCCAGTACAAAATCAATAGGTGCTTATAGTGTGTAAATAAAAATTATTACTTTGGAAAATATTACATTTCAAAAAAAATCACTGTTTATGTTTCTCGGGTTCGTAACCATATATTTATTTTTTTGATTGCACGTCGACCTTAGGAAACAGACTCGGATAGTATTGGCTTCATAGAGCGTTGTCTCACACGAACTATGTAAAGTTTGTCAGAAACTATAGATACTTATCAAAGTTTACATGTCATCGATCTGACGCAAAGTCCATAAAGTGCAGTATTTATTTGAAAAAAGAAATCAATTAATAATTAAGATGATTAATCGGCGTTCGGAAGTGTTTGGAAATTGTTGTAAACAGCCAATTGTCCCTTTCCAAAGACCGACGTGTAATATATATTGCCGGGTATTGTTATCTAGAAAGAACATGAAACGAAAGATAAATATGTAGTAATTTAAAAGGAATTACTTCACAATTTACGCCGACGTTAATTGATCTTTGGCCGAAGGATCTCCAGCCTAAGTGTCTGACACAGCTTATTACCAAGACTAATGTAAAGGGCTTCGAAGTTTATTGGCGTCGCGGACAATTTGTCTGAGCTGCCACGCTTTACCACCGACACCAAAAGACGCACTCCAAACATACAACGTAGAATCTTGGGCACTCATGCCTAATATCTCGTAGATAGACTTTCATTAGTACTAATTTGGACCGATTTCAAGTATCCTTAGGATCCAGACGGCTTTCTCTTAAGCCCAGTTTTCTTAAATTCATTTAATGAAAATCTTGCTTTGTAGCAATGAATAAAATGTAAATTAATTTAGGTTTTTTTGCTGTTATTTCATAATTTTGGAGATTTAAAAGAAAATCACTTATTTTTAATAAAGACGATCGTCTGGGTCGATAGGTACAGTCAAGTGCAAAAATATGGGTGCACACAACTTGCTCAAAAATATGTCCCTTAGCTCTTATGTCGGTGAATTAAGGTTTTGGTACATATTTATGAGAGGATTCATTCGATACATATTTTTGCAGTTGACTGTACCTACACGTAGAAGGTTAATATGTACTTGTACAAGTAAAATTCTGTATCAAATTTAGGTTATCGTTATTTACGAAACATAATGTCGCTCACCCTCAACACATCGCATCCTCAGGAGCTCGATGATCCTTACTCACCATCAGGACCACAACATCACATACCTAAAGGGCATGTACTGGTGTTATTACGGCTGTGGTCTTCTGTAAGGTGAAAGTACTTTGATCTAGGCCTACCTCTTTTGGCTAGACTTACTAGTTATCATGAGTATCACGACCTAAGTCTTATAGTCAGTCGATTAAGACGTAAAGCCCAATGATGGCTAAGTAAGTCCAGTGAAAAAGTATGTTATAGTTATAAACCTTATTCAGAAACAAGAGAATATCGTCATAATATATATCTTCAGAATATAAAGCGAAAACGGTACTAATTCCCGACAATCCTATCAAGGGGTTATGCGACGCGTGACGTTTGAATATGTAATACGAGCGAGGCTACCGCGGAGTGAAAGGCCCACGCATATAGAATTTGCCAGGTTTCAACCTGAATACAAATTTAGACTAACATTGAGATGTTACCTGGAATTGTTGACAAGTAATTGTCGTAGAGATAGAATCACATAAGATGTAAGAAAATTATAAACTGCAGGTCCATGTGTCACGCCGTATCATGCCATCATCCCGTTGAAGACGAACCCAATTGTTCACTTCGGGGAACCAAATTCGCTGCTCGCTAATGCATGAAGGCGAGTGGATCTGACGACATTAGACTTTAACGTCACAGTAATAGGAGCCCCTCCATTCTCTTCTTGAATTGCAAGAGCTATACGTGAATACGTAACGTGCCTTACTACTCTATTAATGTAAAACCATTTTTAAAACTAATTTTGCAACTGTACGTAATTAGGGATTAAAACACTCGTGTGACCTTATTATGAAACTCTCCTTCGGCTCCTTTCATAAAACACACTCGTGTTTTAATGCCCCTCATTATGTACGATAATAAATACCAAGAAGGAGCCTTAGGTAACATTACTAAAAAGTAATTAAACAACCCTTTTAAACGCGATCGATCTACAACATTACATAAACGTGCGTGCCATCTCCAACCTTACATAAACATAAATGTGCGTACCAGGGTATCATAATCGCTTAAAGGGCAACCTAAAAGGATAGCAGCGGAACTGTTCGTGCGGTTTTTGTGTAATTTAATTAAAGGAAGGCGGGGTTTGCATCTGCTTTACACTACGGCGGATTAAACTCGTCGCGGATAAAAAGGACGGTTAACCTGGCTTGACAGAGTACCTCGCCATTTTTAATTAATAATCACGGGTCTAACTCACGGGTCTCAAACATATAGTTTAAAGTGTCTCGACATTTTGATATTCTTATTCTATTTTGTCTTTGGGCTGGCAAATTATCGATGCAATATCTATTCTTTTTGTAATTGGGGTAGGTATTCTTTTTTTATTACTATTTATTTATTTCGTTTTACTAAAATATTGGATTTAAGTTAGTTTTAATATTATTTAAGTTATTGTTGTTGAACTATTATAAGAGATGTGGGGATTGTACTCGTAGATGTGATAGGCTCGCGTTGATGTAGTATAATGAATGAATTCCTTTATTGAATATCTTCCTATCTTTATATACATTTTAGGTTGTGCTTATACAAGCAATACGCGTTATTGTTACAGTAAACTATTGTTACTGTTAAATATTAATCAATAGCCAATTGCTATATTACATTGTAGTATGCATGTATATATTTTTCCTTACACCTATTGTTAGGTTCCTTAATAAAAATTTACAATCACTTGCAATACCAAAGCTTTTCCATCTTTTGTTGCATGAAAATTAAATAGCATGTGGTTGGCCTAAGCCGAATCCCTATAAGTACCTAGGATACCCTTTTTCATAGGTTTTTTTACTGTGACAATGACTTATTTTAAAAAAGACTGTTCCAGATAACCTACACCAGACTATGTAACCGAAATAAAGCACAAGTACATAAAAACGACTTAAATATTACTTAGTTTGCTTTTAGCAGTTGTTATTTTGCCAAGGACTTGTCGGATGCACATGCCGCCAATAAAAATTACATGACTTTCAGCAATGACCACGCGCAGGGGGACTATGATGGTGGCGCGATAGCGTGATAAACGACAAGATAATGCATCTGTCACTTTCTTTCGAGTGGTATAGGAAAGCGACAGATGCTCTGTCTTGTCGTTTTATCACGCTATAACGCGACTGTAATACGAGGCCGCCAATCGAACCAAAGCCGCTCAACCAATTACCGCCGCCGTCCACAAATAAATGCCTAAGGCGACTTCCTGACTTGGCGGGGCGGGATCGATATGTGACATTTTCTTCTTTGACGTAAACCTACTGACGTCGCAAAGAGTCTCACTTGACATTATACTGTCGGTATTACGTTTGCGCAGTAGTAATATCATGCGCAGAAGCGCAGCAGTACCGCTTTCGCATCGTCCCGCTACCGCGCATCCCGCGCCGGTCAGGAAGCACTCATTTAAATATAGGGGCGCAGTAAAAAATGGTACCGTGTCGACTGACAGCTGACACTGACATTTGACACTTTTCTCATATCGTACTGCCTCCGCACCGACAAATCAGGAAGTCGCCTAAGAAAGCCAGAAACGGAAATAAAAGAAGATATAAAGCACTCACGAATTAAATGCATCGCAATAACGAAGACGCCAGACAGCAGGCTCGAGACACTGGCGCGGGGCCAGATGGTGTGACCACTGAATAAAACTTGGATAAAAAAGGTCGTATGTCTATACCAGTTCCCTACTTTATTGTTACCTCTTGTTGTTGTATTGATATACTGCACTCTTTATTTACTTTGTCATTTCCTTGTTCATTAATATTGCTTTTTGAGTATGTACAGTCAGCATCAAATTAAGGCGCTACACTGAGAAATTTGGAGACTTTGAAACGCTGTCCTGCCCAGACTAGCAAACTGAAGGGGATGATATTCAGATATATGATTCTTGACTATATGATTGTGGTACCGACAATAGCGAAACATGATTTCTTAAAATTTTCTCGATAGAAAATAAATCCAAAGTCGAGTCTATATATTCCTTGTTTTCCTCAGCCTACTAAACCAACGCATTATTAAAAGACACGATTAAGTTAATATGATGGTATTTTACCTCATCTAGGTACTGACAAGAGGAAATTTAATAAACCTGCACACAGTCAGATATTTAACGAGATTTGTCTAAAAAGCCATTCTCGGAGAGGGTTGCATCCCGTTTTGTCATGAGCGAAAAACAAAGGGTGTCTCTTTCAATCGATATATCGCCTTAAACTACGCATATGAAGAGGTCAAATGCTCTTATTTCCTTACAATAAAGACTTTTGTCGTCTTCACATGGGTAGTATACATATAAATTATGTGGTTTGGAATTGGAATAGTCCATAGTAGAAAATCCGTGTCCATAAATCTTATAGCTAGCTGTAGATAAATACTCATTTATACACAAATAATCCTACTAATAACTGTAATAAATACGAAAGTTTAGATGTTCGGATGTTTGTTACCTACTCAATTACGCAAAAACTGCTGAACAGATTATAATGAAACTTGTTATACAAAGAGTCTATAGCCTAAGGTAACTCCAAAATTCGGCGAAGTAAGATGTTGCCAGGAGCAGAAAAAATAAATAGTGACGGTGTATATCGATAAAAACATATCGTCAATTTGTACTACCAAACTTTACAAATACTACTAAATTCGATTTTCAATGTTCTCGGCAAGCACCTAGGGGTACCCGATAAATTGGGCCAAAAGATCGGTACGTCTTGTGAGGCCTCAAATAATATCGATATGAACTGCACTGGTCATACTGTGGCAACATTTGTGCATTTTGACTTATCAAACAACTTCACCTAATGGTGGACCAGAGTGTAGATTAATATTTAGGATAGTTAGGTATTTAATTCCGAAAATCATCCCTCTAATGGATAATATAGGGAGTGGAAGTTTACGAGGACGAAGTCGCGGGAAAAAGCTGGTAAAGTGTGGTAAATTATAATTATAACATAAATAAGGAAAAAGTATAGTTAGTGTACTAATTGTTATCAATCAATGGCCTTCGAGTCTATTACAGACTATACAAGCAGTGTCATGCAGGTAGACAACGTCTTTTGTGGCTGTGTAAGCCGATGCGATAACGGCATACACGACCGCAACCCTGGCAAGTAAAGTTTGCTCGTGGCGAACAGGTCTCCGGTCGATGTCTCTTGGCTCGCTTGTCTGCAAGCGTCGCAAACCATGCTTTATCGTGGACTTTGCGCCCATCGAGCACCAGTTTGCTCCACATTTGTCCCTGTCCTCGGCAAATGGGCAAATGGGAGGACATTTGTGAACCGGGATGTTGAATGCGTGCATGTCTCGCTTGGCGCAGTCCTTATGGCTCAGCATCGGCCTACCGACACTTCTTTTGGCATCAGCCATGGCGCCAAGCAAAACACGCCGCGGCAAACGTGACGGTTGCATTCGATGCACATGCCCAACCAGCGTAACCGTCTCTGTTTGAGCAACGCAAAGAGACTGGGCAGCTGTGCAATCTTGAGCACCCTCTCGTTTGTGACTCTATCCTTCCAGTGTATCCCCAAGATGTTTCTGATGCAGCGCATGTGGAAGGTGTTAAGGCGACGTTCGTGTTTGGCGTACGATGTCCAGGTCTCAGCCCCGTACAAGAGTATGCTCAGGATACAAGTCTGGTACACGATCATCTTCGTTTTCCTGGTAAGATGTTTGTTATGCCATACTCTTGTACTCAGCTTCCCAAACATCGTCGCCGTTTTCCCAATCCGAACATCAATTTCTGCATCCGGTGAGAGATGACTAGTCACCGTCGACCCGAGGGGTGGGGTACTAATTGTTAGCGTCACGTTAAATATAGTTAGAATTCTAGGTATTAATCCAGTATACGAACAAATACCCAGCCTTATTGCATACTTAATTGACTTGCACGAAATAAAATAAAGTGAAAAAGCTTCAAACGGAAAGCAAACCGAATGGAAATGATCTGTCGGGGCATCGCTTCTTCTGCCACCGCACTGCTGTAATTAAACTCTCTTAATTAAAACTCCATTTGAAACAGTAACCGTGAAAACCTCTTCCTGTCAATACGACAATAATAAAAAGAACCCTATCCTGAGCTCTGAAGGTCCAAATTTGAATAAGACGGTCACAAGATTGAAGAAGCCATTGCCCATCTGCAGTTTGATAACTAATCTTCCCAACATCTTAACTAATTAACGTCAACGTTGGAAAAACGAATGTATCTCGGGTAGTTAAAGCTCGAAGTCCAAGCACATTGGAAAGCCTGATAAGACTGCGAAAAGCCACATTGCGCAATATAATGGAGTTGCAAAGAAGGCCTTCAGGCTTTGTAGTAAAGCTCAGTTTCCCAGATAGTGACGTAAAGATGACTTTGTAAGTATAAGTTGTAATAGTTCGTAAAAAAGGTAATAAGAATATATGAAACTCATTTATTAATGTTGCCTTTAGGAAGACGTATTTTCATTAGTCATTTCCCCGCTTCGATTTATTTAGCTCGGCGAATGGACACTTGGAAACTTTAATTAATGCTTCTTGCAAATTCCGCATTTTTAAGACAAGTTGGATTTATCTGAGAGAATCTGGATTTAGTCCCATAGACTAAATAAATAAATCATAGGTAATGAAACGTTTTTTTTTTGTTTATACTGGAACATAACGTTGTAATTTTATGGAAGCTAATGGTGTTTTATTATCGTATGAATTCTAAATACATTCTTATTTAAGTACTTAACACTAAATGTAATCATGTTCAACATGAAAAGGGCCACTAATTTATTGCTAAGCGGCTTTGTAACGATTTTTTGATTTTCAATTAAATTAATTGAACATTATTACTGCGATACAGTTTGCTGATGAATATATTAGCGAATACAGCACCAATGAGTACAAATACAAATGAGAAGAGACTAAAATTAGTTAGGTTAGTATGCCCAACTGTAAAATCAAACCGATTATGAATGATTCGAAATGACTACTCTAAATAAAAATCGAATAGGTAGTTACAGTCAGCAAAGCAGTTAGCTGCGCGCCCCTGCATTGTAGGTAGGCACTTAGGTGGAAACTTGTATGCAAGGGTGCACGGTTTACTACTTACATGACTGTATCGATAAAAAAATCTCATTTACCAACCTCAAACATAATTAAGCGTCCCTTGTCTTCTAGTTATTATTACTTAACTTAAAAAGTTATACATTAATTATATAGTCTTTGTTGTCATCTGTGTTAGCAACTAATTATCAACCAAAATATTACGCAACTGTTACGAAATTCAATTAAAACTTTTGTAAATTGAACGTCTTTCAAACTTTTTTCTAAAATATGATTAAGGTTAAATATTTATAAGTTTAACTTTTCTTGTCTAATAACTTTTTTGATACAAAGGGTCAGTCAAAATTGTAATGGTCACTATAATATTCTGTACGTTTATTGTTTTATAGGAATGCAATGAAATGTGCATTTATAATTATTATTGATGCTTAATGACTGCGCTGTATATTGTTTAGTAAATTTTGCATGCGTTTGTGTGGGTTTCAGTGATTGCGCCTATATGTTTACGTGAAATGTGAGCGGAAACACACTGTAGCATGTTTGATTATGTAAATCTAATATAAAGATTTAGGAGTAGTTGCACCAACTTACGATTACATACCGATCATCGTTAAATATGGTGCCGGCACCTGCCATTCCATAGAAATTGTCAAACTTTCCTAACAATCAGGCCCCTATTTCACCAACTTGACAATTGTCGCTCGCCAATTCGGTTTACATTGCCGGCCGGTAAGTATCGATGCTATCCAACGACCATCTTTACGTGACGACTCAGAAGTGTACTTGGAATTGTCATTGTCAGATGACAATTGTCAAGTTGGTGAAATAGGGGCCAGATTTTAACGGACACCGAGTTTGGTGCAATTCACCTTTTACCAGAACACCGAGTATAACATTTGTTGCTAACCGATGAACGCGCGTATTTCAAATTCGGTGAGAGCGTTTTCATACATTTTGAGACAAAACGCAAACGCGTTAGAATTAGTTAATGTTTCGAAAAAACTTATACTAGAGCTACAGATATAATGTTTATGTTTATGTTGTTTGTGTATGTGTGTAATGTTTATGTTTATGTAAGGTTTGTGTGGTATGATGTGCTAACACACACGTATACGCACATAAAGGTTTTTTTATTGTAACATAATGTGAGTTAACTAAAACCACTATAACCACGCGGGGAAATTCAGACCATGCCTCGCGCAGGCATTGAATACAATACCGCAAGGCGGGGCTCTTTGCCATATATTCTATTTATTATATTATTCCGCTGAATAGAAAGCAGAATAGCTGCTTTAAATCTCTTGTAAAACTGCAGAGAGGCTCAATTTCAAACTTATATTTTGCATTAACATTTGATAAGTGATAACAATGTGTTTTTTTCGGGGGTATCGTAATCTATCCGAATAGGGTTTTTGAGGGCGATGGGCTAAACGATATTGTAGTTCATTACAGCAATATAACTTTTTTTCCTCTCTTCCTATAATCACTAGAAGTGTCTTTGAACATTCCATGATGCTCTGCCAACCTTTTTTTGGGAATACTATAGGCGTGAGTGAGAGAGCGAAACATATTGGTATGAAATTTAAATGCGTAAGTACCGGATTGACCTGCTGCTTTGAATACCTATACGACTAGAAACTTGAGCGGTTATGGAACTTATGGAAGATAAAGTATTCACAGATCAGCGGGAGGCCAGAATCTATTTTTCTTAAGTGCTCGAATGTAATGGCTAAATAATTTATTTATCTTTAAATATCTTTAAATTGCCCGATGTCAAATTTCAAATGTAATTGGAGTTCTTACTTATAACTTACAGAAAAATGTGGAGAAAAAAAAATTAGGTTCCGAATGATTTTTTTGTTTTGCCTTTGATATTATGAAGATCACAAAGCTTACTCTATTTATTTAAAATGGATCTGAACAACTAATTCAAGTTGCCATAAATACATAGCGGCCCGAAGCAAGAACCTTTCATGTTTGCCACGGCTTTATCTGTATTGTTCGCCGGAGCAAAAAGCAAGCGTAAAATATAGCGCCCCCTTTATTCCATCTGGTTTACATGAAAAATAACTCTTTGGAAATATGCTCGCCTGGTACAATGTGCGTGGATTTTATATTCTATGCGATTCGGAAAATCCAGCATTGCGCTTTTTTTATACACACATGCTTTATTTTGCTGCATCACTTACACAATATTAAAGGGAATATTGAATTTGACTCACCTTTCACTCTCGTTCTGGAATGTTACAACAAGCGCGGCGCGTTAGAAGAATGTTTACCTGAAGAACTATTGAAAATAAGTACAGTCAACAAGGGTAAAGAAACAGTTTCAAAAGTAAAGGAAAAGTACAACCAGCATAACTTAATACTAGTTGTATAGTATTATTTAATTTTGTTGAATTTTCACTAACTTTCAACCCCCACCACTTCCAATCGCAACGGCTCTCAGTAGCCAGACTGGTATAATTATAGTCCAGAGACACGCCGAAACACAACTATACTAATACCAATTGTTATAAAATCACTTATTATTTTTACTGACAGTTCTCAATCTATAAGGTTAGAGGTTTGTAATAATGTTTTTTTATATTTGGAATAATCGTTTTTATATGTTACTTTATATACATACAAATATTCTACTTATTTGCTAAGTGTAGGTACGTCTAGTCTATCTAGAGTCCTTTCTTAAATCACTGTGTCTATCTGTTTTAAAGTTCACAGCTTTGATTTGCACTTTTCTTTGAACGTGATTCTCATACTGGTACTTGTTAACCGTAGGTACCTAACTTAGAAATGCTACTGCTGTGTTTACTTTTATACCCCTTTTATTCTGATTGCGAAATATGAACTGTATTATTAACAAGGAAAGGTTGGTTTTGGCGCACAACTGGCGTTAAGTCGTTGTCGAAATGAGATCGAAATGGCCCGACGGGTGCTAACGAGGTGCAGATAATTTTAGAAACCCAATAAATGAGCGGTTCGATTTTGGGGTTCCGTAATAATTGTTAGTACTTTTTGCTAACTTCGAATTTGTTTCCTTTTTTTTCTTAAAATCGATCATCCCGGTCTCGTAAATGTCAAGCAATCCATTGAAATAAAAAGTTAAATAATGTTTTGTTTTTGTGTTACGTTGTGAGTTAACTAAAGCCTAAAGCAATACAACACCATTACAAGAAATTAGTAAAATAAAAACGTAATTGTCTTTGGTTTTCATTGTTACTCGTTAAATAACACTATTTTCGGATTTAATCGCGTATGTATAGTATTCCAGCGGGTAGACTGAGAAAATTATAAATTATCTCTGTCATATTACATATACGCAAACTACCAACATGCACATTTATGAATTCAAAATAAAGATGGTATAGTACATATCAGATGGGAAGTTATACGTTGGACAAAATTGCACAAGTCTGAGTCGTTTTTAATCGCCTATAGTGGCGGAATGTAAACCTGTAAATAAACTTATTCACAGGCCGGTTACCTATGCGATTTGAATGTTTAAATAATTAGTCAACTTCTTCCTCAGCAATGTAATTCTCATCCTGGTACGGGTTTACATTCCGTGGTTGGCATGAGAAATTATTATTTCAAGGCTCCGGCTGTCCCATCCCAAATTACTCTTGCCCATTTTCATAACTCAACAAAAGAATGACAATAGGTGAATAATATAACAAAGGAAATTCACTAATTTTAAAAACAAAAGACATTCTAATGATGCAAATTAGAGTAATTGATTGGATTCGCATTTTAAAAAGTGATTATGTTTTCAATAAATACAATTTAAAGTCCATAATTTGTATGTTAGGTACTATAATTTTATGTTAAATACGTATGTCTCAGAACTATATGCCCCTACCCTTCAGGACTTTTAGCATGTTCATCTGATACCGCAAGGTATAAAGCTTAAGCCACACAGAGAGCGGGCGGGCGGAGGCGGCGCGGGCGCGGGCGGCCCGCTCTCTGTGTGGCTTAAGCTTAACTGTACCAATTTTCAAAACTACACGAATTATTTACCCTGATTTTATTAATTTTCCTACACTACATGAGCATGACGAAATGCGTTACTATTGAATCTATTGATGGTTTATTAAAGTTAAGATGGTTTATAAAAGTGTTAATATTATAACAGCGGGTTCATAATTTAGCTTAGCTCTCTATGTGTACAAGTATAACAGTGTTTACTTTATACCAATCCACTTACTTAAGTAATAACAAGGTACTTTGTGTTACGGTCCTTTTGTGGATAAATTTTCTTCGGGGAAAACCTCGTAGGAAAATGTTTGCAGATGTTTCATCTGTATTATTATTTTTACAAATATACTCTCAAAAACGGAACGGAAAATTGTGAGTTGCTTCGAGGCGCAGATAATCGAACGGAGTACTTTTTAATGAAATAAATAAACTTTTCTCAAAAATGGCCCGCAAACTGGACTTTAGTCGCTACATATTGGAAGGTAAAGTGTATTGTTTAAGGTCAGATCCAAATTAAAAAGTAAAAAACATTGCAGGCCACATATATGGCCTGCAATGTCACATATAAATTCCTTTATTTGTCGAGTTATAAACTTTTTAAAATGTAGAAACTGTCATATAAAAGGAGGCACAGGTCGTATTCAGCCAATTCAGCTCGTATTTTTCTGTTGAAAACGCGACGTTTTTTTATGTGTCTCGAATAATTTGCGTTTTTCGGTGGAAAAATACACTTGCGATTCTGTTATAAAAATAAACGGCGGGAAAACATGATGTTTTTGACGTTTTAAGGTTATGTTTATCAATTCTTAATTAAATTTTTGTCGTATTTTCCCCATTTTTGAGAAAAGCACTATATTAGCCTCGGCCGGAATGGCAATTGCAGGCTTCGTATTATAATTAAACGGACTCGCAAGCTCGTCCGTTTAAACAAATACTCAGCCTGCAATTGCTCCCTTCCCGGCCACGGCAATAATGTACTATTATTCTGCAAGTAGGCCTACTTGCGAACTTGCAAAGGCACTTTTACAACGCGCAAACGCCTTAGGTGGGATTTGTGGGCGTGTAATGATTGAAACATTTACCACCACAAGGCATGGTAAAGCTCAGTTGGTTAATTTTTCACTTTGACTGAAAATTATAATTTCGTTAGCGGACGCATCCGCTTAACAACATAAAAAACCTATCTAGGTACGCATGTAACACCCTCGGCCTCATTATCACTTACTAACAGGTGATATAGAGGTCAATGTTTACCTATTCTACATATATATATATGTCGGATCATTTAGTGGGCGTTCATCTTCTCCAGGTTCGTGCATGGCGGGAACCACGAAATAAGATGCAGTACTCGTAGTTCAGATGTGTATTTTCAATTAACAATCACAGTCAACACTTCAATGATTACAATGATACACTTGGATTAAATGATTTAAGGTTAGAAACGCGGTGTGTTCGTCGCAGAACTAGCAAGACGTCCGACTCGATCCAATGCTCAACCAAGAATGATGAGCATGGCTGCCAGCGGCGCCATGCTTACTTTCCCCCACTCCTCAACTGTCACTTTTGACATTCAGGTTAGCCAACATACCCGTTGCTAGTTCTGCGCCGACCGCACCCAAGCAAATTGCTTGACGTTTCTGAAGACTGCCAGTAGATGGCGTTGCATAACACAAAGATCATCAACAATAATTAGCCGTTAAATAAACATTGAAAATACATGGCATTGTATTAGCTAATAATTCCTAAATTTATCACGAAAAGCGCATTGATTTCACCCTGTGACACGGCCATCTTGACAACTCACACGTCCTCGTGTGAGCGTGAGGTATTTGAAAGAGGTAAGTATATTCGCACGGTAATTGCTCTAAACCTCGGCCAACCTGACCATCGTGGCTATGTTAATAAGAAACAAAAGTAATTGACCGTGCCGCAAGGCTACATACTTTTACTTGTAAGACAATACAATGACATAATAAAATTTCAACAACATAAAAATACCTTAAAAAAACCTACCTACCTACCTTTAACCTACCTTTTATAAAAAAACCTTACACAAATCGCCCTAGGTAGTCTCAAACTAAGCAAAGCTTGTACTATAGGTACTTAGCGACGATATATATACATTACATAGGTAAATACATACTTAAAACATCTTTCTCATGCAATCAGTTGGTCAGGATGTCGCCGTCGAGAGATACGTCTGGGAGGACCTCATCATCATCAAATATAAAATAAAAATCATAACAAAGATTGCAAGATAAACATAACTGTCCTCTTACCTCTTGTCTACGGGTCCGGACGGTTTATCTCCGACGCCCCCTGCGTTCCTGATTAAATTCACGTCCATCTCCTGTAGGTCTAGAGCGCCGGCCCTAGCCCTAGATCCGGGTGGCGAGATGGTCATTGAGCGCCCTTTGGTTTGAATTTATTCGACGTTGCCAGTTTGGCGCCCCTTGACAGCGCTTGGCGCCCATTGACACCCGGCGCCTGGCGCGGCCGCCCCATCCGCCTCACCCTTGGGCCGGCCCTGGGTCTAGCACATGATGGCTGAGAGAAAATGTCGGCTCGAGAGTCGAGATAGACTACGCGTCTTTTTTTGATTGGTGCTGTTAGAAAGTGACGGATGGTCTATCTCGAGCCGACATACTCTCGCGGTAATCATGTGCTAGGCCTACTGTGTTTAGCCAAGAAACTGGCTCCGCTTCATTGCTTCCCATTTGTTTGGTGAAATTTGTTTGCACCTAGACAGTAGAACGTATTACATTACTAGCGAGGAAGTTTAAATTGAACAATACCTACAGCTTATTATTAGTAAACGGGACTATTCAATCGCGTACAATTAAATACTTAGATGTATCTCTTTGAGGTAGGTACCTACCCGATACACACAATTAATAGACTAGAGATGACAGTAGAATATCGGTAATGTTCCAGATCTTTGTCATTTTAATTTAGAAAAACAGAGAGTACATATATATAAAGTGGGGAAATCCCTTTGACATGGCACATGGCACGGTAGATGTCACTGTTTCAATCTCGAATCGGGTTCCATTCAAGTGAAAGTTGCCATGTTTGTTTTGGCATAGCTAAATTGCAGCAACTTTTATTTCAAACGGTATGCAACTGTCAGAAAAAATTGCTGCACGCTCTGGTTAAATCAATCCCGAATTCCGGTTTCCGTGCTTTCATTTCTACGTCTAACTCAAAAACTCCATTCGTACCTACACAGTTCGAGATATACAGGGGTAGATAATCAAGCCCATTAAATTGAACAACTTTCCCCAAGAAACCATGGGCCGAAATAATAAAATTAAAAATCAACTTTCATATACGATTTCAACGGTCACGTGACTAATTCACTATGTGAAGTAGGTTTTTATGTTTTCAGATTTCGACCTATATTCCTAGGGAAAAGTTGTTCAGTTTCATGGGCCTGGCTATCTACCTGATTCCTGATCACGACCCAGAAGCCACCCCACCCTGTATATAGTATTTGTTTATTTTGAATTTTTAATTTACGACGGTCCATGAATGTCGGATGTGAAACGATACGGGGGTATTTCATCAGAATTTCACGTCCGCTGGGACGAAAGGTGTATAAAAATATAATGCGCAAATGAAGAGGTCGTACTGCGTGGCGTAATGAACAAACGACCTCTGGCAATGAGATAACGAGCGGCCAGCCGGCGGGCGATCAACGCTTGTTATTTATCCGACACGCCATTATCACCTATATTGCTAACGATACAGGGGCGATAGTGACGTGACAAGGGCTCAGGATCCGTACTTATCTTTGATGTCAGTGATTTCTTTTATCCTAGGCATAAATAGCTCATTAAAGTCGACGGAACACGGCGAAAAATGGAGCTGACTCTGAAAGGACTGCGATACACATCGGAAACCGTATTGAGAAAGTGGCGAAATAAAACACAGAGGCAAAGAGAAAAATAATTATCTTTTGTAGCCAATCTAAAATGTATAAAGATAGGTAGGTTACAGCGGAACATTATCTCGCTAATATTTGGAATTATTTGGAGCAGCCCTTCTAGCGAAGTACCTCCTTACAGAAGACCACAGCCATAATAACATCAATACTTTCTTGTTGGTTACCGTTGTGTATTTCTGGTAGTATAGTCAGGGATCGTTTTTGAAGAAGTAGCATGCAAGAGGCAAGTCATATAACAGTTGGAGTGACAACGTTATCAGAGGGTTTAGACCCTGCAGAATACGGATCTGCCTGTCTCCATCCCCAAATTTGAGCCGGAAGTATGTAATACCAGAAAATGTGCAGCCCATACAATTTTTTTCGTTCTACATTTGGTAAATCGTTGTTCCGGTACCCTAACTATGGTTCGATTGTTATAGGTTTTTGATATGCCGCAAAGGACAACATTTGTCATTGTATCCCGAAATTTTCGACACTCGATATCTTTTTCCGCCATCTTGGAAATTCTGTCACTGTTTCAGTTTTTTTGCTTGTACTGTCGTTAAAGCTCATTTTAATGCTAAACATGGTTCGGCAATATTGTAGAACACAAAATTTTCTAAAACTTTTGGCTACAAACATTTTTTCTATGACCTCTAGGGACGAAGGTATGACAGGAGTTATCAAAAACTCATAACAATCGGACCATAGCTAGGGTACCGGAACAACGATTTCCCAAATGTCCAAAGAAAACATTTGTACCTATGGGCTGCACCTTTTCGGGTATAATATACTTTCGGCTCAAGTTTGGGGATGGAGACAGGCAGATCCGTATTCTGCAGGGTCTTCACCCTCTGATAACGTTGTCACCCCAACTGTTACATGACTTGCCGCTTGCACTGTTTAGAGACGCGTTTTCTAGTTCCGGGCCTAGACTAGTAAATATGGTACCCAGAGGTGAGGGACCTGCATATATCTCTAGCACTCAACACAACTTATCCTCAAGTCTATAAAGAGTTGCCAACGGAAGTGCGCGCGTTATTCTTCTGGAGTCACAGGTGTCTATAGGCTACGGTATCTGCATCAGGCAGGCCGTAAGCTTATTTTTACGTCGTTTAAAATTTATATATATAGGTGCAATATTTATGTACGTTAGGTACGTAACGAGCTTTGCAAGCACAGTAAATTTACTCGTTACTAAAATTTTAATTTAGTTTTACCTAATTTTCCAGGTACCTCACAATTTAAAAAAAAAAGATACTTATAAAAAATACATCACATTCATTACAAGACATATTGTAACAGCTTTTGCTCCGGGCATGAGACTAAGGGCGTGGGATGAGGGGTACCCGTGGCCAGGCCTGGATCATATGTGGAACAAAAGGGGTAGAGAAAATGTTGGGCGCCTTGGAATTTTTATTAAACTTATGACACAGGCCCCGCACAAACGATGCCCCAGTGGTGTATGGAGTCCCCAAAAACAAACCAGTTTGAATGTTTACTTATACATTTATTTGAAAGGATTTTACACCCAGGCGTCCCCAGGTTACGAGTATTCAAACCAAATAACGCTAATGCTTATCTAAATATATATCTAATTTGCCAATGCCGTGCCTAGGAGCCCTGGAAACCAAACAAGATTATCATTAATACACTACCCCACGCTACACCTAACCGCACTTTGTATGGAGACAGAACGGTCAAATATTACTGCCTATAGAGTAATTCCGCATACCGAACTTACCATTAAGGGCTTGAGATCAAGCGAGTAGTCGCTTTATACTCGGGCATGACTAGCGGAGTCGATGGCATCGCCGAACAATGGGCCGGATGGGTGGCCGATGCCTAGAATTTCATAAATCTGCAACAAAGACGATAGATTCAATGCTCACGCCGAGCTTCATGGTTTGCGTCGAAACAACCAAAAGCTGATGGTATTCAATGAGAAACAACTTACATGAGAGGGCGTCCGAAATCTCCGAGCCAGCCGCCAACATTCTGGGGCGCGATCATACACGAAATTGCTACTTCGCGTGCCGGCGGGGCGAACAAATCCTTCCACAAAACGAGGACAATCAGGCTTACTGGCCCATATCTCTTACACTTCCACCGAGCCTCATGGAGAAAAATAACCTCTTCTCTCGCCGTGATCGAAATTGCATCCTCATTCAGTTGACAGCTCAGATTCACAAGGAAAAAAAAACTGTCTATGGTAATTTCGGCTCGTTGACCTGAAAATTCTGATCTCGAAGTAAATACTGAATTGTAGACTAAAAATGAATAAAAATTAATCTGAACGAGAAAAACTATGCCTGACATCAAAACAAAATACAGTGATTTCCAAATTTAGAAAACCGATGATTAATTTCATGTAACAAAGCGTAGTCTAAACTTGCTATAACGGAACGCAAACCGGTGAGTGTTGCTACATCAAAAAGAACAACTATGAGACAAATGTTGCTAGTATAGAAACCAAGCTGTTTAGGGTAAAGTTAAAAAATCCGGCGTTACAGTACCCATCTAGTTGTCGTAACAATTTTTTATTTCAGAATTCTTCAATTCTGAAATAAAAAATTGTTCGTTTCTATTTGGTATCGAGGCTACTCTTAATAAATGAACTGGATAACTATGACTATAACTTTAGGAGAGCCTGAAACTTACTGAGTCTAGACTACAAAAGGAACGAACAAAATATCTCTGAAAAGAAAAAAAAACACAATGAAACCGAGCCCTAACGAAGATGGAAAGGTTCGATGATAAACACAATAACCCCCTTTTCCATCCATAAGTGTGTAGTCTTTTTATCACAACATGTGCTGCAGACATATGTTGGTACAAAAACCCTACAATTCCCGTCCGCGGAAGGGAATTAATTAAATTCTTAAACTAACAATCCCGCGTGCGACCAGCTTGACTTGAAGCCGCACGCATGAGAGACTCATACTGAGAACATTTTCACTAAGAAAAACGACTCACTATTTGAGACCAACGCTCACTCAAGACATACGAAGAGAAGGGCGCGACACGCAGCCAAGAACTCCAAATTACAAGATTGCACTCACTTAGGGAGCGACTTACTAAACGTAAAATTAACTTAAGAGATACATAGAGGAGGGCGTGACACACTGCCTATACTCCTATTATAAGTTTAAAAACACGGAGGGCGCGACACGCAGCCAAGAGCTCCAAAATACAAGATTGCGCTCACATAGGGAGCGACTTGCCACACGTAATAAAACGGTGCTTCACTCTGCAGAGCAGACTGGCCCTATCACTATATAATAAGCAAGCATTTTAATTTAAGATAAAAACTCTGAACTGTTTTCATCGCATGCCGGTTACACACTCAATGTACGCGACCGAGACTTACGAATTACCATGCCTTACGTTATCCTAAATCTAGCCATAATGTAAGACAACACAATTTTTATCTAAGTGAGAGTCCAATTATAACGAATATCATATGATAAATTTATGCTATTACTAATCCCGGGAACTAATTACTACGCGTAAACAACCTATTCCCTCTACTTGCAAACCGATACCAATAAAAACCGAAATCAGGACATAACTGCTTCCTACGATGAGTTCCTACAGGTCCGGATATAAATAGTGCGTACTCATCAAGCTTAAACAAACAAACCTTTTATTAAGCCAACAGTCGGGACAGATATTCTCCAATCATTTGCACACCTGCAGTCCAGACGAACCTTAAACAGTCTATCTTACGCTAAAACTTAACCATTCTAAGTGCAACACTTCCCTTGTGGAAGGCCGACTTTATGATGCCCTAGAAGAGAGACATAACAAACCGTTGGTGCGCAACAGGTAGCCACCATGACGAAGAACTACTGCCATAAAAAAAAATTGCTCGAGCCTATGTTATCTCTCCCCCTAGACTCGCCATGGTGACGCCAGCGCACGTGATATATATAAAGAAAAACCCCAAGCCAACTAAACTTACAACTTACTTATTACGGACATGTACACCTAATATTATATAAGTTGTCAACGCAAGAAGTTGAAACAACTATTAATGCTACCAGCAGCAACACAGAAAACAAAAAAACAAACTCGAGTAACAGAGTATATAAATAGTTCAGTGACGATAACCCAGCCAAGAACTACTGAGACAACAATTAGTGACAATGGACAACAGGCGGGTCCAAGTCGCTTTAAAGGTGGTGTGACACACAACCAACCTTCCATAGCGCAAAGGGGGCGACTATGGGAACAGGCGTCCGTGAGATACTCAACTAGACGAACAAAAAGGATTACGGCAGTGCAGTAGGCGGGCACCGCTAGCGTAATCAAAAGTATACATGTTCAGTACACACTTACGAGAAACAAGGCGTGACACACGACCAACTATCCACGCAGTGTGTACCCCAAAATTGTCAAAGACATGACGGTGTCTTCAAAAAAAAATAATTACCAAAGACCCCTTTTAACTTACCTAATTAGATCTGTAGGTACCACAGATAGAAACAGCAAAAGTCGTATTACTCCCGGTTGCCAACATTTCAGAAGTCATCAACCATAAGAGACATATACAACGGACTAGAATTCTTTTAGAAATTGACGCAGATATTGTTTTTGAATTTAGACTCGCATATTATGATAAAGTTCCGAACGACAGGTCGCTACGCCGTGTATCCTCTGGATGTCCTGGCCACCGCCCGAGATTTGTGACAGACTCCCTAGCAGGTAGTGAGCGCGCGCTACCAAACGAACCCGCTGTGCATGAACAAGGCTCACCCCCGTCGGATGTCGCTGCGCACAGCTCGGTCACCTTCGGCTCACAAATCGCCAGCTCCGCCGCGGCGTCCCTCGCTGCAGCTCCCCGACCAGGCTTAAGACTGCCACGCCGGACCAGAGAACGGGTCTGTCGCAATAGCTTCCCAAAAGTGTCAACAGTGTCGTCCGGGTCGAATGGAATGTGTAGTGTAGTGAGTTCATGCTGAATTTCGTCCTTCAACAGGTATTCAACTTTAACCGCAGAGTCCATGTTTTATATTTAGTTACAAAATAAATTTCAATTAATTGTACTTATCTGAATACAGATTTATGAAAGGCCGTTCAAATTCTCATTTAATAACAGTAACAAGATGTTTTCAAGAATTTCAATATTTCAAATACAAGATCTGCTAAGCCACCAATAAGGATAAGCGCAATCCAGTGGGCAGACCGTGTATAGCTAGATATAAAGCGGAATACACAAGCCAATTGGCCATACACATTCACTTAAGAACTATAAGTGCAGTGGCACAAAGGAAATTCATACGCTTAAAAAAAAATATAAGCCAGTCCGGCTATACACATACAATTATATCAGTAAGTCCGGGCACAGAGCATGAGAGAAATAATTAACCGAGGAGAGAGAAGATAATTTTAAAAGTTAACAACTTGGTCACCACACACACCGTTTCATCCGAAATCCTCCGAAGGACTAATACACCACCAAAAGCACCTCAGGCCCCACGTTGGGCGCCAATGTAACAGCTTTTGCTCCGGGCATGAGACTAAGGGCGTGGGATGAGGGGTACCCGTGGCCAGGCCTGGATCATATGTGGAACAAAAGGGGTAGAGAAAATGTTGGGCGCCTTGGAATTTTTATTAAACTTATGACACAGGCCCCGCACAAACGATGCCCCAGTGGTGTATGGAGTCCCCAAAAACAAACCAGTTTGAATGTTTACTTATACATTTATTTGAAAGGATTTTACACCCAGGCGTCCCCAGGTTACGAGTATTCAAACCAAATAACGCTAATGCTTATCTAAATATATATCTAATTTGCCAATGTCGCAATTTATACTAAAATGTTAAAGAAAACTACTATAAAACAATATTTATGGAGGACGGAATTCAACTAAAACCTACGGGTGTGTGTGTGTGTGTACCTCTAAATGTCTTTGAAGACTCACATTTGCAATGCCTGCCTAACCGCTTGCTCTAAAAAGGAACCGTCGTCTTTCCCGTCTCCCGGGGAAAATCCAAAGAGCCTCGCAGGAAACCGCACTCCATTCGGGACTGGTTCCTGAACTTAGGCACTGTGCCCGTGCCTAGGAGCCCTGGAAACCAAACAAGATTATCATTAATACACTACCCCACGCTACACCTAACCGCACTTTGTATGGAGACAGAACGGTCAAATATTACTGCCTATAGAGTAATTCCGCATACCGAACTTACCATTAAGGGCTTGAGATCAAGCGAGTAGTCGCTTTATACTCGGGCATGACTAGCGGAGTCGATGGCATCGCCGAACAATGGGCCGGATGGGTGGCCGATGCCTAGAATTTCATAAATCTGCAACAAAGACGATAGATTCAATGCTCACGCCGAGCTTCATGGTTTGCGTCGAAACAACCAAAAGCTGATGGTATTCAATGAGAAACAACTTACATGAGAGGGCGTCCGAAATCTCCGAGCCAGCCGCCAACATTCTGGGGCGCGATCATACACGAAATTGCTACTTCGCGTGCCGGCGGGGCGAACAAATCCTTCCACAAAACGAGGACAATCAGGCTTACTGGCCCATATCTCTTACACTTCCACCGAGCCTCATGGAGAAAAATAACCTCTTCTCTCGCCGTGATCGAAATTGCATCCTCATTCAGTTGACAGCTCAGATTCACAAGGAAAAAAAAACTGTCTATGGTAATTTCGGCTCGTTGACCTGAAAATTCTGATCTCGAAGTAAATACTGAATTGTAGACTAAAAATGAATAAAAATTAATCTGAACGAGAAAAACTATGCCTGACATCAAAACAAAATACAGTGATTTCCAAATTTAGAAAACCGATGATTAATTTCATGTAACAAAGCGTAGTCTAAACTTGCTATAACGGAACGCAAACCGGTGAGTGTTGCTACATCAAAAAGAACAACTATGAGACAAATGTTGCTAGTATAGAAACCAAGCTAAAGTTAAAAAATCCGGCGTTACAATATTACCAGATATTACATCTTTATTAACGTTTATGATACTAGGTAAGTCAAGACCTAACTCCAACCATGTGATGAATGCTTCTAATAAAAAAATATGTACCTAAGTAAATAAATTAATTCCATTTTCAGGCATTATAGGTACTCACAGTTTCGTGCAGGGGGCCGATTTTGAGTGTCGAACGCTCGACTTTTCACTGGACATCTGTCAAAAGATCATAGTTTTTTGACAGATCTCGAGTGAAAAGTCGAGCGTTCAACACTCAAAAATCGGCCCCATAAGGTAATCAATCTCTATTTATATGATAAATAGCGATTAATATCTCTCTTTATAAGATAAATAGAGAAATATAGCTACGTAAATAAATTAAAAACCACCGCTGCGAATACCGGCCCAAAATAATTTAACCACTATTAAGGAGTAAGGTATATTTTTAATAACGCAGTCTGCTACAGTTGTTGCCGTTGTTGGCACATTTTATTGATTGATCAGATACTCGTGTAGGTATATATATTTAGTTTCTCTTTTGATTACTGCCTAGTTTCCCCCTTCACTTCGTAACGCCAGTTGCATTTGTCGGTGCGACAACTGTCAGTCAAACCAGTATAGAGATTTTACAGCGCGCCTACATTTAAATAAATGAGTTATCCCTGCTTGGCACGAGATGCGCATGTCGCCCTGAGCGCCTCACTTGTCAGTTTACTATTAGTATTAAATTTGCGCAGAAGTAGTATGTTGTGCGGAAGCGGGGCGGCACGAATGCAGTAGGTACTAGGTACTGCATCCATACTGCCCTGTCTGCATGCATACTGTGGCGCCTCGGCTGTTCGGCGGTGGAAGTGAAAACGCATGCAGGTCCCGCCCGGCCAAGTCACGACGTAGCCTAAAGCGATGTTTTATGACCACAATAAACTCTAGTACGAAGCGATCTGCTAACTGCATCTAAAAATAGACTGCACTTTACGGAACGAAGACAATACCCGACGCAGCACTCAAGAACCGCTATAAAACAATTGTACTGCTCTCTGTTGTTTGTTTTAAGTTGACACTTGAAAATTACAAGTTCACTAGGCGAGTTACAGATAAAATAAGAAAAAAATATATCTGTCCGACTCCTTATGGTATTGATATAAGATTTAATTTCCTCTGGCTTGTGGAAAAGGTGCTTCCATTTTACATAATATTCAACTAAAGATATGTTTGGAATCGTTTTCCTATTCGTTGCACGTGCTCTTATTGATACGTTAAGCGCCATTTGCAGTAGGCGATTATCGTGTACGTGTTTGATACTACTTTAAAAGGCTTTTAGGGCCTTTACGGCTTAAATGGCCTAAAAGCCTTTTAAAGTACTATGGGATGTTCGGCCCAGTGTATGTAAATCATGAGTTGGACTTGGTGTGCGTAAAAGCGAGCGAGCTAGTAAATACTAAGTGGATTTCATATCCATAGTGGAGCAGATCACAAGGACTAGCTGAACCTCGGCTACACAGGATCAGCAGTCCTTATAGGAAATAAAAGCAGCCTGCGTCTTTAATCCTACTTCTACTAATATTATTTAACCCTTTGACCGCCAAAGCGATAGTGTGTTGTCGCGCCCGCCAAGCACTGTTTTTTTGGTGTAATGTCTAAACCAATAAAAACAAATTAAAACAGTTCATAAATGATTTTTTTTATGATCAAAGTACACCTTCACTCCGACCTTTTAAGTGGTTGTTGGCGTGGTGGGCACGACGACACACACCCACTTTATAGGTTCTTGGCGGTCAAAGGGTTAATAAATATGAAAGTTCGGATACTTACATTTTTTCGAACGAACATAATGTTGACTTGTCATTTTCGTGGTTATAATGACAGATCTAACATAAATTTAACACGTTACATAATCAACTAGCAGGGCAACATACTTCCATGTAGTACGCGTCGTCGCTTGCTAAACACAACAAAGCTATTTTCATGTATCATTTATGCCAAGTACACTTACTAGGAGATATAAGCTGAAAATACAGCGCAGTTACTTGTGCGAACATCATGATAACCAGAGTGCCCTCGGGACTCTATCCTTAAGAACAGTTTACTACCCCTGGGTAGCTCGAAATGCTTTCAACACTTTAGGTTGCTTTTACGAAGCATTAGGTGGGTAATAGTTTTCTAAATTTTAAAAATATAACTTTGAAGCTAAACTATAACTGTAACTAAATTAAATCTAACAAGAAAAACTTAAATAATATTAAAACTAGCTAAATCTAAAAACAAAAACCCTAAATTTAAATAACCAGACAATAAAATAATACCTACTAAAAATTAAAGTCTAAAAAGGGACCCTGTGGCAGGGTACCGAGGACACTGGCAGCGTTTCCTCGCTGAATCGCAATGCAAGAGTTGAGCTCAGCTCTCTTGTCCCTGGTAGCGACGACCAACCGTTTACACAAATCCCGATACAGTTTGTGTGCTGCTGGGCCCCACGGACCAAGGGTCTAAATAATAGTTAAGACTAGAATAGTTGGTACAACAATGAATGGAAGATAAGATTAAAGAATTGAGTTAATTCAGAAGCACGAGTATGAGGGCCATTTTACGGAAAGTTGTACACTCGACTTTTTTTTTTGGATAAAATCGGGTTTTTTCTACTCAGAATCGAAAGCACTTTCGAACCTAATAGGAGAAAAAAAAGTGTCCCAAATTTTTCATACAATTTTCAGCTTTTTCATTCCGTTACACCATACGAGCATTACAAACTTAGCATGAAAACGGAATGAAGTAAAAAAAATTGGCACACTTTTTTAATTTCCCCTATATAATTCGAAAATGCTTTCGATTCCGAGTAAAAAAAACCAATTTTATCCAAATTAAAAAAAAAGTCGAGTGTACAACTTACCGTAAAATGGCCCATAAGACATAGTTAAAACTAAATATAACTAAAATTATTCCTAAATAACCTAAAAATTTTAAAATCTTAATTAATGGGTCCCCCGACGGCATGGTGCCAAAGATGCTGGCAGCATCTCCCCGCTGCTTCAAGTAACGTACAATAACGTAGTTTCTAGTATTGAACCTCACATTAAAGGGTCGTACTTACTCAGAGAAAAGGAACTTCAGTGCGCTTAGCGGCTCAGTACGCTATTACTATTACGTTACTAATACCCGCGCTTGTATTAGATTAGAGCATCGTTAATACCCTTCATGGCCAACCTGTTAGGCCGTGTATTTCCCGTTTTGTAAAACTGGCTACAAACGGAGAATCCGGCTAGCGAGTACTTTGCAGTAAAAGTATTAATATGTCGTTAGGTATTGCCAACCGTATAAAGGTCCCTTTTTCCCGAGAATGGCACAAACGCTGTACCTCTAGTATAAGGTTTTACGAAACAAAACACAAACGAACACGTTTGCGTTTGGTCTTAATTTGTATAGCAAAAATAATTAGTATAATTACCATCCAAGGCCACCAGTACTCTTACCATGAGTTAGCAATGTTTGCATTACCGTACTCGCTAGCGACTGCGTAAACGATTTAGTATGGCGATTCTTAGTTCTATTGCGTAACCGCCAGAGGCGCTGTACTTTTGTCCATACTAAATCAAAAATGTACCCAACAAATTTACTTTCAAAAAATCTGTACGTAATTTTATTGCTGGTAGTAAGTAATTCTTTGAGTATCCGTTTAGCAAGCCCTCATCATTATTTATATAGAATATTATGTATCTATATTATGTATGTATATATTTATTTATTTGTGTAGGTCTATGTAAATATATTCTGTATGTATAGTAAATTTTCCAGTCGGTATTTTTTTTTCTTTTCTTTTAAATTTAGTTGCACCGCCTACAATCTTTCTGCTTAGCCTGGAGGTTGACTGGTAGAGAATGCCTCATGGCATTAAGTCCGCCTTTTGTACTTGAATTTATTTTGTGCAATAAAGATTAAATAAATAAATAAAAATCGTTTACGCAGTCGCTAGCGAGTACGGTAATGCAAACATTGCTAACTCATGGTAAGCGTACAGAGGCGTTGCACGCGTTACCTTTCAAAATGAGTCTAAACGCTTTCATTTGTCTTTTGTTATAAAAAACTTATTCTAAGTATAGCTGTACTGAAGTCTACTGCACAAAAGTCGATACCTTTGAGTCCGCGTGAGTCCGTAACTAAGTTAACATACTCGTAGTCGTAGTTGAACAACTTTAACTCGGACCGGGCCCTGTAACCTTACCTACATTGGAAAATCTTAAGTAAATAGGTAGGTAGATGCTTTGCATGTATTTTAATACGGACCTATGTAGTTACCTACCCATGTATCCAATATTGCAAAAGTAATAAGTTACCTATCTTTGGTTAATTAGTGGGACTGCTACATTATATCGAGATATAGTGCCAGTTGCACCAACGTACGAACACAGACCGGTCATCGTCAAATATGGCGCCGGCAGCTGTCATCCCATAGCAACTTGTCAAACTTTCCATACAATCAGATTTGACGAACACCGCTTACGATTACAGACGGTTTGGTGCAACCCAGCCATAGTCTTATTCGTCAAGGCGGTTATAAAAATTGGGGCCCCTCAATTTAGTGGTCGCTAAATGGGAATGAAAATTTCATTTTTATGCAGCCACTATATGTATGTATTTATATGTATGTATGTATGTAAGCACTTTATTGTACACAAAACAGGTTAAAACAATATACATGTCACATAAGATTAAAGTACAAAGGCGAACTTATCCCTATTAGGGATCTCTTCCAGCTTCTCTTTCTCTTACTATCTGTGTTACAAGTGGACCATGCTCTTTTAAGGGCTTTATCTATATTAAATACCTGTAATAATACATGTACCTTCGTTGAGGTCAAGTGTAATATGCCTATCAATAGTGTACTTTAAAATATACTAGCTTTTGCCCGCGACTTCGTCTGCGTAGAACTCGCTTCATCGCGTTAGAATGTTATTTCATTCTTCTATTTCATGCGCTTACCTAGTTATCTCTCTTCCATTCTAACTTAAACCTCGTTAAGGGATGATTTCCGGGATAAAAGTATCCTATGTCCTTCCCTAGGACTCAAACTATATCGATAACAAATTTCATCTAAATCGGTTGAGCATTTTAAGAGGAAACAGGCAGACAGAGTTACTTTCGCATTTATAACCCGCCCCAGTTTCGCACGGGTAGTCCAGGTTTTAAATTTATTTATCTAAGCTTTTGCCCGCGACTTCATTCGCGTGAATATCCATTATCCATATCAACTTCTACACCGTATTTCGCCGGGTTCTCTCGCCAAACATTGCGCACGCCGGCTCAATGCGCCCACATGAAACATGACAGAGGGCTAAATATATGTTATTAACTTATTATTGATGTAGATGACAACGCTCGCGAGCGAAGCGAGCGCGAAACTTTTCGCATATTCTGATACGGGTGTGGAAAATACTTCATACGCATCAAGTAATGAAGATGAAAACGCGAGCGTAGTGAGTGCGAAATGTGTCGAACATTATGATGCAGGTGCGGAAAATACTCATCAAGTAATGTAGATGAAAACGCGAGCGCAGCGATCGCGAAATTTTTCGAACATTCTGATGCAGGCGCGGAAAAGACTTCATACGCATCAACTATAATGTAGATGAAAACGCGAGCGTACGGCGCGCGAAAATTTTCGAACATTATGATGTAGGTTGTGCGGAAAATGCTCATCAAGTAATGTAGAAGAAAACGCGAACGCAGCGAGCGCGAAATTTTTCGAACATTATGATGCAGGTGCGGAAAATACTTCACACTCATTGAGTAATGTGTATGAAAACGCGAGCGCAGCGAGCGCGAAATATTTCGAACATTGTGATGCCGGTGCGGTAAATAATTCATACGCATCAAGTCATGCAAATGAAAACGCAAGTATAGCGAACGCGAAATTTTTACGAACATTATGATGCAGTTGCGGAAAAGACTTCAAACGCATCTGTAATTTAGATGAATAAGCGATCGTAGCGGGCGCTAAAGTTTTTGAACATTATGATGTAGGTGCGGAAAATAGTTCATACTCATGAAGTTATGTAGATGAAAACGCGAGCGCAGCGAGCGCGAAATTTTTCGAACATTATTATGCAGGTGCGGAAAATACTTCATACGCATCAAGAAATGAAGATGAGATCGCGAGCGTAGTGAGCGCGAAATGTTTCGAACATTATGATGCAGGTGCGGAAAAGACTTCATAAGCATCAACTATAATGCAGATGAAAACGCGAGCGCAGCGAGCGCGAAATTTTTCAAACATTATGATGTAGGTGCGGGAAATACTTCATTCTCATGATGCACATGAAAACGCGAGCGCAGCGAGCGCGATATTTTTCGAACATTATGATGCAGTTACGGAAAATAATTCCTACGCGTCAAGTAATGTAGATAAAAAAGCTAGTGCGAAATGATTCGAACATTATGATGCAGGTACGGAAAATACTTCATACGCAATGTAGATGAAAACGCGAGCGCAGCGAGCGCGAAATATTGAACAAAAAAAATTTGTTGACCTATCAAGTGGCTTTGTAAAGAGGTAGTTGAATAGATATTTTTTTGTTCATAAATTATTGGAATTTACGAAATTTTGTTCCTATGAATTTTTTAATTTTCCAAACACCTATAAACTTAAAATTTGGTAATAATGATTGTTATTACGTATTTTTTACCAACAAATACTAATATATTGATAAATTAGATTTTTTTTCTTTGAAATTTCCTTATTTTTCGTATAAAAACCAACTTAACTTTGCGGTCGGTTCGGAACCCTAAATGTGCGAAGTACGACTCGCACTTGGCCGGTTTTTTTTGCTTTCCAATCCGCCTGTTCGAATTTGGTCATACTTGATGTTTATTGTTACGTAGGTATGTATGTTTTAATAACGAATACCAATATACCCTAAATTTATGTCTGTTACGCGCTGAACGTATTTTATACATTTTGCTGACGGAAAACGCAACTAATCGGCACCTCGAAGAACCTCAAAGATGACACCCATATCGATTATTAAGAAAAGTAAATAAGTAAATGTCCGCCATCTTCGATTTGAAAATGGATAAGTATCATTCTTGTAATGAGCACCTCAAAAAACAATATTTTATACAAAAATGCGCATACTTAATATATAGGTAGTACATGTCGCAAGTGCTACCATGCAACCGAGAGCCCGCCGCTCTGCGTAGGTAAGGTACCCTCCATCGAAAACAAAAAAAAAAACCGAGGTTGCGTAGTAAAGTTTGTGAATATTGATAGCGACTGACTGACCAACATAATTAGATCTCTCATTTCAAACAGTTAATATGGTTTGAGGGACTTTTGTATTTTTGTCTATAGCCTTGAGAGGCAGAGGTATTGTTATTTCACCCCCCATTTTTTCAAATACTATCTGTTTATTATACAATGTTTGAATGAGGTTCTATTTACTTTGCGTCCATGTATATTGTATATACTTACCAACTTTCAAGCCTGTAAATCATGAACTGAAAGACTTCTCATACAAAGTTTAACCCCTCTTTTAAACCTCTTTCATCCCTAACCTGTATGATTTTTATAGCCTATAACCTGGCCGAAGATCCAATAAACATATTAGTGAAGGCTGTATTCAAATCCATTCGCTAGTTTTCGCGTGATAGTTAGACATATAAACAGACAGACAAACAGACAAACAGACACGAATTCTAAAAACAGTTGAAACGTGTTCTGTTATCGATTCTTAGACCCCTCCATCGATTTTTTTACTAATATCTTCAATGTACAGATTTTCGACCCTCTTCTGCTTTATTATATGTATATCTATACATATAATAAAGCAGAAGAGGATCGAAAATCTGTACATTGGAGATATTAGAAAAAAAATTGATGGAGGGGTCTAAGAATCGATAACAGAACACATTTCAACGGTTTTTAAAATTCGTGTCTGTTTGTCTGTTTGTCTGTTTGTCTGTTTATCTGTTTGTCTGTTTGTCTGTCTGTTTATTTGTCTAACTATCACGTGAAAACTAGCGAATGGATTTGAATACAGCCTTCACTAATAAGTTTATTGGATCTTCGGCCAGGTTATAGGCTATAAAAATCATACAGGTTGGAGATGAAAGGGGGTGAAAAGAGGGGTTAAACTTTATATGAGAAGTCTTCCAGTTCATGATTTACAGGCTTGAAAATTGGTAAGTATATACATGGACGCAAAGTAAATAGAACCCCATTCAAACATTGTACAATAAACAGATAGTATTTGAAAAAATGGGGGATGAAATTACAATAATTGGCTAAACAAAAAAATAAAAGTCCCTAATACCATATTAACGGTTTGAAACGAGAGATCTAATTATGTTGGTCAGTCAGTCGCTATCAACATTCACAAAATCTTACTACGCAACCTTGGTTTTTTTTTGTTTTTCTTTATAATCGATATGGGGGTCATCTTTGAGATTTTTCGGGTGCCGATTAGTTGCGTTTTCCGTCAGCAGGTCAGAACAATGTATAAAATATTTTCAGCGCGTGTCAGACTATCCACATTTAGGGCGTATTGGTATTCGTTAGTAAAATATACGTAACAATAAACATTAAGTATGACCGAAATCGAAAGTCATAAGCCAATAGGAAGCAAAAAAATAAACTCTCAGACAATCACACACCTCGCAGAAGCAACCAGGGTGGGTGCGCTGTCAACCTAGGCCTCTACTCCATCTTCGATAGCGACAGGACAGACCAAAGGTGGTACTGGTAAGGTATTCCAATAATTTTTAAACCAAAAAATATCTATTCAAACCACCTCTTAACAAAGATAGGTACTCCACTCGATGGATCAACTGATTCTTTTTTGTTAAAAATTTAGCACTCGCTGCGCTCGGTTTCTCATCTACATTACTTGATGCGTAATGCGTATGAAGTATTTTCCGTACCTGCATCATAATATTCGAATTGTTCGAAACATTTCGCACTCGCTACGCTCGCGTTTTCATTTGCATTACTTGATGCGTGTGATGTATTTTCCACACCTGCATCATAATGTTCTAAACATTTCGCGCTCGCTACACTCGCGGTTTCATCTACATTACTTGATACGTATGAAGTCTTCTTCGCACCTGCATCATAAACATAATTTTCGAAATATTTCGCGCTCGCTGCGCTCGCGTTTCATCTAGGTACATTACTTGACGCATATCAATTATCTTCCGTACCTGCATCATAATGTTCGAAAATGTTCGCGCTCACTACGCTCGCGTTTTCATCTACATTACTTGACGCATAAGAAATCTTTTCCGCACCTGCATCATAATGTTCGAAAATGTTCGAGCTCGCTACGCTCGCGTTTTCATGACTTAATGCCTATAAAGTTTTTTCCGCACCTGCATCACATTGTTCGAAACATTTCGCGCTCGCTGCGCTCGCGTTTTCATCTACATTACTTGACGCATATGAATTATTTTCCATACCTGCATCATAATGTTCGAAAATGTTCACGCTCGCTACGCTCGCGTTTTCATCTACATTACTTGACGCATAAGAAGTCTTTTCCGCACCTGCATCATAATGTTCGAAAATGTTCGCGCTCGCTACACTCGCGTTTTCATCTAGATGACTTGATGCCTTTTTTCGAAATATTTCGCGCTCGCTGCGCTCGCGTTTTCATCTGCATTACTTGATGAGTATGAAGTATCTATTTTCCGCACCTGCGTGTTCGAAAAATTTTGCGCGCGCTTGCTCGCGTTTTTCTCTGCATTACTTGATGCGTATGTAGTACTTTCCGCACCTGCATCATAATGTTCGAAAAATTTCGCGCTCGCTACGCTCGCGTTTTCATCTACATAAATTGATGCGTATGAATTATTTTCCGCACCTGCATCATAATGTTCGAAACATTTTGCGCTCGCTACGCTCGCGTTTTCATCTACAGTAATTAATACGTTCCGCACCTGCATCATTATATTCGTAAAATTTCGAGATCGCTTCGCTCGCAGTTTCATCTACATTACTTGATGCTTATGAAGTATTTTCCTCCCCTGCATCATAATGTTTGAAAATTTTCGAGCGCCCTACTCTCGCGTTTTCATCTACGTTAATTAATGCGTATGAAGTATTTTCCGCACCTGCATCATAATGTTCGTAAAATTTAGCGCTCGCTGCACTCGCGTTTTCATCTACATGAATTGATACGAATGAAGTATTTTCTAAACCTGTATCATAATGTCTGAAAAATTTCGCGCTCGCTTCGCTCGCGTATTCATCTACAGTATTTTATATGTATGAAGTATCTTCCGCACCTGCATCATAATGTTCGTAAAATTTTGCGTTCGTTACGCTCGCGTTTTCATCTGTATGACTTTATGCGTATGAATTATTTTCCGCACCTGCATCATAATGTTCGATACATTTCACGCTCGCTACGCTCGCTCGCGATTTAATATGCATGACTTGATGCGTATGAATTATTTTCCGCACCTGCATCATAATGTTCGAAACATTTCGCGCTCGCTACGCTCGCGTTTTCATCTACAGTAATTGATTCGTACCTATGAAGTCTTTTCCGCACCTACATAAGAATGTTCGTAGCATTTCACGCTCGCTACGCTCGCGTTTTCATCTACATGACTTGATGCTTTTGCTGTCTTTTCCACACCTGCATCATAATGTTCGAAACATTACAAGCTCGCTGCGCTCGCGTTTTCATTTTCATTATTTGATGCGCATGAAGTATTTTCCGCACTTTCATCGTAATGTTCGAAACAATTCCTCTGTCACGTGTTTTATGCGGGCGTGTTGAGCCGGCGTGCGCAATGTTTGGCGAGACAGCCCCGCCCGCAGTACCCGACGCCGGCGAAATACGGTGTAGAAGTTGATATGGATATTCACGTGAACGAAGTCGCGGGGAAAAGCTTACATAAATAAATTAAAAACTGGACTACCCGTGCGAAACGGCGGATTATGAATGCGAAAGTAAAGATCTGTCTGCCTGTTAACCGTTAAACCGCTGAACCAATTTATATGAAATTTGGCATGGATATAGTTTGAGTCTTAGGGAAGAACATGGGATATTTTTTATCCTGGAAATCATCCCTGAACGGGGTTGTAGTTAGAATGGAAGAGATAACTAGGTAAGCGCCTGAAATAGAAAAATAGAATCACATTCTAACGCGATGACCGAGTTCTACGCAGACGAAGTCGCGGGCAAAAGCTAGTAGATAAATATATGTTGTAAGTAGGTTATAATAACGTATTCACTCCACACTTTTCAGTTTGGCATCGATCTTCTGTTTATGAAGTATTTTATACATAGTTTCTGTTAAGGATGTGTATATAATAAGCCATTAGATCAGACTGATGTCAAAACCTACTTTGAAAAATGTAGTTTTCGACAAATCTCACAATTGATCCATTCTTTGCTGCTAGCTCCGCAAGTATAAGGTATCTAACTTTTGCCCCCACTCTAAGCGCGGTCTCCGAGATACAAAATCGCATTTTTTATAAAGCAAAGTCCTGAAGAACAAACTTCAGGAACTGATACAGTAGGTAGTAGTTGCTGAAAACATGATTAAAAGGCACTACAGAAACTGAAACGATTTTAGGTCTATCAATGCAGTCCGGACATAATGGACCGATGCATATATTACACTCGCGGACAAAGAATACGGGTCGGTAAAAAACCGTCATATTTCCTAAAATACTGCGAGGTTGTAAGTTTTTTTAATCATGTCATTATCTTTATTTAATTTTACATCTATAATGCAAAAGTAACAGCCTAAAAAGTAATGTTTCCAGGTTTAAATTGGACTCGTAAAAACCCATGAGATATCGCGAAAATCGTTATTTTTGGACATTGATATTTTTATGAAAGGATCCCGGAAATTGCTAATACAGTTGGGCATTACGAAGAACAGTATATTATGTAAATTAAACGAGTGTAGAATATTTAACAAAACTTATTGAGGCTATTTAAACTAGGATGACCCGAAATTTTTGACCGCGAGTGTATATTTTAGCTTATATTTTAGCGTTTTATTTAGAAATCTCAATGAAACAGCTTCATCAAAAACATATTAGCGGTCGAAACGTACAGGCCGATAAAGTAATACGAAACGAGGGCATTTAGCCTAATGAATATTAAACCGCCGGAAGCATCCATAAACCTGCGGAACCACAGACCTTTAAATACTCGGATGCCTTTTTAAATGTCTGCCCCAACTTCAACTTTTTTAATAAGCCAGTCCAGCGGACTCTGCAAGATTAACTACGAAAGTTTGGCCGTAAAACAAGCGGCGCCGACCCCGCGCCCCGCAGCTTAACAAATGAAACTGGTGTTTGAACATACCTGCTTACGTCATCGATGGATTAAAACACTTCTTAATTTGGTATTTGGATGAAACTTCGAGGTGGGAGCTACGCGAGCGCGCGACCGGTCGCGTCGGCAGGCTGGCGAGAACTGAAGTGGCTTTTAAAATTCAGGAGGGTTCGGGAGGCACCGACCCCGTGGTGCAGCCTGCATTTGTTCCCTGACATGAAACACATTTTGTTACCCTTTGTGTAGTTATGATGACTTGGTAATCGTCATAGGTTTCAATACAGGCGTTTCGATCAACTATTGTATAAAGTTTAATTAAAACAGCAGCTACAAACCGAAATCTGAAAGGACTGAAAAGACCATTACTCGAGAATTTTTCGTTTTGATGTAGGTCTATTCGCCATTACAAAGTATTGGTACTCGAACAAACTATATATATATATACAACACAATACCCTGTATTGAGTTTGAAATTAATGTTTTTATAGAGATATAATTCCTTAAATAAAAACTAAATTTATCTTGATTAACACATACACGTACATTTCAACCTATGCAATATGCATATACCTATTAGGTATACAGGTAAGGATCGCCCTAATACAACGCGATGATCGTCGAAATATATTGAACTCGAATAGGTGTCCTACAGGGGTCGTCCTAAAATAAACGCGACTACGCGATTATCGCGCGAATTCGCGACTTTTACTAGCAAATATTCCAAGTTGAAGTCGCGCGATCGCGCGATCATCGCGTAGTCGCGTGTGTATTAACTAGGACGATCCCGTAGGTATTCGTGCCTACTGTGGATTATCCTGTAAGCGGAACTAAATCATAATTCTAATAAAGCGAGGTGTTAACTCAATTGAGAAGGAGTTTAATACGTAAGCAGTAACAAAGAGTTGAATGTCTTTTAGATTACTTACTTACTGTTTCATTCGTAACTAACATTAATATAAATTAAACCTGAAACATAAAGACTTATAGAATCATGCCATCAAGCAAGTTTCGATGAATCATAGTTACTGATATAGGTATATCTTAGACCTTATGAAGACATGAGTGATTCGTTTTATTACATAACATTATTGTATTTGGTGTTCTTATATGGGACGCGCGCAACCGCCGCACAGTATATTATAAAGCGGGGTCTTACCTACGGTTTTTGAACTTATTAAAGAGGATTTACTATATGGGTGTAGATAAAATATTTTTTACTTATTTCTAAAAAAAAATTATCTCCGTTTACAGTCAGCAGCAATGGTTGCTACGCTGGCGAGGTGTTCAAAATGATCTGCACACGGTCTTATTCCCTTATAAGAAAGATGTGTGAATATCATTTTGAGCACCTCGCCCGCGTAGCAACCATTGCTGCTGACTGTACACGTGTCAGAATCCACCAGTTTTATTAAAATGTTAACTTCACCTTTTAGTTAAACGTGCACACGAAAACTCCCTAAAACCACAACACAACCTAAAACGTACCTATACAAATGATAATATACAATGAAATATATGTAGATATATGTTAGGTACATATATTAGTATATGGATTGCCCTCCACACTTTATTCGGTCCAGTGCCCCGTATAGTTTATTGTACAAAATCCGTCGAGTATAATAAAACTAAGTGGTAATAAGCAGCCACGTTTGCCTCCTTTGCGGTACTGCTGGCCTGGTCCCAAAATGAGCTTCGGCCGTGTCTAATGTCTGTCCCGTATTTGATATATCCACGTTCATTATGTAGCCCTGTCCCACGTCGGAGATCTGACAAGAGCCACGGCGTAGTCACATGACGTAGTGGTGAGATTATATCGTATATCACACACACACACATTTTTGAAGTTCTAATTTCCCGTTTCCCGCCACGCTATGCATGCAGCGCAGATGCAGCGCTACGCAGCAGCCCGTAGCGTAGCTTAACCCATTCAGTGCCAAGAACCCGCCTAGCGGGCGCTCTGCTCGTAGACGCGTAGCCGATACCATGCGCTACGAAAAGCTTGGTAGTGGTAGGCTTGGAAAGTGTTAAGGCGCACGGGTGGGAAAGCTCTCTCCATACAAACTTTGTGCAAGTTTTTCTTTGCTTGTATTTGCATTACACTTATGATTTTTGGTCAGTAGGTATGCTCATTTTTCCGTTAGCCATAACCTGGAGAAATATTTTAGTTTTTTTTTTTTTTAATTTATGATTATATTTTCTTGAGATTCTTCGTATATGCAATATTTACAAGCAAAAACACGGGTGTGCTAAAACCGATGAATAAAACGTGCACAGAGTTTGTATGGAGAAGGCCTTGCCCTACCCTGCGCCTTAATCTCCATAAGTAGCAAAAGCGCCGGTAGCTCTGACGTATGTGTGTCGTGATTAACGTTGAATGGGATATACAGCCTAATTGAAAAACAAATTCATTATTATCAGAGATATTAACGACTTCAAATCGACACCACAATAGTACATTTTTGGTTAATTGCATTATGAAATCCAAATTTAAAAGAAATGGTATGTTAAATTTAAATGACAGCGGTATAAATTTAAATATTGCCTACGGGATCTTTAAGAGATTTTTTCTTTCAAGTCGTCTCGCTGGGAGCTTCAAGGGGCTTCTCGAGAGCTTGTCTTGTTATGAGCCGCCTCTCATTAAGACTGAGCTCCTGGTTGATACAGCTACGGTTGAATCGCTATATTTTTTTTAAATAGGAATTTTGCAATACAATCTATACATATAATAAAGCAGAAGAGGGTCGAAAATCTGTACATTGAAGATATTAGTAAAAAAATCGATGGAGGGGTCTAAGAATCGATAACAGAACACGTTTCAACTGTTTTTAGAATTCGTGTCTGTTTGTCTGTTTGTCTGTTTGTCTGTCTGTTTATTTGTCTAACTATCACGCGAAAACTAGCGAATGGATTTTAATACAGCCTTCACTAATATGTTTATTGGATCTTCGGCCAGGTTATAGGCTATAAAAATCATATAGGTTAGGGATGGAAGGGGGTGAAAAGAGGGGTTAAACATTGTATGAGAAGTCTTTCAGTTCATGATTTACAGGCTTGAAAATTGGTAAGTATATACATGGACGAAAAGTAAATAGAACCCCATTCAAACATTTTATAATAAACAGATAGTATTTGAAAAAATGGGGGGTGAAATAACAATACCTCTGCCTCTCAGGGCTAAAGACAAAAATACAAAAGTCCCTCAAACCATATTAATTGTTTGAAATGAGAGATCTAATTATGTTGGTCAGTCAGTCTCTATCAATATTCACAAACCTTACTACGAAACCTCCGTTTTTTTTTTGTTTTCGATGGAGGGTACCTACGCAGAGCGGCGGGCTCTCGGTTGCATAGTAGCACTTGCGACATGTACCTATAATCTATATATTAGGTATGCGCATTTTTGTATAAAATATTGTTTTTTGAGGTGCTCATTACAAGAATGATATCCATTTTCAAATCGAAGATGGCGGACATTTATTTATTTACTTTTCTTAATAATCGATATGGGTGTCATTGAGGTTCTTCGAGGTGCCGATTAGTTGCGTTTTCCGTCAGCAAAATGTATAAAATACGTTCAGCGCGTAACAGACATAAATTTAGGGTATATTGGTATTCGTTAGTAAAATATACCTACGTAACAATAAACATCAAGTATGACCAAATTCGAAAGTTATAGGCGGATAGGAAGCAAAAAAAAAAACAATTCTCAGAAAATCACATAACTCTTAGAAGCAACCAGGGTGGGTGCGCTATCAACCTAGGCCTCTACTCCATCTTCGAAAGTGCAGACCGAAGTAGGTATTCAGTTATACCTATGTTTTACAATAAAGCACTTTGAACTTTGAAAGGTATTCCACTAATTTATGAACAAAAAAATATCTATTCAACCACCTCTTTCCAAAGCCATTTGATAGGTCAACAATTTCTTTTTGTTCAATCATCTACATTGCTTGATGCGTATGAAGTATTTTCCGTACCTGCATCATTATGTTTGAATCATTTCGCACTCGCTTTTTTATCTACATTACTTGACGCGTAGGAATTATTTTCCGCACCTGCATCATAATGTTCAAAAACGTTAGCGCGCGCTACGCTCGCTTTTTCATCTACATTACTTGATGCGTTTGAAGTCTTTTCCGCACCTGCATCATAATGTTTGTAAAAATTTCGCGTTCGCTACGCTCGCGTTTTCATCTGCATGACTTGATGCGTATGAATTATTTTCCGCACCGGCATCATAATGTTCGAAATATTTCGCGCTCGCTACGCTCGCGTTTTCATACACATTACTTGATGAGTATAAAGTTTTTTCCGCACCTGCATCATAATGTTCGAAAAATTTCGCGCTCGCTGCGCTCGCGTTTTCTTCTACATTACTTGATGAGCATTTTTCGCATCTACATCATAATGTTCGATAATTTTCGCGCGCCCTACACTCGCGTTTTCATCTACATTATAGTTGATGCGTATGAAATATTTTCCGCACCTGCATCATAACGTTCGAAACATTTCGCGCTCACTACGCTCGCGTTTTCATACACATTATTTGATGAGTATGAAGTATTTTCCGCAATTGCATCATAATGTTCGAAAAATTTCGCGCTCGCTGCGTTCGCGTTTTCTTCTACATTACTTGATGAGCATTTTCCGCACCTACATCATAATGTTCAAAAACTTTAGCGCGCGCTACGCTCGCTTTTTCATCTACATTACTTGATGCGTTTGAAGTCTTTTCCGCACCTGCATCATAATGTTCGTAAAAATTTCGCGTTCGCTACGCTCGCGTTTTCATCTGCATGACTTGATGCGTATGAATTATTTTCCGCACTGGCATCATAATGTTCGAAATATTTCACGCTCGCTACGCTCGCGTTTTCATACACATTACTTGATGAGTATGAAGTATTTTCCGCACCTGCATCATAATTTTCGAAAAATTTCGCGCTCGCTGCGCTCGCGTTTTCTTCTACATTACTTGATGAGCATTTTCCGCACTTACATCATAATGTTCGAAAATTTTCGCGCGCCGTACGCTCGCGTTTTCATCTACATTATAGTTGATGCGTATGAAGTCTTTTCGGCACCTGCATCAGAATGTTCGAAAAATTTCGCGCTCGCTGCGCTCGCGTTTTCATCTACATTATTTGACGAGTATTTTCCGCACCTACGTCATAATGTTCGATAATTTTCGCGCGCCCTACGCTCGCGTTTTCATCGACATTATAGTTGATGCGTATGAAGTATTTTCTTCACCTGCATCAAAACATTTCGCGCTCACTACGCTCGCGATTTTCTTCATTTCTTGATGCGTATGAAGTATTTTCCGCACCTGCATATTAATGTTCAAAAATTTCGCGCTCACTGCGCTCGCGTTTTCAACTACATTACTTGATGAGTATAAAGTATTTTCCACACCTACATCATAATGTTCGAAAATTTTCGCGCGCCCTACGCTCGCGTTTTCGACTACATTAGTTGATGCGTGTGAAATCTTTTCCGTGCCTGCATCATAATGTTCGAAACATTTCGCACTCACTACGCTCGCGTTTTTATTTTCGTTACTTGATGCGTATGAAGTATTTTCCGAACCTGCATCACAATGTTCTTTTTTTTCATTTTGCGCTCGCTACGCTCGCATTTTCATCTACATTACTTGGTGCGTATGAAGTCTGTTGCACACCTGCATCGTAATGTTTGATAGAATTCGCGCTCGCTGCGCTCGCGTTTTCATCTTCATTACTTGATGCGTATGAAGTATTTTCCACACCCGTATCAGAATATGCGAAAAATTTCGCGCTCGCTCCGCTCGCGCGCTTTTTCATATACTTCCTTCTTAATATATATTTTGTCCTCTGTCATGTGTTTCATGTGGGCGCATTGAGCCGGCGTGCGCAATGTTTGGCGAGACAGCCGGTGTAGAAGTTGATATGGATATTCACGCGAATGAAGTCGCGGGAAAAAGCTTAGATAAATAAATTTAAATCATAAAAAATCCTCTCCCTGTGATCCTGATCTAAACTGTTTAAAACTGGACTACCCGTGCGAAACCGGGGCGGGTTATACATGCGAAAGTAACTCTTGCCTGTTTCCCCTTAAAATGCTCAACCGATTTAGATGAAATTTGGTATGGATATAGTTTGAGTCCTAGGGAAGGACATAGGATACTTTTATCCCGGAAATCATGCCTTAACGGGGTTTAAGTTAGAATGGAAGAGAGATAACTAGGTAAGCGCAAGAAATATAAGAATGAAATAACATTCTAACGTGATGACCGAGTTCTACGCAGACGAAGTCGCGGGCAAAAGCTAGTACAATATAAAACAATACTTTCATTTTTAGGGTTCCGTACCCTATTACTAAGACTCCGCTGTCCGTCTGTCCGTCTGTCACCGGGCTGTATCTCATGAACGCGTTATGATAAATGCAAGTTTGATTTCTTGATCTTAAGTAGGTTAAGTATTATCATTTATCATTGTAATAAGCATATTTTTGTGAGAAAATGGCTGACTGTCGAGTTTCTTTCGGCGTTTCTTCTCGGCAGTGGCCTCTGTGAAACGCTAGTAGGGTTTGACTTGTAAAAGTGCCATTGCGGCCTACTTACAGAATAAAGTTCATTTTATTCATTTTTTATTTTTAGCGTTATGCAAACTTAAGCAACGTGGGCCGCGGTCAGTACATGGATGGGTGACCGCTTTAAGTGGTTACTAACTGAGCGCTCGCGTGCTTTGGAAGGCACGTTAAGCCGTTGATGCTGTCTATGGTAGCAGTCGTTAAGATAAGTTGGAGGCCTTCGGGCGGCTTGAAAACTTGTAACAGTCAAGTTGCCCACTCACTTGACAAAGGGGGGTCGAAGTTGCACCACGTCCGTAGGGAAAGTACCCACCGCTACCCTACACGTGACCCCTGGGTGGTTCTAAAAGTGCAACAAAAACTGGCAACCGTACTGTCTTCTCGAAGATCTCACGGTTCGTAATAAATGCCATACGATAAATAATAAATGTACATCATAGGGCCTTGTCCATTACTGGTAGTGTCACCCTAGGTAGGTACCAATTTCCATCCTTTTTAGGGTTCCGGGATAAGGAACCGTTATAAATTCGCCATGTCCATCCGTCCGTCCGCGGCCTAGCTCAGTAACCATTACTACTAGAAAGCTGTAATTTAGGTAAGTTTGGCATATTGATCACGCCGACAAAACCTGTAGCATACCTTGTATTCGCATAAGCGTCTGCTGACCCTCATTTGCAGGATGGCTTACTGCGCTGCGCCTTTGCTCGATTGATCATCATCATCCTCCTAGCGTTATCCCAGTATAGTTGCGTCCTGAAGGATGCCTGGGGTCCGCTTCCTAATCCCAAGATTTAACGTAGGCTCTAGTGTTTACGGAAGCGACTGCCATCTGACCTTCCAACCCCGAGGGGAAACTAGACCTTATTGGGATTAGGCTTAGTCAAGTGAGTGGGCAACTTGACTGTTAGAAGTTCTCAAGCCGCCCGAAGGGCTCCAACTTATCTTAACGACTGCTGCCATAGACAGCAACCGGGATCAACGGCTTAACGTGCCTTCCAAAGCACGGGAGCGCTCAGTTAGTAACCACTCAAAGCGGTCACCCATCCAAGCCCTGACCGGTGCCCACGTTGCTTAACCTTAGATACCGCAAGCGGTACCCGGCGCCGCTGGGCCACGAGCGCCTTTGCTCGATTGATATCCTTTAAATATTTCACTTATCGGGGTTCCGCCACACGTTTCACGCTGTAATGACAAACATTGATTTAACTACAGTACGAAAGTGTAAACATTTCCTATATTGTCCATGCTACGGGACGCTGCACTAAAATACGCCAACTACTTGCCTCGTCGGATGCAGCTTTTATTTTCGTTTATTTTTGTAGAATGAACTTTTGACATGTTTATTTATCAATAATGGACTTAGTAACGTAAATTGTCAAGCGCATTTTTAGGCCGCGGTTGTAATCTTTTTGTAACTAAAATATTAGGTAACTGGTATTGTATCATTTTGAATTGTAAACTAAGACTTAGAAATTTTGGAACGATGACAAGCAAGCGTATAGAAGGCGAACATCGCTCGCAAAATGACAGTTCTTTTCCAGGCTTTTACGAGCCAACACGAAAACCGTCCATGTGCGCGTCCGCGAACATGCCGGACGCGCTGCAGTGTCACGGCACGGCAGCCGCAACAGTACGCGAAGGCATTGTTGTATTACGTATTGAGTTCTTGGCTCGCTGCATGCTAGTTCACAGGCTGCAGGTGTACTGCGAAGTGTCATAAATTTGCTATTCTAGCGAGGCCAGTTTTCTGGGCACACTAGCGCCAAAGAACTGGGGATTTTTTTTTCATTTATAAGTCTTAATTTTGTTATGTGTTTTGCTTGTTTATTGTTGTATTTTTTATTTTATTTTATTTAAAAGGCACACAAAACAGGTTACATTCATTATATAGCAACAATAACATAATTGAAAGGTTCTGGAATGTAACGCCACCCAAAACATGCATGCACAACATGATTACAAATAATGAGCGAATGTATTGTATATAAATCGCCCTAATGCAATTGGAACAGTATATATTATATTAACCATAGAGACAAACTGCGAAATATACGTATTGTAATGTGCCTCAATATTAAGATTGGAGAACTTGGAATTATTATTTACTTACCTTCTGCCACAAAGTAAATAGCGGCGGCGCGCGCCGGAGCAGAGAGTCCGCTCAGTACAAAGTGCCATTTTCGCCGCACGCACACAGACGTAACATTTACAGGCATTCTCGGTTGATTTCGGACGAGCTTAGTCGCGACATGGTCGCGACTGTCACTGTCGCGTCGCGAGTGCTAGATGTGCGCGCGTTGATCACTTGACGTCCCCGCCGCTACGTAGGTACTTTGTGTCACGTACGTCAAAATGAATAACCGATATTATTACAGTTGGAATGTATTTTATTGTTTAAATACACTTAAATACAACAAAAAACTGTGCCTACACTTTCTTAAAATTTTCAAACGATATTGAAAGGTAAATAAAACGATTTTCTCATTTTGGTAGTTACAATACGTAGGTAGGTAGGTAATTTTTTGAAACTAGCCGCTTTGATAACGGCGATCAACCATTACACATTCATCTTATTGTTCGCTGGTAAAACGCCAGTATTTAAGTACTATGGTTTAGTTAAGTAGGTACCTAATTAAATAGGTATATTCTTTGTTGGCGCTCTCGACCGCCGCCCGTCACAAGTCACAACTCGCAGCGGGTCACGCATCAATTTATTAGGGTTCCGTACCCGAAGGGTCAAAACGGAACCCTATTGGTGTCGCCCAGACGTCCGTCCGTCCGTCCGTCGTCTGTCACAAAATTTGTTCCGAAGAATTTTTAGACTTCTCATTGACCTATGAACTTGAAATTTGGTGACAATGTTCAATATTACGTATATTTTAACAAAAAATACTAATATATTGATAAATCATATTTTTGAGGTTGATTCGGAACCCTAAATGTGCGAAGTCCGACTCGCACTTGGCCGGTTTTTTTATTAAGATACGCTGGTTCATATTTAAATGTCATGTTGAAGAATTTTTAATATACCTGCTCCTTTTTAAAATTCAGAATAAATACAGAAGCAACCCTGTGAGTCAGGCAAGTTTAGGTATGTATTTTCAAGAACGGCGGGAACGGACCTTCTGTATATTCTTTATTTTGTGCTTCTGCTCTCCGTAATAATAATGTTGACCTCAACTTCAGTGAACATACTAATGAACACAATACTATGCAGCGTAGCGTTTTCCCGGGGGATCAAAGTTTCTCGGTATCACGTAATCAGAATGTACATCTACCTGCACACTTATAAGGGTGAGTGAGCGCTTACGAACTTTCCCGAGTAACTTATTAGTTGTAGAAACTCAGAGCGCACTCGCACAAGTACTTAATCCGGAGTCTGTAGAAAACTGAGCAATTTATCACTGGAGTAGTTCTGCCGCAATTGGGATGCGTTCGTTTGAGACACACCGCGATCTTGCTAGGGAAGCTTAACAGGCTAGCATATTGAAATCATCACATTAATACACATCACAAGAAATTGTTAGAAATAATAATAGATTAATAATAAGTTAGTAAAAGCACGAAGCAACGAAATGTTCATTGGATTGCACATGCAAAGCCATCCAATGAGTAATGATAGGGCTGTCCATCCTTAACAAAACGCATAAACGTGCTATTTATACATTTTGGTTTCTTTTACTCTAAAGTACGCTCATAGTAAAATGTATGTCCCGTCCGGCCCGTTCATATTGTTTCTTGCATAGAAATTGTACCTATGTCATAACCTTGCCGTATGCCACATTCCAGTCTATAAGGTTCCGTAACTTCTCCTGCCTACGTCACTCGGTTTTCCTGATTAAGATACCAATACCTGAGAAGATGGATGAGCTCTGGCGGTAGCTTCGACTCTTCTAATTTTGACCATAAGGTGTCGTATGGGACGAGATCAAACGCCTTGGAAAGGTCCAAGAAACAGGCATATATAGGCGTCTTTCTATCTGTGTAGTACTTGACAGTGTGCTTCAAACTAAGAATTGAATAGTCATAGTACTTCAGGAAGTCTTCTTTTTAAGAAGCAGTAATGCTTGGAATCTTTAGTATGATCTAGACGTATTTAGTTGACACCAGCAAGGCCACGCGTGAGTACAGGGTACATGCCATGCTACGCTAAGATATGACGCGCAAGTCTGTTATTTTTTATAGGCAAGCATCCTGTTGAATAGTGAGTATTCCTACGCCTACTAGATTTCTGAGGACACATACATCTATATCTATATAGATAGCCGGCTGCCATTGTTACAACTGCTACTAGGTATTCCTTTACGTGCCCTTTTTACTCGTATGCTCTTATCTTTTCTTTGCTCGACAGGTGCCATTATAAATATTCAAAACTTCATAGCAACCATAGGTTTGTCCATCCAGGGAAGTAGTATCTCCTCTGCTGCTGGGTCACGCACTATTTCTGCCGACTTTCTCTATTGCTATTTTCCTTGCTCGACTGGTGCCACAGTAAAAATTCTAATCTCTATAGCGACCATTACGATCGCACATCCTACGCAGTAGTGAGTGTTTATTCGGCTGCTAGACTTCCAAACTGGCATCGAGTCGGCCGGCCGAGCCGCGCTAGTTCACCCGACTTGCTGCCATTGTTACTACTGCATGTTATCCCATTACACGCCCTATTTATGTGCTAAAATTGCATGAAATTTATTGAATTAACTTGCCTACTTCGACCAGTCTGTAGACTTCACTATTTAAGATCGAATAAGTTTAAAATGATGATCTGCAGGCTAATCGCGTAACTTTATGTACTACCGTTAGAGCATATTTAATGTCAATTTTGAAGTAAAATTTGCTGAGCTAATGTCATAATTTATGTACCCGACGGTGACCTGTAGTGAATGAACGATTGAATGGAAGTCCCATACTAAAATGAGCAACAGATGAAATTATTGGAACCACGTAACTTTTTGACGTTTAAATTGTCCTGTAAACATGTCAATTACTGCATGACAAAGTCATTGTGTCTGTCACGTCAAAACAATGAATTGAACAAAGATTTTGGTTTGATTCTGATCGTGATCAATGTGATATTCGTGATGTTTTTATGTATTAGTGGCGATGTCCTAACTTCTTATTGAAATTAGTTGTTGAGACACACGATCGAGTACGAAATACCATCAATACTTAGAAAAAAAATCGAAAAGTAAGTTGTAACAATGTCATGTGATCATGTCTTGTGGCATTCATTTATACACATTCGTAATTGATAATTCATTTAATTTGTAGTATTCTATGCTTCGTTTCAGGATGTAAACCAGACTCCCCATGATCATGATGATGATGCGATGCTACAGATGTAGTACTCTCCAGATATCCGCAATGTGAATCGAAGAAAATGAAGTAACGCGAACCAAGCATAATACGTGCCTTATTATTCACCGATAAAATGATGAAATAGAAAAGTGCCTTTAAGAATGTACTTTTTCATGTACGCGTCCCACAAGTCGCTTTATATGGTGGGACTAGTAAGTAAGGGCTGATGAAATATATATGTCGCAGCCGGATTGTATAATCCGCCATAGGACGTCAGCCGTAGCCGTGTAGACTCGGACTAGAATAGGTGTAGACTTATTCTAGTCCGAGTTTACACGGCTGACGTAGACCGTATAGGGTCTCCTTCGCCTGTCGTAAAAGGCGATTAAAGGGGGTCACCGGGGTTGCAAGTGCTTATCAGCCTCAGGGAGGGTGGCACAAGCCAAAAGACAGAAAAGCGCGAGAGGGGACTCCAGTGCGTTCTTTATGAGATCATGGTGTCCCCCGCATGAGAGCGCAGATGACGGTAATCGTGGAGTTTTTAGTGGCTAGAAATACCATGTCTGGGTATCTGGTCCGCAGGTTTTCTCCACACGTGAAAAAAAAGGTATGATATTTAAATGTAAAATGTTACAGATGATACAAAGAGTGCAGAGTACTCTCCGCAGTCGACGGTGGTGGTGGGTGGTATTGCTAAGTTATTATATTAGCACCCCATGGATTTTGACCAGAAAAAAAACATTTTGAATCGGCGCAGAGTGTCGCTCTGTAGCTCTAGTATACGTTTTATCGAAACATTAACTAATTCGAACGCGTTTGCGTTTTGTCTCATAATGTATGAAAACACTCTCACCGAGTTTTAAATACGCGCGTTCATCGGTTAGCAACAAATGTTATACTCGCTGTTTTAGTTTCCACTAGTGACCACCAGAAGCGCTGTTCACGTTTTCATACCAATTTCATACATTTTGAGACAAAACGCAAACGCGTTCGAATTAGTTAATGTTTCGAAAAAACTTATACTAGAGCTACTGTAAGTACTTCATAATGTAGGTACTTACGTATATACTTGTATGGAGAGAGAAGAAAGTTGTCAATAAAACACGATGTTATTTCTTAATATATATTATTAATATCTCGTTCTTGTTTGCCTTATTTAAATACTTGAATAATATTTGTATTTTTGGTTAAGCTGGACATCAAATATAACATTTCTTCATTATTCTACTATTTCTTCTTTACGAAGTGTAGGCAGATCTATAAACCTTGCGGATGCAGAATAGAGCACAGGCTAGTGTAGAGCATCGTAAACTTTGGAAAGAACAAGACGGCATGGAACTGCATCAGTAACGATTATGTATTTGTGCTTAATATAAGGAATCAATAATTATATTGTAGGTATAGGTAATAATGTAATCTATTAGTGAAACAATATCACGTTCAAGATTACGATTATATGCTATTTATTGTAAATTAAAAAAAATTAAGTATAATAGACCGGCTCGCACACCACGGACTTTCCTGCCAGAAGAGTGCTGGCCGCTTCTCCAGGCATGCTGTCCTTAATGACATGTGCCGGCCGTTTTACAGTCATCAGGCATATTAAGAAACGACGGCAAGAGACCCGACGGGGTGTCATTAATCCCGTGGAGTATGAGGTCGGGTCCTGGTGTGGGATGCGACGTGTGTAGACACACTAGCCTCGTCGCATCTCCACAGAACCTCTTTTAGGGCAGCAGCCGCAGCGGAGGCGGCCGAACATATGAAGGTGGGAAAATATTCTGGTCTCGGCACCGAATATAATTTCATCTCTTTCGGTGCCGAGTCCGTGGGGCCCAGGAGCTTTAAGCCTCTTCAATCTCGAAGAGGCTTAAAGACGCCACCGGTGACCGAAGAGCTGGCAGCTATCTCGCACAAAGAATTAGTTTAGCTATTCAGCGAGGGAATGCTGCCAGCGTCTTCGGCACAATGCCGCAGGGGCCATTTTTAGATTTAGTTTAGTTATATTTGTTTATAGAAAAAGGTATGCTTCGCTGGTTTGGGCATGTTGAGAGGATGTGTGAAAGCAGATTGACTAAGAAGATTTATGATCAGGAGATGGAAGGAAGGGTCGGAAGGGGGCGACCAAGGCGAGGGTATCTTGATCAGATTTCTGCGATACTGAAAAAAGGCCAGGTCAGAAGCTCCCGCAACCGACGAGCCTGTATGAGGAGATGTATGGATGTGATTGAAACAAGAGATGTATGTAAGGACCGTAGTACTTGGCGTTCTTTGGTCTCTGCCTACCCCAATGGGATACGGGCGTGAGTATATGTATGTGTATGTATGTATGTATATTTTTTTATTTTATAGTTAATAGATGTATGTAAGTATTAGTATGAAGGTATTTGTTTTTGTATTTCTGTTTCTTTAATAAATATTTTCCCTGGGATATTATTAAAATGACATGAAGTAACTAATAACTTTTTATGTATATACCTAACAAGTTATTCTACTCGATACTAGATGTCTATAGTTGTACACATTTTGGCACGGTTAATCCGATAGTCTATTTCTAGCATTAAGACGAGAAGCAAGAGGCTGGATTACTTTTACTTTATTAAACCTTTTAAAAGAATAATGTGACATGTTAGTGTCAGTCAATATAAATGACATTTTGGTAACAATTTAGTAGTCAAAAAATTTAAAAAATGTTTAACTTGTAGAATAGAAGAAATATACAATAAATGCAGACTAATATTGACACTTATTTGGTGAGTATCTATAATGTACATAATAATATAAAAATATAATCTTGCTAATAATATTATGTTCTATTATTGGCTTTGGCAGTCGCTTATTGATTTCTATATTATTGTCTTCTCCGCAGCTCTGCTGCTATAATGTAGCAACGATAAAGTAATTTTATGGCATGCACCTCATACTTAAATTCAAACGAAAACTGTGACACAACTCGTCATCACCTGCCGATCGACGTCTACAATGTCTACATGTACCTCGCCATATACACACAAACAGGACATAGGCCTCTCCCGGCGAATGTCTTGATGATTGGTCGCGGCCGGCCCGCATCCAGCGGACTCCTGCCACCTTTACCAAGTCATCAGCCAATATCATAAGCTGCTTAACCCGACACGTCACTCGAAAACTCCCTGGTCCTAAACAGTACAGTGTCGGCACTCCGATATGGCCTGTCCGTCCAAGCTATTAGACACTAGCTTTTTAGGGTTCCGTACCCGAAGGGTAAAACGGGACCCTATAACTAAGGCTCCGCTGTCCGTCTGTTTGTCTGTCCGTCTGTCACCAGGCTATATCTCGAGAACCGTGATAGTTAGACAGTTGAAATTTTCACAGATGATGTATTTCTGTTGCCGCTATAACAACAAATACTAAAAAACATTAGAATAAATATTTAAGGGGGCTCCCGTACAACAAACATGTTTTTTTGCCGTTTTTATAGATTATGGTAGCCTTCGTGTGCGAGTCCGACTCGCACTTGCCCGGTTTTTTAGGACAGTCGATGACTAATATATATATTATGATACATTGAAATGCTATTGACCAAAAATTATGATTATGCATGGACCAAAAAATACTTTTGGGTTGTTTCTAGGGTTCCATACCCGAATGTTCCAAACGGACCCTTATTGCTTTAACTCACGCGTCCGTCCGTCCGTCCGTCGTCTGTCACTCAACTCACACAGGTTTACAGTCAAACGGCTGGAGCTTAGTCTTCAAATTTTCACAGTATGTACAGTCAGCAGCAATGGTTGCTACGCGGGCGAGGTGCTCAAAATGATCTTCACACATCTTTATTATAAGGAAATAAGAGCGTGTGTAGATGATTTTGTACACCTCGCCCGCGTAGCAACCATTGCTGCTGACTGTATAAGCACTTGTTGGCCCAAAGTCTCGTCTCGGACTTGGCCGCTTTTTTCAAGATGTTCATTACTATGTCCTAAGGTTACCCCATCTAGGTTGCCGTAATTTCCGGCCACTACCAAAAAGAAATACTACAATAATGACTAGTCCTGCCTAGCCCGCATCCAGCGCTCCTGCGACCATTCCTATAGAGGTACTTTCTGATGTGATCACGCAGAGAAACTCTTAGCATAATGCGTTTGAAATCCACCAATCACATTCCTTTATTCACATAGCATAGCTGTGGTGGAAAAGGGTTCAGCTAAGCTATATTTTTTATATGGAAAGATGCGAGCTGCGGATGCGTGCTTATGGATGCGTGCTGTGGATGCGTGCTACAGATGCGCGCTACGGATGCGTGAGCGCTTCCCCCCTCACCGCGCTGCCGCTCCCCGCGTCCGCTGTCGATACATCGCATACCTCGAGCTGCGCATCTTCATAGCGCATCTACCTCGCACATCTACATACACTACATAGCGTACCTTTAGTGGAAATGGTCGCATAGCTCGTTGCGCATCCTCGCAGCATAGCTGCGTAGCATAGCTCTAGTAGGCCAGTGAAATCTTACAAATAAAAAAGCTAAAATCGCAAAGCGAGATGTAAAGCTGCATTTTTGGTATGTTATTCGCACCCCTTAGGAGTATGTGTGACTACATTTTGCAAGCAAAAAAAAGTTGTGCTACGTGAAAAACTGCAAAATTTTCGGACTTTTTTCAGGTATTGTAGTTCAATTCAAAAACTATGGGGTTTTGACATTACTTGTCTATGGCATTTTTAAAGTACATTAAATTTGCAACAATTTGAGCCTACCTACAGCTCCGTATGTCTTATAGTTTTTGAGACATGATGTTTCAAAAACACTGCTTTATTGAGTTTTGCCTATAGTGCGTGTTGTTATGGGTTTCCGTCGAACAAACACTTCACCACCGGCCACCAGCGCCGGCTTTTAGTATGTTATCAGGCATATCTCCTGGACCCCGAAACTGCCGGGAGACAATCTCTCCAAGGTCCTAGTTCCTGTCCAAGTCCTAGTTCAAGGGTTCCTGTTAGTTATTATGCAAAATCTGGAAACCCGAAAATTTTTTCCTTACTTTTTTATTATTTTGTTTATAGTTTTGAATTATCTCAATGTATTGAAATTTAATTTAGGTATACGTTATGGCATATTTATTCAGCTTTCATTTGATACCATACACGTGTACGTATGTTGCATAGGTTGGGTGTGATTGCCACTTTTCCAAACGTTTCGGCGGAAATTTTCATGACGTCATTACTCGGGAGAGCGACCTTGGAGAGATTGTCTCCCGGCAGTTTCGGGGTCCGGGAGATATGCCTGATAACATACTAAAAGTCGGCGCTGGTTTCCGAAAGTGAAGTGTTTGTTTGACGGAAACCCATAACAACACGCATTATAGGCAAAACTCAATAAAGCAGTATTTTTGAAATATCATGTCTCAAAAACTATAAAACATACGGAGCTGTAGGTAAGCTTAAATTGTTGCAAATTTAATCTACTTTAAAAATGCGATAGACAAGTAATGTCAAAACCCATAGTTTTTGAATTAAGACGATATATCGACTGAAAGAGACACCCTTTGTTTTTAGCTCACGACAAAACGGGATGCAACACTCTTCGAGAATGGCTTTTTAGACAAATCTCGTTAAATATCTGACTGTGTGCAGGTTTATTAAATTTCCTCTTGTCAGTACCTAGATGAGGTAAAATACCATCATATTAACTTAATCGTGTCTTTTAATAATGCGTTGTTTTAGTAGGCTGAGGAAAACATACGACTGAGGACGACATATCAAGTGAAGTCCAGTTCCGTGGCCATTTAGAGGGTAAGGCCAAATTGGCCTCGAAGAAGCTCGGCGTGCTCAACAGATCGAAGCAGTATTTCACTCCGGCCCACCGCCTACAACTGTTCAAGGCGCAGGTTCGCCCACATATGGAATACTGCTCTCATCTGTGGGCAGGGGCACCCCAGTACCAGCTTCTCCCTCTGGATCGCATTCAACGGAGAGCGACTCGAATCGTCGATTGCCAGCGTATCTCAGATCGGCTTGACTCCCTGGCATTGCGTAGAGATGTATCCTCGCTCTGCATTTTCTATCGCTTGTATCACGGGGAGTGCTCGGAGGAATTGTTCGGACTCATCCCTTCCGCATCTTTTCGCCATCGTCCTACGCGTCAGAATTTCCATCCTCACCACTTAGATGGTTGGCAGTCCACGACTGTGCGTTTCTCAAGAAATTTCCTGCCCCGCACAACCAAACTATGGAATGAACTGTCGCCTGCGGTATTTCCGGACCGATGCGACCTTCAAACCTTCAAGAAGAGAGCGTACTCCTTTCTTAAAGGCCGGCAACGCACTTGTGGCACCTCTGGTGTTGCAGGTGTCTATGGGCGGCGGTGATCGCTTACCATCAGGCGATCCGTTTGCTCGTTTGCCCCCTATAACATAAAAAAAAAAAAAAAAAAAAAAAAAAAAAAAAAAAAAAAAAAAAGGAAATATAGACTCAACTTTGGATTTATTTTCTATCGAGAAAATTTTAAGCATTCATGTTTCGCTATTGTCAGTACTAGGGCATGCAACCGGGATCCCGGGATCCCGAAATCCCGGTAATACCGACATGATTTTCTCGGTATTTCAATACCGGTATTCCAAGGACTAATACCGAAATACCGGAATTCAGTAATTTTTGTTCTTTTAAAATTCATAAAATTGAAACACGTAGTTTATTTTCGATAAAATGAACAATCGCAGTTAATATCGAGTGAAATTACTTGTTTAATATTGTATTTCGCCATTTGTACCGACCCATACCGACATGATTTTCTCGGTATTTCAATACCGGTATTCCAAGGACTAATACCGAAATACCGAAATACCGGAATTCAGTAATTTTTGTTCTTTTAAAATTCATAAAATTGAAACACGTAGTTTATTTTCGATAAAATGAACAATCGCAGTTAATATCGAGTGAAATTACTTGTTTAATATTGTATTTCGCCATTTGTAGTGCTAGTTCGCATCAGGCGGCTGCAGTGCGTCGGGCTATCCACCCGTACGTACCAAATACCTCCCGTGGACCTGCCCTTCCTTCTTTTCGAAGTTGATGAAAGCTCGTGCCGCAGAGCACCCTGCGGGTCTACCCGTGACCCGCTGCAGTTACGACTACGACTCGCTTGTCGAACCTGCTGCTTGATTTGCCCTGAGCTCCGAAACTGTCGATGTTTACAGGTCCACTTTTGTTTCTACATTTTCACTTGATAGCATCCGCTGTTTTCATCAGTTCACCTGCCCTTCTTCCGTTCAAAACAGAAGATATGGCTGCTGCTACCGGGCGCCCCTACGGAACCGCTCGCGGATCCGTTTGCAGACCAGCTCCGTTAGCTGGTCTGGAAAGATGATAATTGTCCCGAGCAGCGAGACCATAAGTTTGATTTCAGGTGAATTTCTGCCAGTTTCTTAATGGTTTCTTTTGCTGGAATCCCGTTCGAAGGACCATGTTTGGCCTCTGTTGACTCTCCTTAGAGTATTGAGTTTCCGTTATAATGAATGAAATCACATTTTTCCTTGCAAATCGAGTGTATTAATCAAGACATATTTTTTCCAGTGACATCCGTCATTACAATTTTCTGTTCTATTTCGTTTGACAATAGCTATTCAAATCTTGACTGTAGAAAAGTTTAAATAATATAAAAAGGTTCGGCGGATGTTTTTGAAGTTATGGTGATGTGTGAGTGTAAATTAAGCGATTCCCTACTTATTTTGCTATAATTAGTAGCTACTTAAAATATTTTAGGTTTATTTTTGCTGTGATTAATTCTATTATGTGAGCAATGCAGCCAAATAACTATTTTAATTTAATTGGAAGTATTATTGTTGGTTATTAAACGAATTATCAAAAAAACAAAGATTTTTAATGAAAAACACCAAAATACCGAAACATCGGTATTAATACCGAAATCCCGGGATTGAGATTTGAATACCGAAACTCAATCCCGGTATTGAGTATGGTCCGGTATTGTATGCTCTAGTCAGTACCACAATCATATAGTCAAGAATCATATAATATCTGAAAATCAGCCCCTACTGTTTGCTAGTCTGGGCAGGACAGCGTTTCAATGTCTCCAAATTTCTCAGTCTAGCGCCTTAAACTACAATACCTGAAAAAAGTCCGAAAAATTTGCAGTTTTTCACGTATCATATAGGTAGCACAACTTTTTTTTGCTTGCAAAACGTAGTTTCAGATACTCCTAAGGGGTGCGAATAACATACCAAAAATGCAGCTTTACATCTCGCTTTGCGATTTTAGCTTTTTTATTTGTAAGATTTCACTGGCCTAGAAGGGATAAAAGGTCCCTCGCTCTCAACATAGTGCATCCTCGGGAGCTCTGGCAACATTGCCCACTTCCAGGAACACAACACTACATACTTGTATTGTATAGTAAATAATGCTATTATGCCTGTGGTCTTCTGCAAGGCGGAGGTACTTCCCCAGTTGGGCTGCTCCAATTTGAGCAAGAGATGAAATCTACTCGCATTGCAAGAGAGTCCTTTCCTATGAGCATGAGCACGTTTCTCGATTGCTTCCAACGCCTCAAGCTGATATTTAACCGATCCATCCCATAGATGCGAACAGTACTCCATCCACCTACTGCCCAATCCCTCTCATCTACAAGAAGGAGGCCTGTGCCCAGCAGTGGGACGTATATAGGCTGGTGATGATGGTGAACTCACCTTCCATCCCTCCTCATGTCTCAATGTCCCTCGTTAGGGGAATGAGCAGCGAGTAAACCTCCAGTCTACTTAGTTAGTTATATGATTTGAGTTCTAAAGTGCCGTATTGAACAAGATACCCTTATATGTAGTTTCACCTTGATTGTCTGTATGTCTGTCTGTCCGTCCTTCCACCCACAGCTTGGACCAGTAACCATTACTACTAGAAATGGTAGGTTAAAATCTTGGAAATATACTTTTCCGGGTTCCGTATCCGAAGGGTCCAAACGGAACCCTATTGCTGTCACTCACGCGTCCGTCTGTCCACCGGTCCGTCGTCTATCACATAGGTTTAACAGCCAAACGGTTGCAGCTACAGTCTTAAAAACTTCACTGACTCTTTTTGGCCCAGAGCCATACAAATTGTCAAAACTTATTATTAAAGGTTTTGTAGCGGGGCTCCCATGCAGCTAAGGGGGGCGCGAATGAAAAATGTTGAATTACCTCATCGAGCGGGGTGTTCTTGTTAAGTACTCGTCGCGTAAATAGATATTGTACAAAATGTACAATGTACAATAAATGTGTAAATGTTGTGTAGATGTTGTACAATAAAGAATATTTGTATTGTATTGTATTGTGATTTTTTGTATTACAAATTATTGGAAATGCAAGAAATGAAAACTATAGCGTCCTACACTAGAACTCTTTAAAACTTAGGTAACAAGCTTAAAAATGGAAGAAAACTATATTCAGCGTGTTTGAGAAATTCACCCTCTGAAACAGGGGTTAAACAGGGGTTGAAAGTTTGTACGGGGACCATTTTTTTGCTATCCGTGCGAAGCCGGGGCGGGTCGCTCCAGTCCCACGGCGGTCCCCGGGCGGGTCGTAGAAGTATGTATGTATATATACATAGTATGTCTGTCTGTCTGTCTGCCTGGCTGTCTGTCTGTTACCTCTTCACGCTTAAACCGCTGAAGCGATTGACATGAAATTTGGTATGGAGATAGATTGAATCCCGGGGAAGGACATAGGATAATTTTTATCCCGGAAATCATCCCTTAAGGGGGTGAAACTTTGTATGAAAGAGCGATTAGTAGGTATATTCCTGATATAAGTAAATAGCAATTAGGTAATTCAATTCTATCGCGATTAACGATTATAGTTTATAATAATGTGATATTTTCTTTCAGGTTAGTTCCCTCAAAGAAATATTACGCTACTAACTTTTGCCCGCGACTTCGTCTGCGTAGAACTCGGTCCATATCAACTTCTATACCGTATTTCGCCGTCGCCAGGTACTGCGGGCCGGGCAATCTCACTAAACATTGCGCACGCCGGCTCAACGCGCCCGCATGAAACACATGACAGAGGATTTAATATATAGATGTAGATCAAGTAATGTAGATGAAAATTAATATGATGCAGGTGCGCAAAACACTTCATAGGCATCAAGTATGGAAACGAAAACGCGAGTGTAGCGAGCGCGAAATGTTTGGAAAATTATGATGCAGGTGCGGAAGAGACTTCATACGTCTCAAGTAATGTAGGTAGATGAAAACGCGAGCGTATGAATAATGAATAAAAGCCTTTATTCAGACAGTTACAATATGATGAAAATTCCAAATATACTGCACTATTGTTTTTCACTTTTTTTTTGTTTTTTCTTCTTTTTGTTTTCTTATCCTAATTGTTGACAACCCTGTCCGTATGCCTTTTATAGGCAAAGGCCTCCCCCAACTGTAGCCATTTCTCCCTATCTCTGGCAATTGTTGTCCAACCTCCACCAGCTGCAGCTTTTATTTCATCAACCCAATTTCTAAGAGGTCTGCCGCGTTTTCTTTTCCGGTTTCTGGTAAACCAGTACATTATTGTATTGGACCATTTCTCTTTCCCTCTTATTGTATGGTATTGTATACAATAAGAGGGAAACGCGAGCGTAGCGAGCACGAAATATTTCGAACATTACGATGAAGGTGTGGAAAATACTTCATACGTATCAAGTAGCGTAGATGAAATAATTTCGAACGGTATGACGCAAATGCGGAAGACTTCATACGCATTAAGTGAAAGATGAAAAAAAAGAAGAAAACGCGAGCATAGCGAGCGTGAAATGTTTCGGACATTATGATGCAGGTGCAGAAAATTCCATTAAGTAATGTAGCACGAATGTAAATCATTTTTAATCATTTGCAAGCCTGCTTAGGTACAGGTTAGATAGACTGTAGTACCATTTCTAGGTATTTTTATTAATCCACTGCAAAAAAAGGAGGAGGTTCTCAATTCGCCTGTATGTTGGTTGTTGGTTTTTTTTTTTGTTGTATGTTTGTTACGCGATTACTCAGCCATTTATGAACAGATTTGGAAAATTATTTCTTTGTTTGAAAGCATATTTTTCCAGATTGGTTCCATTGTTCTAAAAGTCTACTTCTGATGATGGAATCCATGAGGAATTGAGGTAACTCCTCAAAATTGCAAGGGAAACATATAACGATTTTAGTATTTTCGGTTGCAAATCGGACATTTGCATTCAGAAAGTAGCGTTTGGTGAGTTGGAACTGATGAAGAAGATCACGGATGGTCAGAATAGAAAACTCCAACCGTTTAGTGGGAGGTGCTAAGATATTTCGATCAACATAATGAAGCGACTGTGAAGAAGCCAATTTAGATTGTCCTGATGTAATGTTACCATCAACCTGATCTGGTAATTGAATCCGGAAGGTTGGCAACGGAACTCCGCCATTTATGAACAGATTTGGAAAATTATTTATTAGTTTGAAAGCATATGGTTACAGATTGGTCCCGTTGTTATCAAGGTTCACTTGATGATGGAATCCATGAGGAATCGAGGGAAATCCTCAAAATTTCAAGGAAAAAACATTTTAGCGATTTTATAATATGACGAAGCCATTTTAAATGGTCTTAATGTAATGTTAACATAAACATGAATCTGACGATGGAACCCGGAAGGTAGGCAACGGAATTCCGTAATAAAACAATGTAACTTAGCCTTGTTTGGGCTTATTGGAATACCATGAGATGAACTTTGGCAGTGTATCACTAAAAAGTGTGTAATTCAATTCGATTTAGAGTCTGACCAGCGAAACGTGATACTGAAAATAGCCGGGAAATTCAAAAAATATAAGTATGGTATCCCTGTACATACAAGATCTAAACGATTTTGATCGTTTTAGAATTAAATAAGTGAATAGAATATTTTATTGTGCACAGCGAAGTGAAAACTGCATAAAGAAAATAAAACATTAGGTAACACCATGCAATAAAAGGCGTCGCTATAAAGCGATCTCTTCCAGTCAACAATTGCGTAGGTAGCAGCAATTTAGCCTTTGCAACAGTTAACAGGTAGGATTATACAAACATGATTAATAATAACCGAAAGATGATAATATAGATCTTTATATTAACTTATGGGGATTTGGAAAACTTACATACTGTTAGACAGAGAGTCTGTCTACCACACACAAAAAGAAACAACACATCTGCCTGTTTAGTACCCATCATTTATTTAAAATTATTACAAAATCAGATTCCAAAAATTCGATTGGTTCCTCAGAATCACTGCTCGAGTCCCTGTCACTTGTAACATTTATAATGAATGGCTCTAAAGTTACAAGTGTTACAACGATGCCATCTCGTTCTATATATTTCTGCTCCATATGCAGAACATGGTCAGTGCATTTTTTCCAGTCACTTGAAGTTATTGAACCAAATTCCTCAGAAATCGTTTTTTTCTACATCTAGTAGTTTAATAGTAGCAGTACTTGCATCTGGAACAAAACAAAATATTTTCCTTAAAATTATATTTTTAGAGTCACAAATATCGAACACATTGTTTTATTACATTTTATAAATTATAAAACCACCTTTATGTGGTAATTTGGTAAATGGGGCAGGCGGCGCAAAGCTCTGCATAGATGGCGCCACTAGAGTTTGTCACATCTCGATTGATGCACATTTAACTTAAAAAAATATTGTACGTTTAAAATACCGTTATAAATAATAATTAGTATTAAACTTTGTATCTTAGGTTGAGACACTGTCGGTTAATGTTTCAAAGCCATTTAAATACAATAGGTTTTGTTTAGACAGGAGCGTGTAAGTTATATTTTCGTAAACATATACTCGTCCGTTTAGCGCGATAAAAAGGATCCAAATGAAAAATACGGACGTCTGACTCTGGCGCAGCTAAAAGCACTTTTACGGCAACGCGAGCAATCAGTAAAAGGACCGCAAAGTTAAGGTAAATGCACTAGGAAAAATGAGGAAATTTCTGAAAAAAAATCTTATTATTAGTGTATTAGTATGTGTTCCGTAAAATATACGTAATAATAAACATTATCACTAAATATCAAGTTCATTGGTCTCATGCCAAAGAAAATAATGGGGTTGGCGGCTGCCAAACTTTGCCACTAGGTGGCGCCACTGAGTTTGTGCCAAGACATTCGTTCGTGATTATTATTCTCTTTGGGATGAGACCTATAAACTTGATATTTGCTGATAATGTTTATTATTACGTATATTTTACGGAACACATACTAATATATTAATAATTGTTTTTTTTTTTCAGAAATTGCCTCATTTTTCCCACTACAACCACCTTTATTTTGCAGTCCTTTTACTGATTGCTCGCGTTGCCGTAAAAGTGCTTTTAGCTGTGTCAGAGTCAGACGTCCGTATTTTTCATTTGGATCCATTTTATCGCGCTAAACGGACGAGTATATGTTTACGAAAATATTACTGACACCCTTCTGTCTAAACAAAACCTTTTGTATTTAAATGGCTTTGAAATATTAACCGACAGTGTCTCAGCGTAAGATACAAAGTTTAATAATAATTATTATTTATAACGGTATTTTAAACGTACAATATTTTTTAAAGTTAAATGTGCATCAATCGAGATGTGACATACTCTAGTGGCGCCACCTAGTGGCCATGTTTGCAGCAGCCTGCCCCATTACTAACACTATGGAACCAATAGGGGTGGTGCGGTTAATAAATTGCAAGTGATTGGAATCAACCAAAGTGAAACTCATCTATCATTCATATCAATTATTTATTGCAGCCTTATGTCTGCTGGGAATTTTATACATGAATTTATTTAATATACATAATAAAAATCCTGAACCGGAGGGAGGTGAGGTGATGCAGGACCGGGCTAAGTGGTGTCAAATCATGTTAGAGGCCAAGGCTCACTTTGGGTTGGTGAGCCATAGTAGTTTTATACTATGATATGATATAATATTGGATTTCAACACACTTAGTACCTATACGAATTTATCGTCAGAATATTTTACCTGTCATCTCAGAGATTTCTTGCACATATTGAAGTTCTGTTTTGAGCTGACTATGCTCCTCTAGTTTTTGTAAACTCTTCACATCATCATCCTCCTAGCGTTATCCCAGTACAGTTGCATCCTGAAGGATGCCTGGGGTCCGCTACCTAATCCCAAGATTTTTGTAAACTCTTCACAGCATTGGTAATATCATTTAAGCTGCTGCTGTCATCGGCATTCTCCCTCATTCTCTCTGTAATAAAACACACACACAAAAAATATCATTTTCTCTTCTCAATATAACCGGAACAACGGAACATAACGTCTACGTACTTATACGTTGGAGAAACCTCTCTGTCTAACTCACGTTATAAATTGAAGAGAAATTTAACGAATACTATTTTATGTCCAATGAAATATCTCTAAATAAACATGGAATGTACCAACTATTCATCAAATATCAACATCATTATAGTGCACTAACCTGTGACAGATATTATTTCATGGAAATATCGTTCTTTCTCGCGAAAAACAGAGGCTCGTTCTTCCTGTTTCGCTTTAAATTTACACATCATTGTATAAATTAACTTCCTCGCTGCACTTTTAATTGGTTTCGACATAATAACACAAGATAACCGTTTATTATTCCAAAAATTGACACAATGTGACAACTAACGTACTGTGGTTTGACAAGTGCTGGGTATTGCCATATAAAGAATCCTGTTTCAAGGTCAATATCACGTTTCGCTGGTCAGACTCTAATCATTTTATTTCAGATAATTATTATAATCCAAATAATTATTATAATAAGTGATTTAAAAAAGGATTACATTTTTGTTGTATGTTTGTTACATCTCCCCAGTAAAACAGTCAGGTTCTGGGGTTTTTTTTAAAAAGAAACGTTGACAAGCAAATATCTTCGACGTTCCAAATGACGAACCTTTTCTTACGCCGACGTACGTTTGTATGTATGTATGTATATAATGTATGTATGAACGTAAGTAGGCATATTGAATAGCACCCACGTGTTGCCAAGCCAATATCCTCATAATTATGAGGCTTCAGTGTGCTGGAGGAGGCGTTAATCATAAAATGGTTGTCATGTGAAAAATGTAACATAAAATGACATACCTACATAAATGTTGATTGATCGACATGATAATTATATAAATTGTATCACTTCTATCAGCACTATCTGGTGAATCACTCATTAAAGTAGATTATTAAATTTTACACTCTCAGTGGTGACAAACACCTTAGATACTACTTAGTTGGTAATACTGTTTTTTTATTAGAAACAGGGTTCACAATAATAAAGGGTTCAGGATAAGGGGTTATATAGATAGATAGATATTTGGTAATAAGCGGACATAAGCTATAAGGGACAAAAAATGGAGGTTTGTCGCTGTCGGTACAGCTCCACCTCTGAAGCACTGGCAAACTTGGTCATGGTCGGAAACACAACATCATCATCCCAATAAGTATGTATTATTGTTGGTATGCCTTCTCTAAGGAAATGGTACTTCTCCAGTAGGCTGCTCAAAAGATTAATCATCTCTCTTTGACACTTAATCCCAAGATTTGGACTAGAAACTTAATGAAAGCGAATAGAATAGAATCCCATCTGACCTTCCAATCACTACCCAAAGAGAAAAATATTATATACATAGATATAGACATTGTGGTCGTTGTGTTCACACAGGTTTCCTCACGATGACATCGGTGAAGGAAAACAATATTTTCCTTAAAAAACCTCTGTTAAATATTTCGTTTCAGAATGAAATGTATTACGTTCGAATTTTTTTGAAAACCCCAGTGATACAAGCCATCGTTCGAAGCCGCGACAAACAGACGGAAAGTTGCGTGCCGCTTGGCTTGGTTACAATGGCTCTGAGTGTATTTGGTAAGGAAGATATAGAATTATTTGTTTGTCTATGGTTCATATCCTACTATAATACATGACTAGCATAATATTTTATTCCATATGGACGAGTACGTAAGTTCGAGTAGGTAATAGGGACTCCGAAATCCGACAAGAGTTCTCAAGAGAAAAACGAAAGCTAACGGTGACGGTATTTTAATCATTATCATCCTCCTACGTCTACTACCCGCTACCTAATCCCAAGATTTTGCGTAGGCACTAGTTTTTACGATAGTAAAAGTCTGACCTTCCACCCCAGGGGGAAAATTAACAGGATTTTAATTATTAAATTTAAATTATATTGCTGCACAAAACAGAACATTCAATCATCTTATCAATTACCTAATCCTATATATTATTATAATACATGACTATCTAACATAGTACAGTGGATTTCGTTAGTAACGACGACAAAGGGACCACTACAATAACGTCGTTACATCCGAAAGTCGTTTACAAGCCAAGGATACAGATTGTTCAATTCATGAAGACGCACCCCACTCCTACTTACGCTAGACGAAACATAAAGTACATACATTGTACGCGACGGGAAGAAATGGGATGTGTCCTCGTGGATCGAACGATTTCTGGTCACTTACGACGGTAAAAACACGTGTTGTACAGTTTATATCGATTTATTGGAATACATAGGTAATTAAACTTATTTAATTAGAGGTATTTTAAAAAAACTGTTTAATATTGCATTGTGTCATTCTGGATTTTTGAGCGAGTGTGCGTTGTAAGTTGTATTCTGTGTGCATAACTCTTTCAATGTCTATATTTCCTCGACCGTCACCGAATAAACAATATCTTTTCAGTGTTGTCACAGCACATAATGCTTGCTTGGTCGTAGGAATCTTTTATTATAGATGTTGGTGCAACAGTTTCAATAATTTCATCATCGGACAAATTGCTGGCAGTGATAAGCTGATTGTCGATGTTAACGTATATGTATCCCAGTCCACGTTCGTTCCGCTTGACGATATTGTGGCAAGCTGTGCCAATGGTATGTTATCCAATTCATCATCAAAATTGTCGTTAGTTGCTATGATCGTAGATGTTTTGCCGAATCCAGCATGCAAAAATCATATTTTTATAGTATCCGGAGTCACCCGAGCCCATGCCGTCGTTATCATTTCAATGGCATCTAAAACATTCATGGCAAACAGGCTACCGTTTTCTTCAATGTTGGTGATCATTTTGTGTACTAAAATCTTTCTATAATGACTAGGCTTGGGACTTTTGGGTGCATACCGTGGTTCTAGAATCCATGGAGTCGACATATGTTAAACTTAAAATTTTCGAAGTCAAAGTCTAAAAATAAAACGTTATATTAGATGTCATGATTTATGTTCTTACATCGTTATTAAACACATTATAACAGAGTGCAATTAATTTTATCATAAATCTATAATCCGTTATTTTAGTAGTCACAGTTCGCAGGAGACGCGATTTAAGTATATGTTTTATCTAATTATGCATCCACTTTGATACTTGCGTTGTGACAGACTACAGACTTCATTTCGTAACTTAAAATGAAGAAAGATTTAAGTAGCAATTTGACATTTTTGATTTACGAAGGATATAATTATTAATGATATAATTTAAAATAAATAATGTTAGACTGACGAAATTGAGTATTGGTTAGCGCTCTATAAGGAGTAAAAATATAATGAATATACCTAAGTCTAGTATTATATTTTGTTCTTTATGTGATGTGTACTTCCAAGCAGTAAACAAAATATTTTTGTTGTAAACCATATTAAAAGATTGTCCCATCAAAATAAATGGTGAAAACAGTGTGTTGACGTTGGATAGAAACTTACAACGAATTGACATTAAGTCAATGAGGACAAGTCCCACATTTAATGCTCCGCGATTCTTACTTGAAACTCTAAAAGTCCATTATAAAAAAGCATATTGACAGCCAAAATCACTAAAAAAGGACCGGAAATATTAACGACTTTTATTTAGATTTCTGTTTATTTAAACAAAGTTTTAGTTTATTTCGTTTACTGGCAGTAGCGTGTTGTTTGTATATATGTATATACATGTTAAATGTGTAATATATACTTTGACTTTGACTTCGAAAATTTTATTTTAATATTATGACGACTCCATGGATTCTAGAACCACGATAAGCACCCAAAAGTCCCAAGCCTAATAATGACTTTTGATTCTCTTAATTATGCCTTGATCAATAGGCTGAATCACTTATGTTGTGTTTATTGGCAAAAAAGCCACTTTGATATGTGTCAAGTTCTCTATTTTCCGGTGAGCTGGACAGTTGTCAACGATTGGAATGATCTTCATTTTGTCATTTCGTAACTGAGAGTCCCATTTACGCAAAACCTTTTCGAAAATTTCTGATGTCATCCAGGCTTTTTTGTTCGCTTCATAATCAACAGGCAAAGTTTTGACGTTTTTGAAACACCTTGGTTTTTTGCCTTGCCTACCACCAGCAATTTTTTCTTTTCACCAGCCATACTGGTTGCAACAAGCACGGCAATTCTATCTTTGGATAGCTTCCCACCAACACACTTTTCTCCTTTAAATTTTAATGATGTGTCAGGAGTCAACTTGAAAAACAAACCTGTTTCGTCAGCGTTTCATATTTGGTTTTGTTTCCTCCGTAACCCTCAATCAATGTAGGTAAAACTGTTTTAGCCAACTGTCACAGTCACTTTGCGATACACTGGCAGCTTCACCACAAACTTTACTCATTACAATATCGTGACGTTGACGAAATCGGTAAATCCAGCTTTCCGAACACTGAAAGTCCATTTTTCCAAAGCGTCTGGCAAAATCATTCTCTTTTTCTTGTAAAAGCCGACCACTCAAAGGTATGTTTTGGCTTCTTTGAGCCTTGAACCACACCAGAAGTGCATGTTCAGCGTCTGCATGAGTTGGCTTGCGGTTTTTCTTCATTTTTAAAGATTTTGATTCAAAACATTCCAATATTTTGTCACGATTTTTCCACATTGTTGATATTGTGGAGTGAGAATCTTTGAATTCCTTGCACAGATCAACGTTATTTTCTCCATTTTTTAATCTCAAAATAATTTCCGCTTTTTCTTTCACAGTAAACACGCGTCTAAATAGGAGCCATATCCACAAGTTTAGGGAACACAGTTTACGCACCGAATTTTGTTTTTTAACTGAGCATTTAATTTATTTTTTATATAAACACCAGCCTCGTTAACTGACAATATGTGAACCTTATTGTAACGAAATAAGGACTGCAAAGGAATCACCAGTGTAACGTGTTACCTATTTTTGTTTGTAAACTAGCTAAACAATAGGCAAAGGTCGCCGGTCGTCGCAAGTGCTGACCATCTGTGAATGTACCCAACAGATAAGAGAGCTTTCTTGAGTAGTAGCACAGAATACTATAATAGTATTACATACAGACAGAACGGGCACGAACCCCCCCGCACCGAGGTTAGTTACCTCGTCCCTGACAGGCCGGGTTACGATTGGGTTACCGTCGCGTCTCGCGATTCGTCCGCGCCACGCGCTACGCACTCGCGCAAACAATTGACGCGTGTACCGACAGCGCACGCACACATACTTACCCACAGCGCTTAGTTTCCTTCGCGTGTCACCCCCGTGGTAGTAGGTATAAAAAAACTTCGTGGAATTTAAGTAAGTCTTATAAATTTGTTGGAGGTGAGGAGGTCGCAACATCAGCATGGCATTTCTAGGAATTTGTTGTTGATCACTCGCTACACCCAAAATCGTCGTTTCTACCGGAGTCGCTATAGCCAGGGGGAATTTCATATAAAGTAGGTTCTAAGTACAAGGGACTTAGGTGTAGAGTTGCTACAGCCGAAAAGTCGTTACAACCAAGGTCGCTACAAATGAAATCCACTGTATTTTATTCCATATGGACGGATACAAAGATAGACCGAATCTAATACGGAATACGATCAAAGTTTTCTAGAGAAAACGACAGCTAAAGATTAAGCTATTAAAATGTGTATAGGTACACATCTACATCTAAGTATATTACTCAGCTCTGCCCGCAGAAAAGCAGAAGGTAACTTATAAAATCAATAAATCAATCATTACTTTTTGTAAACAAATCGAAAAATAAATCAACTTTTAACTTACTTGAACTATTGGGGGTGTCATTATGACTGCGGTCTTCTCTGTACTAAGGTGTAGGTAGACAACCCCAGATCGACTGCTTCGAATGAGATGACGATCCTCCGCGCCGTGTACTACGCTACGATTCCAAAAACGTATTCACATCCTATTCTATTAACCCTTTTCTAGGCCACGCCAACTTATATTTTTAGGGTTCCGTAGTAAACAAGGAACCCTGAAGCTTAAGCCACACAGAGAGCGGGCCGGCGGTGGCGGCGCGGGCGCGGGCGGCGGCGGCGCGGGCGCGGGCGGCGGCGGCGCGGGCGCGGGCGGCGGCGGCGCGGGCGCGGGCGGCGGCGGCGCGGGCGCGGGCGGCGGCGGCGCGGGCGCGGGCGGCGGCGGCGCGGGCGCGGGCGGCGGCGGCGCGGGCGCGGGCGGCAGCGGCCTTTGTCGGTGGCGGCTGCCGACAAAGGCCGCTGCCGCCCGCGCCCGCGCCGCTGCCGCCCGCGCCCGCGCCGCCGCCGCCCGCGCCCGCGCCCGCGCCGCCACCGCCCGCCCGCTCTCTGTGTGGCTTGAGCTTTATAGTTTCGCCATGTCCGTCCGTCCGTCCGTCCGTCCGTCCGTCCGTCTGTCCCTCGTTTATCTCAGTAACCGTTAGTACTAGAAAGCTGTAATTTGGCATAAGTATAGATATTAATGACGCTAACAAAACGGTAGAATAAAATCTTTAAAAAATATTTTTTAGGGTACCTCTCCTACATGTAAGTGGTGGTGCGATTTTTTTTTCTTCCAAACCCTATCGTGTGGGGTATCGTTGGATAGCTCTTTTAAAAATGTTATAAGGTTTCTAAGAGCATTTTTTTATTTAAGAATCGGTTGGCGTGATATTAAGCTTTGAAGTGATAATTTTTGTTATGGTCAAGTGTCCCCCCCTGCCAGCTAAACGATGGATACTAAGCATGTGAAAAACATCATGGTAGTAGTATATACGATGAATTTAAAAGGAAAACTATCAGAGCTAGTTAGACATCACTAGTTAACGAGTAATAGTCGAGCTTAAGAAATGTACTTTGCAAAAGCAAACTTTCGTACTATTTCCATTGATACCTTAGATAATATTGTTAATTCTGTCCATAACATAGTAAATATAAGTTCGAAAACTTTTTAGTCCACTAAGTCCACATAATGTAACGGGTGGACAACTACGGAACCCTACATTGTGCGTGGCCCGACACGCACTTGGCCGGTTTTGTTTTTATACGACGACGGTGGCAAACAAGCGTACGGTCCACCTAATGGTAAGCGGACGCCGTAGCCTATAACTCCAAAAGAGTCACGTGCGCGTTGCCGACTCTTCATAAAATTATATGGTGGTATTCTTCTTATATGGTGTTGCGAAAACCAAAATTATCATCATCATAGGCCTTTGCGTCTATTGCAGACGATTCAAGCATTGCTGTGTAGTTGCGAAAATCAACATTTTTAGTGACTGTAGAGACCAATGCGGGAACGGCACGATCTTCCACAGATATTACAGGAAAAGTTGACGTCAGAAGCTCTAGTTCCGATTTGTTTTCTGCGGCACCTTTTACTAGCTAATTCGTCAAACCAGGCTTCATCGCATAACTTTCTGCCGTCCACAACACGTTTGCGCCATCCGTCTCTATCAGCGTCAAGTGATTCCGACGCCTGATTATCAATTCGAAAGCCCGCCATATCAGGCTGAACGCAGTCTTTAAAGCGCGTCATTGGTCTCCCAATGTTCCTTTTAGCGTTCGCTATAGCGCCAAGCAAGATACGACGAGGTATTCGAGAGTATATTTATATTCAAGATAGTTGTGTATTGTAAATTAATTTAAGCGCAAGTAACTCTTAACGCCGAAACTCAGTTCAATTTAAATCTTAACATTGAAATTTTAACTACACGCATTGGGTCGATAAATCATACTATACCTGGAAGTGGGACACTTACGCTTCATACCACATGTGCGTCAACGTAGCGTATTACTGTCATGATTTACCTATTCAGATTTTTCTTTCTTTGGGTATAATTCAGATTATAAAACAATTTCAACAGATTAAGGTTTTTTTCAGGAATGCTTGAAAACTGCAAACGGAAGGTTTTCGACTACAAGTTATAGCTGGCGACGGTCTTATCCACAACATTGAAGTTATCACGGCGCACCCAGAATTTAACGATACGCCCTTATAATTTATTTTTATACTTAGTAATAAATCATTTTTTATTTTTAGTTTCATTATTAGAAACTTTTTCGTCCTAGTTGTCCCATGAGACAAGAGGCACTTGTGTTATATATTTGTACTAGAAGTCCCATTACCATCATCAGCGTGTCAGTGAAGTTGAAAATGTTATATCATATAATCACAGTAGTCTCGCAGGAGAAGTTCCGTGGTGGGAATAGTGAGACTTTTTCCCAATTTGTTTAGTTAGGCACTGGTCGCACAGCCGGCGACCAGTGCCAAACTGAAGTTACTTTCATAGTAATTCTGCTCGTTATGTTGCTCGAGCGAGTAGAATCACTATGAGAGTACTGTTTACTACTCGCTGCCGGTGGGACCAGTGCCTTTTGGTATGACGAGCGAAGCGAGGAGGTATTTTTATTTCATGGAACCCCTCGTGCGACAATGTGACATCTGTGACAAAAAATATAGTGCCTCTTATCCCATGAGACTACTGGTACGAAAAAGTATCGGTTGTCCCATAATTGGACAATTGGAATAGTGGGAGGGATGGACGTGCAATGATTGGGCAAGCCTACAAACCTGACATTCATTGCCCGTTTTCCTACTTAGTTAGTCTTAGGCCCGGCGCGTTATCGTTTTGGCGGTCAAAGGGTTAAGGACGGGGACGCCTAAGGGCGAGGGGGATTCTTCGACATGCCTATGGACGCCTCGGCGTGTCTATAAGGACCCTTTGACATGCCTAATGACGCCTTGGGTATGCCTGAGGACGGCTCGGTATGTCTAGGGATGCCTGTGTGTTCCTAAGCACCTAGGCATGACTTAGATTAGGAGGAATTCCTTGCCATGCCATGCCGATAGTATAGTGGGCGCCGGACCTTACTGGTGGCCCCTACACTGAGCGAAAAAAATACTAATAATTAGTAAGTTTTGGTGAATCCCAGGACAAGGAGATAATATACTAACGGTTACAAAACAGTTTTTGATAATAGTAGTTATTTACTAATACCAAAAAAATTGTCCTTAAAACTACTAATTACTACTAAACTGTTTTGTAACCGTTAGTATATAATCTCCTTGTCTTGGGATTTACTAAAACTTACTAATAATTAGTATTTTTTTCGCTCAGTGTAGATATGCTAAGGCGTCCTCAGGCGTACCAAGGCGTCGTTAGGCATGTCGAGTAGGCCTTAGACAATGCCGAGGCGTCCTTGCGCATTCTGAGGCATTTTCTCCCATCTTTAGACATTTTAGAATACTGGTGTCGAATCCGATTGAATTATAATTACCATGTATATTTGTGTATGTGAGTTGTGTGTTTTGTTATGTGTTGTATCGTAATTCTAATGTAAATGACAATGTGAGCTTAAAATCTTCTATTGTGAATATTTAAGGAAGGAAGGTGTATATTGTGAAGCAATTTTGTATTAAAATTTAAAAACTTTATATGCTTCTTTATTTTTGTTTAAGGACATAGGTAAAGTAGCCCTTGGGAAGTTGGGACCCCTTGTCACAGTAGTCCGATTATCTAGTTCGATGATCGGACTAATGAGAATACCCAGATAGTAATGTCAGTCCCCTTCGGGATTTAGGTACACTAAAGATTATACATATATTCAATCTCTTATGGAAAATGAGTTTGCGTTAATAGGGGTTGGCGCTCAAATTAATAAAATATTTTTTTGAGGAGGATATATGAGAGATTGTTGCAATATTAATATTACGCAATTTCACAAGAGATTTACAATATATGCAATTATTTGCTTCGTTTTCTAGCTAGAGTTATCATTTTGTAATTCAGCGCGGGTCTAGCCTCAGTGTAGAGCCAACATTATTTTACTGTCAGGGAGTTCTACTACTGAATACTAGATGTCAGTGTTATGGGATACAAGTGAGTTTATTGTCAACAAGTTCTCCTATTCCATACTAGATGGCATTAAGTTTTTAGAATAATTCATACATTATAAATTGTTAGATTTATTCGTACGTTATTTAAATACTGTAACTAATCGACTATGATTTAAATTGTAGGTATTACAAAGGATTTACATCAAAATATATATAATGTATTTTTGACGGTTAGAATGCGTTTTGTGTTTTTAGGTTGCGCGGTAAATATTTGTTCTTTAAATTATAATGGCGTGTGTTTATTTATGAACATCACTTTTTCCCAAAATGTATTCAAAGTGCTTTGATTCACCTTATTTTCATAGCAAATTTGTGCAAGATATTGTAAAGACAAACCATTCGTTCATTTGATCACCTTTGCAATAACAAAACGGCGAGTATCATTCACCTTATGAACCGTACGGTACATATTTGAGGTCACGTGGGGTACGTACGAAGTTACGTGGTGCGAATTTTTGACAGCCGTCCGTCAGGTCGAAAAATGACATTAAATATGCTCTAACGGTATTACATAAAGTTACGTGATTACCCCGCTGACGTATTTGTCTCCAACTGGGAGGAAGAGGCTCTAGACAGGGACGTCTGGACACCATGGGGAGAGGCCTTTGCCCAGCAGTGGGACACATAATAGGCTATAAAAAAGTTTCAAATGAATTAATATTGTATTTACTTCAAAGTATAAAAGGATAAAATTCCGTGATGTTAGTCATTTTATTAGAAAGAATATTAATAAACTTACAATATTGTTATATTTATTTTATTTCGCCACGGAGGCCCATTTCATAAAAATATTAGCTATGTAATAAAATAATGTTTGTACTTTTGTATGGAACCGTTTTGTTTATAAACAGATTAATTCTACTCATAGAATAGGTCCCTAGCGCCCAATTATGGAACACGTTTTTGTCTTATTCTAAGATTATATTAAGTAAAATGTCGCACCAATACAGAGTGTATTTAGCGCAGATAGGACTATAGGGGTTCGGTAAAGTAGTTAACTAATGCAAACGTGCGAGCTTTGATCGGGAATTGTTTCGGAGGAGCTATTCCACATAACTTATAGAATTAGAATCGTATTTGTATTTGTTCCGCACCATGCCTTCACGCGCATAAGCTATAACAATCGGAACAGTAACTAACAGGCCTGATCGAGACCACGGGCCGCGTTAAAATTACGAAAAAGTTATATCTAACTTATGTCTTAATATCGAAATAGTGGCAAACATTGCTTTATTAAATTCTATATAGTCGATTGAATTTCCCGTGGCGATGGCGTTTCTCCAGAACTAAAAGTGTCAGAACAAACACGAAGCCAATTCTAATTCAACGGTTAGTCGAACCTCGCTGGTTCCAATCATGTGTGCAATGAATGTGCGTAACGAGTGTGGTATTTTTGATATCGAACTAGTCCAAAATAGGGTTACCGCTTGTCGTCGTTCGGATGTCGTTTTCTTAGCGATAAACCTAAACCACGACCGCTATATGCCATCAGTCAGAATGTGAGATAACTACTAATAAAATCATGCATTCATTCATTCAAGCTTACCTATATATTTTCAGAGAAGTTAAGGGCTCGTTTACATTGGTCTTTGGAGTAGCCCGTATACGGGGACCTTGTTCTATCCTTGTTTTTGTTTAAGGCCGTGTATTACCACTTTTGAGTTTTTAAAAACCATCTGAGACATAGAATATAGTGTCTTAAAATCTAAAAAAAATATATGTGTTACATAAGGATATTGTCTAGTCAAAATCGCAGTCAGTTACATGACCTGATGAATTTCACTCGATAGAAAAAAATCGCGAAGTTACCCCTTTTTGGAATGTTTTTTCAATACTACGGCTATATTACTGATATTTAACATTTAATTTTTGTACTCAATTAAAGATCGTAAATAGTTATAGACATTTTCGCAGGGTTTGCTTTGATAAAATGACTGGCTTGATGACTATAGCTAAATATTTACAAAACTGCGCGCAGAGCTTGCGTAGAGAGCGGGATGGTTAATTGTAAACTCACGCATGTTAGAGCGGGACAGTTGCGTTGGGGATACCTCCCCTTAGGGGGAACAGAGGTTAACACGAACTCACTTGCGGGATGTAGGCGAATATAATTAGGTTTTTGAGAACTAAGTATTTGTGGTAACCCTACTCAATTGGTACTCTGTTAAATGCTGATACAGTAAATTCTGAATGCATTTCAATTTAATAAAGCAAACATTGGTTGGTATAAGCCGATATTTGTACCTGTTGTGAATTTTCCATTTGCTTCCGATCTCCGATATTTTCTCTATCTGGGGCATCAATAGATTTAAGTCAGAAGACCGATTTTCTGGTTCAATTAACGTGTTATGTTATCTCGAGATGTATACCAAGAAATCAATGGCATACCATTTACTACATCAATGTTATATTACATAACTTAAAAACGAAAGTAAAATCAGTAAATCAGCAACTCTAAGATCTCAAACATCACGCCAACCTTTCGGGCCAGTTTCATCAAAACTTTATATGACATTCGCCCACGTAAGCCCAGCCCAATATCGCCCTAGAAGACGTGACCGAATAGGCAATAAACCCAGTGCTTTACGTTCCTACCCGTGCTATATTAGCCATGCTGTAAAACGGCTTGCCACGACAAGACGCAATCGCGAACGTTATGCAAATCCGATACCTGCTAGGGACGGGGCGCTATTCGTTAGTATGCACGCCTAGTACTTGTCGCATGAAAATGTGATGGAGGATGGTTTGAACAGTGGAAATGAATTTTTGATTTCATAATTTGGTTTTAAAACGAGGGCTGTTCTCGCAATGATAATGTATAAATAACGATTTTGGCAAACTGTTGGTTTGTGTGAAGAGAAACGAGATAGTAATTTTACGAGTATGTCATAGGTAATGTAAGTTGTATCAAAATGATGAATACGAATTTAGAAAATGGATGGGCTCTGACATTCTTCATAACTGCCCACAGCTAGGTGATTACTTCAGTAATACCTATGTCAAACTTAAGCTAGGTACATAGATCGAGGGAGGGAGACGTAGGTGGGTCATTGTCAGTCGGAAAAACAAAAGTTGTCCATTCGGTGGTCAATAGTTAACGGCTTGTGTGCATGTAATTTACGTTTTTATTACATGGATTTATAGACACGGAATTACAGATTATGCGGGTTATTAGATCAATCGAAAATTAAGCTTTGTAGCCCTTAACTTTTGACATGACCACCGAAAAGACGCGCACCTAAATCTGACAATGACCCAGGTAGGACACGGCATAACGTATTTTCGCTCGTATTTGTGGCAGCGCAACCTCAACTTAATATTAGACGCATAGTGAGGTGAGGAAATAATAGGGCTATGGTAAGATATATCTTAAATAAGAGCGTATTGGTATATTATATGAAAATATAACCTGTAACACACTTCAACCGTTTTCATTTCCTTTCAACTAGTAAAGGAAGAAATGGGGTGTTGCTAGTTATTGTCTAAAAAATCCTTAGTGATGTGGTTTGTCGATAAAATATGTTTGGGAGTCATTTTTTCATTTACACTCTAAATGAAAAAATTGACTGCCAAACATATTTTATCGACAAACCACATCACTAAAAATGTAACTTTTTTACGTCCTTATTTACAAAATGCCTCTAGAGTTACGACTGTTGCGGAATACCTATGCTGTGATATTTGCAATTTGCAACAGACACAATCATAAAAAACCAGCCAAGTGCGAGTCGGACTCGGGCACCGAGGGTTTCGTACATAACGGAAAGGGGTAGTAAGTTTAAAATTATTAAAAATATTTTTATTATATGATGTAACTAAAAATGTACGGATCCGTTTTTCCGTGTTTTTATCCGTGCTATAAGACGTTGCTTCGTTCCAAATTTCAAGATTCTGAGTTCACGGGAAGTACCCTGTAGGTTTTGATTCCCTTGCGAGTGTCGAAATTTTAAAATTAATTATTGTAAATTTATTCCAAGTTATTTCATAGTTCGATAATGTTCTTGATCAATTTATATAATTTATTATGCATATATTACATACATAGCTATTAACATAAAAGAAATATTTACATTTTAAAATCAACTTATCTCTATATATACCTAAAATACCCCACCCAGTTCACCCGCTTGAGGCATGGTGCCGAGAACGCTGGCGGCATTGCCCCTTTGCACCGCCAGACTTAGCCGCTGGGCAAAGAAGGAGCCAGCCCTGTGGTCGCCTGAGACGCCTATTAGTCGTGTCGACACCTCTTTCACGAACTTTTTGGTGTCGGACGACCAAGGACCCAAAGTCTCTACCGCAAGTGCGACGAATTCATAATCATTCGTGAGGAATGCGTACTTGCGGCGTTTGGACATTTGGGCTTGGTCTGCGGCTGTCCCAGGCTTCCGAGCCGACCCTTCAATGTGGGATGGGGCTAGCGTGTCGACGTAGGTTGCGTCTTAATCAATACAATAAATCATATTCTATTCTATTCTACTAGTACAGGACAGTCAGTCAGTCATACACAAGTCTTATTAAAATACAATTGCAAATATTGAATTTGATTAATATGGCAAAAAGGTTCAAATTAGAGTGAATGGTACCACTAACACGTGGCCCCACGCGCCACTATGCGACTTTTGCGTGCTTTTGGCGCACAGGAATTTAAAAAAAATGGAACGCGTCATCAGTTATGATCTAGTTTCCACAGGTAACTAAGGAAGAACTATGAGTGGTCTTCTTGACATTTCTGTTTGCCTAGTATCGGTAATTGAATGCACCATGCATGACCTTTGAGCGACTTTTTAGGGTTCCGTAGTAAACAAGGAACCCTTATAGTTTCGCCATGTCCGTCCGTCCGTCTGTCCCCCGTTTTTCTCAGTAACCGTTAGTACTAGAATATTATAAGGTTTCATAAATATTATAAGGTTTCTAAAAACATTTTTTGATTAAAGAATTAGTTGGCGTGATATTAAGCTTTGAACTGATAATTTTTGTTATGGTCAAGTGTCCCCCCCCCCTGCCAGCTAAACGGTGGCTACTAGGCATGTAAAAAAAATCATGGTAATAATATATACGATGAATTTAAAAGGAAAGCTATCACAGCTAAGTAGACAGTACAAGTTAACGAGTAATAGTCGAACTTCAGAATTGTACATTGCAAAAGCAAACTTTCGTACAATTTCCATTGATACCTTAGTTAATGTTGTTAATTCTGACAAAAACATAGTAAATATAAGTTTGCGAACTTTTTAGTCCACATAATGTAACGGGTAGACGACTACGGAACCCTACCTTGCGCGTGGCCCGACACGCACTTGGCCGGTTTTTAAACTTGTTGCTTTTTATAGGTATAATTTTAGTTTTAATAACAACATAAAAAAGGGAAGAAAATAATATAAACGAAAACTTATACTAAATAAAAAAATTGCCCCAGGTCCTCGGTGCACGGTAGGGTTCCCAGAAGGCTGGCCGCATTGCCACGCTGGATAGCAAAGTGCGAAATAGTGGCCATAGGTATAATAGTTTTCAAATATTACAACATAGTTTTTTTTATTTATTTAGGATATTTTTTATGAAATATCCGGTAGGTATATCCGTTTTGAATATTTATTGCTTAATTTCTTTATTTAGAACTATGTTCTCATTACGCAGAAAAACATACCAATCAAACAAACATAAATAATAATCATGTATGTTGCATGACTCACAACTTGTTTAGGCTCTTTTCTTATCTCCCTTAATCCTATCCTTCTCGATCCCGAGATTCATAAAATCTTTGTTTAATCGAAGCTCACATTAAGGCCAGGGCCAGGCCAGTTCATGAATCGACGAAAATATTAAAGTTTGAGGTTAGAGTGTGAAGAAATAATGTAGAATTACACTACACATAAATTACTGTAGATTGAAAAAGAAAGAAAATAACAAAATAACCGAACAAAATATTAAAAAATGCTTTGGTAGGTAACTCTGTGAAAAAATCCTATATATATCATAGTAAAAATAAACTGTCATGCTGATTATTTCGTAATTGTCAACGGCAGAGATATTTTTTTACAAAAAGTGTAGCTTAGTAGTTTTATTGTTCTAACAAATTGAAAACCTGATAGATTTTTGATAAAGAATCCAGTATTCCAAAAATTTATCAAAATGTACCAAATATTCACGAAAACTACGCGCAGAGTTCCGTTGAGAGCGGGATGGTTAATTGTTAAACTCACGCGTGTTAGAGGGGGACGTTTGCAGTGGGACTACCTGGCTCGTCCTTGGCAAGTTGAAAACTTGAAGCGCGTTGTTACCAACTCCCCTTCATACGGCCATGAGCGGCGATACAGCAATGTGAATCTAATAGTGAAGTTGCATGCACTCCGCTGGCGAAGTTTTAATGTATGTTCATCCCCAGTGAGTGCTACAATCACTATAGCTTATGTTATGCTCGCCTGGTCAGATGGAGCCTAAACTTCAGAGTTGTTTGGAAACAAAATGTTAGGAAAAGAGATCTTTTTTGCTCTTTCTTCGGTTAAAAAAATGTGTACCTGTTGAAAAGATAAGAATATATTTTTTATTTGTGTGAATACTTCGAACGGACTGAGCTCGTAGCTCGAATTGTTAGGCTCGCTATCCCATTTCTGCCCAAGAATCTTCTAAGACCGCGAACTCTCAACCTCTTGGCAGTCCCAATTACACGCACCGTGGCGCATAGAAGCTCCCCGGCTGTACGCGCTCTAAGACTGCTTAACTCGCTTCTGTCATGGGCACCAGAGAGTGATATGTTTGCAAGTCGATGGGCGGTTGTGTATCGAACGTGTCTGCGGTACTGTGAGGTGATGGACGGGAGTGGATTTTCATCTTAATTTCCTACTATTAATATTGTATTGTATATGTGTTTTATAATCTGAATTGTACAGTGCCTTGGTCTCGACTGTAATGCTGTATATGTTTTGTTTGCAATAAATAAATAAATAAAAATCTACATACTAAATACTAGTCTAAATACCGATAATGTATATTTTACCTACAAACCGGCAAAATATGTCACAGTGTTGTCCTAAATATACCTTTCTTTACAACAGTTAAATCCCTTTTTGTCTGTCCCTTTGATTGAACACAAACGAACGCGTTTAGTCTCAGTTCAAATGCAGCACCTCCAGCTCTGGTGGTGGTGGTAGGTCGTACCATTTTGCCATACATATTGAGTCCTTATTGAGTATAAATGCAAACGCGTACGTGTTTTGTTTAAAAAAAATGTATATATATACTAGAGCTACATGACTGATCTCGGAGCCCATATTTCCCGCCATTTCTGATTTCCATAGTTTCAACCATTCATACTTCATGTTGAAATGGGTGTCGAGTTGATTTTTGGCGATGCTGTACGAAGCGTTTCTGGATTATGGTGGTTGAAAAGGGTTCAGAAACAGTTAACTGGAAATGAAAGATTTCAACATTCATTTTTCACTATGAGGAAAGAATGGGAATGGACAGAACATTAAATCACACTGACTGCACCACTATTATGGGAAATTGCAGCATGTATTATCGAATCAACTGAATCGTGACCCACCGTTAAGCCTTGTCACAGAAAGTGTAATGTCCTTGTCAGGCAGTATGTACGATGTCACTAATATAACATTTTCTGTGACATGGTTCCACGACGGGTCACGATTCAGTTGGTTCGATAGTACACAAAAATAAACAACATTGTAGTTCAATATAATAAATATATTTCCATGTCTATTTTTTAGTATTTACAGCTTAGAAGAGTCTTTCTAAGGATCCCCTTTACTATTTTTTCCCATGTGGTATTTGCTCATAATACCTGAGTAAGAATACTGTTGGGGTTTTCATATAAAAATATCCTTCTTTTATGTGACTTTGATTGGGTGTTGGTTTTTAGTTTAGGTCGTTCTAAATATGTTTTGTTATTATTTATATTTACAGCTATTTATCACTAATCCCAACATTTTCAAAAGTCTCTAAGTACCTACTTTTTCTGAAAGTCCAAAACACTTGAACTGACGGCTCTCCTAGAGTCAAAGTCACCAATATTTGTTGCCTAGGATAGGAACTTCAATGTAAAAAAATATACCTCGAGACCCAGTTCAAGGACACTTCCAGCGATTAATTGTGATAGAAGGTACCTAAACGTCCGAATAGTTAACACCTCGCTAGCTCTAGTATAAGTTTTTTCGAAACATTAACTAATTCGAACGCGTTTGCGTTTTGTCTCAAAATTTATGAAAGTGGTATGAAAACGTGAACAGCGCCTCTGGTAGTCACTAGTGGAAACTAAAACAGCGAGTATAAAATTTGTTGCTAACCGATGAACGCGCGTATTTCAAACTCGGTGAGATCGTTTTCAAACATTTTGAGACATAACGCAAACGCGTTCGAATGTTTCGAAAAAACTTATACTAGAGCTACTGATCGAAGGTATTGGGATTGGGTATTGGGACGTTTAGATTATCCATTTCGTAATGTCGCCGTTATCGATTAGACACACTGGATCTCATGACGAGCTTATAACTTTGTTGAATCTGAAAAAGGATTCCAGATCCAGTGTCCATAATTAATAGACCAAAGTATAGGACTATGTAGTTATTTTAGGACTAGACATCACAGGTCTAGACATTATAGGATTACACTTACATTATAAGACTAGATTATTTACAAATTACAAACTTAGGTATAAATAAGGATATCATAAAATACATAATTCGCGGTAATAGAAACATAAAATACTTGTGAAGTAGTGACTAGAGGCAACCGGGGGGACATCAGGACACACGTTGTGGTATCTATTTGACTAAATGGGTTAATTCTAAATCAAACTAATCAATTTTTAAATAAGTAATTGATATAAAAAATAAGCAATTTCATTTCAAACAAACCACAAACCATTGTGTAATTGCAATCTGAGACTTTTTTAAATAAGATACACTTTAATACTCGTAACATACTCGTAGTAGGCAACAAATTATACTTACAGTAAGTTATTACAACATTTATAAACATTATTATTTGTTTCAATTCTTATGTACAATGTTTTTTTTGTTGAGTGATATTAGTTATCACTGTTAAGAAAGTTATTTACAATATAATATAAGTAGATAGTAAAGACGATTACTATATACTTAGGTATAAAACATTAACCATGCCCATATAAATAAAAACATTATCTTGAATTTACACTTTCGTGAGTCAAACACGAACAACAACATAATGAACCGTGTCGCCCGGAGTGACAATTAATACTATAGTTTTAAATATTATATTAATTAATCATAAAAAAAAATCTTCGTTTGAAATAACGTTGTCCACGTTATTGAAGGCGCAATCATTCTAGGATTAGTTTTATTCTAAGCATAGGTAATATTCGTCCTGTAACGAGTCTTCGTAGAATAAATAATGCGTGGTCACTTCTCGATTTGTCGAAATATGTTTAGTATTTACAACTTTTGTATGTTACCCCTATTAGGGAATAATATTCAATTTTTTCGATTAGCTTTTAAATTAAGTAAAGATAAATCTAATAGCGCCTCCGCGTGGAAGCAAATGTTATTTCTTACTTGCAAATTATTGCCTATAGTTTTGTTATTTTAATTGTCATATCTTTGGAACTGAATGAGTATGACCAAGTAAGTGGTCACTGCTCCGATTACCTGTAAAAAAATATAACTATAAAATATCATAAAATTATAAAATAATCGTAAAATAGGGGAGGCCTATGTAAGTAAGTAAAGGACGTCTCTCTCGGCTGATATGATGATTATGATGATGATGATACGTAACAAAAAAACAGAGGTATTGAGAGCAGATAAAGCGAGAGTAAATGATCAATGAATACAGAGACCAGACATACCGGCTACCGCACATCCACGCCACAACGCACCGCCCGAATTGGTTCCGTTGCCTTGGTATTACCAACCTTGGTGTACTCGTACCTACTTACTGGAGCACATATCATATCAGCGGGGAATACTGTGACCAGACTGTGTGCAGTAAGAGTTGCCGGGACAACTATTCCTGCCGTGTCGATCCTCATTGCAGCAGGCTTACGCTCGGTATAACAGTTCTATCGTCACTTACTGAAGCGACCAGCGGAGCGCAGCAGCCGTTAGGACAACAACTCCAATCGCATCGACAACGCACCGATCCCCAGCGGTTTACTAACAGCTCGGTTCTCATGCCCTGGTATATGTATTATTGTATATTTATTGTTACTTACTGATGGTATATTTATTGTTACTTACTGAAGCAAGTAGTGGACTAGGCGGTCGAGCGTGCACATCACCAGCGGGGAATATGTTACGAAGCGCATCGCAAGCTTTCGGGACAACAACTCCAATCGCATTGATAACGCGCCGATCCCCAGCTGGCTTACTACCAGCTCGGTTCTCATGCCCTGGTATAAAACTTTTATTGTTACTTACTGAAGCAAGTAGTGGACTAGGCGTTCGAGCGTGCACATCACCAGCGAGGAATATGTTGCGAAGCGCATCGCAAGCTTTCGGGACAGCAACTACAATCGCATTGACAACGCGCCGATCCCCAGCTTTTTATTGTTACTTACTGAAGCAAGTAGTGGACTAGGTGGTCGAGCGTGCACATCACCAGCGGGGAATATGTTACGAAGCGCATCGCAAGCTTTCGGGACAGCAACTCCAATCGCATCGAAAACGCACCGATCCCCAGCTGGCTTACTACCAGCTCGGTTCTCATGCCCTGGTATAAAACTTTTATTGTTACTTACTGAAGCAAGTAGTGGACTAGGCGGTCGAGCGTGCACATCACCAGCGAGGAATATGTTACGAAGCGCATCGCAAGCTTTCGGGACAGCAACTCCAATCGCATTGACAACGCGCCGATCCCCAGCTGGCTTAGGCCCTGGTCTCCTATAAACGCCATCGGCCGCTTACAGCGCCACGCCGTACGCTGCGTCACAATGCTTACTATAGAGATGTACTGTTATGTTCTCACAGGTCTGTCAGGGCCTAACAGTACATCTCCATAGTAAGCATTGTGACGTACGGCGTGACGCTGTAAGCGGCCGATGGCGTTTATAGGAGACCAAGGCCCTGTTCGGTTCTCATGCCCTGGTATATCACTCCTAATGTTACTTACTGAAGCGACTAGCGGGCGGTCGAGCGTGCACATCCCCAGCGGGGAATATGTTACGGAGCGCAGCATGAGCTGCCTGGAGAACAGCTCCAGCCGCGAGGGCAGCGCGCCACCCGATGGGGCATATGTCATCAACTGACATACCAGCTCCTCGGTCCTCTTGCCCTAGTACAGGACCAGTTTACGGTTAAAGGATGATTCACAGTAGACCGTTCCGTGTCCGGGCCGGCCCGTTTTCGAGCGTCACCGGGCCCGGACGTGCGACGGCCGTCGATTTCCTGTCATAGAAAATGGGCCGGCTCGGAAACGGAACGGTCTAGCGTGAATCATCCTTAAACATGTTAAAAATCTTTACAGGTTATTTTATTTTCATACTTAATTTTGGTCAGCTTTTTGTGATGGGTGATGTTTAACAATTATATCTTAGTAAATTAGTTATTATGGGTATAGGTGCGGGGAAACTTCCAGAGCCTTAACAATGATGTAACTTTTTCACGCCGTCTCTCTCACATGTAAATGTAACTTGTAAATGCCAGTGAATTTATTGGCAAAACAAAAGGCACAATGACAAAAGTTGTAAATGTATATGTTATAACTCGATGTGCAGAATCACTCTTAAACAGTATCAAACCAGACCACATTGATAAATTGACAATGATATAATACTAGGTACAATACTTACCAAGGGCGGTAAAACAAAGAATGTCTCAGATCGCAAGTATCTGATGCCCGAGCCGAAAGCAAGGACGATAAATATGCTTCTGCTTTCTTTATTACCGCCCGTGTAAGTACAAACCTTTATGTCATTCCCTTTGCCAGAAAGTGGGATTTTCCGGAGAGTGCGGTAATGGCCTCATTATGGCCAGATGTGACATAAAAACAATAAATACGTTTGTACCTCAGTAATAGTGTAGTGACATGGTTCGACCACGACGAACATTCGCAACATGTGGGTGACGCACCATAGGAACTGCAGCACCAAGAAGTGAATTCGGTTCGTAGATACAACTAAAGGAACAAATAATAAAATTTTACATTTATAAAATTTTACGCGAAGTCATTACGGCAAGTTGATACATTAATATCCAGTTCGATGACCAACAAAACAGTTTAGAATGACCACGATGACTTTCAATTCTACGTGGCCTTAAGTTGGCGAGTAGTTTGTGGTAAAGAGCTATACTTATTTTAGTATTATAAATGCATCTGTAAATGTTCATGTCATGTCATGTATTATTATTTTATTATTATAATTATGTCATGTCATGTATTAGTATTATAAATTAGGCCTGTCTTATGTTACATTCGAAATTGCAATAATTGCGGTAAACTTGCATTTTTGGTATGTTGTTTGGGTCCACCTAGATAGTATTTACCAAGATTTGCAGCAGTTTAAAATTAACGCGCGTGAGTTATTCCTGAAAAACCAAAAAGTGGGGAATTTTCTACCAAAATATCAATAATGAGGTATCTACGGGGAAATTAATGGAAGGTAAAGTTGTAGCAAACTTAAATACCTTTATTCAAGACCATAAACAAAAAAAATCTTCCAAAAATTTCATTTTTGGTAGAAACTTTTATTGCCGACTGAACTTCTTTTCAATAGTCATCAACTACTAAGGCTGGGTTGCACCAAACCGTCTGTAATCGTAAGCGGTGTTCGTCAAATCTGATTGTATGGAAAGTTTGTCAAGTTTCTATGGGATGACAGCTGCCGGCGCCATATTTGACAATGAGCGGTCTGTGTTCGTACGTTGGTGCAACTGGCACTAAGTGTAAGTAACGTGTCTATTTTACTTAAGGTCGATCTTACTATGTTTTTTAGTATGGAAAGTCAGCCCCGAAAACAATGCTTAATCGACCCTCACTCGGGGTCGGTCGGAGCGCACGATGGGTTTTTCGTAATAATAACAAACATAGTACCGTAAAATGGGGTAAGTAGGGATTGCGAGGACAGTTGGGTCATGAATGAGGAGAGTAGGGATGACAGAGGGGTGAGCTGGATTTTATAGGCTACTGCTACGTAACTTATAAATTCTAATTACAAATCAGATTATTGTAATATTCATAATCCCAAAGTGTCGATCCAACAATTTTCTTAACTCACCTTAGTATGAAATCTCACCTCACCCCAACCTACCTGGACTACGGGGTAAGGTGGGATTTCCAATTTTTTGTGTTTATCGTTAAAGTAATGAACACAAAATTATAAAAAAGGAAAATAAAAACAAACGGAACACTTTTTTTGTAAATAAATCAATGTGCCACATACAAATATAAACTTTTATCCGGGTTTGAACTTCGGTTTTGCGCCTATTCACCCCATTTTACGGTAATGTGTTGAATATTAAAAAAGCCAAAAAATGCCCCAAACGATTCATAGTCTAGATTGGAACAATGTATGTATGTATGTGTGTATGTGGAAGTGTGGAATAATGTATTTAATAAACTGCTGAAAGAAAAACGCTCGAGAAATTAAACTATATATTTCGCTGCAAAAAACATTTCAAAATTAACTGACAGGCAATCAAATCAAAATGTCATTAATGTCATTATGGTCTGTTGCCATATAAATCAGAATAATAGCGCCCCCTTGACAATGACCATACTATATTTCTCGTTAACCTTTACATGATATTGTTAAGGTATGATGGGATAAGATTAAGATTTTTTTGGCTAACTTATCTAACGATTCCTTGAACTGTTATAGTTTGTTATAAATAAGTATGAAATATATTTTCAACCTATATTTTTCATTTCCTCATATATGCAACCGTTTTTATTTAACATACGTTTAAAGATAGTATTTGAAATCTTTTTTCATCGAGAAACATCGAACGTAAACGGCTAACATCGGACTATGTTGAAAAATAAATTGTGTGCAGTTACGCTTATGGTTCGTTAAAAAAAAAAAACCGGTCTTTACTGTCAAAACTACAAAAAAAACACTAATTTTATATTTCACGCTGTCACAGACAAACCTGTCGCTTTAAATCAACGCGGCTGACTGAAGCGTGGGGCGTTACAAAAATGGGGTAGGCAGGTGTGTTGTCAAATCGAAAATCTCTTCTAGTTTAGTAGAAAATTGAATTATCAGATCTTAACCCGATCCGGTCTTATCCCAACATACTCGTACCTTATGTATTGTTCGTTTTTCTACTTGGACTTGAAAGTCCTCGTTTTCCGGACACGAACCGACACTGAAGTGATTTTTGAACGGTATAATTTCACCATAGGCGTCTAAGCACTTACTTATCTCCATGATAAGGAAGTACGGGGTAACTATAAGATGCAGTAGTGTAGAAAGCAGTATGACAACGAGTGGGAGCCCGTAGCTGCGGTCTATGCGCTGCACAACTTCACATAAAGCGCCGTGGAGCGCTGCGAGTCGCCGCACGGCCTCACACGGGGGGACGATAAGGCGTGGCTCACCGGTTACTGAAACGTAAAATAATGCAAATAGGGCCTATATTTGCAAGCAGGGCACTAGACTATTGCATTAATGTCTTGTAACATATGAGGGGAAGTCTCTTTCTAATTGGAAAGAGAGTACAGTTAGGTACATATCCTAATGCAATAGGCCGGTAAAAATTATGTGAAATTAAGGATGATTCGCGCTAGACCGTTCCGTGTCCGGGCCGGTCCGTTTTCTAGTACAAGAAATCGGCGGTCGTCGCGCGTCTTGTATTAGAAAACGGGCCGGCCTGGACACGGAACGGTCTACTATGAATCATCCTTACTGCTTTCGTGCTTACAAATACACTTATTATGATGTGTTCCATTTGTGATGGTCAGATACCGCGCCGGACGACGATCTACAGACGAGCTACACAAGACAAGGTCCTGAGACGCTTTGATAGAGAAAGATAGCCGTATTGCGATCCCTATAAGAGGAAATAGAAAAGAGTGCCATGTTTTGTCTCTATCACCGACCGAGCATTTTTTATGGTCTGTAGCTCTAGTATAAGTTTTTTCGAAACATTAACTAATTCGAACGCGTTTGCGTTTTGTCTCAAAATGTATGAAAGTGGTATGAAAACGTGAACAGCGCCTCTGGTGGTCACTAGTGGAAACTAAAACACCGAGTATAACATTTGTTGCTAACCGATGAACGCGCGTATTTCAAACTCGGTTCGGTGAGACCGTTTTCATACATTTTGAGACAAAACGCAAACGCGTTCGAATTAGTTAATGTTTCGAAAAAACTTATACTAGAGCTACAGGTTATAGGCATACTTCCATAAGTTATATACTGGACATGCAAACCGGTCAAATTGCTTAGTATACATTTTATATAAATATTCTTTCTCTTATCCCCGGTCACACTCAGTGGCGCATCTATAAACTACTTATCTATGACAGAAGATATACTAGGAGCACATAAACACCCACCGTTTTTCCTTATAATGATGGGGTGGTCGGACACCACGCCGGGCATGGAGTCGACGAGCAAGCTCACGTTGCTAGCGGACCGGCGCGGCTCGGCCGGCGCTACCCGGATTGCGAACATGTTGATTGATGTTGGCTGCTCCAATTTTTCCACTGGAAAACCAGATGAAGAATCTTATGGGCAAACGTAGGCAATCCAGAAGAACAGATAAATAAAAGTCAAGCGTTATGTGCAATGTGCATATTGTCTAAACTCTACGACCACACACGTGTTTTAAACAGATTTTTGCAATAACAGCGCTTTTAGGGTGAGTTGCACCAAATACGATTATAGGCCTGTCGACATTCATTATGGCGCTGGCTACTCTCATCCCATAGGAAATCGTCAAACTTCCCAGATTAATATAACGAACACCAGCTACGATTACAGACGGTTTGGTGCAACCCATCTGACATTATCAGCCGAAGACCTTTTGGACTACACGTTCCAATCTGTACGTACGAGTACCTGCCGGGATAGTAGAATAAAGAGGTCGCTCACATGGTACGGCGACGTTCCTCGCATTAGCTGTCACCACGTATGAGTACCGGGGCAGCAGAAGTAATAAAGAGGTTTCTCACATGGTACGGCGACGTGCCTTACAGTAGCTGTCACCACGTATGAGTACCAGGGCAGCAGAAGTAATAAAGAGGTTTCTCACATGGTACGGCGACGTGCCTTACAGTAGCTGTCACCACGTATGAGTACCAGGGCAGCAGAAGTAATAAAGAGGTTTCTCACATGGTACGGCGACGTGCCTTACAGTAGCTGTCACCACGTATGAGTACCAGGGCAGCAGAAGTAATAAAGAGGTCGCTCACATGGTACGGCGACGTGCCTCGCGGTGAGCGCGATGGCGTCGTTGACTGCGCGGAAGCGCTTGCGTACCGACAAGGCGGTGAACGCGAATTGAAGCTCCAGTACCATCGCCACGTACCACAATAGGTAGAAGCCGATGTAATTCGTCACTATGTCCCCTGAAATTAAATAAGTTTTACGTTTATCAATAAGCAAGTGGGTGCGTCTCACATTACGAGTATCACTGAAAGACCTACACGTTCTTTCAGCGAAATAGCAAAGGAATATTGTTAGATTTATCATGGAATTCCGCAATGTCACGCCTGATTCAATCAATTATTTATTTACAATGTCAACACAACGAATGCTCAAATAAAGAAATAGAAACGCGCATGTGACTCCTCTAGGGTTACAAGAGTGCTAACACATCAAGCCGATTGAATGCTTGTTTGGCATCGTAGTGGTATAAAAAAATGTTGGATCTCAATATATTTTCAAGTGAAATTCCTTTAATGCGCTCCCTAATCAAAGTGTAAGAAATATAGTTTACCGAACATTTAACATTAGTAATTCAGGGTTAGATGACTAGAAATACAATTGAAATGCCAACTTCGCCCAAAATAATGGCATATTTCATTACACAATATCTGGGCGGCCGAGCTTTGCTCGGCGTTTTCCCGGGCATGAGACCTAGCTAGATCGATTGCTCGTCCCCGAAAACCCCCACATACCAAATTTCATCAAAATCGTTAGTGCCATTTCCGAGATCCTCGAAATAAATATATATAGATTATATAAATATATACAAGAATTGCTCGTTTAAAGATGTAAGATAATGTTGAGTAGGTACACAAGAACTAGTCTCGATTGACGTATACGTAATGCTAATGTAGGTAGCTTAATATCATATTATTATGGACAACCTATGTTTATCAACAGAAGTTCTAAATTGAATACCATTGAATACTTACCTACCTAGTTGGTCGTTACTTAATCGTTGTAGGTAATCGTCGCTAGCTGACTCCTGGCCTCAATAGAAACTAAGTATTCGATCTATCTCTCGTTTGATTCATTGTCGATCGATTTATTTAGGTCGTTCAACGGAGTGATGTGAACTGACAAGAATTCGGTATGTAAACACAACAATTGTCCGAATATTCTTAGCTTCAATTTGAATGATCTTTTGTGTCATCATAGGGACGGGGACGAGGAACGGGCCCCATAGGGACAAAGGGACATGCCTCGTTCCCCTGTCTGCCACCCTTTGAGGTCTATCCCTCTTACGCTGCGTACCACGCAGGAACCGTCTCAGTTAAACGGTAGGCCAAGGGTGGGCCAGAGGCCTATATCTACCCAATGTTCAAAAGAAGTAAACTTCAGAATATTTATGAATAAAACTCATATTAACACTTACATTGTCTGTCAAACTTTTTAGCCTGCAGTACATAGAAGCAGAAGTCATCGGTAATAAGAACTGTGAAGAAAATTAGAATCCCGAGTAGAACTGCGCACAGCTTGCGCTCATTGACGACTGAATATTGCGCGCCGACACTGTTGTCTACCTGGAATGAAGCGACAACTCTGTTAAATTCATGAAGTCCTGGTCCTCGTTTATATGGACAAACTGTGATACATGCACCGACGCTTTACGTTATGTGCAATTGTGCATACTTCGCCTTATATTTGTTTCGTGTTTCTATGGTATGTGCTTGCGGGATGGCTACCCGTAAATCCCGTAATGAATTGCAGTAAAATATCTTACTGCACATAAGTATCATAAATTCGCGGAGGAAAGGATATACGCGAAAGAAGAATCGTGGTTTTCCTTACTTACTGACAAAGTGAGCGAAGCGATTGAATGTCTCAGTTTCAGTATAGGAAAAAATACTTTCGTATGTCCGGATTTCCGGATATCTATCCGGCTATTCTCCTCTGCAGGTCGCATTTCTCTACCGATACACGTGAAATTCTGTGGGCTGGTTCAATAATTAGATTTGTTGACACAGTTTTTGGAAATTATTTACCATGGTTGAAGAAGTATAAAGTGCTCGCGAGATCTACAGCTCACAGAGCGACTAGTTAAACCCGTTGTCTACCACTCCCTGGGATACCAGGGCAGGTAACAAAAGAATGGCATTGTATATTTTTTTCGCCGGGAGAGGACGGCTAGAGTATTCATTATCTGGATTCTGCCGAATTACATCTTTGCTTTTGGTGTAGTGACTTGAAATTCATATCAAATATGTATGTATCCATATCTGCGTTAAATACTTATCTTACACGTTTGTAAACATGTTTATGTAGTACAATGGGGTCACTGTCGTCACCGACTGCCAGGTTCAGGGTCAATCAAAGTAATTTTTTGATAATAATAAGTACCCGCGGTGCGATTACGGATCGTTTTTGACCGTTAGTAGTTATAGTTACGATAGATGAGATAGATATACGTCAAATTCCATAATAAAAACCGGCCAAGTGCGAGTCGGACTTCGCACGTTTAGGGTTCCGAACCGACCGCAAAGTTAAGTTGGTTTTTATAGGAAAAATAAGGATATATCAAAGAAAAAAAAACGAATTTTTCAGTTTATTAGTATTTGTTGGTAAAGTATACGTAATAACAAATATTATTATCAAATTTTAAGTTTATAGGTATTTCGGAAGTTAAAAAATTCTTCGGAACAAAATTTCGTAAAAAAAGCTGACTTAGGACGCCTGGGCGTCACCAATAGGGTTCCGTGGTGACCCTTCGGGTACGGAACCCTAAAAAAATGATATTAAAAATGCCTACCGTACGTTTGAAAAGTTACGTGATTACCGTGCTGGTCGCCAAAGAGTTGTAGCAGAAGTAATGTGCTGCTAATATAGGAATAATGTACAGGGTCGATATTTACAGGAAAGGAGATATGTACAAGGTAAATACAAATATACAATAGATAGGAGACACAGGAAGAGACGACAATAGAAAGATCTCTCAGGGACCGAAGTCCAATGAGAGTTGGTTGGAAGTTCTATATACGCAACTGACTTAAGAAACTTCGATAGCGCGTTGCAGAGCATGTCAGATTTGACGGTTGCCTAGCGACGCCACATCAGCCCCCCTTTGAGACGGAGGAGTCAGCGACGAAGTATGAAGACTATGGAGAGAGTGCTCAGAGTCAGCGTGGCGAGCGAGGGCTCAGAGCCAGGGTGCCGAGCAGGCGAGGAGAGAAGTCGAATCGCTGGGAGTAGAGGTACCAGGCATATGGAGGAGACATGCTAGGTGGCACACTCAGAGTGAGGGAGAGAGAGAGGGGAGGAAGTCGGGCTAGTTGCGGGGCGGCGTCAGGATCTTCAGGTTGCGCTTATGTCCATTGTCGGAGGTCACCAATGTAGAATAGAATGTACTCCTATTAGGAAATAATATACAGGGTTGAATATATACAGGAAAACGGATATCTACACAAACTATATACAAATATACAATAAATAGGAGACACAGGAAGAGACGACAATAGAGAGATCTCTCAGGGACCGAAGTCCAATGAGAGTTGGTTGGAAGTTCTATATATGCAACTGACTTAAGAAACTTCGATAGCGCGTTGCAGAGCATGTCAGATTTGACGGTTGCCTAGCGACGCCACAGAGTTACAAGTCACTCACCGACGCCACACTATCCATGAACTTGAGCATGTCTCGCATCCTCCTCGGCGCCCCGTAGACGCCAGCTCCCGCGGTCGCCACGACTACCAGGACATCACAAGTCGACACGACCTGTGACATCCGCGAAGACATCCTCACTGACAGCTCCACGCCGACGTTGATTTCCGTCGCGAGGCCGAAAATAGTGCAAATTACTGAAATTTGTTAAGACTACATAAGTTAATCCATACTTTCGCACATGTCTGACTAACGTTACATTTTTAACATCTGACTAACGTTACATTTTTTTTATACGTTACATTTTTATGTTCAAACATTTTTATGTTCTAGGTACGACCGACAGCCCCCTATGCAGGGGACACCTGTTGGCCGATGAAACAGCCCCTCACGTCATTCAGTAGCTCTAGTATAAGTTTTTTCGAAACATTAACTAATTCGAACGCGTTTGCGTTTTATCTCAAAATGTATGAAAACGCTCTCACCGAGTTTGAAATACGCGCGTTCATCGGTTAGCAACAAATTTTATACTCGCTGTTTTAGTTTCCACTAGTGACCAACAGAGGCGCTGTTCACGTTTTCGTACCACTTTCATACATTTTGAGACAACACGCAAACGCGTTCGAATTAGTTAATGTTTCGAAAAAACTTATACTAGAGCTACTGGAATGCGAAGGTGTAGCTGCATCACGGACTCGAATCCTCAACGCACCGAGGTCACTCCGCGAAGCCTGTGGTGACACCAGGAGGATCCTGCGCTTCTGGTCGGAGTTAGGCTGGCTAGACCCCTAGCTAGCGAACAAATTACGCACAATGGTCCGACATACACGGACTAAGGGTCGGTTGCACCAAACCGCCTGTAATCGTAAGCGGTGTTCGTCAAATCTGATTGTATGGAAAGTTTGACAAGTTTCTATGGGATGACAGCTGCCGGCGCCATATTTGACGATGACCGGTCTGTGTTCGTACGTTGGTGCAACTGGCACTAAGTGCGGAAAAAGGAGTCCATAACCATAATAACGTTACATTTGAATACCATTTCATAATTCTATAGATTTCAATGAACTTTGGCGAAATAAATAGTAAATAAAATTAGAGGTTTGTTAATTTTTATGAATAAGGAGGTAATTGTATAGCTCACCTAGGATCGTGACTAAGATATAACTATATATACACATAGCGCTAGATATAGTGACTGTGAAGCCATTGGGCCGTGATTCGAACTTCAAGGGCGCCAGGCCAAAGTAACTTGATATCTGTAACAAACATGTAAGAATGTCAGGTGAATCATTAAGGCTGGGTTGCACCAAACCGTCTGTAATCGTAAGCGGTGTTCGTCAAATCTGATTGTATGGAAAGTTTGACAAGTTTCTATGGGATGACAGTTGCCGACGCCATATTTGACGATGACCGGTCTGTGTTCGTACGTTGGTGCAACTGGCACTTAGTAAACATGTAATAAAATAATAAATAAATAAAATATACTTATCTTCAATAACAAATACTTTACTAATTTTTGGATTGAGCAGTAACGCTGCTTACGCAAACTACAAATTTCTAAATAAAGGAAAAATTGAAAAGAATTTAATTATTTACCCATTTTTTTTTATTTAGAAAATTAACAAATACTTTAATTGTTTGTTGTCCTAAGAATAAGTACAGTGGTACAATACAATATAAACAAATAGATAAAGACCTTATTTATGGCTACTATTTAAAGGCACATCAAAAAACCTAACCTAAGATTTTTGAACAAGAGACCCTCACCCTAAGAATGAAGGCGTGTGCTCCTCCGACCACGCAATGCGTCGCCACTTCCTCTGGTTTACCATCAGCCGTGTTGTGCGCAGCGGACACTGCCCCCCCGCCATCCTTGCCCGCGGCATCTACACCTGTAAAAAAGGCGTTTTACAGCTGTTGCCGGCAAACATCTTGACATCAACCTTGAGCAGGGGCGGCCCACTCCGTGATCGTCGCGTCGCTACAAGTACCTACACTTGTTTTGTTTTGTTTAATATTCCGTAAGTTCAAATAATAATTTAAACTTTAGTTGAACTTATAGAATTTTGATAAAATCCAAGTTTCCCGAATTTATAGATTCGTAAAACAAGCGTTTAAAGATACTGCGTCCTTTCAGAGTAGGCCTTCGAGCCATTTTATGACCGATCGCGTATCAAGTATTTACTTATAATTTGCTACAGGTATTAACAAAACGTACTGGCGTGAGGTGGCGCACAACAGGGAAGAGTGGCGTTCTCTTGTGTCAGAGGCCAAGATCCTCTTTGGGTCGTCTAGCCAGCGTAGTAAGTAAGTATTAACAAAACGTACTGGCGTGAGGTGGCGCACAACAGGGAAGAGTGATGGCATTCTCTTGTGTCAGAGGCCAAGATCCTCTTTGGGTCGTCTAGCCAGCGTAGTAAGTAAGTAAGTATTAATAAAACGTCGGTGGGTATAAAAAAATCGCTATGTGTTTTTCATTGATTTTTCGATTTTTCGATATCTTTATTGGTTTTGAAAATAACTAACTAATTCCTCTATGTGCACGCGGAACAAAGTTTGGACGAAAAAATCGTTATGTGATGTGTTTTATCACATAGATATATCTTGCGAATAGTTTTGCACTGGTATTCCATCAAAGCCGGCCATGCACAATTTGATGCACATAGCGAATATTTCTGAAGTGAATTTTACCCAACAGTTTAAATATTTATGTATATTTTAACTATTTTGTTTGCTTTAATATAGTATTAACTACATATGTACAAAACATATAACACTCACATACAACATACAAAATAAACCTATATTTTAAAGTACTTAAAATTCCAATGTTGTATTAGGTGAGCGTGAGATTACACAAATGTTCTTTTATATGAATAATTGTGATGTGTGATGGTTTGAACTTTACGTGGTTAACTGTTCAAGAAGTCATGTGACTATTTGAACATTACACTCGGTTAAATGAAGATAGTTTTAAGTGAAACTAATCTATCAAACAGTTGAAAGAATATTCAGTTAAATATAACATTGATTGAAATTCTGTTCCTTAAATTATGTGTGTTTGTAAATTGAACATTAAATGCTTGATCATAGACTTGACTTGAATTCATTCTTTGCAAACTAAGAAAAGTTGCCGGGCAATTTTGTAAACTTATTAGGCCTGGTAAACGGTCTGGTGACCCTTATATAGTAACAGATATAAGAAGCCTCTGGTATACTATTATATGATAGTCGTCCAAAAATTGATTCAGCGCCATATAGTAAGTAGTAGTAGTAGCAAAACTCTTTATTGTACAGTACAATAAAACACATGAAAAAAAAAAATACGAACTTATCCCTTTAAGGGATCTCTTCCAGTTAACGTTTGAGCAAATGAACATAGGTAGACAAATACAGCAACCTGTACAATAAATACAAAAAAAAGACAATAATTATAAAACATACATGCACATATACTTACTAAAGGACAAGTAGAGATACACATATAAACGATATTGACAAGGATATGTAACCTATTTCGATAAGAATAATTCATTTAGCCACAGTTTTTTTAACTTCATTTCATTCAAGTTTTTGTAAGCTAATAAGCTTGCATTCTTTCAAGGTATACTCGTACACATGTACAAACAAACATGAACATACACGTATACAGAGATTAGATACTCGTATCATTACTTCGACGATAATCTTGAATATAAGTAATTTGATTATTTTATTTAAAAACCCGCTATGTTTCGCTTCCATGTTGTAATCCTATGGAAAAATCGCTATGTGTAGTACGAGTACTTGACACATGACGACTTAAAATAGACCGAATTTAAGTCGCTTTGTAGCTCAATTCTGGTTTTTTGGTAATAACATAAACATTATAAAAGGCATTGATCATTTTTTTCGTGAAAATGATGTCAAACACATTACTCTATTATATAAAAAAATCTGGTGTAACGAAAGTAGTATAGGGGAAGGTTGCTATCATTGGACCACTTAACTTCGCTGCCACAAAATTAATGTACAAAATTTATGTAAGAAAATAAAACAAGTTTGATAATTTTTAACTTTTGAAATATATTTATTCATTACCTTAAACACAACACAATAAGGTATAATACTCTTGGAGAAAAAACGTGAAAAGGGTTTCTCAGAACGCGTTTCACAAACGCATTATTTCACGAAAAGTATCCGATGTGCAAATCCGTTATTACAAATTGCACGCACACATGTACACATACTTAAAATAACAGAATAATATCACTAATTAACGAAATAAATTTGCGGTATTTTACATCAGCTGTTCTGACAGTGAGTGACAAGACAACAGACAAGACAACTGTCATCTACACCGCAAGACGTCAGAAAAGATGCGTTCAGAAACATCGATAAATAAGCGTTTATAGAGACAGCTTAAAATTGCTTTGGTGAAATATTGGTAGAACAACAACATTATTTTGCCTTCATAATTGTAAATAACCTTTACTTATTTATACTCTCGACGCTATATTTCAACAAAAATGGGGAGTGTACAGGAGCAAGACGAACCAAACTATATAACTATACGAAAAAAGATTTTTAAATCAAAATCAAGTGACAAATTGTACAGTAGCTCGAGTTCTGACTCATTGGACACTATCAATGCTGCCAAAAGCTTAGACTTGTCGACATGTATCGACTTGAGTGCTTGTTACTCTGATATGAAGGAGGAAATCGCGAACTTAAAAGTACAACTTGAAAGCGCGAAGTCTGAGATTGACAACCTGAGTTTGGAAAATATTGAATTCAAAAAACTTATACAGAAGCAAGAGCAACAAATAAACAGCCTGAAAGAAATATGCGGGACACATTCCAAAACTCCCAAAAAAAATCACAATAACAATTCACAGCGGAAGAAAAAACGACGGATTTTAACCGACAGTTTTAGGAACATTTCAACAACAGGGCAAGGAGAGGAATCAAGCAATAAGTCATATTCATCGTCACCCGGTATTGTACCCGATCCTACAAAGTGCGTCACGACAATCGCCGAAATACATGAGCAACCGACAGCTAAAAATGATATCATTCCCAAGGATGATCACTCCAACGATAATGATAAGTCAAAAATCGGGACAGAACATGATACTAATAAAAATACCACAACTCCTACTGCAAGTGCTGAGACTGTAACTGAAACAGTTGATACTCCAAGAAAGAAAATTTTTATATATGGAACACAACAATGCTCTGGACTAGCGTCAGCTTTGACAAGATCTAGAACAAATACCAAGTATGAGCAATACTCAGTACACGCCCTGATAAAACCTGGTGCTCCAACGGAAGAGATATTAAACAGTTACTCCAACGAAAAGTTCCTGGCAGGCGATAAGATAGTTGTATGTGTTGGTGAAAATGACTGTAATCCATTTAAAGTAATAAGTGAGCTTAGCTACTTCTTTAAGTTAAATAAGCATATTCCTATTATTATTGTAAACGTTGTTAATAGCGACTATCTCAATACGAATTTGTTAAACAATACCATCAATCTTCTATGTAACACCTTTAGGAACTGCCATTTTATTAACATTAGGCCACAGAATAGTAATACCTTTGTAATGAATTTGTGTTATAAGATAAATATTACTGTAGATTATTTAGACCATAAACACACATACTTATGTCCGCAAATGATAAAAATACGAACGAGGGATCAAACCCAAAAATGTAAAGCGACGGCTCGCGTAAAACCGCCGCTGCTTCGGCAAAAAACAATACTATGTCAGCCCAAAATCCCAGGACTTTCCAAAGCAATGGGAAATAACGATAAGGTAGACAGTACTGAAAATTCTGATCTTTTTCGTGACTAATACCAGTTGTACAGCTATCAAGCACCATAAACACATAGATACAAATAACGCTAACAAAACACTTCCAAACAATACATCTTTTGCCATTATTCACCAAAATATCGCAGGTGCGCTAAATAAAGCAGAGGAATTAGAAACTGCGATTTTGGAACTCACTGCAAACAAAACAAACGTCAAAATTGTATGCCTCAGTGAGACTTTTATGAAGCAAGGGGAAGAACAATTTCTATTCTTGCAAAACTTTAAATTAGCATCATCTTACTCAAGGGAAAGTAAAAGAGGGGGCACATGTATTTTAATAGGGAGGAATTTAGAATTTGAAGAATTAACTTCGATAAGGCACCTGGCAACAGAAAAGATATTCGAAGTATGCGGTATAAAAATAAAATCCATGAATATCATTGTAGTATGCCTATATCGTACACCGAACTCAAGTATTGATGATTTTTATCGCCTATTTGAAGAGCTACTTACAATTCTAAGTCGTTATAATGGGAAAATTGTGATAGCTGGTGATTTCAATGTTAATTTCCTGATCAAAAGTAAAAACTTGATACAAATGGAGGAATTACTCTGTAATTATAATTTAATTTCTCATATTACTCAACCCACGCGTCAAAAAACGTGCATTGATAATATTTTGAGCAATTTAAAGGGGGTAGTTGGGAAAACACATAGTTTGGGCTTATCAGACCATGATACTGCGCAAACTATTGAATTTACTGTACAGCCTACATCCAAAGATAAAACGTTCAAATTTATTTATAATAGAGACTATAGCGATGATAATATAAAGAAATTTCAAGAATGTATAAGCAGCTTAACTTTCAATGATATAACGGCGCTGACGGACGCGGAAGAGTCTTTCAATGCATTTCATGATACGATATTGCTATTTTTTAATCTGTGCTTCCCAGTTATAAAAAACCGTTTATCAATTACTTCAAAAAAAATTCCATGGGTCACTAAAGGGATAAGGAAAAGCTGTAAAACAAAGAGTATGTTACGGTTTAAATATTACAAAAATAAAAAAAATGAACAATATAAAATACAATTTCAGAAATATAGCAAGCAGCTGAGAAATTGCTTTAATAACGCGAAAAAAGCACACTATAACAACTTTTTACATAACGCGGACAATAAGGGAAAAGCAACTTGGGACATTATTAAAGAAAATACCGGGCACAGCAGAAATGCATTAGAGATTGATACTATTGAACATAATACTGGGTTGATAAATGATCCACAAGAAATTGCCAACGCATTTAATGATTTCTTCATTAACATAACCGGACAAAATATTAGAAATCAACAATATGTTTGCCATCTCGATAGTCTCGACAAAACAATTTTTCTTGAACCCACAGACCCTTATGAAATTGAAAAAATTATTAAGTCTCTGAAAAATACGAGGTCAGCTGGTTTCGATAATATAAACACTAAAGTCCTGAAAGCGATTGCCGGAAATATTGCGGTGCCTCTAGCTCATGTTATTAATTTATCGATGGAGCAGGGTCATTTTCCAAGCACCTTAAAATATACAATTATTAAACCCTTGTTCAAGAAAGGTAAAAAGACAGACAAGAACAACTACAGACCTGTGGCGCTTTTGCCTGTTATTTCAAAGGTATTTGAAAACGTTATGTATGCGAGAATTTTAAAATTTTTAAATAAAAATAATGTCCTTTGCTCGGAACAAAATGGGTTCCGTAAAGGCAGATCTACTACAAATGCTGCTTTCGATCTGGTCCGTAGCGTACTTGACGCATTTGATGCAAACGATATGGTGGTGGGCCTATTTTTAGATTTGAGCAAGGCGTTTGATTTTGTAAATCACACAATTCTTCTAAATAAAATAGAAAAATATGGTATTAGAGGTCCTGCATATAGGTGGATAAGCAGCTATCTATCGGCCCGTAAGCAAATAACACGCATTTCTTATACATCAACAATAAATAGTGCTACTCAGAATGTCGACTCTACACCCAGAATAAACTCAAGTGGGGTGCCGCAAGGCAGTATTTTAGGTCCGCTTTTGTTTTTGTTATATGTTAACGATCTACCTGTCTACATAAAGCATCGTAGCCTTCTTTTTGCGGATGACACAACTGTTATTATTAGAGGGAAAAGCCTAACAGAATTAAAAGATAATATATATAACACGTTGGCGGACATATCATCTTGGCTTAATAATAATGCCTTATGCATGAATACGTCTAAGACAAAATTAATCCGATTTGCTACTAAGAATAGCAAAACAATATCATTGGATGTGACCATAAATATGGACCATATTGAACAGGTACCACATACGAATTTTTTAGGCATTGTGATTGACGAATATTTAAATTGGAAACAACAAGTAAACGCAGTTTCAGTTAAATGTAACAAATTTATTTACGCACTCAAAAAAATAAGATCCATTTCTTCTGAAAAAACTGCGCTTCTAGTTTATCATAGCTATATTAGTTCCGCGTTGCGCTATGGATTGGTATTGTGGGGAAACTCGACAGATATACAAAGAGTTTTCGTGGCACAAAAAAAGTGCGTCAGAACTATAGGTGGTATAAGGTGGTCAGAATCATGCAAACCGTTGTTTAAGAAGTACGGGATCTTGACGGTTCCGTGTCTATATATTTTGGAAATTTGCAAATTTGTAAGGAACAATCCAGAACTATTTAGCAAGAAATGTAATGACGGAAAGCGCACAGTTACGCATATGGCATTAGTACCGCCAAAAAGCCGACTACAATGTAATAAAAAAAACTGTTATCACATGGCTATAAAAGTGTATAACTCTCTGCCGTTTTCATGGGTAGAACTTCCAAATAATAAATTTCTCTCCAAGTTGAAAACTTTATTACATAACGAATGTTTCTATATATTAAATGACTTTTTTTACAAAATGAAACTGATGAAAAGAGATATTTGATGACTGTTTTTTAATAATAATATTACATTGACGATTTACACTTTAGTTCTTGACTTGGGAATTTTAATAATATCATTTGCTTATTGTAGGTATACCGCGGTTGACTGTGTTTTGGCCCTTGTTTACTAATTTAATTAATTAATGGGTTCTTGACATGTAATTGTAATTTTATTTTTATTATGTAACTAGCTATGAATTATTATTGTATGTGGTTCTTGACATAATTCTTATTTTATTCTATTTTATTAGTCTATGTATTATTATTGTATACCGTAAAACGGTTGATTGTGACACTCGCAACACTTTTGTAACAGCTTCTGTATTCGCACAATTTGACAATAAATGATTTCAATTCAATTCAATTCAATTCAATTCAATTCAATTCAATTCAGGCTGTTGCCTTCTTTGGACCATAGTCACCTTTGATTGAACCACTGAGTCGCCATCAATGGACTTAGGAAATTTATACTGATGGTTCAATCAAGGAGACTTATGGAAATCGACGTTTTAATCTAAATATGTAAAAGAAGAAACTGACTGACTGATTGACTGACTGACTGACTGACTGACATATCAACGCACAGCGCAAACCGCTGGTTCTAGAGATTCCAAATTTGGCACGTAGGTTCCTTATATGGTGTAGGGGTGCATTAAGGAAGGATTTTTCAAAATTCAAAACTCAACGAGGAAATGCTGCCAGTATCTTCGGCACAGTTCAATTTAATTCAATTTATTTAATTCAGACAATGTCCATAGAATATGTGACAATGCCGCGGGGGCCTTTTTAGATTTAATTTAGTTTTATATTTAGGTTTTAATTTAGCTGTATTTCGTTTTATTTTTGTTAGGTAATATGTTTTTCTATAGTTTTCATTAAATAGTAAATTTAATTTTATAATTTATAATGTAATCGTATATTTCTGAATATATTGTAGACATCAATATTTCTAAATATGTAAAAGAAGAAACTGACTGACTGATTGATTGACTGGCTGACTGACTGACATATCAACGCACAGCCCAAACCGCTGGTCCTAGTGATTCCAAATTTGGCACGTAGGTTTCTTATAAGGTCTAGAGGTGCACTAAGGAAGGATTTTTCAAAATTCATCCCCTAAGGAGGTGAAATGGTGCTCCAAAGTTCGTATGGAGAAAAAAGATTAGTTAAACTATTTTATTCGAAACTTCACAGGAGTACTCCTAAATATAAATGAGTAAACACATGTTACAGGTTTTTTGAAAATTCAACCCTTTAAAGGGGGAAATGTGGTCACAAAGTCTGAAAATCAACATGGGTATTGTTTCTATGGTTTATCGGGTCGCTGATTACGAAAACAACAATGATTTTAAAATTCAACGTGGCGAACGTGTCATAGCATCTGGCTGTCGGTGTGAAATGGGGTTGAAATGTCTAAATATCAATATGAGTGTCGTTTTTATTTCTTTTTGGGATGTCAATTACGAAAATGGCATCGATCTTAAAATTTAATATTGTGAACATGAACATTTCTAATTCGGTCGTCCATTAATTTGCTTTTAACTGTGCCATCCTCCTCTTCAAAATTTTACGATTGTTCGTTTACTTTTAAATCTATTCGACTCTGGAACTCTCTCCCTCTTGACATACGACAAGCAAAATCTATTAATATCTTCAAATTCCTGCTCAAAGAGCATTATCTATCTCTCCCTTAGTATCGACTACCGATTTATATTCTTTGTTTTGTTTTTGGCTGATGTATATGTTTCTAATACCATTTGTTATTTGTATTATGATATTGTTATTTATGTATTATGATTTATGTATGTATTTTTATATAGTATTATTTAAGCTAGTATATTTTATTAACATTCAGTATCTGTTTTATGATAATTTCTGCACCACCCACTGCTTAATTAATGTTAATTTTTTCCGCTACCCAAAGGTTGTCTGGAAGAGATCGCTCTTTGGCGATAAGGCCGCCTGTTGTCTACCTTTACCTACATGTTGCTGCTTTGTTTCTATATGTAACTGATCCATTTGTGTGGGGTGTACAATAAAAGTAAGTATTGTATTGTTTTTCTAAATATATAAATAAGAAACTGAATGACTGACTGGCATATCAACGCACAGCCAAAACCGCTGGTTCCAGAGATTCCAAATTTAGCACGTAGGTTCCTTATATTTAAGGTCTAGGGGTGCACTAAGGAAGGATTTTTCAAACATCATGCCCCAATGGGGGTCCAAAATTTGTATAGGGAAACAAGATTAGTTAGACTGTTTTATTCGAAACTTCACAGGGAATACTCCTTACGATAAATTATTAAACAAGTGTTCAGGTTTATTGAGAATTCGACCCATAAAATGGGGGAAATGTGGTCACAAAGTTTGAAAATCAACATGGGTATTGTTCCTATGGTTATCGGGTCGTTGATTACGAAAACAACAATGATTTTAAAATCCAACGTGGCGGACGTGAAATACCATCTCCCCTGTCTGTGTGAAATGGGGTTGAAATGTCTAAATATCAATATGAGTGTCGTTTTTATGGTTTTTTGGGATGTCAATTACGAAAATGACATACATCTCAAAACTTAATATAGTGAACTTGAACATTTCTAAATATTATGTAAAAGAAGAAACTGACTGACTGAATGACTGACTGACATATCAACGCTTACCAAACCGCTGATTCTAGAGATTCAAAATTTGGCAAGTAGGTTCCTTATAAGGTTTAGGGTAGGGACGCACTAAGAAAATATTTTCCAAAATTTCACCAAGAGGTGAAACTGGGTCCAAAATTTGTATGCGAAAACACGACGATTAGTTACTAAGACTATTTTTTTCGAAACTTCACAGGAGTACTCCTCCTAATGATAAGTGAGTAAACAAAAATTTCAGGTTTTTTGAGAATTCAACCCCTAAAAGGAGCAAATGTGGTCACAAAGTCTGAAAATAATACCCATGTTGATTTTCAGACTTTGTGACCACATTTCCTCCTAAGGGAGACAGATACTTCTATTCAAGAGTAGAAATCAAAAATTCAACAATTATTGCAATCATTTCAAAATAAGGCAACCTTCGCCAAAACGTCATATACCGTAACCTCCAGAATACCAAAAAGGGTTAAAAACTGTAGCTGCGTTTGTGGACCTAAGTTCCGCCTACGATACAGTGTGGAGGGAGGGATTAATCTACAAATTAATGAAAGCAGTGCCCTGCCGTAAAGTCACCAACCTAATCAATAACATGCTTAGTAGCAGGGAATTTTGTCGTCCACCTGGGAGATAAACAGAGTCGCTTAAGACACTTAAATAATGGCCTTCCGCAAGGATCTACTCTAGCGCCACTACTATTTAACCTTTACACCCACGATCTCCCTGAGACAGGTTCCAGGAAATTCATGTATGCCGATGATATCGCCCTTGCACACCAGGACATGGGCTTCGAGCGGTCGGAACATCAACTCACTGAAGATTTGGCCTCGCTGAATGAGTATTTCAAGAAATGGCGCCTTATTCCAAACGCTAGTAAAACAGAAGTTAACACGTTCCATCTGAATAACAAGCAAGCGGAGTACAAACCAACGGTAGTCTTTAATGGTGAAGTACTTTCCTATAACCCGCAGCCTAAATACCTTGGCGTTACCTTGGACCGCTCATTAACCTTTGGCCCTCATCTTAAAAAGCTGAGTAAGAAACTTGGCACACGGAACAACATTCTCCACAAATTAACAGGCACAACTTGGGGAGCCAAAGCGGATGTGCTTCGAACCACAGGACTTAGCCTAGTCTACTCAGCAGGTGAATACTGTGCACCTGTCTGGCTTAACAGTGCTCATACTGAGAAGATAGATGTTCAACTTCGAAGCACCATGCGATGTATAACAGGGACAATAAAGTCAACCCCCACCCAGTGGCTCCCGGCACTTAGCCATATTCCGCCGCCGCATATCAAGAGACAACAGGCATTGCTGAAGGAGGCAGATAAGATCTACAACGCTGCGGGTCTACCGATCCAGCAGGAATTTCTGCATCCGCCACGACACCGTTTGAAGTCCAGACACCCGCCTTGCAAAACAGCTCTGGAACTGAAGGAGCAGGGTTTCAGCTTAAAGGAAGCTTGGAAAGCGGAATGGCAGTCTAACCCACCAAGTAACTGCCCTGATAGCTATGACCCGACACGAAAACCATATGGCTTCTCTGCCACGAGGAGGGAATGGCGGCAATTAAATAGACTCCGTACTGGACACGGACGATGCGCGGAATACCTGCACAAGTGTGGCTGGCGAGACTCTCCAGGGTGCAGCTGCGGGGCGCCTATACAGACTATTCACCACATAATCCACGACTGCCCATTACGAAAATTTGATGGAAATGCCCTAGGTTTATACTCTCCTGATGCAGACGCTATCCAATGGGTGAAGAATCTAGATATTGTTTTATAAATTAATTTGTGAAAAAGGACTTGCCATGCCATACGATTAAATAAATAAATAAACCTCCAGAATCTAACAAATAGTTTAGTACGCGGGCGAAGCCGCGGGAAAGCGCTAGTATAAATATATTTTTTAAATATTGTTTGTTTTTTTTAAAAAATTTACAGAAAACAACATTTTAATATGCGTATACTGTATATTTAATATGTGTATTTGCGTATGGGTAAAGTATTTAAAATCGAAAAAAAAGTTGCCATGTTTGGACCGGTCTAATGATAGCATATACATGTGGTCCATTGATAGCAACTAGGTATCAATCAAGTCACAAAAAAATAATTAAAAAATAAAGAAAATAAGTGGGCAGAAACTGTCGTTATTAAATATGATCATTAATACATTTCTAACCATTACACGGCAGTACACTTAACCAAATGCAAATATACTTACATGAATTTTCCTTCGCGTAATTTTTAGATCGCCGGCGCTCGAAACACACTTGCTCACGTCACTCGTCGCCGACAAGCGCGGAACGACTGAGGTTTCCGTGGGGCCGGCTGGGTATCCCAAGGACACTTTGTGCCTTGGTTGTCTCAGTCTAGCATGCGCAGATTTTAAAATATTTAGGTGGTCCAATTAAAGCGCCGGTCCAATGATAGCAACCTTCCCCTAAACAATCATATACTTAAACAGTTTTTTATGTCTCCTGTAAAGTACGTCAAAATTACATAGCGATTTTTGTGTTCCCACCGATGAAAAGCCGAACAAATTTCCGTTAAACTGAATATATACCTAATAAGTAGGTATTATTTATTTATTTTTATTTTATTTATTTGACTCCGGCAACAAGGCCCATATTTACATAATACCTTACAGGCATAAATTGTTATTTACAATAATGTAATTATTGTAAACAACAGGTCTCTTAAGGGCATAATTACTCGTATTTATCTCAAAACGACGTCGCCGTAATGTACGTATGTAATCTAATCACCTTATTATCTACTAAAGCAACCTAAGTTGGCATACATATATAAAATGAACTCGTATGCCACCGTACAACATTTGACGGGCGCAACTCTGGCGACATGATCGTCTTATTACTTATTTCGATCACTATTGTGGCCCTCTCAATAGTGTACTACACTAGCAAAAGAAAATTTGACTACTGGGAACTAAGACAAGTGCCATATGAGAAGCCCGTTCTTATATTCGGTAATTTTGCTGAATATATTTTACTCAAAAAATTCTGGGGCGAAGTGGCACAAAAACTATGCAGAAAGTTCCATAAAGAACCATATTTCGGAGCTTACTATGGCACCGAGCCCGCATTAATAGTGCAGGATCCAGAGCTGATCAAGCTTATAACTACTAAGGACTTCTACTACTTCAGCAGCCGAGAGGTATCCAACTACACCCACAAGGAAATCATGACGCAAAACCTGTTCTTCACGCAAGGTGACCGCTGGAAGGTGATTCGACAGCACCTGACTCCACTTTTCTCTTCGTTAAAGATGAAAAACATGTTTCACTTGATTAAAAAGTGTTCGAAGGAGTTTGAGAGAATGCTCGATGAAGAAACCAAACAGTCATCCATTCTTGATGCCAGAGCAATGACACTGCGGTACACTATGGACTGTATCGCATCTTGTGGATTCGGTATCGACAGCAACGTCATGGGAAAGGACAGTGATAACAATCCTTTGAAAGTCATGGGCGAACTCATATTTCAACCGTCAAATTATAGAGGATTCAAAATTGTAGCCCGCGCTATGTGGCCGTACATTTTTTACGGTTTGGGTTTCAAAGTGTTCCCAACTGATCTCGGCCTATTTTTCAACAAACTGATGTCAGACGTATTCCAAAGCCGAAGCCATAAGCCTTCCGCAAGGAATGACTTTGTTGATCTCATTTTAACCTTAAAAGAAAACAAGTACTTAACTGGCGACAGAATGAGTAACCAGAAATCGGAGTCAGGTAAAAAAGATAGGATAAACTTAGAGGTGACCGATGAGCTACTGATCGCTCAATGCATTGTGTTTTACGGCGCTGGTTTCGAAACAAGCGCATCGATCATGAGCTTGACATTGTTCGAGTTGGCTAAGAACCCTGAAACACAACCGCGATTATTCGAGGAAGTGGACGCGTATTTGACGAAGACCGGCGGTAAGATTACATATGAGTGTCAGACGGAGTTGCCATATCTGGAAGCATGTATTAACGAAACGATGAGGCTGCACCCGGTACTAGGAGTGATGACACGCGAGGTCGTGGAACCTTACACGCTGCCGTCGGGTTTGAAGCTAGAGAAAGGGATGCGCATCCATATACCTGTGTATCACTTGCATCACGACGCCGATCTGTTTCCGGAGCCTGAGAAGTACCGTCCGGAGAGATTCCTAGGGGAGCAGAAAAACGACATCGTTCCCTATTCATACATGCCGTTTGGAGAAGGACCTAGGATCTGTATCGGTGAGTATAATTATGAGCAGCTGCTGCTCGCTTCCCTTCTACACCGTCTCAGCCACCGTGGTTTATGGAAAAACCCTATTTTAATAGGTTTCATTCCTATTGAACGAAATTTATCGTTTTTTCCTAAATAAGTCACTTCACTAGAATTTTACTGCGCGCCACCGGCACACAGATAAACCGATGTATGAAAGAACAGAATTATCTCTACTATCTCAGTGGTATCAGTTTAGCCAATATTATTATTATTTATTTATTTATCAATCAGGGTATAGAAACAAAAATAACAGGGGCTCACAAAACTGTCGGAACAGTTGTTTGTCTGTGTGATCCAGTAGGGTCGATGACCTAAAACCACCCTAAAACTAATTACGTTTTTCTCTTTCAGGCATGCGGTTTGCCCGGATGCAGATGATGGCGGGATTTGTGACAATCCTAAAGAAGTACGGCTTGCGACTCGCACCGGGCATGCCACGAGAAATCAAATACGATCCCAGGACCTTCGTCACGCAGGCCAAGGATCGTATCAGGCTCACGTTCATCCCGCGACCCGGTTGCGAGGGCAGGATAGTTGCATAATAAGCATAAGTTCTAATAAAAAATCTATATAATTAAAAATATTTGGTAATCGCCGAAATGTATTGTACTACGCGCATAACTTACTAATTGTAAATAAATTTTTGTTGTGTTTGTTTTTGTCAGGAGAAGGTTTTGTTGGAAAACCGGGATCTTGAGACAAAACCACCTTTCAGCTTCAGTAATTTATTGTGAATAAATATGCACACGACAAACGCCACAAAAGTAAACTAATGGTTGACATCTGTCGATAGAAACCTAAAGACAATTCTTAAGACAGAGTTTGTATTGGCGCATATACGAACTCGTTTCAACAGGTTTATATAAAACAAAACATAGTGCATAGTATACAAAGATTTTGCCTTATTTCTATGTTTTCTTGTAACCCTTATGCTCATCTTCGTCCGCCTGTCTATCACATCGCTAAATATCTCGGGAACTACTTATGCTAAAGAGATAAATTGTCGATCATTCCATCGACAAAAGCGAAGCTCTTAAAATAATGATCATTACATTGTAGTCACGTAAAGTCACTTATTCCAACAAACGGTAAGCCAGCTTAATAGCCACAACTTGTAAACAACACGAAGATGTTTTTAAAAGCAACATTATTTGACTAAATTGTCTCTTATTACTCGTATCGTAATGATCCACTGCCTCCAGTGGTAAACAGAAAGTCATGTAATTGCATGTTATGAAACAGTATTTTTATGAGTATATAACAATGTTTCATGGTCTATTGAATAGGCCTTGAGTTGAGCAAAGTAAATTAAGGCTCTCTTATTGGAGCGAAACTACAAACGCGACACAAAAAATCCGCTAGGCGGCGCAACATTATCGTAATTCTCCCCAGTAACAAACACAATTACATTTTACACACACTATCTCACTTTACTGTGACAGGTCACTGACCTCGTTTTTTTTAATGATTGCTGTAACTTAGAATTTGAATATGTGACAGACCTTCTTTGTCAAATTAACCAGAATAAGCCAGAGTGGCGGCAGGGACCGGAAAACCCCTCTTCAGGCTTAAGCCTATCCATTCGGTAACCCAATCATTTTGCTAACCGTATGATAGGGTTAACCCTATCATGAGGTTACCGTATGATAGGGTTAACCCTATCGATGCGGTAACCATAACCCTCAATAGGGTTAAGCTTAAAACCCTATCGGATAGGGTTTTTGGATAGGGTTTTCATAGGGTTTTGGTTAACCCAATGAAACCCTATCGCCAGATGCTGATGCTTTGGGTTAAAATGAATTTTAGACTGATCCGTTAAATAATAATTCTGTGTCCTTTATAATTATTAAAACTGAGGTGTGCGATAAAGAGTATTGTATTAAATGAAAGAATTGTTAATATGCATTATACAATTATGTTACTTAAATATACATGAATTTGCGGCTGGTATTGTGTGTGGCTAAATAATTTATGAATTAATTAACAATTAATATTCAAATATATGTTTATGTTATTTTAATTATGCATCGTATGTAAACATATATGACAATTAGTTCACTAAGTGAAATCTTTACAATACATATTAAATTATATTAGGTATTACAAAAAGGCTTGACAAATCATATATGTACATATGATGTTAATAACATTTTTTCATTACATTTGCTTTTCTATTAGACAATTAAGAAATTTCTCTTCTGGGACTTGTTCTAACTTTTTTATTTATTTCTACAAGTACATTACGCTTGCAGTTGCAAAGACATAAGTCCCCGAGTGTAAAAAATATAACCTACTTACGATTATTTTCCATTTCAATTAATTGCAATGGTGTGTTGAATTTTTTTTTTATTGGAGGTCACACGTAATTCTGTCACATAAGTCACATTACACAGATTCATAATAAACTAGCTTTTGCCCGCGACTTCGTCCGCGCGACCTTGTATTTGAGGGATGATTTCAGCGATAAAAAGTATCCTATATCCAGGCTACAATCTCGTTGTATACTAAGTTTCATCATAATCGGTTTAGCCGTTTTTGCGTGATTGAGTCACAAACATCATAACTTTCGCATTTGTAATATTAGTAGGATAAATAGGTACATACTTTAATTTATTTCATTTGAGAAAAGAGAAACAAATGCCGGTGGGCACGAGTAGTTGTTAAAAGAAAAATATAAGAGAATATTAGAACAAAAGCACGGTTCGGCACGGTTATCTTTGAGGCGACTGCGCGTGCTCATACAATATAGAGTTGTTAAACGGCCCAATTGCGGGATTATGAAGGTTACAAATTAAAAGTAAGTTTCGAACCCGCGGGAATAATAAGTATGATGTGGAGGTATATATCGTTTATTTAAACCCATTTACTATGTTGTCGTGATTTCGGAACCGTATGCGCGCGCTAGCCACGACATTGTGTCGTTAACACTTTTTGATTAGTATGTTTTTTAACTGTATTCTTAATTTTGCATATTTAAAGGCTATGTTGATAAAAACTGATACTTATTTAGATAATATTAGTGGCGTTCAATAAGCTGTCCGGTTTTTTTTTTATGTCTACCATATCTTTTTATGTCTATTTAATTGTAATTAATAAATAAATAAAATAAAATAAATAAATAAATAAATATCTAGATTTAGCTATTTTATTCATTGCATACTTTCATTTTGATCATTGAGTATTTGTTTAATAAAATAGCTATTATACATAAAATCGGCAATATAAAAATCAAAATTAGCTACATACTTAATAAAAATTTACTAAATAATAAAAACAATACATATTAATTACTAATTCAAATATTTAAAACATATAAAAGACGATTATAAAGAGAGAAACATTCGAAATGAAGCCGAAATCTTTTCGATTTGCTGCTTTGGGTCGGGTTGCTCGATTAAAGCTTTTACTTCGTCGAAAACTTGCTCCACTTTCTCATCGGGAACGTTTTGCAATAGCACCTTGATTTTTTTGGAGCATAATTCTCTCTTGTCGAACTGATTATACTTCCTGTTGTTTATCTCCTTTGCCTTCATCGACGATGTCGCTTTATTTTCTTCGGCTAATCGCCGGTGTTCTCCTGTAATGATATGATATATTTTCATGTTACTGAAAATTATATTATAAATAACTACTTTATACATATAAATTAACTTACTTTCTCGTTGTGCTTCAGCCTCGTACTCCCTCTTCCAGCTCCTAAATTCTTCCAGATCAAATAAAGCCATGTTATGGGTACATAGTAATTATTTATGACTTAAAAAAAAACTAATGGTGCGTCGCGAGATATGCGAGACGTACTGAACATGATACACATTCGGGTCCTCTCGCGAGCCTGTCCTGGCTCGGGGAAGCCTTACGTGGCTGGGCCACTTTTGGCGGGATCAAACGCCGTCCGCTACTACGGACGGGGAGATGGGTTGAGCTTGTAGCTCGTCAGGTTCGGTGGTGGGGTCATCTGCTTCGTCCGTCGGCGAGGTCAAGCCCTGCCGGGTGAGTCCCTGTTAGGGGAGGCCCAGCGAGCGACGCTCAAGCCGACGGCACTGCAGGAACGTCCGGGTCGTCTTCCGTGTCATCGCGGATTAGGTCTCGCGGTAGAGCCCTTTTGTCGGGCGGTCTGGAGTGGTAGGGGGCGATGTCCTGGAGATGCGTCAGGCGGGATCCGTCCGCACGCTCGAACATCCGCTTGGCCAGTCTAGTGATGAAGTCGTCCAGGTGTTCTATCCTCAGGTCACGGTGCAGCACTGCGTTGCTCACGTAGTAATGGACGTCGGTGATCGTGCGCAGTGAGAGCGACTGTTGCGCGCGTAGTCGCCTCCTCTTGCACTCTCCCACCAGCGCGTACCACGCGGGGGCTGCATATGTGAGCCTGGGTCTGATGTAAGTTTTGTAGATACCGATCTTGGTTTTCAGCGATATATGGGATTTCATCAATGGATTTAGTAAGGTCCGTGCTGCGCGCGTTTGCGCGATGACGTTGTTGACGTGGGTAGTCATGTTGAGAAGCCGGTCGATGGTGATGCCCAGGTACTTCACCGTCGGCTGCCAGGCTATTCGTTGACCCATGAGCGTCAGTTCTGGTGGGGTGATTCTTTTGGTGCTTAAGGTGATGGCCTGGGTTTTTGCAACGTTCACCTTAAGCCTCCAGTCTTCCAGCCACGCTGGGAGCGCATCCAGTGTGCGCTGGATTTTTGCTGCGGCATGCGGCAGCTTAATTGATGTGGCGATGTAAGCTGCATCGTCGGCATATAGAGCGAGTGTGGCGCCCTCGCACACTGGTATGTCGTCCGTGTAGCGCGCGTACAGCACGGGCGACAGGCAGCTCCCCTGTGGTACTCCAGCGGTTGCCGGTCTTCTGGTGGACGCAACGTCTTCCACTGCCACCAGGAAGGTGCGTCCCTCGAGGAAGTCAGCCACCGTATGGACGATTCTTCTCGGGGCCGAGGTTGTGATGAGCTTATGGACCAGGCCTGCGTGCCAGACCCGGTCAAAGGCTTTTTCCATGTCCAGGAGCACCGCCACTGCGTGCTCCTTCTTGTTCCGCGCCACCGCTGCAGTGTGCAGGACTCTTGCTACCTGCAGGGTCGTGGAGTGTTCGGCTCTAAAGCCAAACTGCTCTGCGCGGGGTTCGATGTGAGGCGTCAGGTGTTGCAATAGGAGCCGCTCGAACATCTTGGACACCGTGGGCAGCAGGGTGATTGGGCGGTAGCTCCCTGGTTGGAGCGTGTTCTTCCCCGGCTTGGGCAACATGATGACTTTGCCCATCTTCCAGGTGTTGGGAAAGTGGCAATTTCTGATAACTCCATTGAAGAGCCGCGTCAACGTCGCGATGGCTCGCGGGGGAAGGTGACGCAGCGCTTCGTTGGGTATCGCGTCTGGTCCTGGGGCTTTCCGTAGTTTAGTCTTTCTTGCTGCTCTTTGTATTTGGCCTGGAGAGAATACGATAGGGTCTTCATCATGTGGTGGTGGTGCGCTTAGGTATTCGGCGACCTCTTGTTCCACCAGTTGGATGTGGATGTCGTCGGTTGGCGGGTTTGGCTTGAATTGGTCCTCCAGATGGTCTGCGAATATCTCCGCGCGGTCTTCTGCGCGGTACCTCGGTGTACCATCTGGGGCCAGGAGTGGGCGCACTGGTGCTGGTTTTCCGCTCAGGCGACGGCAAAGGCGGTGAATGCCGCTCCAGCCTTCCTCCGTTGCTACGTTGATGCCCTCAAGCCAGGTGTAGCGGGAGTGGGTTGCGAGGTTTGTGGCGATCTTCTCAGCAAGGGCGTTTAGTCTGGTTTTCAGTGTGGGGCATTGCGTCCGGTTATAAAGGCGCCGCATCCTCTTCTTTTCCTCTATGAGGGCTAGAATGTGGTGCGGGACTCTTCTTCTGCAGTCCCCTCGACTGGGTCCACTGGTCGTCGTGGTGGCAGCCTCTATGGCTGCTTTGGTATCTCGGGCGAACAGTTCGGCCAGGCGGTCAACTTCCTCAGCAGTGTTAGCCGGGAAGGACGTCGAATGTTCGGCCATGTGGTCTGTGAATATTGTCCAGTCGGTTTTCCGTCTTGTGGTGCGTCCTTGGCTTCTAGTTGCGCCGGTCTCCAGTTGCAGGATTACGGGCTGGTGGTCCGAGATTAGATGGTCATCAAGGACCTGTTGTTCTGGCCAGATTGTCAGGTTCTTGATGATCGCCAGGTCGATGACATCTGGTGTGTGTGCCGTGCAATATGGGTAGTGGGTGGGCACCTCTGGGCCCATGACTGCGTACCCATTTCGTTCGGCGTGGTCCAGGAGTGTTCGGCCCGTCGGGCAGATCCTAGTTGAGTTCCAAGCCGTGTTTTTGGCGTTAAAGTCGCCGGCGATGATGGTGGGTGCATTCGACTCTAGGATCTGCTCGATGTCGAGTGTGGAGAATCCGGAGCCAGGCGGTCGGTAAAATGCAAAGATCCTCAGATGCTGTCCTCCAGCGTGGATCTGCACCCCCAGCGCGTAGCTCGTCCTGAGGTCTGTGAGGGTGGGCAAGGGTTGGTGCACCACTCGTCTATTGACGAGCACTGCCAGCCCTCGGTAGGCGTTGCCCTGTGGTGATACGTGCTCTTGACGGTAAGAGACGTAGCTCGGAATCTTCAGGGGATCTTCCTTCCTGAGGTGAGTTTCAGATATCAGAGCTACGTCTGCCTGCTCTCTTTTCAGGACGGCGGACAGGAGCTCCTTTTTTGCGCGGTTCAGGCCGCCAGCATTCCAATGTAATATCTTCAGGGAGCTAGCCATCTTGGTATAGGTCGGCCAGCCCCCTGAGGATTATGGGGACGGGGTTTGATCCAGTTTGCACTGCTGCCAGGACATTTTGCAGTATTGTGATGCATTGAGCAATCACTCTGCTCCTGGTTTCATCTTGTTGAGTCGTTGGTGGCGGTGGTGGCGGTATTGAGGGTCGGCTTAGAGCCGGTCTGCGCTCCGCTGGCCGCGGCGCTGCCTGTTTGGCCGACATTGCCGGTTGGGTCGGCTGCGTCGGCTGGGCTTGCGGTAGGGGGAGTGTCAGTGGTTGTGTGGAGGTCGGGGGCGCTTCATTTTTCTTCCTGCCCCTCCCCCCCCGACGGCGGCGCTTGGGTGCCCCGTCGTTTGCTCTCGCCATTAGGGAGTGCTCAGCATTCTCTTCTTCTCTCACCGTGCTTGGTTGGGCAATTAGTTGTCCTTGTCGCCGGGTGGTGAGGGGGGCTGTTCCGGCTCTTCTATTCCTCGCCTCCCTGCGGTAGACGGGGCAGATTATGTCATTGGCGGTATGGGGGCCCAGGCAGTTTGCGCAGGTCCCAGGCTCGTCCCGTGGGCGGTTGCATTGGCTCGCGTAGTGTGAGCCCGCGCATCTTACGCACTTCACGGGGCGGTGGCAGCCGGCGGAGGAGTGGCGGAAGGCTTGGCACCGGTGGCATTGCGCCGGGCCTTTCCTGCCACGCCAGGCCTCCACTACGACGCCCGGCATCCCTAGCAGGTCCCGCACCTCGTAGATGGCCGGGATGGTGTCCTCGCTTTTCTTTATTTGTGCGTAAAATACGCAGCCTGGTCTTCCTTCCCTGGCTTTGACATGGCGGGTGTATATTGCCTCGAAGCCAAGGTCTCTCAGCTCCTCTGTGATGAGCTCAGGGTCGGTGTCTGGTGGTAGGCCTCTGACGCATACTTTCAGGGGGATCTCCGATTCAGGGTTTAGGGCCTGCCAGGATAGTACTTCGCCCTGTGCGGCCATCTCTTCCTGGAGAGTTTCTAAGTACTTCTGGATGATTCTGTATTCTTCATGGTCGGCGGGAATGAATCGAATGCCGTTTCCATAGGCCTTTCCATTAGGGTTTCGTCCTAGCTTCTCCTTCAAATTGCGGAAATGCTGGGGCCAGTTCGGGAGGTGATCCACCGTGATTGGCCGTGGGCGTTTCTCGCGTTTGTTGGGATGCGGGGCTTTGGGGGGCGCAATCGGAAGTTCTTCCTCGTCGACTTCTTCGTCTTGGTCTTGTTGAGATCTGGAGTCGGTCTCATTTTCCGGGTCTTCGGGATTTTCGTTCTCGGCCTCCATCGGGGACAGGTCCAGGCGCGGGAGGCTTGGTGCCTGTTGCCTTTCTGTTGGCGACGTGAGCGTACGCTTGCCTCCAAAAGGAGGCGGTGCGACGCGGGTTGGGATAGTTCCCGCCGGGGTTTGCACCAGCGGTGGCGACGTCACTTGTGGTGACGGAGAGGTCTGATTGTTCTGGGGTTTTTGTTGTTGTTGCGCTGTTTGCGACGATGACGGTGCTCTAGGCCGGATCGAGGGCAGCTGCGATTGGGTATCAGGTCCTTTCAGCGGCGTGTGGGTTCGCAGCGATGGTGTCGGCGGCTGGGCCGAGCGTGTCATCGTGCTTGGCGTGGTTGTTTTGCGGGGTGCGGTAAGTGCCTTGCCCGCTCCGGCGGCGGGTGGGGGCCGCGGCACGGTTTGTGAGACCGCTTTCGGGCGCTGCATTGTGGGCGCGCGCTGCGGTAGGGGTGTCTGGTTGTTCGCGGCGCGGGTGTTGGTGGCTCGCGCTGCGGGTGGCGCGGCGGCGGGGCGACTTCCTGCGGCCGGCGGCTTGTTTGTTGCGGTTGTCTTGTGTGCAGTGTTTGTGGCTGGAGCGGCGGGTGGTGCAGCGGCGGGGGCATGCGCACCGGCGGCTAGCTCAGCGACCGCAGATGAGGTGGCGGCGGTTAGGTCCGCGGCTGTTAATTCTTCTTGGGTGACCGGGCCCAATTGGCCTAGTATCGCCTTAATTAGGTCGGCGGGTTTGGGGTACGGTGCTTCGCCGGCCCCTTCGCTTGTAGGCGTTCCCGGGGCACTCGGGGAGCCGGGCGCTGATGCGCGAAAAGCCGCCGCGGATGCGCGGAGCACATTTTTAAACGCGTTCTGTACGCGCGGATCGCGGGCGGCTCTTGAAACGTCCCCGATACCACGGGTCCGTCGGAAAGTTCTGGGCCTTGTGGGGTTCCGTGCCGTCGGGTCCCTGGCGGATGGTGATGCTGTTGGTGGCGGCATTGTTTATTATTATTTTCTACCTTTCGGCGGAAATCATAAACCCGTGGGTAGATATCTCCGGGTTGTTTTCGCTCTACCCCCACCTTTGAGAAATCAAAGGCGGGGGGAGGGGGGTCTTGTTTTGGCCGATGATGATGTCGGCAAGGTGTTTATTTGCACTTCGGTGTGATTTGTGCGCAGCTTCGCGCGATCGCGACGGCACAGGCCGCCCTTTCCCGGTTCGCCGGGGCTTTGCCCGGTGAGACCCGCTGGTGGGAAGCCGGGCTCAGCGACAGCTAGTCGGGTCGGGAGCGGTCGTGCGGAGGGTTTAAAGCGATCCGGGCGCGTTTGTTGTTGTTGTTGTAAGCATACGTTCGGCATACAGAGCAATGTTAGCTGCGGCAATCCACTGAACATGATATTTGTTCTACATAGACTTAAATACTTAATAAAGGGGTGGGAGCTATCTGTTTTCGTTTCATTAAATATTGCACGTGCTTTCCATTCATGTATCATATACTCGACGGCGATGACAGATATGGCACACCTGCAACTGTTCGCTAACTTTGAGTTGCTGATTGTTTATTGTTTTGCCTTTTGTTTACGTTAGAGTCATTACCTACCAAGGCGGCCCTTTTGTAGATACCTAGGTTGTAGGATTAGTGTTGCTCGTGCAGATAAAGATAATAATTGTATGTGGCGATGAAATAAAACAACTGATTATTAGTTTTGGGCTTGGCTTTTACCTGGAATATCTTTTGTTTTTGAGATTGCAGAGAAGGCCGCGCTTTTGTACAGTTAGCGTGTTAATTATATACAATAATAACAACATTTATTATATTCAAACAATTACATAAATGGTTTAATAGAAATCATGCATTACGCCATCCGCACAATACTGCGCGCCGGTAAGCCAATGAGTAACGACACGATGTCGTGACTCCGAGACAGCTAGTTCAAATATATGACAGCGCGCCGTACATACTGCTCGAATTAGGACGTAGCGATGAATGGGTGAATGAAAATACAAGTTTTAGCGAGAGAAATCAAGAAATCTTGAGCTTTGTTATTATTTAGAATTTAGATAATAGTTTTCTTTACCGTCGTTGTGTACTTTTTAATCGAACATTATTTTTTAAAGAATCGAACATTTCAACTTTCAAAAGACATGTTTTTGAATTCCTGACATGCAAGACATTTTATACAAATTTTGAATACGCTACGCTGCATATTTGTTTAAGTGATGATTTTTTAATCATGTATTTATTTTACGTATTTATTTTAAAAAAAAAAAAAAAAAAAAACCCGACTATATTTAATATTTAAAGTTTATAATGTTATTAATATTTTATTTTTCATTTATTAAATAAACAGGATATTTAAAGTTCTGATTATCGTAAAATAATGTCCATTTTTATTGTATTTTTATATAATATTTTCATGCCCATATCCGGGCTGAATACACTTTTAAACTAAATACTGTATTAATATATATTTACTGTCTTCTAGCAAATGAACAATTTGGTGGATTAGTTGATAGGGTAACAATATTTTTAATAAAATGAAAAAAGTATAGAAATAAAATACAAAACAAATTGTTTGATTTATGTTTTACGTATCAAGTATTTATTTATTTTAATATGCGCTAGTAGATTAGTTAATTTACATGTAGGTAGTATTATAAAATAGCTCCCTGTATGTGACAATACGTTATTCCTGCGACAACGGCATAAAATCAACGGGTACTAATACAATATCATTATTACCTTAAAGATTTGGTCTTACTTGGGTAAAGTTCAAATTTTTGGAACAATCATATGCATAAATTTGTATATTTTAATTGTTTATGTATGTATGTATTGATACTTTTGTTACACGACAATTACGTATATTATAAACTGGATGACAATCTTTCAAAAATTTGAACTCTACTTATAATTAGTATAAAAAATAATGCAAAGTAACACACTCACCTTTCTTATAACACCCACTTAACTTCACAATCCAATCAAATTCACTAATCAGTGTCCATAAATACACGCCTATATTCAAATACCTATATCTATAATAACAAAAATAACAGAAACAATAATAATAACAAAGTCTACTTCTATGGTCACGCGTACTCAACTAGATGGTTACGTTACGAGAATGCACTTCAGACTGCAAGCAGTGCACTGCTACTGAACCTGCAGATTTACGTAAAGTAACTAACGAACTAAACGTAATTATTTGTTTTTATTGTGTGCGTGTGTAGGTTTACCTGAAAAAAAAGACAAATACCACGACATTTAGGCACTTGTGTACCTATTGTATTAAGTTGTGAGAAGATAACAACATCGGCATAAATGTCTTTATAGTGTAAAGGTTATTTTTGCCATTGAAACTGTCGCCGCAATCTCGTTAATCCTAAGACAATGGAAAACAGCAAGTCCTATCAGCTTTCGGCTCGTCTGTATCTTGCCGTGCTGGTTTAAATAGATAAACGTTTTAACAACTTGGTAGTTAACAGCCCAATACCTAATGTAATGAAATCCCACACATAAAAATGCGGAATTAATATACTGACTGCAATACGTGTATTAACCTACTACTAAAATCCCGGATTTATTAAAGACATTTTTACAATCCCGGAATTGGGCGATTTAACAACTCTATGTTCGTGCGCACTTGCTTTTACCTCAGGTCATGGAGGACAATCAATTACAGCGGATTTCATTTTTAGCGACCTTGGTTGTAACGACATTTCTGTTGTTGCAACTACACCTAAGTCCCTTGTACTTAGAACATACTTTATATGAAATTGATTTTTTTTTTATTTATTTATTTTTTTTTTTTTTTTTTTATTTTTTTTTTTATTTTTTTTTTTATTTTATTTTATTTTTTATTATACAACTAAAGAAAGCTCTCTTATTGTTGGGTACATCCACAGATGGTCAGCACTTGCGACGACCGGCGACCTTTGCCTATTGTTTAGGTAGGTAGTATACTAACAAAAGAAGGTAACACGTTACACTGTTGATTCGTTTGTAGACCTTATCTCGTTACAATAAGGTTCACATATTGTCAGTTAAAGAGGCTGGTGTTTATTTCAAAATAAAATTTAATTATAGATTATGATCAGTACTATGAAAAGTATGAAAACGACTGATTGTTTCAAAATATTAGAATAAATACATTAGCGTTCGAATGAACCGTCAAAATGCGACAATTGTGATCTTGCTAAAGTAGCATTTTTTTATTGGATATTTAATGTTCGACAAACCGACCTTCAGAATATTAGTTGTTGCTGACATTGCACAGAAAGTTAGATAAAAATATAGGCGCAAAAGTTAAAATGTGAAATAAACAAACAATCGCCCGAGCGTGAGCTACAAATCTACACTTGCACGCACGATAAAGTAAATACGATTCAAGCCTAAGGACTCAAAGTACAAAGTTGTTTGCATTAAAAACAAGGAGCGTTTCGGTAGATCAAACCAGTTTGTTTGTACTGAGAGCGGGCCCCACGGCGAGCGCGCGAGCACATCGTCCGTGCGAGCCACGGTTATCTAAAAATGAGTCTAATTGAAATGTGTGTAAAGATTACATTTGTTAAAAACTGGTTAAAAACCCTATTGATACGGTTACCGTATTGATAGGGTTTTGATTTTGGTTAGCGGTTTGTTGGGTTAACTCGATTGATACGGTACCCTATCGATAGGGTTACCGTTTTACATGGTTACCAATATCGATAGGGTTTTTAAAACCACCGTTAAAATAAGCCTATCGAAAACCCTGATTAAGCTTACCGGTTCCGGTCCCTGAGTGGCGCACGTGATAATTAGGTTGTCAACCATTTAAATTTAGAACAGATTGTTATGACATTCACGCAAAAGAGTGTAGACTTGTCATTGCATATCTCTGTCTCTGTTGCGCAGTTTTGACAGATTTCACTTAACTAAATAAGGGCTAAATTTTATCACGACTCGACACAAAAAGTCAAAGTTGCAAGCCACAAATAAGTAGCTTAATTTCAACCACTAAGCCAAGTACATTGTGGTGTAATTAGTAATCGCTTGCTCTCTAAAGCACAGGTCACAGGTTCGAATCTCAGGCAAGAGCAAGTGTTTTTTTTGTGTTTTATTTAAACAACCGTAATTTTTAGAGCATAAATAATTATGGAGCGTTATTTTGGTAAATAAATATTTTGTACTTTTTTTATTTATTTAGAAAAAGATTCAACATAAATATTTTGCCCTGCTGATAAAAGCTTACAACTTTATTAATTAACTCTTTATTATTCTTTATTTATCGTATGGCCTTTATTTCGAACCGTGAGATCTTCGAGAAGACAGTACGGTTCATAAATCCATCTTAAATAAAATTCAAGATTTATTATATAATTTATTATAAACATAAAACATAAGACTGAGGGATTATAATGCGTGCAACCACAGTGCGTCTATAACAGTTTGTAGCCTGTCTCTCAATAAGCTGAGAAGACGTTGATAATTATGTCAGTTCCCCGCATTTCCTCCCATATTTCATTGCAGTATCTATTGCTTGAATTGCTTCTTTGGTTCTTTCATGGCGATGATCCCACTGTTGAACCACTAAACCCCAAAGATTTCAGGCGATAGCATTACATCATCACATTTATGCCTGGATGTAGCTGTAGAGTAAACCATTCCCAAGTGACCCGTGCTGTATGGGGCAATTATCTTGAATAAAGTCAGGAAAGTCAGTAGAACAATTTGCAGCATCACTTCGTCCAGTAAATTCACGTAAACATTTGCGCATGATGTGGGTATGAAGTGAAGTTCACCGAAGCCGCTGATCATAGATCTGAGACCGCGACGCCGTCACCAGATATCCTCCCCCACATACTAGCCGTAAGTGGCCAGAATTCCTCAGAGCTTTGGACCCTTTCTATTTCAGATATTATCCGAGGCATCTTTTCATTTAAATTTGTATTATTCATTTTTTATCGTTTACGTTGATATATATTGGAATAATTACACAATGCAATAATATCACTTTCATCGTAATACACATTGAAACACATTGAACTGCAGAGCAAATTGAAGTCGAATAGCGTCAAAACTTTGGCAGGATTACGGTCCGTTTGGGCATATTTATTTTGTTACAATACGAAGCGCAATATATTTAATAATTTAAAATATTGTATTTGAAATACCAAGCTTGAATTTAATTTGCTAATGTCAGATGTCAAACTATGTGTCAGGCGCTATGAATATACTCACACAGAGACATAAAATATACAATATGCTATACGAAGGAGTGTGACCCGTATAATGGAAAAAAATTCCACATTCTAAAAATACTCAATGAAACCTTTTGTAATAAGAGAGGGTTTAAAAAGGAAAAAAATGATATAATGATAAGCTTTTTTAGCCACATTTTATGTTTTCCACTATCTCGAATTGTAAAAGTACCAGGAAAACTATTTTAAATGTTTATTCGTCGATATGACTCACCAGTAATTTACCCTGAAAATGTTAATATCATCTAGTTACTGGTATTAAATATGCGATTTTTATAAATGTCAAACTGCAAAAAGTGCGACAGACGTCCGTCCAGCTCGAGGCCCAACGGCCATCTGTCTACTAAAATGAAGCGCGCAGTTTGCTTTTCTGGTATTTTTGAGTTTTGTTAAATATAAAAACATTAAAAAAAAAATTAGCCGTAAAATACACTTCTTCACATCGTTTCCTATCTATTGATATATTTTACTCGAGTCTGAGTTGGATATATTTTATATACGACTCACAATAAGATCAAAATTTACCTGTTTTTGCGATGTGAGATCATCGAGCGAAGTTTCAAATATCGTGTTTTCAGCCTTAAAATACACTAGACCGACTCTTAAACTATAACATATCTAAATATCCCATCAATAAAGTGAGTATTTAATGGTTTAAAATTGAATGAAAAATACTATGATTTCGAATAACGTGGTCTTAAATTGTCCAGTACCTAATGGCCTGGCCACGACATTGGTCTAAGGACTCTAAGGCGACCGCGGGCGCGGCGAGCGGGGCGGCGAAAACGGTCTAAGCTGATGTGAGCATGCCACGACAACGCAGTTATCTTAGCGGCATTGAAACCTTTTGCCACGCACACACATAAATACACATGGACACACATAAACACATACATACATACAAATGCATGCAATCTAGTTCTTTCTTTTAGATCTAAATTTTATTCTAAATTTTCTTTGTTCTCTTTGATTGTTTTTTAAAGCCCATATTTTTAATAATTTCTGGTCAACTGCACTCTTGGATCCCAAGATACAGGCTTTGCCTAGTTTGGGGTCCGCCGGGTACTGTTCCTATTGTAAAAACGGTTTTTGTTCAATAAAGTAATTTATTATTATTATATGTATGTCTTTCCCGTTCACGGGACAATGGTGTCCCGGACCTTTGGGAGGCGTGCGCGGAGCCGAAGTACCGAGGCACCGAAGTGCCAACGAGTACCACATAGCCAACACGTAGAGGCCCTTTTGACAATTTAATGAAATGCAAGGGATACACCGAGCGGATGCTGTCCCTGCCCGTGTCATGGGACGCACACAGAGACAGCACCCGCCAGGGTGTATAGGAACTATTGCTGATTGATGGAGTCTAAATGAACTGGGCTATTGGGTGAATCTGATGGACTAATGGCTGGGCTATTGGGTGAGACAACGGACGCCTGCCTAATATAACTGTCTCAGATTTTTATTTCCGGCAGACGGTGACTCGCTCTCTGCTAGATGGGCCCCCATAAAATGGCGACATTATAAAATGGCCTAAGGGCAACACCGGTCTGAGAGCTGGGGGTGGAGAGGTGGCACTGGACTTTAAACATATAGCCAACTCGCCACTTAGGTGACCACATCCACCCTCGAGCGACAGCTCTTGCGACTCCACTCTGGACGGCCGGTTAAGGCAAGCCAGAGGCGGAGGGGCCTGTACCACCGACCCACAGGCCACCCCCAGGAGCACTCAGGTACGTAGGGTCGCTACTCCCTAACAGCCCGCCACAGGCTGCCTTACGTTGACTGATTGCACTGGAAAACCAGTGGGGTGGGTTATTATTATTATTATTATTATTATTATTGAGCGAATAGGACGTACTCAAAGGACGCAAAATGTCATTATCAAAAGTGGCCTTTCAGTGTCTCGAAAGTAGCTCGTATTTTATTACAGACATTTTAAGTAGGAGAGGAGGTGTGCACGAAGTATATAAACGCCGGCACTTCGCACAACCACAAAATAAAAAATATACAGAAGGTCCGTTCCCGCCGTTCTTGAAAATACATACCTAAACTTGCCCGACTCACAAGGGTTGCTTCTGTATTGATTCTGAATTTAAAAAAAGAGTAGGTATAATAAAAATTCTTCAACATGACATTTAAATATGAACCAGCGTATCTTGGTAAAAAACCGGCCAAATGCGAGTCGGACTTCGCACATTTAGGGTTCCGAATCAACCTCAAAAATATGATTTATCAATATATTAGTATTTGTTGTTAAAATATACGTAATATTGAACATTGTCACCAAATTTCAAGTTCATAGGTCAATGAAAAGTCTAAAAATTCTTCGGAACAAATATTGTGACAGACGACGGACGGACGGACGGACGTCTGGGCGACACCAATAGGGTTCCGTTTTGATCCTTCGGGTACGGAACCCTAATAAATTGATGCGTGACCCGCTGCGAGTTATGACTTGTGACCGGCGGCGGTCGAGAGCGCCAACAATAGTACATTACTTAACAAGGGCGGTAAAACAAAGAATGTCTCAGATCGCAGGTATTTGACGCCCGAGCCGAAGGCAAGGGCGATATATATGCGATCTGAGGCTTTCTTTATTACCGCCCGTGTTAAGTACAAAATTTTATGTCACCCCCTGACCAGGAAGTGGGATTTCCCGCGAGCGGAGCGTGCAGTAATTGCCGCTTTATGGCCAGGTGTGACATAAAGAATATAAGTACCTAATTAAATAGGTACCTACTTAACTAAACCATAGTACTTAAATACTGGCGTTTTACCAGCGAACGATAAGATGAATGTGTAATGGTTGATCGTCGAGCGGCTAGTTTCAAAAAATTACCTACCTACCTAGGTATTGTAACTACCAAAATTAGAAAACCGTTTTATTTACCTTTCAATATCGTTTGAAAATTTGAAGAACGTGTAGGCACAGTTTTTTGTCGTATTTAAACAATAAAATACATTCCAACTGTAATAATATCGGTTATTCATTTTGACGTACGTGACACAAAGTATGAGTACCTACGTAGCGGCGGCGACGTCAAGTGATCAACGCGCGCACAACTAGCACGACTCGCGACGCGACAGTGACAGTCGCGACTAAGCTCGTCCAAAATCAACCGAGAATGCCTGTAAATGTTACGTCTGTGTGCGTGCGGCGAAAATGGCACTTTGTACTGAGCGGACTCTCTGCTCCGGCGCGCGCCGCCGCTATTTACTTTGTGGCACAACTCTTCCCAAAACCGTTTGATTACATGCCGCAACTTGTGTTGCGGATGCTGTGCCATCCACAAGGCAGGCCTATTTAAAATTTCACTGATAAACGCCTCTGTGTCCAACATCACGGAGCGAATAAAACAAAATATTTTGTTTTTTAAAATTCCGCCCGATTCGTGCCGCCGCTAAGACCGTTCGCGCCGCTCTGACTCGTGGCATGGCTCTTTCCGCCAGTGCCTTTGATCTCGCCGCCCGCCGCGCCGCTCGCCGCCGCAGCCGGTCGCGCGAGTAAATTCGCGCGCGATTTAGCCCACAGCGAATTCTCTTGGCATGCTTCTTTAGCGGTCTTGATTTTGTTTAATTCGTTCGCCGCTGGTCGCCTTAGCCAGTCGCCTTAGACCAATGTCGTGGCCAGGCCATAACGATTTCCTAATAAATGTTCTTTGTTGGTTCTCAAACACAAATTCCATTCCATTTTTTAGGGTTCCGTAGAAAACAAGGAACCCTTATAGTTTCGCCATGTCCGTCCGTCCGTCCGTCCGTCTGTCCCCCGGTTTTCTCAGTAACCGTTAGTACTAGAAACCTGTAATTTGGCATGAGTATACATATCAATGACGCCGACAAAACGGTAAGCTATGTTGGGATAAGATCGGATGGGGTCAAGATCGGATAATTCAATTTTCTACTAAACTAGAAGAGATTGTCGATTGGTGGTAACACACCTGCCTACCCCATTTTGTTGCGCCCCACACTTCAGTCAGCCGCGTGGATTTAAAGCGACAGCTTGTGTGCGACTGCGACAGCGTGAAATATAAAATTAGTGTATTTTGCCTAGTTTGACAGGAAAAGATCGGATATTTATTTTTATGAGCCTTACGCGTAACTGCACAGAGTTCAGTTTTGAACATAGTCCGTTGTTTCCTATTTACGTCCGATGTTTCCCGATGAAAAACATTAAAAAATACTATCTTTAAACGTATATTAAATAAAAACGGTTTCACATATTAGGGAAATGAAGAATATGGGTTGAAAATATATTTCATACTTATTTATAACCAGTCATCGGAATTCTCGTAGCATTTTTGAGCTGTCATAGGGACTTCTCGTTTATCGACTTCCGATTATACATATGTATGTCGGCGCGGGTGGGTTAAAAGCTCATGATAAGCTAAAAACGTAATTGTATTCTGACACAGAGGAAGTCTTTGTGCTTTGAGACGGGGCAATGTGTGAGTTGTTTTTATAAGATCGCATTGCCGAACGTAGCCGTGGATCTGGGAATGAAATATGATATCTGTTCTTTGTTCTGAAGCTTTGGTTTGACTTTGGATGTCGAGCGGGCATTCTGTTGGGATCTATGAATCTATGATTGAGACGGGACGTATTGCCGACCGTGACCGCGCCGTGTGAAGTATCACTTGTGACCCACGGATTCGTTACCGTTTCAACATTGTTGTCGTGTTCTCCGTTAATAATTATTAGTCTGAAATACTTTGTGATTTGATTTCCACCTCGTGTGATTGTGATTTATTGACATTGATTTGTGACTTTAATTAATTATGATTACCGTGCCCGTGTAAGACTCGTGTGCGTGAGGGTACCCACTGTTCCGCCCACTTAATATGAATTCAACTCCTGATCACGCACGATCTCTCCGACATGTATATTGATTAATACAGAATACAATATGTAAAATAATTATGATCTAACGAGTAGGTAGAAGTAAACAACCTGCAGTCTTATCGCAAATGAGCGATCTCTTCGAGATAACCTTTGGATACCAACTTTTAGGAAATTTGAATTTAAACTTTCGTGAGACATGTTATAACTTTATTTTACTAAACGGTTAAAACGGGACCATCGCGGACATCTGTCCCATACAGTATATCGGAAACCCACACACACAGATCGGTATTTGCAAGCTGACTCGCATCATCACCCCGCACATCTGTCTTCGGTCCCGCGAGCGCTCATCTACAGGGCCCTACGGCTCTGTGACCCACAGTACGTGAAGGATGAGCTGCAGCATGTGAGACAGGTGTTAGAGAAGAATGGGTATGGCTGGAGGCAGAGTCAGCGAGCGGCAAGTACATACACTCTACAGCGTATACACAGGGCGGAGAGGGCGCCTGCATACCTGCCATATATTAAGGGGGTGACGGACAAAATTGGACGCCTATTACGTCGAAGGTTCAGTATAAGAACGATTTTCCGGCCCCATACCAAGGTCAGGCAGGTGCTACGCTCTCCTAAGGACCAGGAGCCGCTCGGTAACCCGGGAGTATATGAAATACCCTGTGACTGTGGTAAGGCGTACATAGGAGAGACCGGACGGAACGTCTCTACGAGATTGTCAGAGCATATACGCAGCGTGAAAAACAGGGAGACTAGGAAATCCGCGGTGGCGGAGCATGGTTGCGAAGCAGGCGCGTCCCATTTCATTCGGTTCGACAAGGCGAGGATTTTGGTACGGGAAAAATGCTACGTACCACGCATGATCCGAGAGGCGATTGAAATAGGGCGCCGCCCTAACTTTAATCGTGACGCTGGCTGGGTGTTGCCGCCGGCATGGAAACCTGTGATCCCGATCATAGAGCGGGAAGTGCGTTATGACAATCGAGTGGACATAGTGAGTTCAGTGTGCCTACCATTGATCGGGGGGGACGATCCCTCACCACGACGACCTCATACAACACCTTCAGCGCCGAGCTGCCCCCCCGCCCCCGCCCCCGCCCCCGCGCTGTCTGCGCGTGCGTCACGTGCCTTGCGGCGGGCGGCGGGTAGGTCGACAGTGTGCAATCGGCGCGGGTCGCAGACGCACTCATCCTGATGAAGAACTCCCGAAGAGTTCGAAACATGTCGCCCGAAGTGACAATTAATACGTGAGTTTTAACCGTTTAGTAAAATAAAGTTTTAGGAAATTATATAGAAATTAAAATAATAATATTTTATTATTTCTTGTAAATTATTTGTGGATTTCTTATGGCTATAAAACTTTTTTCGAAAGAAATTGCAACTGTTAATTTTGCAAATCTCTATTTAACATTTTCACCCACTTAAAAGTTATCTAAAAGAGATCGCTCTTTAACGATAAGACCGCTTGTTGTTTACCTTTTACTTTTAATCTTCTTTGATATGTTGTGTTGTGCTCTATAATGTATCGACAAAATATGTATATCGGAAGTCGATAAACGAGAAGTCTCTATGACAACTCAAAAATGCTACGAAAATTCCGATGACTGTTTATAACAAACTATAATAATTCAAGGAATCGTTAGATAAGTCAGTCAAAAAAAACCCTAGTACTTACCAAAGTATCGAAAATTAGTCCGATCTTACCCCAACATACCTTAGAATAAAGTCTTTAAAAGTCACAGCTAAGTAGACATTACTAGTTAACGAGTAATAGTCGAACTTAAGAAATGTACTTTGCAAAAGCAAACTTTAGAGTACAATTTCCATTGATACCTTAGATAATCCTGTGAACCCTCCTGTGGATCCTGTGGACCTGTGGTGTTGAATTTTTCAATTTTCACTTTGATTAAAAAATTGAGATTTTCGCTAGCGGACGCATCCGCTTAACAAACATATTAAACCTAAGATGATGTTGTTAATTCTGTCAAAAACATAGTAAATATAAGTTCGCAAACTTTTTAGTCCACATAATGTAACGGGTAGACAACTACGGAACCCTATATTGTAAGTGGCCCGACACGCACTTGGCCGGTTTTTTCTACTTCAGATCGCCTTAAACATTACAATAGGAGCCGGATAGGTACCGTCTATTATATCAGACTATTTTAAGGTTACGTACGAAGAAAATAAAGTACCGTCTCGTAATTCATTACAAGTTTCGTATGTCGACCAGTATCGTGTAAGGAAAAAAGCCTATTGTTTAGAAACTGGTATCGTACAAAGAAGAATTTTTCTTCTATCTTACCTGGTTACGAACCTCCGGTTTCGTACGCGGCCGAAGGGCCTTATAGTACATTCTAGTTTCGTACCTAGATATCAGCGTTTTAGGAAAATACGATAGAATCCTCGGTTTTATTTTTCATATTTGATTAAGTATATGACTAGGCGACCGTGTAGTTGTAGCTTGGTTTCACTCGTATGCGTTAGTATTAAAATTAGTTGTAAAGTTTAGTAAAGAAAGGTCCTTAAGACCACGTTATTCGAAATCATAGTATTTTTCATTCAATTTTAAACCATTAAATACTCACTTTATTAATGGGATATTTAGATATGTTATAGTTTAAGAGTCGGTCTAGTGTATTTTAAGGCTGAAAACACGATATTTGAAACTTCGCTCGATGATCTCACATCGCAAAAACAGGTAAATTTTGATCTTATTGTGAGTCGTATATAAAATATATCCAACTCAGACTCGAGTAAAATATATCAATAGATAGGAAACGATGTGAAGAAGTGCATTTTACGGCTATTTTTTTTTTTAATGTTTTTATATTTAACAAAACTCAAAAATATCAGAAAAGCAAACTGCGCGCTTCATTTTAGTAGACAGATGGCCGTTGGGCCTCGAGCTGGACGGACGTCTGTCGCACTTTTTGCAGTTTGACATTTATAAAAATCGCATATTTAATACCAGTAACTAGATGATATTAACATTTCCAGGGTAAATTACTGGTGAGTCATATCGACGAATAAACATTTAAAATAGTTTTCCTGGTACTTTTACAATTCGAGATAGTGGAAAACATAAAATGTGGCTAATAAAGCTTATCATTGTATCATTTTTTTCCTTTTTAAACCCTCTCTTATTACAAAAGGTTTCATTGAGTATTTTTAGAATGTGGAATTTTTTTCCATTATACGGGTCACACTCCTTCATATAGCATATTGTATATTTTATGTCTATGTGTGAGTATATTCATAGAGCCTGACACATAGTTTGACATCTGACATTAGCAAATTAAATTCAAGCTTGGTATTTCAAATACAATATTTTAAATTATTAAATATATTGAGCTTCGTATTGTAACAAAATAAATATGCCCAAACGGACCGTAATCCTGCCAAAGTTTTGACGCTATTCGACTTCAATTTGCTCTGCAGTTCAATGTAAAGCAGAATGACATCAGCATTACGATGAAAGTGATATTATTGCATTGTGTAATTATTCCAATATATCAACGTAAACGATAAAAAAGAATAATACAAATTTAAATGAAAAGATGCCTCGGATAATATCTGAAATAGAAAGGGCCCAAAGCTCTGAGGAATTCTGGCCGCTTACGGCTAGTATGTGGGGGAGGATATCTGGTGACGGCGTCGCGGTCTCAGATCTATGATCAGCGGCTTCGGTGAACTTCACTTCATAGCCACATCATGCGCAAATGTTTACGTGAATTTACTGGACGAAGTGATGCTGCAAATTGTTCTACTGACTTTCCTGACTTTATTCAAGATAATTGCCCCATACAGCACGGGTCACTTGGGAATGGTTTACTCTACAGCTACATCCAGGCATAAATGTAATGATGTAATGCCATCGCCTGAAATTCGAACCCGATTGAGAATCTTTGGGGTTTAATGGTTCAACAGTGGGATCATCACCATGAAAGAACCAAAGAAGCAATTCAAGCAATAGATACTGCAATGAAATATGGGAGGAAATGCGGGGAACTGACATAATTATCAACGTCTTCTCAGCTTATTGAGAGACAGGCTACAAACTGTTGTAGACGCACTGTGGTTGCACGCATTATAATCCCTCAGTCTTATGTTTTATGTTTATAATAAATTATATAATAAATCTTGAATTTTATTTAAGATGGATTTATGAACCGTACTGTCTTCTCGAAGATCTCACGGTTCGAAATAAAGGCCATACGATAAATAAAGAATAAATATCTGGGCGACCAAGCTTTGCTCGGCGTTTTCCCGGGCATGAGACCTAGCTAGATCGATTGCTCGTCCCCGAAAACCCCCACATACCAAATTTCGTCAAAATCGTTAGAGCCGTTTCCGAGATCCCCGAAATAAATATATAAATAGACATATAAATAAATAAATATACAAGAATTGCTCGTTTAAAGATATAAGATAAAGAACTAATAAATAAAGTTGTAAGCTTTTATTAGCAGGGCAAAATATTTATGTTGAATCTTTTTCTAAATAAAATAAAAAAAGTACAAAATATTTATTTACCAAAATAACGCTCAATAATTATTTATGCTCTAAAAATTACAAAAAAAAAACACTTGCTCTTGCCTGAGATTCGAACCTGCGACCTGTGCTTTAGAGAGCAAGCGATTACTAATTACACCACAATGTACTTGGCTTAGTGGTTGAAATTAAGCTACTTATTTGTGGCTTGCAACTTTGACTTTTTGTGTCGAGTCGTGATAAAATTTAGCCCTTATTTAGTTAAGTGAAATCTGTCAAAACTGCGCAACAGAGACAGAGATATGCAATGACAAGTCTACACTCTTTTGCGTGAATGTCATAACAATCTGTTCTAAATTTAAATGGTTGACAACTTAATTATCACGTGCGCCACTCTGGCTTATTCTGGTTAATTTGACAAAGAAGGTCTGTCACATATTCAAATTCTAAGTTACAGCAATCATTAAAAAAAAACGAGGTCAGTGACCTGTCACAGTAAAGTGAGATAGTGTGTGTAAAATGTAATTGTGTTTGTTACTGGGGAGAATTACGATAATGTTGCGCCGCCTAGCGGATTTTTTGTGTCGCGTTTGTAGTTTCGCTGCAATAAGAAAGCCTTAAGTATGGCAGAACGCAGATAAAAATATATAAAATAACCTAAACTGTTAGGTTATTTTATATATATTGTTCTTATAACTTCTAATCATTTATTTGCATTATTTCTTGCAATCTCTGTTTACTGAATGGTGGGTACCTACACCCCAGAGGCGACGCATCCATAGAACTCGATTCCCATCGGGTTCCCTATTTTAAGCACTTGATCTTACAATTCTTGGAGAAATTGTAAGCCAAATTTGCTTTTTTTAAATTAAAAATGGGATTGCTCTTGGCCAGCATCTAGCCAGGGGGCAAAGATGAGTGAGGCTGACGGTGAAGTGAGCTTACCCAAAAGATACCGGAAATACAGACGCCGGCAGGGAATTCCAACCCTTAGCAGTGCTTAGACTTGCCTATGCGTGTAGAGGACAGTTGTTCTGTTTTGACGAAAACGTGTTGTCATGAAAGAGAGTGCGCGACCGTATCGAAATCCAAGTGACGAAAATAAATGGGCGTAGGATACACAAACATAATGGATATGATGACACAAACACGTGTTTGCTGTATTTTGCACAAAAATACAGCAGACACGTGTTTCTGTATAATCTTTCACTTCAGTCCTGTCAACTGGCCGATCCATCTCTCGATACGAACTTTAATTGCTCTACGAACTAACCTGTTAGACAGATAAGTTCTAACTTGGAACTGACAAGGGTTATTAATGGTTAAGTACGTATACGTGTAACCTATTAAGTACCTACTTATGTGGCTGAATCTTGTACTATTACTTATTCTGTGGCTGAATTCATCCTTCAAACGCCCGTCGGGCCTTTGTGATCTTGAAAGGTGACCGTCAGAAACTATCACCCCAAGGGTCTTTATCTCTATTTGTATCTTATTTTCTATGTCGTATTGACACGTATTTTGACATTTTCTCGTCGTTACTATTTCGGGGCTATTGCAGCCTGGTATACGAATTTTACCTGAATATTTCAGATTTTTCAAATCGTTTCAAACGTAACTCTAAAATGACAATGTTCTGTAGCTCTAGTATAAGTTTTTTCGAAACATTAACTAATTCGAACGCGTTTGCGTTTTGTCTCAAACTGTATGAAAACGCTCTCACCGAGTTTGAAATACGCGCGTTCATCGGTTAGCAACAAATGTTATACTCGCTGTTTTAGTTTCCACTAGTGACCACCAGAGGCGCTGTTCACGTTTCCATACCACTTTCATACATTTTGAGACAAAACGCAAACGCGTTCGAATTAGTTAATGATTCGAAAAAACTTATACTAGAGCTACTGAACTTTTTTCAGTTTAATTTAACACTTATAATAATAATTAAACATAGCTTTTTCTAAAACATTTATTGAAATATTGACGCACTTATGACGTTTCGGGTGCGGCGAAACGAGCGACGGATATGAATAGTTTTGGACATTTTTCTTTTTATTATTAGATATTCAACACATTACTAATATTCAAATAAACCGCAAGAGTGAAACTGACGTGACGTGCTGACAGTGTAAGAAATTAGTAAATTAGTCCGCAACATGGCGCATTGTCATATACGTATATAGGTGAAAAACTTAAGTAAACTTAATTTGAGAGTGAGGGAGCTAAATTGGTCCCTTCTGCTGTCAACACAGTGCATCCTCAAATTTTATAAAGGGTCGGCAACGCGCACGTGACTCCTTTGGAGTTGCGAGCGTCTATAGGCTGCGGTGTCCGCTTACCATCAGGTGGTCCGTATGCTTGTTTGCCACCGTCGTAGTATAAAAAAATGACCTGTTGTATGTGTGAGTAATGTGTGCGAATAGATATTCCATTTTTGAAATTTGTAATATAACGTATAATTTGCAAACTCATTATTTGCTTCTCAGACCAAATAAAAACTATAGACGACGCATGACAAACAACCTAATGAAGCTATCAAAAACCAAGCGCATCATTCACACAACACACGCTCACTCACACATATACAAACCAAAACCACGGTGAAGTTCAAAAAACATCACCTAAATGATGGTCTACTGCACAATGAAAGCATATAAAAATACAAACAGGACGGCAAACACAATGAATAACGTAACTTACCTACCACTTGTAAATGTTAAAATAATACTAAACTCAACACATTATTACAAAACATTGTTTTTCGGTTGACATTGGTTGACGTAACGTGACGCGCTAGTGATACCAGAGTATGATTTTATTTACCCCAAAAGTAGGGAACTGTTTATGAAGATTGTATACGATTGCTATAATAATAAAAGTAATACAATCAAGTCGGCTGCAGCTGATCTGTTTTTGTAACATTCTATATAAGGGTTATTTTACGATTTTCATAAAGTAATAAAGCATACCCCCTAAATTGCTTTATTTTATTCCAAAAATAGAATATTTACTAAGTTACACTTGACATCGCTTGTAATTATTGGTTACAGTAAACTGCTTATCATTAATAAATTACAAACTATTCCCGCCCCGACCTTGGCCTGAGCCTATACATGACACTTTAATCTTAATTCAAATGAATGGAGGTGTAAAATAGGTGTCACTAAGGCGACTTCCTGACTTGGCGGGGCGGGATCGATATGTGATTTTTTTTTTTTTGACGTAAACTTACTGACGTCGCAAAGATTCCCACTTGACAGAATACTGTCAGTATTACATTTGCGCAGTAGTAATATTATGCGCAAAAGCGGACCAGTACTGCCTTCGCATCGTCCCGCTTCCGCGCATCCCGCGCCAGTCAAAAAGCACTCATTTAAATATAGGGGCGCAGTAAAAAGTAGTACTGAGTTGACTGACAGTTGACACTGAAATTTGACAGTTTTCTCATATCGTACTGCCTCCGCACCGACCGACAAATCAGGAAGTCGCCTTAGGAGGTTTATCCTATACAAATGTGCATGCACACAGATTGCAGTCTTCTTATCAAGCTCGGTGAAGAAAATATTAATATGCGTCATTATTATCCAATTTATCATATCATGTTTCCCACGGTGGAAAAACATGTTTATGCTATGGAATATTTCAATGTTATCTATCTACCAGGTAAACATACGTTTGCAGGGGTTCATTATCTAATAAGTGGTGTACAAGAGATATCAACAGCTCATAATGTCGGGAGGGCAGTAGAGGCCTTTGAAGCACCGCCACAAACAACTCCATATCTTTATATATGCCTTTCACCATGTTATCGAATGTATGAAAATACTAGCGCTGACGACGCGTGAATAACTTTTCACTTCTCATGCTCGAAAAGTGTGTCATATTAGACTTGTGAAGCGGGGCTAAAGTAGTACAATTAAACCGTAGGGAAAATATGTATACATAATTATGTTTTACAAGGCATTATAATTTGACCAATAAAAATACTTCACCTATTAAATCCACCATTCACAGAACAGTAATTTGACAGAATGGTAAAAATATCAACCAACCAGAATACAGCTGTACTAAAATCGACCAATCAGGAAAGACGTTTTTCAGTTCTCTGAAGATTAAGCGGTGTCTATGGTCAAAGCAATTGCGTCTCTTAAAAGAAAAAAAAAGCGCATGTTGCATCTCTTTCTTAAGTATAGTAAAAGAAAGGGAGGCGAATACGCATAGCGAGGCATGATGCTGGTCTTAGAAAAAAAAACATGCTGTTAAATTAGGCATACGCCCGCCAAGAGTTAAATAATTCATTTAAGATGGATAATTTGTGTTTATGTGTTTTCTCGCAATCGAAGTGAAAAGTAGAGTGTATAACTCGGGCCTAAAAGCCATATTACCACTCGAACAATTTTCCCTCACTACGTTCGGGAAAATAACCATCTCGTGATAATATGGCTTACTTTAGACCCTTGTCAAACAATCTACTATTACGTAGTAGCAAAATGTTCATTTACTTTTCGAAAAAGTATTGCTCAATTTCAAATGATATTTCTGTAAGAGTTTTTTTAAGGCGTTATTTTACAAATAGGCACGGCCGTAGATACCATCCTTTTCTCGAAGCTAGTCAGGCCATTTTCAACATCTTGGATATCTAGAATGGAACGCGCCTACCTAGTAAAAACCGATTCTCTCTTGCCTTGAAGGTTGTAGTTCACGCGGAACAAGGATTCCAGCAAGCAGTTCCACCGCTTGGCTGTTCTCACAATTCAAAATTCAAACATTTAAGGATGATTCACGCTAGACCGTTCCGTGTCCGGGCCGGCCCGTTTTCTAGTACAAACAATCGACGGCCGTCGCGCGTTCGTATTAGAAAACGGGCCGGCCCGGACACGGAACGGTCTAGCGTGAATCATCCTTTATTCTGCAAATAGGCCACAAGGCAAGGAAAGGCACTTTTACATGTCAGAATGTTAAGATTTACATTTTAATAAAGTCTGAGAATAAGATAGTACATATCAACATATTCATTTACAATTTTAAAAATACTAGAATAAGAATACCTATAATACATTTTTCACGATAATAATCTGTTGTGATATTACAATATCAGTAAAGTTAGAGATGTAGAGTGGTCTAAGTCTGAATAACAAGGAGTATATGAAATTAATATCCCCCTAATATCCCTATTACATTATATTTTGTCTTTGTGCGCTCATAACAAAGTTTTGTGTATTAGTTAAGTGTTATCTCATGTAAGTGAATTGTATAATTCTTTATGAGATTAAATGATCTTAAACCTATATCCCAAAAATGTAAATGGTCTTTGAGCGTCAAAATACAATTAATAATAATAATAACTATTACAATTAACAACGTAAGGCAGCCTGTGGCGGGCTGTTAGGGAGTAGCGACCCTACGTACCTGAGTGCTCCTGGGGGTGGCCTGTGGGTCGGTGGTACAGGCCCCTCCGCCTCTGGCTTGCCTTAACCGGCCGTCCAGAGTGGAGTCGCAAGAGCTGTCGCTCGAGGGTGGATGTGGTCACCTAAGTGGCGAGTTGGCTATATGTTTAAAGTCCAGTGCCACCTCTCCACCCCCAGCTCTCAGACCGGTGTTGCCCTTAGGCCATTTTATAATGTCGCTATTTTATGGGGGCCCATCTAGCAGAGAGCGAGTCACCGTCTGCCGGAAATAAAAATCTGAGACAGTTTTATTAGGCAGGCGTCCGTTGTCTCACCCAATAGCCCAGCCATTAGTCCATCAGATTCACCCAATAGCCCAGTTCATTTAGACTCCATCAATCAGCAATAGTTCCTATACACCCTGGCGGGTACTGTCTCTGTGTGCGTCCCATGACACGGGCAGGGACAGCATCCGCTCGGTGTATCCCTTGCATTTCATTAAATTGTCAAAAGGGCCTCTACGTGTTGGCTATGTGGTACTCGTTGGCACTTCGGTGCCTCGGTACTTCGGCTCCGCGCACGCCTCCCAAAGGTCCGGGACACCATTGTCCCGTGAACGGGAAAGACATAACTATTCTAACGTTCTTAGAGATGTACATCTCAAAGCGTCAAAATTAAAATAATAAATTTAAGAAGAATAGAAAGAAACTAATCCTGAACAGGATGTCTCTCGTCAATCCCCAATAAAAGGCCACTAGTATTAACGTGGTTAATAGTCCTTGCATGCATGAACAGGCCGGACTCCACAAACAGCACCCGATCACGAGTCAATAAAAGTGGAAGCTTGCAAGCAAGTTTTGTAGCTCCTCAAAACACTCCCCGAAATGTAACCGATAGAAAACCGAAAGACTGGCAACTTTGCGGCGATGCCCTGAATTCCGGAAATCTAAACGCATTTTACAGTTGGGTTTACTCAGAGTAATAAGGTCAGATGGCAAGCACTTTCGTAAGCACTAGGTTTTTGTCAAATCTTACCCAATTTTATCAATTAATAAAATATCGGATCGATTATACCTAAGTACAATTCCTTTTACGATTGCATTTATGTACGGTAACAATTTTCAAAGACAGTAAATAGTAGTAAATAGGCAAATTTAGCCTATTTCGAGGACGCCCGTACTTGGAAGTGGCTCCATTACAACCGACTCATCAAAAACGAATTAACTTACACGAGACACCACAAATAACGACACTCCGTGAGCAAAACCAAAGTATCACGAAGATTGCTTAAATCCGTAAAATGGTTACCTACTATGTAAATTTTGTAAAAAAATCAAATGTGGATTAAGGGGAATATTTATGAAGTTTATTTGGAATTTAATTGGATTGATAGGAACAAAATCATATTTACTCATAAGCTGGATTAGTAACCATAGCCATGACTACTTATTTTTTATTGTGCTTAATCTCAACAGTAAATTTTTAATGATAATTTTGAGAGAATGCCGGCGATCACTCGCCGGGTTATCAAGGTATTGTACTTTTTAATAAAATGCCTGTAGATTTAAAAAAGCTATCTTGCAATTATATGCGATTTAAAAGGGGGCTAAAATCTTTTCTACAGAAAAAGTGTTTTTATTCGATTGAGGAGTTTTGTGGATAATGTCAAATATTCAAATTTCGATTAATTTATTCGTTTTTGATTGTGTAATTTTTTTTTTGTTTCTCAATGAAATTGTTCTATTATTATTAATTCATTTTAATAAGATTGTTTGACATTTGATTTATTGATTACCTATTTAGTTTTTATTTCTTACTTTTGTGTATAACAATTAGATTTGGTTTATTTTTTTTATGATATGTAAATATTTTAATAATATTAGTTACAATTAGATTAGATTATTATGAATTTATATTTACCTGTTTACCCACCATGACATTTTAAAATTAACTATTAATTATTCCATAATTGTGTACCTAATGATTTTATCTGTATTTAATCTGTATTCAATGAATTTAAGCATGTCTTGACACTCTTGACAACTACATTTGTATGCCGCAAGGCACCACATAGTGATACAAAAACTATTGCTAACACCTTGTACCTAATCATTATCAGTTTATTTGTCCAACATATGGACAAGTAAACTCTTTGAATCTTTTGACATTGTTTGACATGAATTTTAGCTCTAGGTTATGTATTTATGATTAATATTCTGTCACATTCAAATGCAATATTATATTGTTACTGAATAAATAAATGAAATGAAATGAAATCTGACTGAACCTACTTGTTTCCTCGAAATATTAATCGAGTTTCCTTCTCACTCACTGTTTTTTTTTCTGTTCCTGATTATCGCTTTATAGACCGCTCCCAATAATGCGATAGGAGTGTACTGTTGGAAAGTTAGTCTGAGAAAAATCCAGGGGAATCCTCCGACTCGACCACGCGCGCGGTTTAAGCAGCGAGATTGCATTCAGTTGCGCTCCAGTGAGATTGGTTGAGTGGCTTTTACCACATAAGAAGTGTGAATGGAATCGAGCTACTGGGACTTTTGTCGCTGGTTCACTAAACCTATAGCTGAGAAGAGTCCAGCAAGAAACTTAGCTAAAGCGGGTATTACACTGTCCTGAATTTAGGACACTTAGAAGGGTTCCGACCTATACGTTAGAGCGAGATGCTTCAACTCCCCTCCACTAGTTAGGACGCCTGATTCAGGACAGTGTAATACCCGCTTAAGCCCTACCTGGGTCAGACTGACTCTACCCGGTATGCAGCGGTACAGGGACGAATAGGGACCTTGAATGTGTCTGTGTTGCCACGATCCCGCGGTGGACGTCCCCGGCTACCCGCTGGCTGAATGCCTAAGTCAAAGGCGCGACACGCACGGGTCTATCGGTGCGAAACGAGTGTCGGTGACCTTGGAACGCTGCGATTCTATACTTTGCCCGTCCGAGGAGTGATTTCCACACACCGCGCCACCCTCGCGCGCCCCCGCTCGCGTCCGGCACGCACACATAGCCGCGAGACGGGTTTACAGCACACATGCTTAGGTGTCGCTTCTTGTTACGTTAGTATATATCTTCTTTGCCTACGTTTAGGAACGCCTCGTGTTTGAGTTGGACGCCGTAAGCGCAGCGTTCCATCTTTTGATGGACGCTGTGATTACGTCGTCTAGGAAACACTCACCATTGGACCTGTCGATGTACAAAGGAAATATTTTAAACACGTCTCTGGATATTGACGTATTATACGTTGCCCACATAACCTCCACCAATCAAAAACGAGGTACCTATATTTTACACATCACTTGTAAACTCAATACCAGTGACATATATCACGATTAGATGCAGTCACAAACCAAATTATTTGTATGGAAGCGTTTACTCACAACCACGGCCACTGCCATTAGGTATGTGATTGACACTTGTCACCCACTAAATCATGTTATGGTCGTATTCATATCGTAATTGTAGAAAAAGACATTAAGCAGGTGAGTACCGTGTTTGGAAAGTGTGTCGGGGTTCCGCGCATACTACTTTAATTATTTTCTATCCTAAGTTGTACAGTATCAATGTCGTGATGATTGGTAGAACGTCGAAGACTTGGAGACGATCACAGCCAGAACGCCATGATTCACTTCGGATCCCTGAGCCAACGGAGTAAGTAAACAGAATGTTAGGTACTGAAGATCGAAACAACATAACCTGCATATTTCGACAAACATTCACGAGACGTATTCAACATAGACACATATAGTCCCTATTCGTCCCGGTACCGGGTAGAGTCAGTGCGATCCAGGTTGGGCCTAGCTGAGTTTCTTGCCGTCTCAGCTAGGCTAGGTTTAGTGAACCAGCAACGAAACTCCCAGTAGCTCGATTCCACTCACGCCTCAGACTCGGTTGAATCCGCTCAAACAATCTCACAGGAGCGCATACTCTTAGAGTATTCCAGGATTTAAACCACCCGCGTGGTCGTGTCGGAGGTTTCCCCTGGAATTTTTTAGGCCACTCTCCAACCCCGCACTCTTATCGCTTTATTGGCCCCGGCCTATAAAGCCACAGCACAGCCAGGTTCCATAATCGAGCCAAAGATACGTAATAAAATGTTTGCCAAGGTTGTATTCACTGTTCAATATTCCAAAATACTCGACCCCCCATACACTGTGCTAGTATCATGGTTTATTCCACTGCTAGCAGATTCCCATGCATTAGGTCCTTCCTAATTGAGTTGTTTGTAAAACAAAAATGACACCTACAAAGCGTATTAGTGGACTCGTTAATCTTCTTTTAAAAGCACATATTTTGTCATACCTACCTACATAGTAACTCAATATAGTTCTATTAAATATATAAAAACAAGGTCCTGTAGAGTTCATGTTGGATTCATAATTTAAATTTAGAATTTCACGCCTTTCCATGTCAGCCGTTACTCTTTTGCTTATTTCGCCATTTTTAATACTCTTTGCTTTTACTCTGAGAGGTCATAACGTTTGTATTTATTTAGATAAGTGTCTTGGTATTATAAACTGTAAACTGAAAAAGTGAAGGGTTCTTTTTTTACCAACAAATTTATTGATAAATTTATTAAATTGATAAATTAACAAACTTAAAGTAAACTGTAAACTTGTGTGTGATTAAGAGGCCTTACAAGTTTAAAAAAATTATGATTTCATTTTTTGACAAAAGTATTGTTAATACTAATAAAATGATTATAAGATACGATGATTATATTAAAGATTTAGAATTTAAGCGCGATAAACCAGTTTTTAGCTCGAAAATGGTCGATTTGGAGTGATGCTTGAAACAAAATATCTGAATGAAAAATGCAAGAAATACATTTAAAAGTTATGTCATTAGGACACAATAGTCCTGTTCTAGATAGTAACATTGATAAAATGTCAAGAAACTTATCGGTTAAACTGAAAATGGGCTAAATGGATGAGCATTTTTTCCCTTATAAGGACCCTTAACTTTAGTACAGTAGCTCTAGTATAAGTTTTAACTAATTCGAACGTGTTTGCGTTTTGTCTCAAAATGTATGAAAACGCTCTCACCGAGTTTGAAATACGCGCGTTCATCGGTTAGCAACAAATTTTATGCTCGTTGTTTTAGTTTCCACTAGTGACCACCAGAGGCGCTGTTCACGTTTTCATACCACTTTCATACATTTTGAGACAAAACGCAAACGCTTTCGAATTAGTTAATGTTTCGAAAAAACTTATACTAGAGCTACTGGTCCCACCGCCGGAGAGTAGCGAGTACTCTCATAGTAATTCTACTCGCGTGAGCGAGGAAACGAGTAGAGTTACTGTGAGAATAGTCGCTGCTCGCCGGACGGCGGTGGGACCAGTGCCTTAGTTATGTTTTTATTGTAATTAATTTATACTACCTATACTCTTATCTCAAGACCTTCGGGCCATTATATTGTAGTTGTGTTGTGACACATACGAACACATAGACAACGTGAACTCATTGCTTCTACGCTGACGCACACATAGGCAATGTACATGTATGGCTCAACACACATTCATGGCTCACCCGCTCGTGTGATAAAATAAAAGTACTGTACGTTATTAATCCAAACAAAAATCAACTGACTGTATCTAGTGTGATTGAGTAAACAATCAGGTGTATAAAAACAGAGGTATATGTAGTAATTAGTTTGATAACATTAATGACATTAATGATATCTATCCACCTACCTACCTATACTTACGGTATGGTCTGAAATTTTAATTCTGGAATTTTAATCGAATTACTTAATTACGTCCATTATGATATGAACGGATATAATTAAATATGGATATAGGTAGGTTTTAGGGTTCCGTAGTAAACAAAGAACCCTTATAGTTTCGCCAAGGGTCTCCCCCTGGTCAAGTGTCTCCCCGTTTTCATGCTAAACGGTGGCTACAAGGCATGTGAAAAAAATCATGTTAGTAGTCCATATAATGAATTTAAAAAGAAAACTTTCACAACTGAGTAGACATCACTAGTTATCGAGTAATCGATCGAGCAGTCGATCATATAAGAAATGTACTCTGCAAAACCAAACTTTCGTACAATTTTCATTGATACCTACCTTAGATCAGGGGTCGGCAACCTTTTAGCACCCACGGGCCACATAGTAGCTAAAAAAAATCTTCGCGGGCCGCAGATGATAATAATGATCACTGTCTGTTGATATCAACTTGAAACAAATAAGTAGGTACGCCGTACGCGGCAGTAACATAGTACAAATTCGCGCCCTTCTTTACTTTAAAAACGAAAAAATCGTGTCATAAATTTTTCGAACACTGACGCAAATGCAGCAAATACTTCATAGGCATCAAGTTATAACACATTTTGATGAAAATGCGAGCGTAGCGAGCGCGAAATTTTTCGAACATTATGATGCAGGTGTGGAAAATACTTCAAGTCATGTAGGTAGATGTAAACGCGAGCGCGAAATTTTTCGAACACTACGATAAAAATGCGGCAAATACTTCATACGCATAACGTCGTCATAACGAGCGTAGCGAGCGCGAAATTTTGCGAAAATTATGATGCAGGGCTGGAAAATATTTCATACGCATCAAGTCATGTAGATGCAAACGCGAGCGCAGCGAGCGCGAAATTTTTAACACATTGAGATGCAGGTTTTTAAAAAAAATTAAAAATGCTATTGCTCTTGGCCAGCATCTAGCCAGGGGGCAAAGATGAGGCCGACATGAAACGAACTCACCCAGGAGATGCCTATTGACTCGTACCTTAAAACTGTAAAATCGTATTTTTATCATATGCTTTAATACCGCCACAGAATAAGTAATAGTACAAGTGTCGAAGTTGCACCACGTCCGTAGGGAAAGTACCCACCGCTACCCTACACGTGACCCCTGGGTGGTTCTAAAAATGCAACAAACACTGGCAACCGTACTGTCTTCTCAAAGACCTCACGGTTCGAAATAAATGCCATACGATAAATAAATAAATCGATAATAGCGTTTATAAATTGGCCTTCATGAAAATTGGGCAACTAAATATTCACCGGGTTATCTGTACATGACCGCTTTATCTGTTCCCATTAGGACTATCTTATTTTGGACACCCTCGTGTAATGTACGTGTCACTGAAATGTACTATCTATTCATTGACATTGACATTACATCGTGCAATTAGCATGACTATCTGAAATTAATTTGCATACGAATTTATATCTCTCATTTCCATTCATTCTCATTTTCATTATACAATACAATACAAATACTCTTATAACTCTACTCTTAAGGCGACTTCCTGATTTGTCGGTGCGGAGGCGGTACGATATAAGAAAACTATCAAATGTCAGTGTCAACTGTCAGTCAACTCAATACTACTTTTTACTGCGCCCCTACATTTAAATGAGTGCTTCCTGACTGGCGCGGGATGCGCGGAAGCGGTACTGCTCCGCTTCTGCGCATAATATTACTACAGCGCAAATGTAATACCGACAATATTATGTCAAGTGAGAATCTTTGCGACGTCAGTAAGTTCACGTCAAAGAAGAAAATGTCACATAACTACAAGTTATTATCATTTCGAGGCTGTGCAGCTCATATAATTAAAATAGAACTTCACTTACAGGTAAGTTTGTTTAATTTCTAACTATATTAAGCGCTTGTCAAAACTATTGAAAGCGCTCAAATACCTACTTCAAATAGGACAATTTACGCTACGCGCCCCTTATTCAAAACAGATTCGTTTCATATTGTCCGTAACGTAACCACTTAACAGACCTTCGGTGCCTCAGGCGACTTCCTGACTTGGCGGGGCGGGATCGATATGTGACATTTTTTCTTTGACGTAAACTTACTGACGTCGCAAAGATTTTCACTTGACATAATACTGTCAGTATTACGTTTGCGCAGTAGTAATATCATGCGCAGAAGTGCCTTCGTATCGTCCCGCTATCGCACATCCCGCGCCAGTCAGGAAGCACTCATTTAAATGTAGGAGCGTAGTAAAAAATGGTATCGCGTCGACTGACAGCTGACACTGACATTTGACACTTTTCTCATATCGTACTGCCTCCGCACCGACAAATCAGGAAGTCGCCTCATAGTAAATGTTCTAAACATTCTGTATTAATTATTACAAACTCTTTACAGGTAACTCATGTTAAAAGCGTTGTTTTCTTTAGAAATCGTAAAACACGTCACCAGGGGAACATGACATGTTAATAGCTGTTGTGAACTGAATACACGCAAAGCAAATGATTCGAATCGTACAAAACAAATACCTACCTAGACTAGGCTGTGTTTGTTTGTGCGGCTCAGCTACAACAAAACATCAGCCGTCATTACTTGGATACCAAGACAATTGTATTGTACATAAACTCAAGTTGTGACACATAGCTAGAAAACAATAACTTCTCCCATTAGAATGTCTTCTATTCCAAAGTAAGTTGTCACAAACATTCATTATTTTCTCTTCTAATATTTGGTTTTGCAGGAATCAGGGGGCCGATTTTTGAGTTTCGAACGCTCGACTTTTCACTCGCGATCTGTCAAAAAACTATGATGATTTGACAGATGTCGAGTGAAAAGTCGAGCGTTCGACACTCAAAAATCGGCCCCCTGTCCCCTGACTCTCTTCTCAGAGAAGTAACGTAGGTTAACTTGCAAAAGTTTATTACGGCCAGTATTCATGCAGAGAGCGAAACTCTGGTGCTGGTGACGTCATTATGACGTTAAGTCGCATAAAGGATATTTTTTTAAAACAACATTATAACACCTCAATAATTCTTAATAATGATAATATATATATAATTGTTTATTTATAAAAATGCTTGGTAATTTAGACAAAAAAATAATGTCAACATTAAAAAACGACACGATTAACTTTTTTTATTGGGTAATGACTAATTCTTATCTAATGTAATTCTAACAAAAAATATTATTCCTCGTGTAGGTAAATAAAACAACACAACAAAATGTTCCTCTGAATGACGAACTTTTTTCTTAATATTTAGATGTATATTTCATACGTACATTCAGGGCAAAATAATTCTTGATCATAAATTTGATTATTCTTGAAATTATTACATCTTAGGTTCGCTTCTGATGGATATACTATACTCACACTGTTTGCATATTTTCCGCTTATGCATTTTTCAAAAAAATTAGAAACGTTTTTATTTTATAATTGTTTCCAATTTATGTTCGAAGCTATCATAAAATTTGTTAAATCCATGTTAAAATCATATTGTGTCATTTTCTCTCCTTCTCGTTCAATATGCTTTGTTGTTTTCAAATGTTTCTCTATATTGCTTGCTTTTGCTGTTAAATTTTGGTAAGGCAGTTACATTTTTTACAATCAGAAATGGAAATTTCTGCAAATACGGCTGCATACTCCAAAGCGAATTCAAACAATAATATTTCGGTTATATTTTACTAATAAAAAAATAAGTAATCAGAAATTGGTTGTCATTTCCAACAATCTTGTTTTTAACATGACAAAGTTATGTTTTATACGTGGCCAGTACGTATAAAAACTCTCAACTCACATTCAATATCAGTAAACTAAAGAAGCTAATGAGTTGTTAGTTGATTAATTATCTATAATCTAGATAACAACACTCTGTATTTAGCTTGACGTCATACGTCTGTCATCGGAAAGTTTCGCTCTCTGTTCATGACATGACTTGCTGTCGACTCTTCTTTAGCGCGATCTATCGCGACTGCACCGCCATCTCTTGGGGGTATCTCTTGGGGGTGCATAGTCCGAGCGGACTCTGGACTCCACAACTGAGGATACTATCGGGACATTCGAGACTAGGTAACGAAAGATTTGACGTTTGTCACTTAGGCATCAGTTACACGGTTATTACATAGGTATCGGCACAATACCGCGGTGTCAATATTATCGTGTTTTTTTTAAACATTGATGACGTATTGTGATATCAGTGTATCATGTGATAATAATCAGATAATCACCGTGAAACTGATATCTTATGATTACTCTCTCACATTTATTACAACAATTAAATTAGATATGTTGGCAACAGAGCTGTGTCATCAGATGTAAGGGTATATTAAGATCTATTGTTATATTGCTATTGAATATGAATCGGACCTAGACTCTGGGTACCTAATACCTCATTAGTAGGCTCTCGAACTGAATACACGTAATATTATATTATACAATAACTACTTAATAATCATAATGAATGCGTTAATAAGAGACTGCCGATCCATACCGAGTAGTATTAAAGTATGCCATGTTCTATAGTATTAAGTATGTAACTTGTGATTATTAAATAACTTTTCTCATTCCTAACTTAGTTTAGAGATACCGTCGCAATATAATTCATATAACATATACGTTACCCATACATTATTAAATTATGCATTAAAATAGTAAATCTGTACCAAATTTTCAACTCCATTTGAATGTGCAACTCAATCAAGTAACATCTGGATAACCTATTAAAAAAATTGTTACTAAATACATTATTCTCTACTCTACCCAAAAATACTAAATGTGTTGAAACATGTTGCTTAGTGGAGTCCGAAAGATGTCGTTCGACGAGCCTGAAACATGTCGCTCAATGAATCCGAAACATGTCAACCGAACAATGTCAATCCGGCATTAGACTAGATATTATTATGACAATATTAAAAACAATTGACTCTTGAAATTTGGTGATCATTTAGTATTTATGGGTATGGAAAAAAAATATTTGGGTGTACTTAATTTTAATAGGATTACGAGCTCTGTAATATTTGGATGAAATTTATATGAAATTTGGTGTTAGTTTAGTATTTTTGGTGGTACTTGACAATTTTTGTTATGCTTTTAAATAGTAAAATTGCTGCAAGTACAAAACAGGTAGGTACCATCTATGAGTTTTTTGGTAACACGAAATTGCTTATTGATAATTTAAAACCATTGGCATTCTCACATTAGCTTACCAGTACATACAGGATGTGATAATGTATGCGCATAAAAATATAAACACCTTCATGAAGCAGTCTGACGTCCACAGTTTAAACACACGAAATAAGTCAAGAAAATCGTTCATGGGAAACTGTGTCACTTTTTATAACAAAATACCCAAAGATGCGTGGGAACTTCCTTGTATACCATTCAAAGCATACATAAGATATGCTCAGTAGCTCTAGTATAAGTTTTTTCCAAACATTAACTAATTCTAACGCGTTTGCGTTTTGTCTCAAAATGTATGAAAGTGATATGAAAACGTGAACAGCGTCTCTGGTGGTCACTAGTGGAAACTAAAACAGCGAGTATAACATTTGTTGCTAACCGATGAACGCGCGTATTTCAAACTCGGTGAGAGCGTTTTCATACATTTTGAGACAAAACGCAAACGCGTTCGAATTAGTTATGTTTCGAAAAAACTTATACTAGAGCTACTGCTAAAGAAGGGTTATTATAGAATAAATGAATATCTGGAAGAGAAAGAACCGTGGCCAAATCCACATTCACTGAAAGCATCTTGACTCCGGGAGCGGCGCCCCGGGTTGCCTGTTTCATTCGAAATCTAAATGTTTGTTATAAAAATAATTGGATTTGTCTTTGACATATTGGATACATACAGGTTATGTTTACAGTTATTATTATAAAACTGTTAGCTTAACAGTTTCCTGACGAGAAATATCTATTTCAAATTGTTTCGTGACATGTTTATTTGACATTTGGAGACCTTCTACACCTCCAAAACATTCTATTGTTTCTGTTGTATTGATAAGACTGTGGAGACCTTTTACATCTCCAAATTGACATATATCATTTATATACATCTGACATATTGTATATGTACATCTCTCGGTAAATATGTGCCCAGGTATTTATCTAATGTGTTAAGTTACCATTTCTATTCTTTTGTCATTGTACTGTAAATGCATTTGTAAAACTCAGACATGTAAAAGAGCCCTTGAGGCCTACTTGCAGACTAAATATATATATTTTTTTTAATTTTTGATACTTTTTTGATTTTTCAATCTGATTTTAGGATTTGAAAGTTTGGTGATATCAAAAGTTATTTAGGTGATCATTTTATTCGTTGCCAATTTATAGAATCCTATTTTCTAGGTTATTTCTAGGTTGCAACTATCCAATAATTAAACGGGAGCGCTCGTGGCCCAGCGGCGCTTGCGAACCGCTTGCGCTTGCTAAGGTTAAGCAACGTGGGCAGCGGTCAGGACTTGGATGGGTGACCGCTTTGAGTGGTTACTAACTGAGCGCTCCCGTGCTTTGGAAGGCACGTTAAGCCGTTGATCCCGGTTGCTGTCTATGGCAGCAGTCGTTAAGCCGAGTTGGAGGCCTTCGGGCGGTTTGAGAACTTTTATCAGTCAAGTTGCCCACTCACTTGACAAAGCCTAATCCCAATAAGGTCTAGTTTCCCCTTGGGGTTGGAAGGTCAGATGGCAGTCGCTTTCGTAAAAACTAGTGATTACGCCAAATCTTGGGATTAGGTAGCGGACCCCAGGCAACCTTCAGGATGCAACTGTACTGGGATAACGCTAGGAGGATGAGGATGAACTATCCAATAATTACACTCCGATAACAAATTACACAGCCTACTCTTTCCTATGATTAATAGCGATCCGCCCAGTACAAAATATAACTTTCCACTTCTCATTCTCGAAAAGTGTGTCATATTAGACTTGTGAAGCGGGGCTAAAGTAGTACATTTAAGCCATAGGGAAAATATGTATACATATTTATGATTTACAAAACATTTTAATTTGACCAATCAAAATACTTCACCTATTAAATCCACCAATCACAGAACAGTAATTTGACAGATTAAAAAATATTTGGTAAAAATATCCACCAATCAGAATAAAGCTGTACTGAAATCGACCAATCAGGAAAGACGTTTTTCAGTTGTCTAAAGATTAAGCGGTGTCTATGGTCTAATCAATTGCGTCTCTTAAAAGGAAAAAAAGCGCATGTTGCATCTGTTCCACCTCTAAAGGGAGGCGAATACGCAAAGCGAACACGCATAGATAGCGAGGCATGGTACTGGCCTTAGAAAAAAAACAACGGGTTGCACTCCGGGAGTGCCGGCAGAAGTGAAAACTCAATAAAGATAGTAAATGGGTCATTGTCAGATTTAGGTGCGCGTCTTTTCGGTGGACAGGACATGCCAAAAGTTAAGGGCTACAAAGCTTAATTTTCGATTGATCTGATAACCCGCATAATCTGTAATTCCGTGTCTATAAATCCATATAATAAAAATGTAAATTACATGCACACAAGCCGTTAACTATTGTCCACCGAATGGACAACTTTTGTTTTTCCGACTGACAATGACCCAAATAACAAAGATATTCATATCGGTATCCGTATCGGTATCCGTATCTGTACTGTACTCATACTCATGTTCATATTCGCATAATCCATTTACATAATATGTCCCGAGTATCATTGTGTCTTACGCATCTAAGACCAGGAACCTGTACCACAATACTTTACAAGCGTACAATTCGACAAATTTGTGATCTTTTTCTATGGAAAATTGTGCAATTTTGTCAAATTGTAGACTTGTAAAGTTTTGTGGTATAGGGGCCAGCTGAGTTTAGCTGAGTTGACACCTCCTAACATCGCAATCACGATTACTAGGAGCGGTCAACTAGCTGGTCTTAGAATCTTAGAATCTGTCGCGAGTTCAACAAATTGTCCCCAGTACAAAAGTGCTCAGAGCCGCTAAAGAAGTTTTCACTTCAAAAATTGTAAGCAATACTACCTATTTCCCATTTTTATTTCTTTAGATTCGTTGAGTGTGCTCAGGAACTCCATGAGCTCATACCGCCTTGCCCCTTCTTCCATCAGATATCCAGACGACGTACGACTGGCTACTTTCATTACCTGGTCAAAATCATCTTTTTTTATAATGTTTACTGGTTTGGTATTCGAATGGCGTATGTAGGTACTTCCGAGTTCAAATAACCTGGACCTTTTTAAGGTACGAGTGAATCTTCTGGGTGAGCTCGCATAAGCGTCGGCCTCATTTTCAATTTAAAAAAATATATATGACTGGTTAGAATTAGGCGTTTATTTAAGGGCCTATCGTGCGGGGTAAATTCTCAGCGCCTGTCAAATTTCAATTTTTTAAATAATTTACCCAATTAACCCACACATGCATTATTCACGCACACTACCTCATTTTGCTGGGTCGGGTCATTGACCCATGTTTGTGCCAACTTATGACAATATAGATTTTGTATTTAAAGGTTTCTTGGCAAAAATCGTCAAGTTCTGATCTGTAACCAAAACTCAAGTATTAGTTGTATCTGAAAATGTCTTGAATTTGGAATTTGTGGTAGTAAAATACTCAGTTCCTTGTTTATAAAATAAAACTTTGAACCCCTGTTTTGTAAAATGTATTTTGTTTTGCCCTTTCCTCACAGACTCATTTTTATACAACTTAAAACAGAGTAAGACTTTTCCTAATCGGTTCGTGCATGTTATGACTGTTTTATGTTTATGACTTAGGTACTTATTTTGAGAGTTTACTTGGTGATTTTCATGATACGAGTATATGTTGTACCTTAAATAGGTTATTTTAAGCAAAACTTTTCATAAATTGATTATTTTCTGTTTATCAGTTGGTTAACTCTAAAATGGACACTGATTTAATGCAAGTTTTAAGAGAAGAAGCGGTAGTTTTATTACAATATATATAATAACTACTGAAACTATTTATACGGCACGGGATAACTGCAGCAATATTGTAAATCAACTTTGTATTTGAGGAACCAGTACCTAACCTTATAGGTAGTTCTTGTTATTCACGACTAGGGTTTGCAATCCGGATCCAAAATGTATGGAAGATCCGGATAATTCGGATCCAGATCCGGATAGTTTCATACAATTAGGATCCGGATTGCAAACCCTATTCACGACCTCCCGTCGTAACCCAATCCGCAGAATTGCGCATACAATGGTCAAAGGTTGTCTGGAAGAGATCGCTCTTTAGCGATAAGACCGCCTGTTGTTTACCTCTAGATTTAAATATACATACTCTGTAATAGTTCTATTTATTGAGGTGTGCAATAAAGAGTATTTGTATTGTATTGTAATAGTATGACATTCCCTGCGCATCGTCGTTATCGTGAATGACAAGCACTATAAAACCTAATGATATAACAAATATCATCAAGAAAGTCATTGTAACATTCTGCAATTGTGGAACTTGGCCGGACCACTACTGTATCAGCTCTGACAAATTAACTTTTATACAGTCGTGCCGTCGATGACACTTAACTGAACATCCGTGAACCTTATTGCAACGAGATAAGGTTCAATAATGGTTAACATTGCGTCTATTTTCATCAATAATAAATAGCAATTATTATTATTTCCTATTCGGTTAATATAACGTCGAGACAATTATTGCGATGCGACATAAGTACTTACTTGTACAAAATCAAAGCAACGGGATTTCCAACGCATGAAAGCTTTAGATAGAAACTAGCGCAGTTTAATATTATAAGTAATTACTGCATATTTGTTTGTTAGACATCGTCATTGTCACCACATCCCCAACAACTACTTGGTTTATTATTTATAAATGAAACATAGGTTTATTATTTTCATTCTAGGTATAATTATATTATGACCAGGCGGCTTAGACAATACACAATTTAAATCCACATCACTCAAACTGGCGAAGAAACTCCGATATTCTTTCTTCTGCTCCCGCTGCAAGAGAGCACTCTAGATCTGTTTCTTGGTATAACGCTGATATTTTATAAACTTCTGTTCAAAGCACCATAATAATTGTGCCTGTTTGTACAGATTCTGGGATATGTTTTGTTTATGCAGATTCTGCGATATATTTAGGTAATCATTGTTTGACGTGAAAGCGCCGTACAAAAAAAAAATAACATTAGATTCGTTAAATTATTGAAATATATAAAAATACAATTTGTTTACAAATTTTAATTTGAAATATGATGAGTGACATAAATGTCATAACGTTCCGTTCTGGGTGGCCAATTTATAAAAAGTAAATTACTTTGAACTGAAATACATCAGTAACCTGTTTACGTTTAAAATGCCTTTTCGTAAAGGAAATCATTATAATTTAGTTGCATTAGTATACATTGGGGACCAAAGATTGCATTTTTATGTTATAACGAATGGCTAATACTAAAAATTCCATGTTAAAAGAATCTTCAATAGCCACACGTCAACATTTATTTACCCTACTTCAATTAATGCAATCTTTGTGTGTCGTATATATACATTTTGTATTTGTATACGAGCAAGCTGTCAAAAAGCGTGTTTTTATGAGATGTCAAACTGAGAAAAGCAACATCCCATCAAAAACATTACATGTAAAAAGATGCAAGTCTCTCAACACAGTTCTTTTACAACAAAAAGTAATGATATGTAATCTTAAACCAAGTCTGTTATATTTTAGTCAATAGTACCGGAGGGGTGCCCACAGAACAAAATTTCCACCAACTTGCATCAGCATTAGGTACTTTATGTTTTTGATCATGTCATTATATATATTAAAAAAAATAAAGTTATGCAGATGCAAGTCGGTGGAAATTTTGTTCTGTGGGCACCCCTCCGGTACTATTGACTAAAATATAACAGACTTGGTTTAAGATTACATATCATTACTTTTTGTTGTAAAAGAACTGTGTTGAGAGACTTGCATCTTTTTACATGTAATGTTTTTGATGGGATCTCATCCCTTTTTTTTTCTTTTCAGGTATGTATGACTTCTAGTAACGAACATGCAAACTGTAAAAGTAACTTTGTAATCGCATGTATTTTGTATAGGATTACAAACTTACTTATGCAGTTTGTATATCTCAGATACGTGACTGATATTGCAATATTTTTTAATTTTCTAGCAATTAATAGGCTAAAAACTAATTATGTTTAAAATTTGGAGCTTGTGGGTCTGCTAGAAGTACCTTAAACGATTGATGATCTGTCAGTCAGTCAGTGAGTCAGTGACAAAACTAAGGAATTTTGAGGGGCAATAGTTCTCAAAATAAAAGTTCAAATTGAATGTTATTGAGAATATATCTAACCCATATTATGCCCAACATGTTACTGAAAATTCAGGGTTCTAGCTTTAACCGGGACAAAATTACAGGATGTTGAAAATGGCCTGAATGGCTTCGAGAAAAGGATGGTACGGCCGTGCACCTTTTTGCTCGACTTGCGGGGGCACTGCCGTGCCCCCAGATACGTCTGCTCCCATTGAGGGCCGGAGCCCATCTGCCGGCAAGAAAACTACGGCGGCCGGTCAAATTTTCGGAATTTCCTTTGCATTGTTAAAAAAATCTCCACATTTTGCAAATGTTAAACACATACGACCTAGATAACACGTAGTTTTGTTACTATTCAAAAATTGAAGACCTTTCATAAAGTATTAACGTTGTAGTTTGCTTTATTTTACTAAACGGTTAAAACTCACGTATTAATGCATGGGCATGTCGCCCGAAGTGACAATTAATACGTGAGTTTTAACCGTTTAGTAAAATAAAGTTATAACATGTCTCACGAAAGTTTAAATTCAAGTTGTAGTTTGCGTTTATTTCCTTTAGTAGAGCTAACTTTGAATTGAATTTTTATGAAGAAAACTATAAGTAATTGTGTTTCTGAAACACATGACGTGTAGAGTGTATCCTTAAATATCATATATAGGAATTACAGAATTCAAGCTTTAGTAATAATAATACAGCAAGTGATCCAACCATCGCAATTATTCAGAAATTTGCTCGGTGCAGTCTTAAGAAAATTTAATTTAGCTGTTTGCTCTAAGGAAGAACCCAAATTTGGTGTATTTTGAAAATTAATTTTATTTTATAGGAAATATTATATTATTAATATCTATTCATTTAATGTGACTCGTTTACTTTCTTTGTCTATTCTAACAGAATCGTGCTCTATCAAGGTCATAGGGGCCCCATTACCCTAATGTGCCCAGGGCCTCAAATTGGTTAAAGACGGCCCGGCCCTGTGCGTTTCCGTTACTGTCAACCGGGGAGGTACCCTAAAAAAAATTTTTTTTAAAGATTTTATTCTACCGTTTTCTCCGCATCATCGATATGTATACTCATGCCAAATTACAGCTTTCTAGTACTAACGGTTACTGAGAAAAACGAGGGTCGGACGGACGGACGGACGGACATGGCGAAACTATAACGTGGGGTAATCTTCAGGGGATTTTTTATTATTTGTTGGTATCCCGAAATCGAATTATAAACCGACTGAATGATGGGACATCAATTCTAAGCTGGCTTCTATGGTAGATCTAGACACGCGGCAGCGTGTCAAGCCAAAGTTCAAAAAAAAAAAAAGAACTGGCGTCGCAGCGGCCGTGTGTTATATTACACTAACCATTTGGTGGCACTTTTGACCCCTACGTTACTCAAAATGTATTGAACGTACACATATTAAATTTGGTACGTTTATTAAGATCCTTAAGGCTAACCAGATTCCCAAATTTCATGAATATAGCTCAATCGGTTATTAAGATACAAACATCTAAAAATAGGATTTTTTCTACATAGGATAATTATTGGGGAAAATATAATCAAAAACCTAACCCACTTCCAGGTGACCTAGCAAGTTAAAATTTGGCATCGAGCTGGGTAAATGTATGATTACGAACCTGAGATACATAAACAGTGTTTTTCTTGCGATTTGTAAATTTTGTAATATTTTGCATATAACAATTTTTATTTAGGTACACACTAAGCGCCTATTGATTTTGTACGGGCAAAAATGTATATAAGTAAATTTCGATTTTGAATCAGAAGCACTCATAAGGAGTTTGTAATGGAACGAAATGAATTTCGAAACAATTAGAGATAGACCTAGCATACGGTTTCCATACGTCCCGGTACGCCGCCACATGTCCCGGTTTGAAGCGTGGTGTCCCAGTGTCCCGGCCATTAATCAAGGATAGTTTTAAATTAGTAGGGATCCACTAGGTAAATATAAGTATCAGTGGCGGCGCGTCAACAATATACTTAGGGAAGCCGGAAATAGTTTGCCTTACTTATTCTTCATGAGCCGTACTAAAAGAACTGGTGTGGCTGAAAATTAGGCAGGCCGGTGGGAATCGAGTTGTATGGACGCTCCGCCACTAATAAGTATACATGTACGTAGTACGGATGTCTATAAGCCCGTCTAATACAGACAATGGCTGCGCGGCGTGCAGCGCATGAAGGATGTCTTCCGACGGCCTCCATGTCTGTTGCCCTTTAACTTTGTAGATGAGGCAAGTGCTGATGTCCTTTGAATGTTTCTCTTTGACCTACACTACCTTTTCTTGAAATGTCCACCCGTCCCAGATTCCGGCCTTCGTCTCCATATCTATGGCAACCCTAACACTAGCTGTACACTCTCGTGCAGGCGGTGCAGGAGCACTCGCGCTTGGCCTGCCTCGCTGTGTTCAGTATGGGAATCGTCGGCGAGACCCCCCCCCATTAGGGAATGCAGAACCGGTACCATTTATCAGTCCCGGGATTTTCGGTACTGGCCGGTAGAGGAACCGGGATTTCCCGGTATTTTCGGTACTTTCGGGAAATTACTTGTAGTGGTTTTGAGACGTGAGTAGTTTTAGCCTAATACCTTTTTTGGACAATATGATAATAATATCAGGGATGCAAAAAGAAAATACACGTGTTTTGTTATCAACATACACATTAATTATATAAATCACAATGAATTTGCTTATTTTATCTTAGCGTTTTATAAAACGGACTCAAAATTATATCAAAGAGTTTACTAAATGCTTACAATTTGTTCATTATCATTTTAAACTTTAATTGAATCAAGAGTCTGTCATAATCATTGCTGCCGTGGAGTGTCTTGTACAACTTAAGGTTGTAGTACAGAGTTTGTCCAGAATATAGTAAGTGTAATTATTACACCGTTATGTTACATTGTTATGAATGAAGACAAATCCTGTACAATATTCTTGACTAAAGGTATTTGCATCTCAAAAAGCGTATAAAATAACCGTAAAATTACGAGGGCAGATTGTTTACACTTCACAAACAAAAATCATTTCAATAATTAGTTATTGCTTATCTCCTTCTGTCAATATTCCTTTGTCATTTGGTAAGCTGTTTGTCACATAATTTTATTGTAACCGTGTAGGATAATATTAATAAGAAAGAAGTAAGATTCTCACTTGAAATATTTTAATAGGTGTAATAAAGTCTAAAGTGGTAAATCGTTCTCAGCCGAAGCGCTTCTATAACTAATAGCGGTAACCAAAACCAACCCTCTACAACCACAGTTATACCGGTGGAAGTGTTAGCTGTGGGTGAATTAACACTCTTGCTGTACCTGTAATAGTACCTGCACAAGAGTGTTAATTCACTCTCAGCTAACACTTCATCGCTATTATTGCTGTTGTCGAGGGTTGGTTAACATTACGGGTATAAAGATCACTGCTCTACAGGCCTTCTGTATCTTGACCTGTTGTATCGCGTGGGCCTGTTTCGGGGTTATAACGATGTTATAGCATGCTCTAACATCTTTATACAGGCATGTGTTAACACTTTAATAATCATATGGAACCGATATAAGAATGATATACAGGTATTCTTAACGCTAGCGTGCTGGTTGGGTGCTAGTTGGGCGACTACCTACTAATAGTGTAGCTGTAGAACAATGAACACGCACGTTGGGGTAAGTATGCGGGTGGAGGACTGGTTAGGTGACGGCGCTGATGAATTTGTATAAGCGGGACGGAGTAATGGCCAGCCGTGGTCGTGAATTGGCTGCTTAGAGCGATGTTTCCGTTTATAAACATCGCTTGCGTTATTTTATCGATATATCTCTTATCATTTATAGATTAGCGTATTAAATTTAAGCTGCAAATTACATTTCCCGAAAATCCCGAAAATACCGGGAATTCGATTTCGTAGTACCGGTTCCTACCTTGGTTCAAAAAACCGGGAAATCCCGGTATTTTCGGTACCGGTATTTCCCGGGAGCAAACCCTACCCCCCATGTATGTACATTCTCGCGCTCGGCCTGTCTAGTGTACATGCGCTATATCTCGTTTTAACAGTCCTAATGTTCGAACAGCATAGGTGGTAGGCGCCACATAGTGAAACTCTCTGAATTGTAAGATCCTGTAACCTATGTTGGACAAATAAACGATTATGATTATGAGTAAGTATAGTACAGTCAGAGTCATGTAGTTAGGAGCACATACAGAGATGGCCAACAGCAATCCCATTATTAATTACAAAAAGGTAGGTCTAATGCCCGGGAAAACGCTAAGCAGAGTTCGGTCGCCTAGATATTATTAATATTATTATCCATACTTGTGATATTATAAATGCGAAAGTGTGTCTGTCTGTTACCTCTTCACGCTTAAACCGCTGAACAGATTAAGATGAAATTTGGCATATATGGAGATAGTTTGAGTCCCGGGGAAGGACATGATACTTTTTATCCCCGAAATCATCCCTTAAGGGAGTGGAAGTTTGTATGGAAGAGCGATAACTAGGTACGCACCTGATACAAAAATATTAGCAATTATATACTATCGCGATTCGCGATGAACGAGTTCCGCGCGGACGAAGAAAAAAACTAGTTAAATATATAATATAATATATATTTATCTGTGACCCGAGTCACGGGGTTTTCGGTGCGGGGCGGGCAAGGGAAGCGCGGGAAAGGGGGACGCGAAGGCGGCGCAGCGAGCGGCAGCCGCGCTTAGTCCCCGGAAAATTACTTTATGTCACACCTGGCCATAAAGCGGCAATTACCGCACGCTCCGCGCGCGGGAAATCCCACTTCCTGGCCAGGGGGTGACATAAAATTTTGTACTTAACACGGGCGGTAATAAAGAAAGCCTTAGATCGCATATTTATCGCTCTTGCCTTCGGCTCGGGCGTCAAATACCTGCGATCTGAGACATTCTTTGTTTTACTGCCCTTGTTAAGTAATGTACTATTATTATTTTACGAATTGTAATATTTTTCAAATAACATTTTTTATTTACACATTAAGCGCCTATTGATTTTGTACTGGTAAAAATGTATACATGTTATTTGAACCGTATAGTATAGTATAGTACAGTCAGTATACTGAGTAAAATTTCTGAACAAAAAGTAATGATATCCCACCAAAAACATAAATGTGAAAATGGGAGCCAAGTTCAATATTAAGAATATGCGTCGTTATTGACTTCGCCGACAAAAGAATTGATATCTATATGGGTGCCAAGTTCTGTGTAGAAAATCCTGAAACCTGAGATGTAATTCAAGGTCAAGATTTTAACTTGGCTGGTTTTTACGTACATGCTATATTATATTTGACTATGATATTTTTCTGAACTTTGGTTTGTTGGTAAAAACTAGCCAAGCCAAAATCTTGACCTTGAATTACATCTCAGGTTTCAGGATTTTCTACACAGAACTTGGCACCCATATAAATATCAATTCTTTTGTCGGCGAAGTCAATAACGACGCATATTCTTAATATTGAACTTGGCTCCCATTTTCACATTTATGTTTTTGGTGGTTTATACTACGCGATTTGATCGGTTTATATGTGAAATGTTTGGAGGTTATTTTTGAATTAATTTACATATTTTTCCTATTTCATCAAGTGTCTCATGATATAACTTATGATTTAGCTCAGTAACTTGGTACCGGTGAGATTTTAGAAATAAACACGGGTCCAAAATGCAAAGAAAATGTACTTACGCAAATTACGCATGGAATGTAACATCCGCCTTTTTTCGGTCGAGTTTGCTTTTACAGCCCAACACTGAACACCCCACCATGTTTGCACTGAACACCCAAACACTACGGATCTGATAATAAGTAAGTTATTATTCATTTAAACCAAACTTATCATTAATTCTCCATTTATAAAATGCACTACCAAATATTGCCAATTTGTTTTGCAATCTTCTTGACACAAAACTTTGACACAAATACAAGATTTTTCGATCGGTGATAAGGACAAAACATCGCACTATTTTCTACTTCCTCTCATAGGAATCGCAATAAGGCTATCTTTCTCTTACAAAGCGTGTCAGGCCCTTGGTATTTTATCCATCACTCTTGGCCACTAGGTATTTTGAAGGGAACTGTCACCGTATTTAGGGACAATAAGAACTACTTTCCATGAGAATTTATTTGAAATATGATCTTTACGGAAATCGGTCAGTCTGGCTATCCGATATTGGACTTTGGAAACGCTTTTTTAGGGACAATAAGAGCTACTTTCCATGAGAATTTATTTGAAATATGATCTTTATGGAAAATCTTAGGATTGTCTTAAAACAGTTAGAACCTTGGCTTTCTAAGAAGACCAGCTGGGGACCCCTCGTAACATAGCAATCACGATACTAGGAGGGGTCAACTAACCTGGTCTTGGAATTTATCGCGAGTTTATACATTTTTCCCCAGTACAAAAGTGCTCAGCGCCGCTAAAGAAGTTTTCACTTCAAAAAAACAAGCTGTCAAATTAGACATACGCCCACCAAGAGTTAAATAATTCATTAGAACTTTGAGTCACAGGACTGGGTTGTACAAATTAGCGAAAATACAAGGATGGCAATATTTAGATTTAACAACACAAATTGTTAGTATTGAGTATAAAAGAATATTGTTGAAATCAAAACTTAGTGGTTCAAAATCAGCAAACCAGATTAGTATGTACCTAAAGCTGATTAAAATAACTCGGAAAGCTATATTAAGGAATAACGAAATGTTGTTTCTTTAGTAAAATATATTTGTCAAGTCAAAATAATAACAGCAACAAACCATAGCAACGTAACACGGATACAACGTATCCTAACAAGCTATACCCTAATCAAAATAATTGTTCGTTATTTTAAAGCATCAACTTTCAAAGGCGTAGGTGTAGGATTCCTGCCTCATTTATTTTTGCAGAGTGACAATGTTAACTCGGTATAAATAACACTTCTCTAAAACAGGGCTTCAAATTTATTCCTAAACGTCTGCATTTAATTACACTTGTCTCTTGTCTTCGAATCGCAAACGCCGAACTAGAGACACCAGTAAAGATCTTTAGGCTCGACTGACAGTTAACACTGACAGCTGACAATACCATTATTTCCACCTGGCGAATTGTTACGAAGAAATCGCAAAAAAGAAAAACCGGCCAAGTGCGAGTCGGACTTCGCACATTTAGGGTTAATATATCAATATATTTGTTGTTTAAATATACTTAATAATGAACATTGTCACCAAATTTCAAGTTCATAGGTCAATCGGAAGTCTAAAAATTCTGCGAAACAAATTTTGTGACAGACGACGGACGGACGGACGGACGGCTGGTTGACACCAATAGGGTTCCGTTTTGACCCTTCAGGTACGGAACCCTAAAAATGAATATTCAGTATAGTGTGAGTAATTTTGACGAAATACGGTCTATAAGTGCCTAATAAAGAAAAGTATTTTTTTTTCTATCCTAGCAAGTGCGGTATCAAAATGAAGCATTTGAAGAGACGATTCCAAAAATATATATAATGTATGTGTTTCAAGCAAAAGAAGTTCGAAATAAAATAATAATTATAAAAATTAAAAACAAGTTTCCTAATAAAGAACTCAAGGAAATTTATTTTGTTTTTATCTTTTTATTTATTGTTGTAAGAGCACTTCATTTTAGGCCGGACTTACTTACGGACTACTACCTAGTTAATTTAATTTAAGGTTAATCGTCGAAATTATTCAAAACGATCTAAACCTTTCTGACTGTCAATGTTTGGTTAGGTAAGTCTTGATTTCATTCATCATCATGATCAAATTTATTTCGTACAATAACTCACCAAAAAGCACATAGTTAAGGACTTTCAATTAGTAGACTTCAATTATTTTCACTTTCCACCAAAATACAATGCGGCAAGAATAGACCTTCAGTAACTTATTTTTAATAACTTAATATATTTAAATCAATCCAAAGTTACTTCGCCTTTTAATGAATATGTAGATATTAAGAATGGTAAAAGTTTCGTGTGTTATTATAGCTCACAGACCCGATTCGATATTCAAAAGGTAACGTGGGGATATCCCCACTTTTATGTATCTACCTCAATTGAAAGAGAAACATGAAAGGAAAACAATAGATATGCTAAGGAATGGCAGGAGAGATTTCTTCACCACCTCTACTGGGCCCTAGTCAACCGAATATTAAAGAAGTTTTTATTACCTATTCTTACGTCACGAAATTGGATTACCGGTAGAAGGAACTAAATGAAAACATATGTAGGTTGTAGGTAATATCTAAAATTCGGTATATGGACCGGTAGGTATTACATACTTCGCTTTAATGACAGAGATCATCATGTCCCTTTCTTCATCCTCGCCGTGTCTTCTAGACAACCTTTTGAGAACTATATTTAAGGTTGTCTGGAAGTGTGATCGGATCGCTCTTTAGCGATAAGGCCGCCTGTTGTCTACCTTTACCTACATGTTGCTGTATTGTTTCTATATGTAACTGATCCATTTGTGTGAGGTGTACAATAATAGTAGCTTATGCAACTGGTACATAATGAGGGGGCATTAAAACACGAGTGTTTTAATGCCTAATTATGTACAGTTGCATACATTACTTTATCTACACACATATTATAACTACTCTAAGATGGGTTCAGAAACCGCAATAAATAAATACAATAATTGTGTTAATACAACCTTTTTTGCACGGTTGCGGAAATATCGAAATCAGAACTGGCAACCGATACCTGAATGTTATTTTAAAAAGTAAAGAGTCCCTATTCTGATGTGATCATGTCGTTCTAGCTCAAATTTCGTGCGAAATATACTAAAAAAACATCGAGCTGACATTTCGCATCGACTGAATTTGAATTTTCAGTGATACTAGAATAGGGACATGTCAACTTTGACATTTAAATTTTGACAGTTTTGTTTGACGTTTAATATTTTAACATCATATATGAGATTAAAATGAAAATTATATTACTGCTGTAGCTTTAGCCACAGATAAGAAAATTGCCATTAATTCATTGAATGTTGAAATGAGAGTCATTTTCTACGGTTTCCGAACGCATATTAGAGGATTTATGATATGTGTGTAGATAAAGAGTATTTGTATTGTTGTATTGTATATTTTACTAAACAGTTAAGAAACTCACTTATTAACTGTCATTACGGGCGACATGTTTCTGTTTAGTAAAATACAGTTATATAGCACGACTCACGAATGTTAGTTAGGAGTCATTCTTATCAATGACCCTTTCAATCAATAATTACAATTTCCTTTGCTCCACGCTAACCAGTAATTATTTTTCCCTTTCTTCATTCCCGTTCAATCACTACGGACAACTTGTGACGTGTGACCCAGTGTCATTCATCACCAAATGACACAAACACGTGGTTGTGGCGATCAATGCTAACTTATAATTACAGTATTTATCCATAAACAAATGTTCCATGTTCCTTTTAAAATCGTTCCTCAATTTAACAAATTGATTTAATGTGTTTGATCGCATGCTTGCGTGTGTCGTTGCAGCATGTTTAGTTAGGCGACAGCTTCCGTATTCATAAAAAAATAATATAGCTTTCTACGAAATGAATGTGAATCTTTAAGAGAACTCTTTAAAGAAATCAACATTTTAACTGTAGCGTCCCAGTACATCTATGAGAATATTGTTTATGTCCTTAAGAACATAGACTCCTTCTGTAAAAATTCTGATATACATAATTTTAATAATAGAAATAAAAATAAAATTGCCACTAAAAAATTTCGTGTCCGTAAAGAATACAAATCTTTTGTAGGTCAATGTGTCTGTTTTGCCGGAATAGTCTGGTCGACCTCTAGGCGTACACATACTACTCAATATGTTAGCATCACACTTATTGTAGGTAGAGGCAACAGTCAAGATCTTAACTGAAGCGAGCATCTGAATATTTCCATCCGAGGAGCCGACAACGGGCGCCGCCGCCTCCCGATGCACCTCGCCGTTATTCGAATCATCATCAGGGGCGGGCTGCGACTTCTCAAGCTCATGCTCACTACGTTCCATCCAATGTTTGATGTCGTGACGTGTGTTAGTGTGAACTGTATTTTTCCTCTTCGAGGTTGACTAAATCAGCCTCCAATTGCTTGTCGATCAAAATCTTTTATTTTTCCAAATCCATAGCGCCTTTTGTTTTCTGGCCTCTATAGTTCCATCTTCTTCCTTCTAGCCGACGTGGATGTGCATGCGGGCGGCACCTTTTTGTGCGATGACAGCGGGTGAGGCACCACGTCGTCCCTCAATTTCCGCTGCTGCCCGCCATGAACTTTCTGTCTGCGGCATGTCCATTGTCCACATGTGTTACACACTCTTATCAAGGGGCATGTCGTGTCAGCGATGCAGTGCTGATGAAGAGCCAGTGGTGCCTTCGCGTGCGTCGACATATTTGCTTCTGCCTCGCGTTTAGCTCGTGTAACACTACTTACGGGTTTTTACACCACTCGGCGTGCGAAACATTTCGCTGTGTACATATATGCGGTTCAAATAAACCTTAGAAATGGCTCGAAGACCGGTTTGTAGACGCTGTACACTAATAAAACCTGTATTTTGGAAAATATGTGCAAACGCGTTTATTTGATATAGTAGATATTCTTTGTATACAAGACAGATATGACAGTGAAAATTTAATGACATTTGTAAAAAGCCAGCGTCACCAAAGAGTTTTCTTGTCATACCTATAGACTCGTGTTCTAATTAATCTTTTTTTTATACTACGACGGTGGCGAATATGCGTACGGTCCACCTAATGGTAAGCGGACACCGCAGCCTCTAGACGCTCGCAACTCCAAAAGAGTCACGAGCACGTTGCCGACGCTTTATAAAATAAACCCCCCCCCCCTCTTATTACTTTTATTCTCTATATTATTATTCTGACCCTCTATATATTTTTTCCGTTGTTGAATACCATAGGCAAAATATGGTATTCAACGACGGAAAAAAATGTTAATCTTGTTTCCCAATAAACAGATAATACCTACTGGAAATACATGAAGCTTCAACTGAATTTTATTTATTCATTTTATTTTATTACAAAAGGTACACTTAACAGATATCACACAATAGAGTTTGTCGTTTAAAAGCTATTCAGCTATAGTGTTGTTGGTAGTATTATTATTAAAAGTTTAAAAAAGGACTTATTTAGACCATAAAAATTGTGATTTCATTAATCATATTTTCCTACAAAGTTCATACACACTAACAACCGAGCGTTTCGTTAAAAGTTTGATGATGTAACTACCACTACCACTATAGTAGGTAGCGTATTGAGATGAAAACTCCGCAACTTCAGGACAGACGATAAAAATAACTGTCTCACTCTGTTCGGCTGTGGTGAGCTGTGTTACATCTGGATATGTAGCTAACATCCACGAAAGAGCAAAGATTGTATAACAGTCGAAGCTCTTTCTCATGATGATTTATGGAACGTTCTGTACGTAAACAAATTTATCAACAACGATTGTATGCCAAAACTGAGTGCCAAAAAAAGTAGGGACTGAGCCCTAACCTAACTGGATACTTTACGAGTATCTATGAGAGGATGTTTTACTACTCGTAGTGCCCGTCTTACGAGTGTTCACCTTAATAGGATTAAAATTCAGGTACGTTAGCTAGGTTACTACTATCAATTCAATAAAATATGGAACATATAACCTACGGCGTACCTCGCGTAGCAGCAATATCTTCGACGCTATTCGATTTATTGCTTTCTCTTTGTAACGTTTCGGTTTAAGTGTTTTTAAAACGTAACATATCTAATACGATTCACAAAATCAAGCGACAGCCATTTTGGCCAACGCCGCTTCAGTACTGTGAACTTTTATTTTACGGGGTACTTCTGATATGTAATCTGACGTACTGTAACTTTAGTAAGAAACATAATTAAAACTTGGTCACTTGTTCATCGTGAAAATTAACAATAAGCCTTTTGCTTTGTTAAATGTGAATTAAATACGAAAAGTCTGGAACTTGTGTAAAGGAGCAGTGAATTGAAAACGTCTTCTGCCATGACCGCTAGAACTTATTTGCCAGCTGTAAACAAATCAAGGAATATCATTACGGTACGTATCAGTTTTATTTCATTTAAATTATTAGGGGCGTGTTTATATTATTAGGGGAACAAGCTTACACAAATCGTTTGTTCTGACCGGGATCCGAATCCAGAACCGTCAGCTTCGTAGACAGAGTCATATCCACTAGGCTTAACGTGTCGTCATTCATATTTGAGAATGCATTATTACTGAAAAGTAATTACCTACTGGTGTTAACTGTACACACTATACAAAATAAATTAGAGCAATCCATCACATGACTAAATTACAACATTTATAAATTTGATCTCGGCGCCTGTAGAGGTAAGGCCTTCTCCATACAAGCTCTGTGCAAGTTTTATTCGTCGGTTTTGGCACACCCGCATATAATTTTTGCTTGTTAATATTGGCTATACGAAAAATGCAAAGAAAAAAAATTAAAACGAAAAAAATACAAAAAATCTAAAAAAAACTTGAGGTTCTGGCTAACAGCAAAAAAAGCATTCTGACCAAAAATCATAAGTGTAATGCAAACACAAGCATAGAAAAACTTGCACAAAGTTTGTATGGAGACTGCTTGCCTCTACAGGCGCCTTAAGAGGTTGAATGATTAGTAGCTTGACCATGACCATTGATCTCGTAAAAAAAAATACTATCAGAAATGGATGGACAGGGAAAATAAAAATATCAAGGGATTCGAACCATAAATAAAGGAAAAAATACATTTGTAAGTGTTAAGAATCATGCCAGTCAATATTTAACAAATTTGCATTGACTTGGGATATTGAATATCGTTCAATTTAAAGAGACAGGTCAGATAAGTACCTACCTAATGCAAGTATTTTAGGAATGGCTCCCTAATTCTATGTAATTATTGCTCCAGTTACTTATATTTTTCTCCAACGTGTCAGGAAATATTATTTATAGGAATAATAAATAAAATAAAATACCCAGTGTTTGTTATTACAGTCATTCCCAAATTAAAAAGCTGCGGTATTAGAAGATAAAAAATAAAAAAAATACAGACGCAACACCGATACTCTTGCAAGAAAACGATTGTACACATATCTGATGTTAAAATGCTAAATAATTATGTAAGTACATTAATAATAATAAAATGCTTTATTGTGCACTACAGGAAAATTATACAATAATACGATATGATCAGGACTTAAAGTAACACGTAGGTACATTCATCATCCTATCCCTTTGCCTTTCCATCAATTAGTCGAGGTTTCAAAAGTAACAGGACTCAAAGCAATTACTTGTAACTTTAAGGCTTAGGTAATATATTGTGATTCTTATTTATTAACCAATCTTCAAAGAGCTTTGTCTTCCTGGTTTATTTTTTGTTTTCCTGGTATGAATATATGTAAATTGCAGCTTGAATTTATATACGAGTATATCCAGCAGGCTTTATAGACTGGTTATGACTACTGATACACAAGGTCTAATGGAATAAATGTATTAAAAACTCACCCATTTTAAACAATCACGTTTTTCACTTGTAACATATTGAGCTTTCGAAATAACGACTAGGAGAACAGAAATCACGTAGTGATCTTGGGCGGGCGGAGCGTATACTAACAGCTACCGAGAGAAAGCCTCAGCACAGACCGCACGATGCGATAACAACGTCACTGTACTGTTTAGAATGCGGGTTTGACACAGCAATTTTCACGCCAGTAATGAAATAAAGCAGCAATGGACGCGAGGAAAGCGATTGTGCAATATTAGTTTTAAGTTATGTTGATCTTTAAAGGGAACAAATAAAATGATCACCTAAATAACTTTTGATATCATCAAATTTTCGAACCCTAAAATAAGGTTGAACACTCAAAAAAATTTATCGATCAGCAATTCCGAGTCACCAAAAAAATTCTACCTATTTTTGCAGCACTTGCACCTATTTTACTTATTGCGTTCCTATAAATTTATAATCGCATCAAAAAAATTGTCAAGTACCACCAAAAACACTAAACTACCACCTAATCTAATGCACCTTTTTTCATTAGAATTACATCCAAATATTATACACATCGCATGCTACATTTTAGTAAACAGTTACAAATTAATTGTTTTTAGCACTATAAATATTTTAGTCATTTCCAAAATGTTATAAATTAGAAAGTAAAATTCTAAATTAATTTAAAAAGCCACGCGCAATGTGGCTGTGTGAAATAATAACACGTATACTGCTATCTCACTCAATCAAATACAAAGAATTGTCTGAAGCATAAAACCTATTGATATGTCGTTAGAGTGAAAGGTACCTATTGCTGTTTCATTCTATGATGGTTTACAAACTGCAAGAAGTTTTATTATTAATTTTTTAATGCGTTGACGTGAGCGCGTTTGATTGAAATCTTTTATTTGAAAATGAGTTTTGTTGATTTACTAAATTGTTAGTTTGTTATGAAAATGGATAAAGGTCCTCAAATGAGTTTACTTTATTAATTTAGATAGACTTTCATGGAAAAATTAAAGGAAGTTAATAGGTAGAAATAGGTATAGGTAGGTTTAGGTTATGTTAGTTTTGCATCGGCCCGAAGGGCCAAAACAACTCAAAATAGGAGCTCCGCGCCAACGGAGATCCGTCAATACTGTTCCAATGTCCACTAGTTTGAAATAAAAATAGATGTCATAGAAAAATACTACTACCTAGGCAAATTGACGATTATCAGCGAATAGAGTAGAGGCAAAAACATCTGAGAACAAATAGCTGTATGCGACCAGTAAGGAAAGCACAGTTGAAAATATATTAAATTAAATTATGTTATGTACATGTCTCATTAAAGTTACAGAAATTTTGAAGCTTCTATAAAATAAAATCATTTAGCGCTGTCTTGCTCGCACGCGGTGCGACGTGCGAGCGAGACGGAGCGTATGGAAAACCGCATCAGTGTGCTAGCAATGAGGTTCGACTAGATTGGAACTGCTTTGCGCGTCGGGCGTTAAAAAACAATTGCCGCGTGAAATTTGGTGATCATGTAGTATTTCTGGGTATCGAAAGAATTATTTGGGTGTAAATAATTTTAATAGGATTACGAGCCCTGTAATATTTGGATGTAAATTATATAAAATTTGGTGTTTGAAATTAGGTGATCATTAAGTATTTTTGGGTAGTGACTAATTTATTTGGTAACAATTTAATTTAATAGGTTATCGACATGTTACTTCTTTGAGTTGCACTTTATATTTAAAAGGAATTGAAAATTTGGTGCGAATCTAGTATTTTTGGTAACCAATGTAATTTTTTAATGCATCATTCGGCAACTAATTTGGTGGTTCGTTAAATGCTACCCATCTTTAAATACATAGGTTGTTAAAGTCTATTATGTACAAAATACTCAATTAACTATTATCTTACTCAGGGATAGATCATAAATTAAGCCTCTTCAAAATTAAGTTTCCAAATTCAACTTAATATTAAGAAGCAATAATGTAAACTACTTGAAATACCTAATGTATTAATATTATAAAAACACATGTATGGCTTCACCCTTTATGACATATTTGTCGCAGGGCTAAATGTGTCCCTATAATGCTATCACTGAAACTCATTTTGCTCAATTTGCTTGAGCCTTTATTTCTATCGAAAAGGACCCACCCACTCTAGCCAGTATCGACACCAAAAATCCACTAAAGCGGTATAATATTAGTCTTCGGCTAAACCTTTACACCGATGTAAAAGTTAATAAATATAAATTTCTCGGTTGGTTTTTTAAGCATAAATAGTAGATTATACACCAAGGGGATAAAACACTGTTTTATGTCACGGGTGCGATATTGAATCCCGAACGTAACGAAGGACTCCAAATTTTACTCCCGAGCGGAGTGAGGGAGTAATGACTTAATTCCTGAGCGAAGCGAGGGAATTAAGACTGAGTCCTGAGTGTAGTGAGGGATTTAAGCGCTCCCAAGACAAAAACAGCTTTATCCCCGAGGAGTATACTCTTCTTTTCTCACCTCTTGCGAGGCAATAAAAAAACCAAGGCTACTGAAAACAGAATTAAATCAGTCAATCGCAGCAAATTTTAGTATCAATTTTAGTAGAATCTGTTTTACTCCGTATAATTAAGCGTCTTGTAACTCACGCGGATCTTGTTTTTGGTATTTAATACCTAGTACATCGACGACTGCTTGCATTCATTTGTGTGGTGAGCACAAGTATTTTGTTCCTGAATCTTAGATGTTTTCTATGTATTTTAATTCTATATTTATCTTTAGAGGTATATGTATATTGTCGACTAGTAATAGTACCCATAGTACAAGCTTTGATTAGTTTGGGACTAGGTAGATTTGTGTAAGACTGTCCACAAATATGTATGTATGTATTTATTTACGTTGCTGCAACTGCTGCGAAGGGAGGAAGGCCAGCCCTAGCTACGTCCGAGGCACGGATATTAAAAAGTGATTTTATTTAAAAATTTAATAAAATATGAGAATAATGTATAAGAAAACTCCAAAATGTTATTTTACAAATATTCAGTAGGTACTAAAACCACGCGCTTGACGCGCTACAGGCGGCGGCCGACGACGCAGTCTTTTGTTTCGAACACGACGTTCCAAACAAAACACGGAGCTGGTGTGCCGCCTCCTCGCCGCTTAGTGGACTTCACGACATTAGACTTTAATGACAGAACTATAAGAACTATGAAAAGTGAAATCACATTATTACCCGGCGGTAGGGTGTTGCTTAAAAATGAACTTTCAAAAAGTCATTGTCTCACCCCGCCATTACGTTCTAGTACCCCGATTAACAGATGCTAGTTTTTTTTATTTTTTTTAAATGTATTTTAGGGGTCGCTACCGCTTGATAAAGTTTTGGAAGAAAACATAAGTTCGGCATGGGGTTATTGCGGTTAATTTAGGAATTCAACAAGTTAATCACGGTGAATGAAGAAAAGCAATACCTGTTGTTGGTTGTGAAAGGCTTTAGAAATAAATAATTAAAATAAATAAATAAAAAATCCCTTTAAGATAAATATTTTAAATATTACATATCGTTGGTTAGTAAAAAACTTAGATAACTTTGCTAAACTATGTTATTTTGAACTAGGTATTAGTACTCGTAATAAGCTGGTCTGCCAGAATCCCTGACCGGGTAAAAATCTCCTCCAAGGATGACCATGACTCTGACTCTGACCTGTCATAACCATAACTCGTTTCAGAGCCAGCTGGCTGGCCTCTTCATGTCATCTTCCCCTGCTCCGATTGCCTGATGGGCCACGCCAAAGAGTCGCTCTTATAGTCTATCTCTGGTCTCTTAACTTCGCGACATGTGTAGCCCATTTCCATTTTAGTTTTAGGGTAAAAGCTTCATTAATGATATATCTGAGCCTGGGGTTCTTTCTGGTTCAAATTTTTTGTAGCATTGATAAATTATCTTACATGGAGTGTCATAAAAATCGTATTATTAATTAATTTTGGCTTAAATAGTTAGAATTTTATTTGATTTTAATTAAAATATACGTAATTTATATATGTTTAATTGAACATGTTTCTTCAAAACTTTGACAGCTGGTAGCGACCTCCAAAATTAGTTTAAAAAAAAACAAAAAAAACTAGCATCTGTTAATAGGGGTAGTAGAACAAAATGGGGGGGTGAGACTGCAGGATTTCAGATTTTTTTTATTTTTTGCCAAATAAGCAACACCCTACCCGGCGGGTTATAATGAGATTCAGTACTATATTACTACCCGGCTTAAGCCAAGGGTTATAATGATTTGCTTTCGGTAAGGTTTGCATGATATATAATTGGGCATTGACGAGCAGGTGGTGTGAAAATACATTTAGAACCCTTGACCGAGGGTCTATGAGGATCGTAGTTTTCGTATTACCTATAGTACAAATTTTGCGTACACATCCACGCGCGGTGAACTAACGTATCAGACCGAGCGCGAGCGCCAAGCGCGTGAAGAACATCGACATCAAATTAGAATGCCAAATGTAAGTTTTTAATTAGCCCCCCTTCCAAACGCTTTGCATATCTTAAGGTGGTCTCATGAAGCTCAAGAACTTTCTGGAGCAAATCGAAAACTTGTTGAAATTGAATTGGAATTTGAATTGTGAGCTCTCGTTTCTGGGCCATTTTACGGAAAGTTGTACACTCGACTTTTTTTTAAATTTGGATAAAATCGGGGTTTTCCACTCAGAATCGAAAGCACTTTCGAACCTAATAGGAGAAAAAAAGTGTCCCAAATTTTTCATACAATTTTCAGTTTTCCATTCCTTTACCACCATACAAGCATTACAAACTTAGTATGAAAACGGTAACGGAATGGAATAAAAAAAAATTTGGGATACTTTTTTTCCCCTATATCATTCGAAAGTGCTTTCGATTCTGAGTAAAAAAAACCCAATTTTATCCAATTAAAAAAAAAAGTCCAGTGTACAAATTTCCGTTAAATGGCCCTTCTACTAAAATATTATATTTTAATGTGTGAGAGCCTGAGCGAGAACTGATAGAATCTATCCGAAGCCTCCACCACGAAAGCGTTGGTCCATATGGCCTAATACAATTAAATATTGCTAGGATATATCGCTATGGTTTCGTGTATACATCTGTCTATCTGATGGAAACAAAAGCCTCTGATTCGAAACGCAGATTTAGATTGTGTTCTTAAGTAACTATTCACGGAATTTTAGAATATATTTGAGACCGAAAATTAATGGATTACGTACATACGCGAATTTTCCAATCTAAAACCTTATTTTAACGCATTACGGTCTACTATTTGCAGCTAAGCACCTTGCAAGTACTGGTTACACAATTATAGCGGGCTTCTGCTCCTTTGATGTTGATCGACAATTGAAGTGCTTGAATCCAATCCAAAGGAAAAAAATGATATCCGGCCTCAGATTTTCTGAGAATTTTTATAGAAAAGATGAAGGTAAACGGTTTTCCACGTAAAGATAATATTTGTAAACGTACGTCAGAAAATTTATCTTTTCTGAACAAAAGATTTTTTATAAGGTTGGGTACAGTGTGCCTTAATTTTTTTTTTTTATTCAAAAACACAAATAATTCACGAGTAATTTGTTCGCAGCATAGAGAAAAAAACAAATGGAGTAATATAGACAATAAAGACAAAATAAAGATATGAGTTAGCATTGAAATAAAAGGCATGATACTCAAAAAATACTAAATACGAAAATATGGTCTCGACTCGGCAACATGATTTGTTTTGTTTTATTATGGCTACGGTCATCTGTACGGTACTTTCCCAATTAGGTTGGTCTAAACATCGCCCATAGAACATTTTTTTGCGCCGACTTCTAAGTTAAAAGTATATGATAATGACATACAATTTCACTTACTTTCAATGAAAATCTTGTTAACGCCGTTCACTTGAATGAATGTGTTGCTGATTGGTAACATTTTATTGCCGCGGTATCGGTTCCCAATAGACATCCTTTTCTTATCACACTTCATGCGGAATTTTAAGGAATTAACATTCCCTAATTCACTTGTGAATGTACAAAAATACCTCTATATAAATTCATTCATCGTTCATAAACGAATAAATTCTGAATCATAAATAGTTCAACGGAACACTTATGCAATCGTTCGGCGTCTGGTCCGTCTTTCACAGATAGTTTTGCATTTTTTTACGCCTTCACTTAAATAACTTTGACACTAAAATGGTCATAAACAGATCTAGGTTCACGTCTCTCTGTGGACATATCAAAAGTTAAGGGCTACAAAGCTTAATTTTGGACTGTTCTAGTAACCCGCATAAACGGTGTCTCCGTTAATAAATCTATGTATTAAAAGCATAACTGACATGCTCATAAGCCGTTAACTATTGACCACAGGAGGGACGATTGTTGTTGTTTTCAAGTGTTTATGACCCAAAATCATTCCTTTCTGGCTCCAACTTCAATTACTTACTGAAAACAACTGAAAGTGCATGTGACTCACAATCGCTCGTATAGATTGCGGTCGCGTGCACTGTCGAGCACAATAAAACCTCAACGTATAATCAAACGTTGGACTTGCTTTTGGGATCGCTTCCGCGCGAGGATTGTCAGTTGGGTAAAGCTAAGTAGATTAGTTTAAAAAAAAAACAACTTTGTACAGTCAGTGAATTTGAATAGTTGTCACTTCTGGACTCTATTTCGATTGCGACGGAGTCCAGACATGCCAAACATCCAAAAAAATTGCATTCGCATAATAGTGGTAGCCGTACGATTAAAAAAACCGCAAATCGATGTACAGTTTAGCCGTTTGGCACACGCATACTAGAGGTCGAAACAAAATTTTTGACCCGCAGTTCCTAAAAAAATTTCCCTTAGGGGGGGAGAGCCGAGACATTCTTTTTTTTTGTATGAAAAAAACAAATTTTTTTTTCAGAAACCTATCGTTTGTAGTATCATATGAAAGAGCTTTTTGAGGCGAATCTGAAAATATACCACATCATTACATTTCAGCTATTTTTTTTAAATTAAATCAAAAATAATTTTCGAAACATACCAAGTTTGAGGTCCTCCAGACACGATACGGCTGATTTTTATTTTGTACAATATACCACAAATGATACTTAATATCCTCATATCTAACCTCAAAAAAGCAATTTCGAAATGATTTTCGGTAAGTATTTTTTTTAAATTATTCAATATTACTAAGTGACACGGTTCTACTTTAATACCAATTTTACGTGATTTATGGAACTTTAGTGCAGATACGTTACATATTAATCATAAAATGATACGTAGTATCCATATATCCAACGGGAAATACCTCTTTAACCCTTTATATTACATTACACGAACTGATTTATTTTTATTGACGATCACAATAGAGGTTCTTGTAAATTGACATGTAATTTATAATTTAATCGTATATTGTGAATAAATGAATCTGAATCTGATTCATTTCTAAACGAGATTTTGCCCGTGACTTTGACCGAGTTGAACTCGTTTCCACCATAGATAGTAAATAATTGCTCTCCTATACAAATTTCCATCCCTTATCAAAATCTGTTCAGTGATCTAAGCGTGATTGGTAACAGAGTTACTTTCGCATTTAGTGTGGATATACGTAGTATGGTCGTCGCTTAGTACCCATAGTACAAGCTTTGCTTAGTTTGGGACTAGGTTGATTTGTCCACAAATATTTATACCTTAGTACTGTAGTTCATTTTATACGCAGAAAGAGAGGCACAAAGTTACATTATTTTAATTCAAATAATACATTACTATTATGAATTTAGAAAAAAATATGCTCCAACTTTGAAACTTATGCTTGTTGTATATATAATAATATGGATTCTCATTGATTGCAAAAATATTTGTTATTTATTTATTTATATCATACGACGAAAAAATGGTACAATATTAAACATCAATCCACAATGTTCACATCTGTGGTTGTTTTTACAACTTGTCTATCGGCACGAACCCAGTCATTAAAAACTTTTCTACTAAAAAATAACAACCTTATTTCTTAACAAACAACATGATGACCCGAACTGATGTCAGCGACGGCCAGTTACATGGTACAGTAGTTTATCTCACGAGCGCGGGTTTGCCATGGCTGTAGTTGTGACACGTACGAACACAAAAGTGAATTTATGTCCTGTGCGTACTCCCATTTCTTCTAAATCAACTCCTTCAGTTCAGTATTAAAATCTGGTCGACAGTAGGTACTACGGTTTCGACGAAATCCACGTTGATGGTCCCCGAGAACATCTTCAGCATACGGTTGTAGACGGTCCAGAAGAATGTAGGCAAGCACTTTATAAGCTGTAAATAGGTAAAAAAGGTAGTGTTTAGTAAGAGACCCTGAGCGGTACCAGTTAGAAGTTGTCACCGCAGTTTATAACAGGCGTCTGGCCTATAGGCATCCGCGACAAGTGCAAATATTTACATATGCTCCGCTGTCACCACACACACGTCTCTGTAAAGTTAAAAGTCCTCCAATCGTATGTTTTCTATGTAAAGCCACCCACATTAGGTAATGTATTATACGGAAAACCCTTAAAATAAGCTTATATGGAAATAGGGTAACATCAGATATTTTTGAGCGCCTTGTACAGTCAGAAACAGAGAAAAGGTACCCCCCTTCATAGAAGTTTTGTATGCACGGGGGGTCCGTTTTCTCTGTTGCTGACTGTACATCACGTATATCACAGGTTACTGTAGAAATTGTTTTCTGTTTCTTCTATGCCTCTACATTGCTGAAGGTGGGCAGACAGCTTCTTCAAATGTTCTTTATCATGCGCCAGTCTGAACAGTTACTCAGCAATCACAATCCCCATCCAATCCCTGATATAACGGAGCCAAGACACCCTGGGTCCTCCAGATTAACGTTTTCCGGATACTTTAAAAAAATCTACTTGTATGTAACTATATATAAAAGTACGTAGTTCTTCGTAATATAGATAATACTAGTGAAGGTATTTAGGCAAATACCTACTGCTTTAATTAAGTAGTTTAATACTCTTCAACTGCCGAAAACGAGTTTTATAGCTCACATTAGACAATGGGTGACAATAGAATACAATTAATGTGAATTAAGGAATTTGATACGTTAGCAGATAATTTTAAAATGCCCGAAGTTCGCGATAAGACTGCGCATTTAAATGTTCCGAATCGCTGAATATCCGGTAGACACTCCAAGGTTTTCGTACGAACATGGCTGCCAGTTGCCAATTCGTGGTTTTATTTGTAACACTCAGCGGTGCCCACGCCTGGATTGCCCCGAGCAACATAATAGACATTAAGGACATAGTCAACATTCCACATACAATAGCAAATGTCTCCGGATTTGGTTCAAAAGAAAAACGTGGCACAGGTGATGGGATAACCACAGTAATGGGGAGAAACTTCGGGTCTATGGTACCAAGTTTTGCCCAGAATAGTCTTGGTATGAACAAGACGAAAGACAACAGTACCAGCAGTGGAAGCAGCTCAAATGTCGGAGGAAACTTCGGATTTATACCAGGTATTCCTAACAAATTTTCCAACTTGGCTGGAATAGGAGGGAATAATAATGAAAAACCTGGTTACGGCGTTATTTCAAGCATCCCAAATCACATACTGGGCAACAACATCAGCTCTAATAATAGTACAGGCAATGGAGGAATACCTACATATTTTGGTCACATACCAGCTTTCCCCAGTAACATTATTGGAACAAACTCATCTGACTCCAAAAACGATTCGTTGAGCAACAATTCAAACACATTAACTTCGGGTATTGACTTTGGTTCAATATCTAGTATTACAGACAAAATACTGGGTAATGATAATGATAAAGAAAATAAGACTCGTCAAAGGAGGCACTGCAGCAGTGGTCATCACGGTCAGCATGGCGATCGTGGAGAGGAACATGAGCATGATGAAACAGAATCGAGAAAAAAAAGGCAAACTGGATCCGGTCTGGGATCCCTAGGGTCTTTGGTTCCAGGAGCATCTAACCTAGGATCCTTGGGATCTGCACTAGGATCCAATGCCTCTGGAGATGCTACGCTAGTATTAGGAATGTTTCAAGTCCTCGTGAAGCCTATCAAGACACCTAGTATCAATGAAGTGACCAATATATTTAAGAACCCTCAGAGTATTCTTACCCAACCCCAAAATCTGCTAAATGGAGGAAAAAGTTAAAAGAAAGGGTACAGCTATAGTGCAATATTGAAAATAAGAAACAACGACTAATTTAACTACGTATCTGAAATCAGCATTATGGAATATAAATGCTTGAAATAGTCTTAAAATAAATGCTTCAATTTAGAACGTGGTATTATGATAGCTTTGATAGCCTGTGGGTGCGTCAAAACTTTTCCAATTACATTGCGATGTTAAAGTATTATATCCAGTCTTTTGTGTAGTTGTGTAGCTTGGAAGGGTTTTTGAATTTCGATTATGTCAAAGGAATGGAAGATTGCAGGTATCCAACGAAATTTCTAATTATATATATAGAGGTAATTGCAAATCAGGAAGTTTTTTCTTATAATATATTTTATGTCACACCTGGCCATAAAGTGGCCATTATCGCACGCTCCGCGCGCGAAAAAACCCACTTCCTAGCCAGGGAGTGACATAAAATTTTGTACTTACCACGGGCGATAATAAAGAAAGCCTCAGATCGCATATTTATCGCCCTTGCCTTCGGCTCGGGCGTAAAATACCTGCGATCTGAGACATTCTTTGTTTTATCGCCCTTGGTAAGTAATGTACTATTATTCTACTTAAATATAGGAAATAAAAAAGATCATTCAATTTGAATGTTTTATTTGTATGTTACGTAGTCTAAAACATTAAAATACCAGGTCATTACAAAAAAATGCAGCTGAAGCCGCGGGTGAGAATAAGCCTAATGTCCAACACAAACATTGGTGAAACAATGCACTTTTATCGCGTGATCTTGACGGCAAGAAAAGCATGTGTCACTTTCTGATAACACTCGATAGAAAATGACAAATGCCTTGTCGTTTATCACGCGATAACTGCTACTAATACGGGGCCACAAGAGTAGATCCAGATATTTCCCCTTACATAAAAACTTAAAATATGTGTATAAAGGGTGCCATTCTACAAACTCAGAAATTGCACCTCTTTATTATGTTAACATGGGTATAGTGCGCGCCATCCACGAAGGCGCGCCCCTCCACGGCCTAAGCCGTACAACTGCGCACAGTTTTGTATGAGATTCGCTGTGGAGGAGCGCGTCGTCTTGGATGGCGCGCACTATAACATCAAGATCACAAGGTGCTGGTAAAGGTCGCGGGAGTCCGCTGGATGCGGGTGGCGCAGGATCGGTCATCGTTGCACTCTTAGGGGGAGGCCTATGTCCAGCAATGAACATCTTTCGGCTGATATGATGATGATGATAGGTAACATCCTTAGTAGGTACGTAACTTTGTTCAGAAATGCTTACTAATAATCACAGGCATATTGCAGTACCAGAAAATACTTAATTTATGGATGTAACTTATAGTGTCTCACCAGAAAATTTCCTTGATTTTACATAAGCTGTGATAACAAGATATGTATGTGTACCCATATGTTATTATAACGACTGACCAAGACAATAAACTGGTAAGTCGTATGTTGTTTGGCGCTGCGCAAGTAAATAAACATGCCAATGTTTCTGATAGGCCGACGCCTTAGGTCAGCTTTGCTGACTGAGACATCGACACCCAGTTATTACTAGACGAGGCCGTTATTAAAAAGACATGACGTGAGACAGCCATAATAACTTTGTCTCATAAACCATCCGTGTTTATACAATACTCACATTCCACCTAGGATGTTGTAATATTAGGTAATGAAGAAACCTGCAACATTAAGATGAAGATTGAAGTACTTTAACCCTCATTTAGCGAGTGGTTTAGAAAATGCTTCTAAAACGAAACATATTTAACCAACATTTGAACTAATTTGCTCTAATATTGACTGGGAGCCCGTCACTATTGCCAATGAAAGCTGAATAGGTATATTGGAGATGACTGATTTTATGTTCACCAACCATAGTTAAGAATCATCTCGACAAAAAGACTCGATTAACAACAATGAAAATGAAAAGCATGGCACTGAATTTTTTTTTATCCGGGTGGGAGCTATGATGCCACAGACAAACATACAGATACATAATGTAGGTACTTTTGCCTGCTCTGGGGATAACACTCATGATTGTATCGGGGGTTATAAATTCCAAATGATTCATATGTATATATGTCAGCACTTTATTGTACACAAAAACAGGTTAACAATATACCTGTCACATAAGATTAAAGTACAAAGGCGAACTTATCCCTATGAGGGATCTTTTCCAGCTAACCTTTGGGGGATTGAGTGGAAAGAGAGAAAATGAAATAGATAAACTTACAACGTTTTAAATTAAGTTAATTTGGATGAGATCTAAAAACCAAAACTAAATAAATACCATAAATAAATATATACGTATGTATATATATATATATATATATATTATGATTCTTTGATATGATTTGATAATGATATGATATGATTCTTTACCACCCTTTATACCAACTTTACATATAATAAATACATATTACAAATATATACATATTCAAAATGATAATGTTTAAATAAATATACCTATATTGTATTCTACTATATTACATGTTGTTGGAGAGCCAGAACTTCTTCAAATTCATATCATTTCATATGTTTTACGTTTCTTTAAAAAATGTATATAGGTATTAACATTCTTTCAAGTAGTCGGCTATAAAAATACAGATTTTTAATACCAGGTGAATGGGGTGTCACTTTGCGAAATTCTATGATAAGCTAATACAAGATTCTTTTGCTTATATTGCCAAAGGAGGGACCATACGTATACAATTATTTCGCCCCTTAGTTATTTTTTTCAGGATGGAATAAGAAACAAATCGAAGCCACATCTAGAAGTTCTATAACTTTGATAAAGTTGTATTTTGACAGCATGTTATAGATCAAAGACACTTGTTGATGTTGAGTTCTATTTTGTTCAGCAGTCGGGCGCGGCACGTCCAGTGCTTTCCGTGAACGTTCTTTACCCGCAAATATATTCCACTACTCTCATTTGAAAAAAAAAATCAGTTACCTTGCATCTTACTTAAGTAGATACAATAGGTACAATACAAATATTATTTATTGGTCAACAAAAAAAAGTACAAGAAAACAAGATTAAAATTTCAGATGAAAGATCTGAGATTAAATAATAGATGTTATGTAGGTAACTTCAGTTCTAAAGCAATTTGTCAATTCCCTTTAATCCCTGGAGATCGATCTAATTTGATAGTTCGCATTTTAATATGACCACAATGCTTAGCCCGCGCTCATTTCCACGCGGGCTTAACTAAGATATCAGAACGAGTGCGTGCAAAACATTGATATCGAGAACAATATTAGAATGCGAATTATACATTCAGACTGACCTCCTAATTTGAACTGTTTTACTTCAACTCAGAGTTAGAGTATATTTGGAATAAGTATAACAATACGATGTACAACTGTCCTGCATTATGGTCATCAGGGGATACTCTTGCCAATTTTCAAAAATCTAAAATTCAAGGTAAGATCAGTTCGAAGATTTTTTTTTTCGGAACGTTACATTACACTCAAGTCCCAACCTTTCTTTATGCTGATAATCACTGTTCTAAATCTTAAATTTTGAATTAGATTTTCCAATTCCACGTGACACTTCGATCTTGATTTTCGATCGATAAACATGTACTCAGTTATGCTTTGAAAATTTAAAAATATTTTGAATTAAATATTAGTTTCTAGATATATATTTTCACAGTACGTAAGTTAATTATTTACCAGTGTTTGTGAATGTGTTAGTGCAGCTTCATTATACTTCCAGCGAACATACTTTTCCAAAGCACAATATTTTACGTTCCTATATTCGTAATCTAATCCATTTTCATATCCTTAGCTTACCAATTATAATTTATAATTGAAGGCTAAACGCATCGTATACTTCTTGCAGGTGACTTAATAAATACCTTCTGCCCTGATTTCCTATTTTTACTTCCTTCCGTTCCTGAACCCACTCCTGACGAGGACTCGCACCTAATACTGTTGAAATTTTTTTTATACTGTTGAAAAAGAAGACTTTTTGTCTCAGCGGTGCCACTGAGAAAACCAGTATTTTTTAACAGCAGATTCTTCGCCGGAGTGTGTTGTGTCGGGTGCGCTTGCGCTCCTACTGCATGTCTCGTCCATCGCCGGCGTCAGCCCGTTGCGCTTCAAGCGCGCGCGCGACGGCTGGCTCCCCTCCGTCTCCACGTCCCTCGCCGCAGTACAACGCGTTGTCTTCTCTGTCTTCAGTTAGTATGATACCCTGGTAGCTAAAACATCAGCTAATTTATCAATAAACTTAACATATGAATGAGTTCGGGAATACATTATCAAGATGGCATCATCATCATTATTTAAGAGTTTCACTCTTGTCGGTGCAGTTCTCTCCAGTCCGTTCTACTTAACGCCAGTTCTTTGACTTCTCTATACGACACGACGTCTATCTTTTTCTTTATTTGGTCCATGTAATTAATCCTCGGCCTTCCTCTTCCTCTTCTTCAAGATGGCACAGATTATCAAAAAAGTTTATTAATTTTCAATAGAAAAAAAAATAACAGCATGAGCATGACTTATTTTTTTTAACTTCCAGATATACTAATGCTGGTAGCTTTTGTTTTGGACTTCTGCCAGGAACCAGAGAAGCGAATCCGTTTTGGCGAGACGACGCTGAAGGCGTTTGTATGGATCTCTGATATGGTTCTGATGATGATAATAGCCAGCATTGCTGTATACATGGGACCGTCGCGAATGGACAACCTTATTCAGCTACTGACTCAGTTGCAACAGGTCGAAAGTTTAACTGCACGTATGCATATTTAATAACAATGTCATCAACATGCATTCACATTCTGTATAATGTGTTTTTAGGTCAGCATTGAACTCAAAATGACTCCATCCGCACGAAACGAGAAGATTAAAAGTGTCCTCATCATCTGTGTACTTTTGTGGGCGGGCTCAATCCTTATTGCAGACTTTTATAGTTTTTTGGAACCCTTGAAAGACGACAGAATGTGTAAGTTCGGTTCCATAATTTAAACTTCAGTGGCAGTTTCACGCATAAGTCTAATGTTGACCTGACTCATAATACATGTTCGTATCATATTGGTTCCATTCCATGATGAATACATAGTCAAGTTACTGTCATTTGGATTGACATGCTGCAAAAGTATCTCATTTTGCATCTTGAATTGAGTTTCAGCACATACTTAACTTTTTAAAAGCGCGTTGGCTACTCGTATATCAATTTTACGCAGGAGTAGTCAAGAATATCATAATCATAATCTTAATTGCAATACAACATAATCTTTATTACATTACAGATCTAATATAATTGTCTTATATATAATTAGGTGTAAGCTGGTAAATAATAGCGCAGCCAGTGACGAGACAGGCGAAGAGGTCTCTATTTAGTCCCACTCTCATCTTAATGAGCTTTTATTGATTGACAGGGTACATAATGTGCATGTACTGCGGCTACTACTTGGGCAACCTGTTGGGCGTGCTAGTGCTGATGCAGTGGTGCTGCGCCGTGCTGGCCGTGCACGGCACCATCGTTGCGGTGAACGAAGAGCTGGAGCGCCTGCGCACTGGTTAGTACAACTACTCTTCTAGTGAGGCCCTAGTTGGTTCACAGGGTACATAATCGTGCATGTACTGCGGCTACTACTTGGGCAACCTGTTGGGCGTGCTAGTGCTGATGCAGTGGTGCTGCGCCGTGCTGGCCGTGCACGGCACCATCGTAGCGGTGAACGAAGAACTGGCGCGCCTGCGCACTGGTTAGTACAACCAGTACAGCTGAGGGGCCTTTACTTGTTTTTTTTTTTTTCAAACTCGAGCAAAACTCGTGCATTAGGAGTATTAGGACAGAGCTCCAATATTGTCATTTAGTCAATATGATTGTTTCTTGCATTACGTACGCATAATGCAGATACCGAACAAAACTTTAAAAACATGTACAGGGTGTCCCTAAAACCAACGCCAAAATGAAGAGGGGTGATAGAGCAGCTCAAAAGCTATCGATTTGACCCCCATGTATGTTCTGCGATTTTTAGTAGTTTACGACATATTTACAGTTTTACTAGCAATTGTACTAGTTTTTTCCTTAATAACCGTGTTACAGGATAGTAGTTAAGTTTAAGTGAAACTTCTTTTTTTTCGTCAGTATCCTACATCATTTGATTCATAACGAACTACTGAAGTTTTTAAAAACATGGGCCAGTTTATTTTTCGTATGTTTTTTTTTGAGTAATCACTTAAAGTTTGATTTTTCATAGTAACGTTTTCCGTGTACAAAATAGGTGCCTAACGTACGTTCAAAACGTTACACAATCGACTTACAAAAGAAACATTTAGGTACTAGGTATTTATGTCCCATAGTTCCGAAAACGTTAAACATTTTTTTGTATTTAAGCGAATTTCGAACTGGCATCAACGGCTGCGATAGAAGACTTGTTAAGATCACCGAAATCCGGACGCAACACTCTGGTAGACTGCTTCACGAAGCAACAAGACAAGGTGAATTCAGGTGCGTCTACGAATTTTATTTACCTAATTAGTTTAGTTTGAAAAACGAACACCAATTCTAACGTGTTAGAGCAACCATGCGTGACAAAGGTTAAAACCGATATTGCATTCATATCGGTTTAACATTTGTTAATTATTTATATTATGCGTTAATTATTTTATAATGCATGTGCTGAAAGTACCACTTTTCCGCACTAGTCACTTAATGATCACACGTATGCCACTTTCAATCTTATGCCATAATACCACAGGTGACCATTGGGACGTTTACCTTAGTTGTGCTAAGGTTTGGAATTCCATACCGGTGTCTGTATTCCGAGTTTATATAACCTGGACCTTTTTAAGACACGAGTGGATAGGCATCTTCTGGGTCAGCTCGCTTCACCGTCGGCCTCGTTTTTAACCTCTGGCTAGATGCTGGGCAAGAACAATCCCATATTTAATGTAAATAAATGAAAAAGTAGACACCCTTGTTTTACGATTTCAAGGCCATTTAAAGTAAGAAAAATTGGTTTATTTTCAGAAGCGAAACCTTCTACGAGTCTCTTGCAGGCCCGAGCCACGATTCGCCGTCTCTCTCTCTTGCAGGAACGCGTCAGCGAGCTGACGAGACAGCTGAATGCGACCAATGGGATCTTTCTCATGTTCGTACTAATGTCGACTTTCCTGCGCTTGGTGCTCACCCCGTACTACTTACTGCTGAGATGTAAGAAATACCTTATAATTCCTAATAGTATAAAATAATATTTTTGGGGGCATTCTAGGGCTTCCTAGTCCCAAACTAAGCAAAGCTTGAACTTTTGGTAGTAGAAGTAGATAATAGATATAAATAATATTTGACTACTGTATTACTATTGGCACCTGTGCCCTTTTCTCCAGTTGACCACGGCGTAAGGGTAGTATACGAGACGTTGCTGCAAATCAATTGGAGCCTGTTCCACGTCGTCACCCTTCTGATGACGATAGAACCTTGCCACTGGACACAAGAGCAGGTAACACTCACATGATTAACCTTTTCAACGCCATATCAAATACAAAACCTTATTCTGGACAACGTCTCATAGAAATGCATGTAGGCTAATATCGCACTGCACGTCATGACGGATCCGTCGTTGCTGATATATTCGGGACGTCGAAAAGGTTATTTTTCGTTTTTTGCTTTTAGTCGTCTACTTTAAGTTCCACGGACATGTACAGCAGTGGCGGCGCGTCAAAAATATTCTTGGGGAAGCCGGAAGAAATTTACCTTTCTTATTCTTCGGGAGTCGTAGTAAAAGAACTGAACTGGCTGATAATTAGGCAAGCCGGTGGGAATCCAGTTGTATGGACGCTCCGCCACTGTTGTACAGTCAACAGCAAAAGAAACTGATGATATAGGGTCCTAAAATAATTAAGTAATAATAAAATCAATTAATTCTGATGTTACTAGATATTGTAGTTTATCAGAAGTAAATTGTGCTGGTCCAGCTCATTGGGGCCCTTATGGTCGGTATTGAGTTACGCACGGATCTATAATCTACAATACATAGGCTACCAAAAACAATACAAACCATGTCCCTAAGTGCCATACTTTTTTAAAAAAAAATCGTCAAAGTTACGCAACCCAAAAATGCATTTTTGAGAAATAACTAAGAGAAGTTTAAAACTCATTTAAAGTATGTTCCCGTGGGAAGTTACATAGATGATGGTAGATTCTGAATCCTGAGGTTCTCTTCTATAGAAAACAATCAAAGATTTTTCAATTTCACTACCCCGTTGAGAAAAAATGGCCTGTGATCTGTGCAAGGCGCCGATCGTAAAAAAATTAGGAAATTTGTAATAGGTGAATTATTATTTCGTATTTTGTGATCTTTGTCATAGTGTATGCTAGAAAATAGTTTACTTAACACCTCGAATGGAAAATAAAAACAAAATCCTAACGTAATATATTTCTTTTAATAAATATAGAAAATGATATTTTTTCTATCTCGTCACGAATAAATGTAACAATTTCCGTGTAGTACACCATACTTACCTGTAATAAGTCTAGACCAGCATTACACAGGTTTTATTTTTTTTCTATGTCAATTAGTTTCAGTTTTATGACCGATTAAAGTTACATGAAAATCAAGGTTTACTTCCATACATTTGGAAAAGGGCCCTTATCGACGAATGTAATAAAAATGTAAGTAAATAATAATAAGTTACATTATCTAAGTAGCAATCTTGTATTAGAACGTAATTCTGAACAAATCTTTTCATTACAAGTTTTTTGAATTTTGCGTAATTTTTAAATTGTACGAAAAAGCAATTTCGCGTAGTAATAATTATTTTATGTCACACCTAGCCATAAAGTGACCATTATCGCACGCTCCGCGCGGGGAAAAAACCCACTTCCTGGCCAGGGGGTGACATAAAATTTTGTACTTACCACGGGCGATAATAAAGAAAGCCTCAGATCGCATATTTATCGCCCTTGCCTTCGGCTCGGGCGTAAAATACCTGCGATCTGAGACATTCTTTGTTTTATCGCCCTTGGTAAGTAATGTACTATTTTAACTCTATTTAAAAAAAACCGACCAAGTACGTGTCGGACCACGCACAATAAAGGGTTCCGTACCGACACCTACTAGTCCACATAATAAACCCAGTATCAGCACTATCCGATACATGGAATCGAAAAAGGTCGTATCTTCATAGTAAACGCACGGCACTTACGTCCTTTTGTTTGAGCAAAACAGTTTTTTAGCAATTACTCAAAAACCAGTAGCCGTATTTTTATCAAACCAAAAATCGTCGTAAGTATTTATTACACACCACAGCCACCAGCATCAATATCTGCTATAACAAAAGCGGAATTTATATCTGACCCGTCCTTATGGCCCTACAAACTTGACACTAGAAATAGGTATTTGTAACGTGTACCACCTAATCCAGTAAACAGAAAAGGCAAATAAATAATACAAAAAATGGTTAAAAGTAATTAGAATAAGTTATTTACCTATTTTATATCATTATTATCTGCGCTCTGCCATAAGGGCCCTTTTTTACTAAACTTTACAACTAATTTTAAGGTAGAAATACCTAACTTATACGTGTGTAATCAAGCTAGAAATACACATCTAGTCTTATACTTTATCAATATGCAAGAAACAAAAAATATGTGATTTTACAGTATTTTACTAAAACGCTGTTATCTACGAAACTAGAAAGTGCCATAAGGGCCCTTTTGTTATGGACCGTCTCAATTAACTTCTAATGTGTCATAAGTAGGTAAGTAATCACATTCATTTCGAATCTTAAAACTGTAACATGCCATTCAAACAGTTAAAGTCATTATTGAGTGTTACAAAATAAACTGAATACTGATTATCTATACTATGTAAGGGTTTTTAGGGATGACGTTGGAAGAACACCTCGGAATACAAGTCGGTGTGCAATTAATTTTCTTTATTGAAGATTCCAGTACAGAGATGTTTATTATTATTTCGCTTTGACATATTGATTTTCTTTTGACTAATTAAAAATTCAGTTCAAAATGACACTTTGGTATAATTTGGTAACTATCTATGGATTGACATCTATCACTGTACAAATGTATGACTATTTAATGTTATAATCATTTTATGATTAGAGGGAACGCACCCAGATCCTGCTGAGCCAGCTGATCGTGCACTTGGCCCCGAAAAGCGAGGGCTTGTCCAAGGAACTCGACCAATTCGCCAAGCAAATCCTGCTCGGCAACGCCAAGTACATGCCGCTTGGAGTCTACGCGCTAGCCCGCCCTTTGATGGCAACGGTAGATACTCCTTTCTATTTATAGTATCCTGGTACAGTAGCAATTCAATCCATGTGGTTTTAGTTCCGTCGGGTGAACAATGTTCGCAAGAACAGAGAGTTAAGAAACACCAGAGGGGCTAAGATGATACCGTATGTCGGACATATAGCATTCGTCCCTCTCGCACTTACATACTTGACAGTAAGGGACGCATGCTATATATGCCCGACATATAAGTGATCATCATAGCCCCTTTGGGTCATACACACACAGATCACGTCATCGTCGTAAACACCGATCGTCAGTTCACGTCTTTCCTAGAATGTCTCATTTTTAGTTGTACCTGCTCAGTTTCCGCATTAATGGCGTCACCTATAAATCTATGTAAATAAAACTTAACTTACCTACACGTAGGTATTCACCATAGGGAAGAAAACTTTTGTTTTTCAACAGCATCATGAGATATGACCCATCTAGCAATTGGCATATTTTCTTTAACCGGTTTTTGTAATTGCAGATGCTGGGAGGAGTCACGACTTATCTGGTTATAATCATCCAGTTCCAAAAGATTTCTGATCAACTTTAACCAGTTATCAGAATGAGCGCGAAATGAAAAAACTTTCAAATGCGAAAAAAATGCCGCCCTTGGACACCGAACCTTATTTTACTATAATAAACATTATCTAATAAATGTAGTTTTAAATCGTGATTCGTGTTTTTTTATCTGTCAGGAATCATCGTCATCGTCACAGTATAATTAAGAAGAGATAGCTTGAGCTCAAGCTCCAGGGTAATCAGTCATTTATAATTAGTTCACTGTAATATACACACCTAAAATATATTAAATAAATAAATAAATATATATAATAATGATAAATACAAAATAAAAATAGGTTCGATCCCCGTGCAATCCATTTGAAGTACAGTCAAGGGCACCAATATGTATACACTTTTTCACTTTATTCCATTGAAATAAGGTCCAAAAGTGTATACATATTTATGCCCTTAACTGTACATATATTATATATAGGTGGAAAACTCTATTAAAGTTTATTTTGCATGTACGTATAGATCGACAAGGGTTACCGTCCGCGAAAGATATATATTCTTATAAAATAATTTGCTTCATTATCAGAAAAAACTGTTTTTTTTTTCCGGGAAGACACGAAAGATCAAAACTTCTGTTTTTACTATGAAATAAATGGGGGAGCTAATTTTTTTTTCACATCGGTGATTTTCTTTAAATTGAAGTTATTCATCGATTTTTTAATATCAACAACAATACTGTAATTAATATATATGTTAACGGCCCTGTCATACGAAAAATAGTTATGGAGATATCATTGGACAATCTTTTTTAATTCACCGAAATGAATAACTGTCACCGAAATAGATAAATCCAGTCACCGATGTGATAATAACGTCACCGATATGAAATAAATAGTCACCGTGATGATATTAAGGTAACCGAAATGATACAAAGTCACCGATGTGATTATAATAGTCACCGAATGAAACTAAAATTTAATTAAAATTATTAAAAAAAATTCATCTCCGGTGACATTTTTCAATTCGATGGGGTGCTAGGAGCAAATTGTTCACCGAATTCACCGAAATGGGATCATCGAAATGAAGAACATTGGGGTTTTACTCGAATTATCGGAAAACTCGCGTAGGAATATTAAAATTAAACCTGGAATATGATATAAAATGTTGACTTACATATGATATACGAATAACAAACAAAACATATGCTCTAAAAACAAAATATACCAATAACCGAAATTAAAAAATTTGTCCCCACATCACCGAATTGATACATATACGTGTGTAATTCGAATGCGCAGCGGGTCTCGACACGTGCGTTTGCGTCGGACGCCTGTCGGACGTTAGCGCGGGACTGGCCAAATAACCTAGGATTGAAGCAGTGCGTCCACAAGGCGTTGCTTAGCAACTACACGCATCGAAACTTTGTTCACCGATATGATGTCGTGCGGGACAGATACATATACTCTGACCAAAACATATACAGGGTATTTTAGTAATTCCAAATATCTCATATCGATAATGCAACTATCCTAGATTATAATAAATGTCTCAGTTAACGTAAATACCTATCCATGTTTGTATCATGAAGGGATTTGTCATAAAAAAAAGTACGGGGGACAGGTCACTGTGATGATAAATCCGCGCTTAATTATTTTTTAAAGTTATTAATATTAATTTTAATACAATTGCATTATTTGCCACAGATAGTAGAACAACCCTGCTATTTAAAAAAAAATATCACGGCTATTATATGACCTAAGAACACCCCCGTTGTCAGCCGTGCCATTTCAAATTCATGCCTGGGATATTGACCCAAATTGTATCAGTCAGTACACAAGGGCCTATAGGTACCTATGTATGTACATTGCGAGAAATGTTATGAATGTCAAATAAAGGGATAAGCTGTCGGGATAAGTGAGCGGGTGTCAATGCCGCATAGGGGCAACATGAGAACGTGCCCGGAAAGAGAGGACAGGGCATCTATTCTACACGCAAGTGATATGACGCTGTATCGCTAGGTACTCTGTTTAGTTAAGTGTCATTTTTAAAACAGGCACACTTTTTACAATGTCCTATTACTTATTGTCTTAATCATTGTAAATTTTAGTGAAAACACTAGCGCTCGTGGCCCAGCGGCGCCGGGTACCGCTTGCGGTATCTAAGGTTAAGCAACGTGGGCAGCGGTCAGGACTTGGATGGGTGACCGCTTTGAGTGGTTACTAACTGAGCGCTCCCGTGCTTTGGAAGGCACGTTAAGCCGTTGATCCCGGTTGCTGTCTATGGCAGCAGTCGTTAAGCCAAGTTGGAGGCCTTCGGGCGGTTTGAGAACTTCTAACAGTCAAGTTGCCCACTCACTTGACAAAGCCTAATCCCAATAAGGTCTAGTTTCCCCTCGGGTTTGGAAGGTCAGATGGCAGTCGCTTCCGTAAAAGCTAGTGCCTACGCCAAATCTTGGGATTAGGTAGCGGACCCCAGGCATCCTTCAGGATGCAACTGTACTGGGATAACGCTAGGAGGATGATGATGAGTTACGACGAGTGAAAAAGATATATTTGATGAATTGGATTTATTAGAGATGTACCTACCGACTAGTCAGGAAAGCTGACTATTCGGCACATCTATCGTCGGCGATTAGTCGGCAACTTGTCGGCCAGCTCAGCACAGATTAGTCGGCTAGTCGGCAAAACCGTAGTCGGCCCAGCCCTACAATTTTTTTTTTGTTTTATAGCGTGTATTGTGTTTTTGCCATCCATACATTTTGAACCAGGCATGATCGAATGATCAAACACAGTAATAATCGATATATCTACTATTAACAAACTAAGCCGAACCGATGGCAAGAGACCGGACGGTCTTACGCTGGTACCCTGGACCAAAGGGCGCAGCCTGCAATGGGACGCTACTTGTGTGAGTACTTTTGCACCCTCCCACCTTACCCACACAAGTAGAGTAGCAGGCGCAGCCGCTGAAAATGCAGCTAAATTAAAGCATAGCAAATATGCAAATCTAAAACCAGCGTATGATTTTGTTCCGGTCGCCGTCGAAACGGCGGGAACTTGGGGTGCCGAGGCAAGGAACCTTATTTAAAATGTGGGGAGGCGCATGACGGACAGTGGGCCCGCTGGGCGCGCCGCCGCCGCTCGAGTGTCGAAAGTTTGTGGCAAAGCAGGAAACTAGGTATCCGGCTGAGCTGGCACCGAATCTAAAAATAACTGATTATATATTGTGAATATGTAAATAAATAAGTAACTAACTAATTACATTAATTTATTGTCCTGTAAGGTCTATGCTTTGAAGTTACTAAAATATATAATTTTCTACTTTTTAGTTTTAAATTTGTATATTTAAGTACTGTAATCGGTTTTTTTTAAATTACGTGATACTGCTATTTTGAAGCTATTAAACATTACTATAACTACAAATGTGTATTGTATAACAATGTGCACGTTGAACTCCAAGTTGGAAAATAATTAAAAGTATAAAAGTTATGTTCTCATAAACAAAGTATAGTTTATTGTTTTAATTGTTTGTTATACTGTTCTGGTATTTTTTATTGAATGATGTTGCACGCCTGTTATTGAGATGCAGGCAGGACTTGTGTCATCCAATTTTATTTTCTTTAAATGTATCAGCCTTGTATCTTGTTGGTGTGTCAAATAAATAAATAATAATAATAATAGTCCACTCGGCATTAGGTTAGGTTAGTTTAGGACGAGGATTACAATCTTCTTATTTTAAATATGTCAACCGCTCTTTCATCATGCTTCAAGCTTTCATGAAGTCCAGACTGACTCCAGGGGGCCGATTTTTGAGAGTCGAACGCTCGAATTTTCACTCGATTTCCGTCGAAAAACTATGACGTTTTGACAGATGTCGAGTGAAAAATCGAGCGTTCGACACTCAAAAATCGGTCCCCTGAGCTGACTCAAAGCACTCCTTTATTATTATTTTAAATGTCCCCAAACTGTTCTTATTAACTTATTAACATTATTTGGATTATGAAAGTGTGTTAGGTGCCGTGCTGGGGGCCGAGTTTTGAGAGTCGAACGCTTGACTTTTCACTCGACATCTGTCAAAACGTCATAGTATTTTGACAGATCTCGAGTGAAAAGTCGAGAGTTCGACACTCAAAAATCAGCCCCCTGGTAATACATAAATATGTACAGTCATGGGCACCAATATGTATACAATTTTTTTGAAATAAGGTCCAAAAATTTATACTTATTTATGCCCTTGACTGTACAGTAGCTCTAGTATAAGTTTTTACGAAACATTAACTAATTTGAACGCGTTGCGTTTTGTCTCAAAATGTATGAAAGTGGTATGAAAACGTGAACAGCGCCTCTGGTGGCCACTAGTGAAAACTAAAACAGCGAGTATAACATTTGTTGCTAACCGATGAACGCGCGTATTTCAAACTCGGTGAGAGCGTTTTCATACATTTTGAGACAAAACGCATACGCGTTCGAATTAGTTAATGTTTCGAAAAAACTTATACTAGAGCTACAGATCTTGAAGGACAGTTTTGGGTCAACGACGGGCCAATTTGATCGAATAAATCTTTTGAAATATTTGTTTGTTTACACTCTGTTTATTATGCAGACGATTTGTTCTCAATTACTATAATAATAAAATAAAAGAGACATTAACGAGTAGTACTATTAAATATTTTTTTGATTTTGTAAACACCAGTTCTTATGATAGAAATTATGATCAACATTCTTCTAAAATAATGGTTTAATAGCCCAGTATAAAACAGTATATACGTATAAAATAAAACAATGCAATTAAAACGGCAACATTTTATGTAGAATTTCCAAGAGAAACTTACATTCCCGACACGTCATAACGATTTCACCTCTTTCTCGTCTGTCCTTTAAAGACAGAAGACATTAATCGAAAGTGGCTTGAGGTTGACTGATCGATCGATTGAAATGAAAAATAAATCTAGTATTCCAGATCCATGATTAATCATAAAATGTGCTGATAATGGAGCGCGATAGCCTAATGTAAGTACCAGTGGCGCAGCGTCCATACAACTCGATTTCCACCGGCTTGCCTAATTTTCAACCAGTCCACTTATTTTAGTACGGATCATGAAGAATAAAAAGGCAAATTATTTCCGGCTTCCCCAAGAATATTTTTGACGCGCCGCCACTGGTAAGTACATATTATAGGTGCTGTTAAGGTCAATGAATCAATGTTTGAATTAAACTGCTGAATAATTTGTTTGTTCGTCCTTTGTCTTACGCAAATAAAGTTTTCTTAACGACTACAATAATAAAGAAGACATTAGCTTGTACGGTCAAGGAGACCAATATGTTTGTATTAAAGCTCTTATTATGTTCTGTATTTGTTTTTGTTGGCTTCAATCGAAGCATAAAGGTGTACAAAGTACCAAAGGTTTTTGGTTGCATAGTTAACAATTTACGATAGCAATAAAACATAGCAAGTCGTATCACATCACCATACTACATACATAGTGCTTGTGTAGGTATTATAATAGCTTCCCCACATAGCGCGATGTCCACCGAGGATAATCGACATAATCGTGGAGCTATTTTATAACATCCTCGTATTATTTTGTATTTAGAAATATATCTTGAGAAGTTCTGTTGATCATTCAAGGATCTTTGAACAAATTGAGTAAGTAGCTGAATCATCAGTTCCAGTTCACATTTTCATTTTGTCCCATATCCCTCTACGAAATTCACTCATCATTGTACAATATCATCTTGAGAAATTCCCGTATTAAATCATACCCAGAGCTCTAAAAAGTCATCCCAAACCAATTATTCGGTATATATATGTACATAATATATGTTGTATAGGCTATTTGCAAAGAACCCAGACGACAGATGGTCAAAAGTAATCACAAACTGGTAGGTATCCCTTAGAGTCTAAGGTTTACATGGAAAACGCAAGCCAGGAAAACCCAACACACGTTGGAGCGACGTCCTGGTGATAGTTGCTGGAAAACCTGGAGGAGACTGGCTACAGAACGCAGAAGATGGAGCCGCATGGAGGAGGCTTTCACCATTGCACTTTATTCGGTCCTAACATCGATTGAGTAAATAGATATTAACACTTTAATCGAAAGGAACAAAGTTATAAGGAATGTAATATTTAAAAGCTAAATAAATAAATACCTACAACCGAGTTAGTAATAGTAGATTATACACCAAGGGGATAAAACACTGTTTTATGTCACGGGTGCGATATTGAATCCCGAACGTAACGAAGGACTCCAAATTTTACTCCCGAGCGGAGCGAGGGAGTAATGACTTAATTCCTGAGCGAAGCGAGGGAATTAAGACTGAGTCCCGAGTGTAGTGAGGGATTTAAGCGCTCCCAAGACAAAAACAGCTTTATCCCCGAGGAGTATACTCTACTTTTCTCACCTCTTGTGAGGCAATAAAAAAACCAAGGCTACTAAAAACAGAATTAAATCAGTCAATCGCAGCAAATTTTAGTATCTATTTTAATAGAATCTGTTTTACTCCGTATAATTAAGCGTCTTGTAACCCACGCGGATCTTGTTTTTGGTATTTAATACCTAGTTCATCGACGACTGCTTGCATTCATTTGTGTTGTGAGAACAAGTATTTTGTTCCTGAGTCTTATTTATTTTCTATGTATTTTAAGTATATATTTATCTTTATAGGTATATGTATATCGTCGACTAGTACCCATAGTACAAGCTTTGATTAGTTTGGTTGGGACTAGGTAGATTTGTGTAAGACTGTCCACAAATAATATGTAAGTATGTATTTATTTACATTGCTGCAACTGCTGCGAAGGGAGGAAGGCCAGCCCTAGCTACGTGCGAGGCACGATATTACAAAGTGATTTTATTTAAAAAATGTAATAAAATATGAGAATAATGTAAACTCCAAAATGTAATTCTACAAATATTGTACTAAAACCACGCGCTTGACGCGCTACAGGCGGAGGCCGACGACGCAGTCTTTTGTTTCGAACACGACGTTCCAAACAAAACACGGAGCTGGTGTGCCGCGTCCTCGCCGCTTAGTGGACTTCACGACATTAGACTTTAATGACAGAACTATAAGAACTATGAAAAGTGATATCACATTATTACCCGGCGGGTTATAATGAGATTCAGTACGATATTACTACCCGGCTTAAGCCAAGGGTTATAATGATTTGCTTTCGGTAAGGTTTGCATGATATATAATTGGGCATTGACGAGCAGGTGGTGTGAAAAGTCGTATTACGTATGTACAACAAAACTTTTTTTTCTATTATATTATACTTAAAACCGTAGGTAACCCAAAATTGTCTTAATGTTCATGTAGGTATTTATATCAACATTTCACTTAACAACACTTTCATCGTCATCATCATGTAAGCAGTTCGGTATAGTTTCTAATTTCACCGTACTTAATGACAATCTAAATAAGTAAAATTATATTAAGTATTCGTTATTTTAATATTTATAAATAAAACGGTTGGTTGATTGAAATGCAATAAAATAAATTAATCGCGATACTATACTCTTTAATCATAGTCGTAAGTTGTACTAATACGACTCAAATTTTTTTTTTATTCCCGTATGTTTTTGCGGAGACCGGCCGAGTTCTAATCATTACCCCTTCAACATAAGAAATTTTTTGTACACATTATTATTGGGGAACGGGACTTAAGTTCGTGTAAGTTTAAATCAATATTTTATGTTATGTACTATTGTATATATACACCCTAAGAATTCGATCGTGCCCTCCCTACTGTAGCCGGAACCTCAAATCAGTCGATTAAAAGTTGCCAGTAACATAACACGTAACTCGTGCACCATACTTTTCTTCAAAGTATTGTACCGTTTGCTATTAGTGTTCAATGTACCTAATAGCTTGAATGAAATGAGTCTGGCCTGAGTATTTGATATACTGTAATTTAAAAAAAAATAGTTTTTGAGAGAAAATTAATACAAAACTAATAAATATTTCTTATAGCTCGTCATGAAATCAACAATCAAGAGTAATGTTGTAATGAAAAACAAAATAGTTGGCAGCATAATCGTGGTAGGTATGCTATTGTGATTGTCAATATATATATATATATATATATATATATATATACTTAGATTAATTGACTACGAGGCCGGTGGTCCCGGGTTCGAATCCCGGTCAGGGCATTTATTTGAGTTCTGAACACAAATAGTTGTTCCCGAGTCTTGGATGTTTTCTATTTGTTTAAGTATCTATATATTGTTGTACCATATACAGCTTTTTTTATTTTGGGACTAGGTCCAATACAACACGAACTTCAGACCTCTATGAATTGGGCATTTGACTTGCTACAACCACTTTGTTGTCCAACTACTCCCACCCCCACAAAAGCTGACAGTCGTCCGGATCAATTATTAGCAACAGTATGGGCACACTAACTAAATGGATTTCGTAGCTGCTCTCTACTAATAACCAATAAGTAGATGGACGTAGCCAGCTCTTAGACCATTCGAGTACCGTGGATTCCCCGTGGGTCCAGCAATATTTATGACTGTGGCAGTCTTTCACTCTGTCTTTCCATTTCCCTTCAACCGAAATCTAACCTAAGCGAGGTCAAAAATCGCCGCTACTGTAAGATCTTTACGTGTAACGTCATCTAATAAAATTAGATGGATTGTGCAAGCTCCTGGTTAAGGCTTCTCGTGACCAGAAGGCTGGCTTTTACCTCACCCAGAGGATCAGCATTCGCATACAACGTGGCAATGCTGCCAGTTAACCCTCTGGGCACACTACCGCACGGTGATCGGGGGCAATTTTTTGCCTTTAGTTTTAGTTTTATACCCATAGGGTTCTGTACCCAAAGGGTAAAACGGGACCCTATTACTAAGACTTCGCTGTCGGTCCGTCTGTCTCATGAACCGTAATAGTTAGACAGCTGAAGTTTTCACAGATGATTTATTTCAGCTGCCGCTATAACAACAAATACTAAAAATCGGGATAGAGTAAATATTTAAGGGGGCTCCCATACAAAAACATTTTGAGGCCCAGCGTCTGATGAAATCCACAAGCAAAGTTTTTTAAAAGTTCTCACTTTGCTCGTTGCCTTCATTAGGCGCTGGGTCTCAAAATGTATGGGAAAACTAAAATCCAACTCGCACTTGACCAAAATTCTACTTGATATTAATTAACATTATTATTTATAAATAATGGTACGGAAGCAGAACCCTTCGTGCGCGAGTCCGATTCGCACTTGACCGGTTTTCTGTTTTGCAAATTTCATAATTTTTAGGGTTTCGTACCCAAAGGGTAAAACGGTACCCTATTACTAAGGCTCCGCTGTCCGTCTGTCTGTCTGTCTGTCTGTCTGTCACCAGGCTATATATATCTCGAGAACCGGGATAGTTAGACAGTTGAAATTTTCACAGATGTTATATTTCTGTTGCCGCTAACAACAAATACTAAAATACAGAGTAGGTATAATAAATATTTAGGGGGCTCCCATACAACAAACATGATTTTTTTGCCGTTTTTATAGATAATGGTACGGAACCCTTCGTGCGCGAGTCCGACTCGCACTTGGCCGGTTTTTTCATTATTCTGTATGTTAAGTTATTCTGTGTCAGCCTGGCCGCAGACGCATGGAATTCTGAACGGAAACGGAGGGGAGGGGAGTTGAAGCCTCTCACTCTTAGAGCGAGAGGCTTCAACTCCCCTCTCTCTGATACCGTATTGGAATTCCGTGCGTCTGCGGCCAGGCTTATAAGTAGGTACTATTGATTCTGATAGAAATAAATTTAATGCTAGTAGATATGAGTGAATCGGAGTGCGTGATAAGCGGCGCGCTCGTGTTGGTACTCCGCTTCACAAGGTGCGCAGGAGTCGCACCGCTGCGCATACGTGCCACGCGCGCCGGCTGGCTCGTCACCGTCTCACCGTTACTCGCCGTCCTTCAGCGTTTCCTCATGACAGTCCTCAGTGAGTTTCCATCGGTAATCCTCCAGGTCGATTTCACCTTCTTCCTTTACTTCCCATTCCATACTTCACTGTTCTGTGTTTGTGTGTTCTGTTTCTTTAAAGAACAGGTACACAGACATGGGATGACTGGTTTATGTCGTATTTCTAGCCACGAAAAACTCGACGGTGTGACCGCCATCTGCGCCCTCATGGCTTTCACACTGAACGCACTAGAGCCCCCCTCACGCTTGACTACCTTGTACCTTAGCGAGCCAACCTCCCTCCCTAGGGACTTAAGGTGGATTTTACCTAGCAACTGCAAATCTGTTGGTGGCTTGGTACGATCTCGTGGATCCCATTAACACCTTACGATATGAACAATACCCACATTATAAAATAAAATAAAATAAATAAAAATATAAATAGCCTTTAATCTTGACTGAAATTAACATTAGTTTGTTTGTTTACTAGTATATTTTGTTTGGTTAAGCTGTCTTTGACATAAGCCTCCTCCAGGCTGCGCCACTCTTCTCGGTTTTTCGAGAGTCTTCTCCAATTTTTTGGGAAGTCATCCTCCCATCTTTTATGTGGTCTACCTCTGTTTCTTTTCTCGTTCCGTGGGTACCATTCTGTGACTTCCCGGGTCCATTTCTCCTTTTTAGACCGCATCATATGTCCAGTCCATCTCCATTTTAGGGTCCTGACTTTCTTTGTACTATCCACCACCTTGGTTAGTTTTCTGATGTCCGTAAGTTTGCATCTGTCTCTTAGTTATATTTAACATACTTCGTTCCATGCTCTGTTGACATACTTTGATTTTATTATGATTTTGTTTTGTTAAGGCCCATGTCTCGCAACCGTAAGTTAATACTGGAAGTATACACGAGTTGTAGATCTTTCTTTTTCCAGCCATTGGTATGGACTCAGATTTCATTACCTCTTTTAGAGACCAGTACTTCGACCAGCTATTTGTGATCCTTCTCTGTATTTCTTGTGATTGTTGTTGTTTTGGCGAGATCAGTTGTCCTAAATATATATATATATAGTCGTCTAAATATTCTACTTCTTGGTGTCTTACTTTTATGGTGCCTTTATTTTGGTTGTTAGTTTGGTAGTTTTGGATCCAAAATCCAAAATACCCACATTACTCATCAGCTAATAAACATTGAATTTTGTTCTAGATATGGTAGCACTAGCCGCCTTGATTCTGGACTCCCAAGAAGATCCGTTTCGGAGGATCCGCTTCGGTGAGACGGCTGTTGCTGCGTTCGTGTGGATCTTTGATCTGGTGTTGGTGATGGCCATAACCAGCATCGCTGCGTATTGGGGACCCACGCGGATGGAGAATCTTATACAAATAATGAAGCAATTGCAACAGGTACAAGAGTACATACTTTTGGTCGCTAAAGGCACAACATAGCTATAGGTACCACATCTACAACTTTGAAGATCGACCGAAAAATAATTTTCATTTCGTTTCAGTAGGTAGTATGAACTTAAATAATAAAATCTGTAATATGCCTGGGCCTACTGATCAGAAATCGATACTCAACAAAATTACTGGTAGTTTGTCATTTTTAAATGAGTAAAGATTTTTAATAATTTATCTACTTGCAGATTAATATTGCCCTAAATAAGGATCCATGTAAGAAAACTGAAAGAATTGGCGTCGTCGCGGCAGCCTCTATACTGATTTTTATGTTAGTGACCTCGACCGCAGAACTCTACCTGAAAATCGACTTCATGATGTTCCAAGGCTTCAATTGTGAGTTTGGGTTTTTCAATTGTGTAGTTTTCTAAAGCAAGCAAGTCGACGTATTACAATGCATGTAATGCATGTGTATACGTATTACATGTTTAGCAGTGGCGGCGCGTCAAAAATATTCTTAGGGAAACCGGAAATAATTTGCCTTTCTTATACTTCATGAGCCGTAGTAAAAGAACTGGACTGGCTGAAAATTAGGCAAGCCAGTGGGAATCGAGTTTTATGGACGCTCCGCCACTGATGTTTAGTTATAAGATCTTGTAAAACCCATAATTGCAATAAACGAATTAATGAATGAATGAATGCATGTAACGGGGTAAAATAATCTAAGGACAGAACAAAAACTTAGGACTAAAAACACATAAGATGTAAATAAATAATACTAAAATTACTGAGTATGCCGGGATGGCTCTAAGACAGCCGGCACATTGATGCTGGCAAGAGAGCGGCGTGCTTGGAGAAGCAGCCCGCGGTCTTTTGGTACGATAGACCATGATGGCCCAACTCATCGACCTCGATTATGTTCACCCAGAAGATACCTTTTCACTCTTACCTTGAACACATCTACGTTATTTTTTTCTGAAATACTGACTCCGTAATAGAATTCCAGATTCACACAGGTAATATAAGATCTTTTTTGCTGCGAGAAATCAATTGAGCTTTAGCCGACTCCGTGAGACAAAGTAAATTTTTAATTTTGTATGCCACGATCTGCTATTTCATACTTCATCGGGATCTATTACAAATTATTTACATTTATTTGTACGTCATTCGCTCTGACCATGCCCCTTTCAATTCGTTACAAAAAAAAGAAACTGCCAAAAATAGGTCGGTCCCTTCGATAAGATTCTAACTTTGAATCATTCGCTCACTTGGGATGGCACTCAAAATCAGACAAAACACCATTGCTTTCTTATTACACAAGTAATTAATTCCTAGTAATAATTAACTTTTGGGTTCTGGAACTTTCAAAAGTTGAACATTGATAGTAGTAGTTCAACCTAACTTTGAGTCACTATTAAATGTGTCGCGCAGTGTTCTAAACCCATGTCTACTTGACCCGTTATAAGTACTAAAGTTACACAGTGTTTATTTGAAGACGTGCTTACATCACGGCGTCATGGTACAGTCGGGGGCATTAATATATATACACTTTTTTACCTAATCGAATGCGGTCGCCTACAATTTGTGAGCAAACGCATTCGATTGGGTAAAAAAGTGTATACATATTAATGACCTCGACTGTACTGCCGGCAGGGTCGATAATGGCGATGTACAGCGTGTATTACGTGGCCGGTGTATCGGGGCTACTGGCGCTCATGCAGTGGAGTTACACTGCGGCGGAGGTGCACTCTGCGGCGACCGCGCTCAACTATCACTTGCGGCGGCTTCTACAGGGTGACTATTCTTATACCATACCACATTAAACACATGTAGAATGTTCTAGAGAAATTGCCGATATGTAATATGGAGCAGACAGTGTCTTGTGCCGTCCAAATGTGTTCACAAGCTGTTCTTTTTTACTTACGCATAATTTGCAACCTCGACTATTTTCTAACGCCTTCTGGCAATTAATGTGGGTATTCTACATATTATTTAACCTACATAATTACTGACTTCCTTTTCTTTTGTTTAAAGTGAAGCTGAAGACAGACGGAAGTGCGTTTATGGGAGAATTTATTAGTCCGCCGAAGTCTTTAGCAGACAGTTTCACAAAAAAAGTTCATGAAGCGGCTGGTACAGGTAAATTAGCTAAAAAACACGACTGCATTAAAAAGTTAAAAACAAGTTTCCTAAAAAAGAACTCAAGGAAATATATTGTGTTTGCAGTCGGGGGGACCTAATATTTTGGTTTTACTTGTTTGATACCCCACTTGCTAGGATAGATTTTTTTTTTACGGAACACTCAAAATGGAGTCTACAGTCCGCCATATTGTTTTTATTGCAACGTCACATATCCTATGTCACCCGGGATGACGTAAGGATTCCAACGATACCTCACACATCTAAATCGGTAAAGGCGTTGACTCCTTTTTTTTGGGCAGTCGTGTAATAAAAAGATCTGCTTTATGCCTATAAGTGTTGTACATACACATCTGTTTACTTTTCACAGTCATTTTATTTCAGACTTTGTTGTCGCCAAAGACGTTGCATCACTATAATTACGCGCGTAATTATATACGTGATAGTCTAAACGCTACCCGTCGTCTACCAGTCCCTGGGATCCCAGGGCAGATAACAAAAGGATGGCATTGTATATTTTTTTCGCCGGGAGAGGACGGCTTAATCTAAACGGTTAAACTCACGTATTTTAATTGGCACTCCGGGCGTATTCATTGTCACTCAGCGTTGGTGATCCGTCGCGAACGCGCTCAACCTGAAGAAGAACTCCCGAAGAGTTCGGAACATGTCGCCCGGAGTAACAATTAATACGTGAGTTTAACCGTCTAGTGTAATATATAGTTTTAAATATGACTCACGAATGTTTAAATTCAAACGTTGCATCACTTTTAGTTAGTTGACAGTTCTTGGCAACTGACTGGAACTTTCTTTGCAGGACCAAATTTCATTGCCGACACACAGTGGGTACAATCCATGATTCACCGTCTCGCTCTCTCTCACGAGCACATCGGCGATGTGATAAAACAGATGCACGCTGGCAACGGCGCGTTCATCAGTGCCGTCCTGTTGTCCACCTTCATGCGTCTTGTGGTCACTCCGTACTACCTCGCACTATGGTTAAGTATGTATGGGCTAGTTTAGCTACAGTCTATTCATCCTTACGTGTCCATTCATGTAAACAATCTAGACGATGTAATGTCAGATAATTTTGAGGTTCGTTTCTTCTTAAAGTCTTATTAGGATTTTGGTCGTCGCCGCGTTGGTGAACACACGTGCCCGGAGCGACGACGAGCAGAATCCACTACCGTAGTACCGTACAAAATCAGTTGCCTACTGTCATGGCGCGGCGTCGTTACCGAACAACGTCACTGAACAAGTATTGATTGGCGAAATCATCATAAATTTGATGGAAAGCCATTTTTAAAGAAGAAGAAAGTCTTATTAAAAATTGTATTTTTCAGTAATAGCTTAAGTTGGTTTTAATAATTTGTGAGCTTTTTTAAGTATACAACAATATTTTAGTGATGATTATTGTGTAATCCGAGATAAAAGTGTGATAACGTGTTTGTTTACATGATAACACACGTAACGATGAATAGACTTTAGTTTCGTCATTAAAAACATTTGATACCTAATTATGAACAGGTCAGATAAGACCTGTACAATAATTAACAAATGATCGGATAGATCTCAAAATGATGATAGTAGATTATACACCAAGGGGATAAAGCACTGTTTTATGTCACGGGCGCGATATTGAATCCTGAACGGAACGAAGGACTCCAGATTTTAGAAGTTAATTCCCGAGCGTAGCGAGGGAATTAAGACTGAGTCCTGAGTGTAGTGACGGATTTAAGCGCGCCCAAGATAAAAACATTTTTATCCCCGAGGAGTATACTCTACTTTTCTCACCTCTTGCGAGACAATAGAAAATACCAAGGCTACTATGTAAACAGAATATTTTCGGTATTTAATAGTAGGTATACCTACTGACGACCGCTTTAGCCTAATTGCAAGTGATCCTGCCTATGTAGCTGGGGATCCGGGGTTCGAATCCCGGTCAAGGCATTTATTTGAGTGATAAGCATAAATTATTATTTATTTACAATTCATTACTGCAAAGGCCGTGAAGGAAGGAAGGCCAGCTCTAGCATTTAAATAGTGATTTTATTTTCTCAATACCTAAATGTAATGAAATGTAAAAATATTATAAAAAACCTCCAATTCCCGAATGGCATTCTAAAGATTCAGTACTCAATAATAGTAACTAATAAAAACACGCTTGACGCACTGGCGCTGCTGCAGCCCGCGGCCCCGCGCGTCTTTTGTTTCCGGGCGCCACCAGCCCGAGAAGCACGCGCGTCCCCGCCGCCGTGCGGACTTCACGAAATTAGACTTTAAGGACATAACAATAAGAACTATAAAAAGTGAAATCACATTATTACCCGGCGGGTTATAATGAGATTCAATACGATATTACTACCCGGCTTAAGCCAAGGGTTATAATGATTTGCTTTCGGTAAGGTTTGCATGATATATAATTGGGCATTGGCGAGCAGGTGGTGTGAAAACATAATTATACTTGGCTCTTTTGTACTAATATATACACCTTGAAAAATCACATCCGCACCAGGGCGGTACCTACCCTATTTTCTTACGTCGCACCAGGCGAAAGTCCAGTCCAGTACAAGTCAAATTTGACCTGTGCCGCAGTGAACGTGTTAAGACATCTTCTTTCCCCAGTTGCCTATGTTTATCTTACCCATTATCAAGGAATAAATTAAAATACCTGTAAGAATGAATGAACACGCGATTTAATACTTTTTTTAAGATTCTGATGACGACGACCTGTCACCAGTAGTGCTTCATGTGAGCTTTAGCATACTTCACATTGTAACACTGCTGCTGACAATCGAGCCCTGTCACTGGACGCAAGCAGAGGTACGTAAATCGGGGTTACTTTAGGAAAAAATGGGGCTACTTTAATAGATTTACCACCTTTATCATGAGCACAGCCTAGCTGTGGAACTCCTTGCCGGAATCCTTGTTCCCTGTGAACTACAACCTTTCGATCTTCAAGGCGAGACTGAATCGGTATTTACTTGGTAAGCGCGTTCCACCCTAGACCACAATATCGCTTACCATCAGGTGATTTTGTGGTCAAGCGCAAACCTATTTAGAATTAAAAAAATTAAAACTCTTATATAATAGTAACTATGTTTAGTTTGATATAGTTTAGTAAAATACCGAATAAAAACTAAAACACAGGATCAAAACTGGATTTTTAAAGTCGCCCCTTAAGAAAGTAACCCCGGTTACCCGTAATTTATAAAAACGTAATATATATTCTAGAAGACCGCCCGAATGTGAGTAAAGCCGAAGTTGCATACATGCTATTTCTCGACATTTGGACAATTTTCTTATCGGCTGTCTAATTTAACCCAATTTTAATCGTATGCTAGGTTATTATCAAGAAATCACTAATGCAATGAAGATTACACAAGCTATCAATGAAGATCTGTTTATTAAAAAAATAATTAATAATAATTCCACTTTCACTCCGAACAAATAATTCCACTTTCACAACCAAGAAGTCCCCCCGCGGCATAGTGCCAAAGATGCTGGCAGCATTTCCCCGCTGTTTAGCAATGCGGTTGCGCTGTGCGAGGAAGCTGCCAGCCATTTTGTCACCAGTGGTGTCCGTCCACTAGTCTCTTTGTGACTTTCTTAAAGAGGGTTAACAGGAGGCGAGGTTAATGCGCTACACTGCGAAATTTAGAAACTTTGAAACGCTGTCCTGCCCGGACTAGCAAACAGTAGGGGCTGATTTTCAGATATATGATTCTCGACCGTATGATTGTGGTACTGACAATAGCCGAAAAATCATTGCTTAAAAATTTCCCGATAGAAAAGAAATCCAAAGTTGAGTCTTTATTTTCATTTTTACTCAGCCTACTAAAACAACGCATTATTAAAAGACACGATTAAGTTAATATGATGGTATTTTACCTCATCTAGGTACTGACAAGAGGAAATTTTATAAATCTGCACACAGTCAGATATTTATCGAGATTTGTCTAAAAAAGCCATTCCCGGAGAGTGTTGCATCCCGTTTTGTCGTGAACGAGAAACATATGCGCGTCTCTTTCAATCAATATATCGCCTTAACCCGTAGCTCTAGTATAAGTTTTTTCGAAACATTAACTAATTCGAACGCGTTTGCGTGTTGTCTCAAAATGTGTGAGAGTGGTATGAAAACGTGAACAGCGCCTCTGGTGGTCACTAGTGGAAACTAAAACAGCGAGTATAACATTTGTTGCTAACCGATGAACGCGCGTATTTCAAACTCGGTGAGAGCGTTTTCATACATTTTGAGACAAAATGCAAACGCGTTCGAATTAGTTAAAGTTTCGAAAAAACTTATACTAGAGCTACCGTTTAGTATATTTCAATACGTGTGAGACTCACTCACGGGAGTTTCCTACTAAAAACAGAGGGAGACGACCAAGTACCTTCTAAGCCGCTTGATGGTGCGAATGGCGCCGCACAGCGCGCTGCTGTCGCGCGAGCTGAACCAGTTCGTCAAGCAGACCATGCTCAATGACGTCAAGTTCGCGCCTCTCGGACTCGGCACCCTCGGCCGCCCCTACATGTCTGCGGTATTTAGATTTACAATACAATACAATACAATACAAATATTCTTTATTGCACACCTCAAAAAGAACACAGTACAGAACATTAGGCTTAAAGTAGAGGTAAACAACATTCAACTTCTTCCTTCTCCCAGACAACCTTTGGGTATTTACTAGGCTATGCTCTTTAGTGGTAAGACCACCTACTAAATTGAATCTGATATCAGTGGAACCAATAAAGCGGTTATTACACTGTCCTGAATTCAGGACGTTTAGAAGGGTTCGGACCTACCTATACGTTAGAGCGAGATGGCTCAACTCCCCTCCACTAGTCAGGATTCTGAATTCAGGACAGTGTAATACCCGCTTAAGTCCGAACTTGTACTTTTAAAACCAAAATTCTAGTACAGTAAGTACTTTTATCTCAGCCATGCACATATATCTAAATATGCGTACGTCAGCGTAGGAGCCATGAGTTCAGATTATCTATATGTTCGTATGAGTCACAACTATAACCATTGCGCGTTCATGAGATAAAGGTACTGTACCTTATAAAGACTTACCTACCTTCCCATACCAATCCAATACGATATTAATCATAAATCGTTGTTTACATTACAGATGCTAGGCGGCGTCCTAAGCTACCTCGTCATTCTATTGCAGTTCCAAAAGATCGCGCCGTCTTTAAACAACCGTACAGAACAATTATCGACAGCTACAAATTCAAACTACATAAATGTAACCTTGGAAACTATATTTAATAACTCCTTGTGAATTTGCTCACGTGATTCGTTAAATCTGTACGTCATGCCGGACGGTCGAAAACAAGCCCCAAAATTGAGCGGTCGCCCAGTTTTGGGGCTATCCACACGGACCGTGTAGACCGTTGTTTCCAGTAAGATTTCCTTTGAAGACCGGTCTTTGCGGACCAAGGTCACACGGATCGTGTAGACAGTTGTTGGGTGATTCCTATTGCAAAATTTAACATTTTCTTAATTTGTCCACACGGGCCCCAATTGTTAACGACTCTTGAGTGATTATTTTTGACTGTAACTATTTTAACAGTTACGGACCCCAGGTATAGAGTAAACTGAAGTCAACAATAAGTTTAAATTGCACTCTGATTTCCTTAACTTTCACTTAACGTTCGGGCCGGAGTGGACATCAATTAACTTTAACGATAAGAATCACCCTGTTTCCAGTAAGATTTCCTTTGAAGACCGGTCTTTGCGGTCCAAGGTCGCTTCGTCCTTGGACTTATCGGTGACCGTCTGAATCGCGCTTAAGTTTTAATCATACATGCTTTTGTGTTTTTGTGTAGGTCTTAAATTATTAAATTTTGTTTTATGAATTATTTTGTTTCATGAATTATTCGTTTCATTATAGTATTCCTCAAGTTTTCTCTCAACCATTAACATCTGCTCCGCTACCTCGTCTGCGGTAAGCGGAACTGCTCTACGTCGACGCACCACGTCGTCTTCTGCCGCGAATTCCAGGAAAGTTGTGACGTCATTCTTCTCCAAGATCTCTGGTTTCTCTTGAAGAGTTCCGATGATGTGGTCGAACAAGGCGGGCAAGTTTTCAAATGCTCTTAAGTATTGTTGGCGAGGGTCGTCCCGTTCTAAGGAAAATACTTGGTAGTGTAAGAGTCAAACCAGTGGCCCATTTCTCGAAGCTAAGTTAAAATTTTACAAGTCTAAACTGACAACACGGGGGTCTATGATGGTCGCGTGATACAGGGATAGGCGGCAAGATAAAGTATTATATCTTTACGTATCCCGTGGTGTGTGGTAATTAATTAATAACACTACACTATTAGAAACGTACTCATTTATTTTAAGTATATATATATATATTTATATATGTTTTAAATTACGGGACGAAAATGTTACAAGTGTAGCAAGAGAGTGAACAGCAAGATAAAGAATCCTGTCACTTTTACCATTTACCTATTGTAAATGAAAGTATGTTACAAGTGAATGACTGGATTAAGCGTTACATAAAGCATCTGTCACTTTCTAATGCCACTCGACAGAAAGTGACAGGATTCTTTATCTTGTCGTTTATCACTCTTCCAGCGCCTCAGTCTTACCGTCTTACCAGTTTAGACTAGGACAATTGTAAGTCGCACAGCTAGTCGTAGCTTTATGAAACGGGGCCTTATTTAACTGAATATTTTCTGATTACTTCATGATGGTTTAACGTGGAAAGTGTTACCACGATCAACAGTTAAGATATTCATATATTTATAATTATGAACTTTAACGTACCTTCTCCGTTCATATGAACGAAACAAATAACCAAGACAATAATTATTCCATTCAGATACATTATGTCCGTGTTTAAAATACGGTGTTCTCGTGCGCACTGTCACGCGAACTGGAATGGCAGTTTTACATATTGAACGTGCAGATAAGATACCTTGCAGGAAGAAGCATGTTTTTGACTTGTAAGTGGAAGGAATTGGGTTACTTTTCTGCATAATGGTACTATTCTACAGATGCCGCATGAGGTTGCGATGCGGATGAAAACGTGTAAGTGTGCTAATAGACAATGAGGCTAGAGAATCAAAAGCATTTAATTATTTAAGGGATGATTTCCGGGATAAAAGTATCCTATGTCCTTCCCTAGGACTCAAACTATATCCATAACAAATTTCATCTAAATCGGTTGAGCATTTTAAGAGGAAACAGGCAGACAGAGTTACTTTCGCATTTATAACCCGCCCCAGTTTCGCACGGGTAGTCCAGTTTTAAATTTATTTATCTAAGCTTTTGCCGGCGACTTCATTCGCGTGAATATCCATTATCCATATCAACTTCTACACCGTATTTCGCCGGGTTGTCTCGCCAAACATTGCGCACGCCGGCTCAATGCGCCCACATGAAACATGACAGAGGACTAAATATATGTTATTAACTTATTATAGATGTAGATGAAAACGCTCGCGAGCGAAGTGAGCGCGAAACTTTTCGGATATTCTGATACGGGTGTGGAAAATACTTCATACGCATCAAGTAATGAAGATGAAAACGCGAGCGCAGCGAGCGCGAAATGTTTCGAACATTGATGCAGGTGTGGAAAAGACTTCATACGCACCAAGTAATGAAGATAAAAACGCGAGCGTAGTGAGTGCGAAATGTTACGAACATTATGATGTAGGTGCGGAAAATACTCATCAAGTAATGTAGATGAAAACGCGAGCGCAAGGAGCGCGAAATTTTTCGAACATTCTGATGCAGGCGCGGAACAGACTTCATACGTATCAACTATAATGTAGATGAAAACGCGAGCGTACGGCGCGCGAAAATTTTCGAACATTATGATGTAGGTTGTGCGGAAAATGCTCATCAAGTAATGTAGAAGAAAACGCAAACGCAGCGAGCGCGAAATTTTTCGAACATTATGATGCAGGTGCGGAAAATACTTCACACTCATTGAGTAATGTGTATGAAAACGCGAGCGCAGCGAGCGCGAAATATTTCGAACATTGTGATGCCGGTGCGGTAAATAATTCATACGCATCAAGTCATGCAGATGAAAACGCAAGCATAGCGAACGCAAAATTTTTACGAACATTATGATGCAGGTGCGGAAAAGACTTCAAACGCATCTGTAATTTAGATGAAAAAGCGATCGTAGCGGGCGTTAAAGTTTAGTAAAGTGCGGAAAATAGTTCATACTCATGAAGTTATGTAGATGAAAACGCGAGCGCAGCGAGCGCGAAATTTTTCAAACATTATTATGCAGGTGCGGAAAATACTTCATACGCATCAAGAAATGAAGATGAGATCGCGAGCGTAGTGAGCGCGAAATGTTTCGAACATTATGATGCAGGTGCGGAAAAGACTTCATAAGCATCAACTATAATGTGTAGTGATTACTTTAACGAGTAATCATACAAACCTTAAACACATTAGACGAACTTAGAGACACCGAGAAAAGCTACTTCTTGCTCCATACAATAAGCTAGCTGTTTCCAATGCCCAGCCATATCGCACATCACTGGGACCGTCTACATTCACTGCACCTGAATAGCATAAAGTCATCACAGCCTGGAAGCCGGCAGAAACCTTATCATAATTAAACGTAGTATTAAATATCCGATAAAGAACCACCAAGAGAACTGTCATCTCGAGTTGACATTTTGACGTATAAGTACATAGATCGCCGGTCCGAATCGGGCATGTGCGATCGTCTATGGTAAATCGGCATGTCGTACTGCCTCGGTGATTATCGGATCCCTAACATTTATATTTAGAAAATACTTAATCAAACTTAATTAAATAGAATCAGCATTTTCCAATCCATAATGTTCTGCTTAAATGAAAGTTTCGTTTGGGGTATGTTGGCGTTCCAAATTCAACCATAGACTCAGGGGCACCGTATGGCAACTCGAAAAGCTCTGCTTTTTTCTGTTTCTCTTTGGTCGGGGTCTAAAGGCGAGCGGCCGCGTTCCCGGCGTCCTTAGGGGTAAAACTCCGATTAGAAGTGGAATATGTAAGTTCGGTGTTTGTGCGAGTGTTACTCTCCCGCCCGACCGCCGCGAAGACCAGAAAGGTCCGCCGCGCCCTGACGCCGGGCTCGAACCGCTCGAGAGCGATCGCCGACGCCACCGCGTGGGTGCACCGCGCCGCCATGAGGAGCCAACGACGGCCTTAACGGCCGAACGCAGCTGCTGCGTCCCTCCCGCCAGCTACATGGATGCCGTGGCGCGACCGCGATCCACCGTAGGATGCCGTGCGTCCAGTAGGCGAAGCGAGGGCTGCTTGTCACACGCGCCCTCCCTCATGCCAAGGAGCGATCCGCGGTCGACGCCACCACCTGCATCGCCACCGACGCGCCGCGCTAGTGCGCGCGCTCCGGACGTCTAGGATATCCGGCGTGCCAGCAGGCCGCCCCGCCCTCGTGCACTGTGAGTCGAACTTTTATAATGGTCTGACCAAGACAGCGCCGCCGCTGCCTCGCGTGCGTTAATCTTATCACTAGCTTAATACGGGATGGATCCACTCGATTAATTATTTTTACGCTCTACATGTACTCAATACATTGTATCGGCACCCGCGCCTTGTTCCGCGGCCAGATTTGTTCACAGACAATATATGTCTTTAAGTAAAACTCTTATTGTTTGATTTCGCCGACGAAGTAGTGCTTTCCTTGTGTCTAAGCGAACGGCCACTTGAACGAAAGGTCCGGCTCGTCCGAGGGCTCATCCGGCAACCTAACAGCTGTTCCTGGAGCAATCCGGCAATTGTCAAATATTATTGTAGCATACACTCGACAACCATTAACGCCCTATTTTTTAATACGCTACAAATGCAGATGAAAACGCGAGTGTAGGGCGCGCGAGAATTATCGAACATTATGATGTAGGTGCGGAAAATGCTCATCAAGTAATGTAGATGAAAACGCGAGCGCAGCGAGCGCGAAATTTTTCAAACATTATGATGCAGGTGCGGAAAATACTTCACACTCATTAAGTAATGTATATGAAACGCGAGCGCAGCGAGCGCAAAATGATTCGAACATTCTGATGCAGGTGCGGAAAAGACATCATTCGCATTAACTATAATGTAGATGAAAACGCGAGCGTACGGCGCGCGAAAATTTTCGAACATTATGATGCAGGTGCGGGAAATACTTCATTCTCATGAAGTTATGCACATGAAAACGCGAGCGCAGCGAGCGCGAAATTTTTCGAACATTATGATGCAGTTACGGAAAATAATTCCTACGCGTCAAGTAATGTAGATAAAAAAGCTAGTGCGAAATGATTCGAACATTATGATGCAGGTACAGAAAATACTTCATACGCATCAAGCAATGTAGATGAAAACGCGAGAGCAGCGAGCGCGAAATATTGAATAAAAAAAATTTGTTGACCTAATTAAGTGGCTTTGTAAAGAGGTAGTTGAATAGATATTTTTATTGTTCATAAATTATTGGAATTTACGAAATTTTGTTCCGATGAATTTAAAATTTGGTAATAATGATTGTTATTACGTATTTTTTACCAACAAATACTACTATATTGATAAATTAGATTTTTTTCTTTGTCCTTATTTTTCCTATAAAAACCAACTTATCTTTGCGGTCGGTTCGGAACCCTAAATGTGCGAAGTCCGACTGGCACTTGGCCGGTTTTTTTTGCTTTCCAATCCGCCTGTTCGAATAGGGATGTTGACTCAAAATTTATTATTACTCCATACGAAAGAATACATAAAACTATGTCAAATAGTGAAAATCCTATTCAAATATGTCAAAAAATAACGAAACTACAACCGTTAGAATGTCTTTAGTTCGAGAGAGAAAGCGCTACAGATCAGTGACGTCACTGACCTCGAGCGCCATAGTAAATGACGATCGTTCAATACAGAGGTGCGTTTTGCGGAACAGGGACAGAAAATGCCCCCTCCTAAAACTTTGAAGACTTATAATTATGTAATTATTTATTCTTTTGAATTACTTTTTTCGCTATTTGATTGAGAATTTGATCCTTTTTCGAGAAAATTCGGATTCATTGATTTTCTTATTTGGTGTCAACATCCCTATTTGGTCATACTTGATGTTTATTGTTACGTAGGTATGTATGTTTTAATAACGAATACCAATATACCCTAAATTTATGTCTGTTACGCGCTGAACGTATTTTATACATTTTGCTGACGGAAAACGCAACTTATCGGCACCTCGAAGAACCTCAAAGATGAAACTCATATCGATTATTAAGAAAAGTAAATAAGTAAATGTCCGCCATCTTCAATTTGAAAATGGATAAGTATCATTCTTGTAATGAGCACCTCAAAAAACAATATTTTATACAAAAACGCGCATACTTAATATATAGGTAGTACATGTCGCAAGTGCTACCATGCAACCGAGAGCCCGCCGCTCTGTAGGTAAAGTACCCTCCATCGAAAACAAAAAAAAAACCGAGGTTGCGTAGTAAGGTTTGTGAATATTGATAGCGACTGACTGACCAACATAATTAGATCTCTCATTTCAAACAGTTAATATGGTTTGAGGGACTTTTGTATTTTTGTCTATAGCCTTGAGAGGCAGAGGTATTGTTATTCCACCCCCCATTTTTTCAAATACTATCTGTTTATTATACAATGTTTGAATGAGGTTCTATTTACTTTGCGTCCATGTATATACTTACCAACTTTCAAGCCTGTAAATCATGAACTGAAAGACTTCTCATACAAAGTTTAACCCCTCTTTTCACCCCCTTTCATCCCTAACCTGTATGATTTTTATAGCCTATAACCTGGCCGAAGATCCAATAAACATATTAGTGAAGGCTGTATTAAAATCCATTCGCTAGTTTTCGCGTGATAGTTAGACATATAAACAGACAGACAAACAGACAAACAGACAAACAGACAAACAGACATGAATTCTAAAAACAGTTGAAACGTGTTCTGTTATCGATTCTTAGACCCCTCCATCGATTTTTTTACTAATATCTTCAATGTACAGATTTTCGACCCTCTTCTGCTTTATTATATGTATAGATAGATAGATATTACTTTATAATTTATAACACTTTCATTTTCGAATGTCCGCCCGGCTGATCTCCTATACAGCTCTACTGTACTACGCTACACACTGACTGACTGTACTGTACTGTACAGCGCTACTGTAGCTCTAGTATAAGTTTTTTCGAAACATTAACTAATTCAGTCTCAAAATGTATGAAAACGCTCTCACCGAGTTTGAAATACGCGTGATCATCGGTTAGCAACAAATGTTATACTCGCTGTTTTAGTTTCCACTAGTGACCACCAGAGGCGCTGTTCACGTTTTCATACCACTTTCATACATTTAGAGACAAAACGCAAACGCGTTCGAATTTGTTAATGTTTCGAAAAAACTTATACTACGCGTTTCTCAACCGACTCTAGCGAAATTCTGTGAGCAGATTCGTTAATAACAGAATATACTTATGGTTTTTTTTTGTAGTCAGTATTTGGACTTTTTTCAAAATGAATGAGTCATCAGGGTTGGAAACGTTAAAAATGCTCACGAGGTCTTCTTATTACAAAACCACTAGAAATGAGATTTTTTTTAACTTGTGGCTTAGCGACTTGCGAATCTAAGTTCAAAGGCTTATTGACATAAGCCATTACCAAAGTTACCGAAAGTTAACTTTAATTTTAATTATACGTCTATACCTAACCTAAAATATGTAGTAGTAGTATGTAGTGTAAATATGTAGTGTGTGTGTAGTTTTTATTAGAGGTAAAATTAAACAAAAATGCTATTAGATAATTTAGGTATTTCGCACTTTCGCACTCACTGAAGTAGGTCAAAACAAGTTTCTCCATAATGCAAGTTCTTTTTATCTACGTTGCGTGTCAACTATCACCCAGTGGCCCTACAATTATGTTATTTTGTAGTAATTTAGTACTAAGGAGTCAAAGCGCTGAGGAGTATAAAATTAAGATGATCTAAACGTTGGTACGAATTTCGCAAAATGGCTTCAGGAAGAGTTTGTTTCGCTCTAGTACTCTGCATTGGCGGTAAGTTTCGTTATTTTTCTACCGATGGCTATCTGCCATACCATATCCATTTTAATACAGTCTACACGATATTTTTTTTACGATTTTTACTAGTTCCGGTATTAATCTCGAGAATTATACATACCTACGCACTAATCAGACTTCAGATAATTTACCCTAAGAAAACGTACCGATGATTTATTTATGGAATACCTATAGAATGCAATGCTCGTAAACGTTGTATCTTTGTCCTTCAAACTCAGAAGCGTACAGAGGCTGGTACTTAATTTAATAGACCTGCCTGCCTGTGTAAATCATCGGCAACTTGTGAGATGACCAAATCAGCATTAAAGCTGTAACTGCTGTAACGATTAAAAATTCATACAAAACAACCAGAATCTGACCAAAAACGTCGCAATCCCTGGGACATAAAGTCAAACTCGCTTAATACCGTTTCGTTGTTAAATTTAACTGAAAACATTCTTCACAGCACTTACCCTCAATGTGAAGGCTTACCGCCTCACCAGGTCACCAGACAAGATGGAGGTTGAGTTCCCAGACTATTCCGCAGAGCGCAACAGCCAAGAACTCCAGGATCGGGCTGATGATGAGTCTGACTACTGGAACCAAGAGGGGGACAAGTATGGGGACAGAGGCGAGAGCGATTACGAAAAGGAAGAAAGGCACAGGTAAACTACCGTAACGTAACGATATAACCTAGACCTTTTTAAGGCACGAGTGAATAGGCATCTTCTGGGTGAGCTCGTTTCATCGTCGGCCTCATCTTTGCCCCCTCTGGCTAGATGCTGGCCAAGAGCGATCCCATTTTTAATTAAAAAAAAACGCTATCCTAGTACACTATTTCGACTGGGGTGTGTACTTTATTGACGTCCTGGGTCACCTTTCAACTCAATCAGCTAGTCCAGTAGTTGTGAAATTGGTTGTGATTAACGACCGGACAGACAAACACAGAGTGATGCTAATAAGGTTTCTATGTTATATGTAATTCCTTTTGAAGTACCTTTTTAGGATCGAACCCTAAAAATCAGTAACAATTATAACGAGGGATTTATTTCTGATTTTTATATTTTCAGAGAAAAGAACCAAGAGAAAAACCAAGACAGATACCAAGACGAAAAGGAGTATCAAGAAAAACAGCAAGAAACAAATGACGAAAATGCTAACGATCGATACAATGAGAACAAAGAGGACACAGAGAACGCACAGCAAGCAGGAGAAGAACACTACGGCGAACAGGAACAAGACAGCAACGGGGAATATTACGAGAGTGAGGGAGAGAAAAGAGGGGAAAATGCAAACAAGGACACGGGAGACAATGCTGAACGGTATGGAGACAAGGGCTCTGATGATATGGAGAATGAAGAGGAGAGAATAGAGAACTATGAAGTGGAAGGGAAGAATCCGTCATTCAACTATGAGAATAATTGATTTCACTGATCCGAGACGTTAAACTAGCATTTTTTTGGTTTGTTCTGTTTAGGTTATTTATTTTTGAGTGTCAAATATTTAATACATAAATATAGATTTGGTTTGTGAAGCAAAGTTAGCAATATTTATTTTTATTCCTATTATCTCCAAAATAATAGGAGACACATATTTAACTAGTATGTGAGACCAAGACACATATACCTAATTATATTAACAGATATATACATTATACATATATAATAACTGTCTCTTATCTACTTATATAAATATAACTGTATTATATTTATAGTTCGGTAGCCGAGTGAAAAAAATCTTCCCCGAAAAAAAAATTGAATAGGTATACCTACTCTGTAGGGGTAGCTGACTGTTACTAGCTTCAACTGCTCTTGGTCGTCCGCGGCTCAACTTTGCAAATTTTGCGCAAATGGAAAAAAAAGTGGTGCAACAGTTCATCAAAAAAAAACTACTACTACTACTACTACTTACGTATATTTTACCAACAGATCTTGAGAAATCTCATTTTTTGCGGTTGGTTCAGAACCCTAAATGTGCGCAGTCCGACTCGCACTTAGCCGGTTTTTTTTTTAACTTAAGACTATCGTAATCGTAGAGTTGAGGGGCTGGCTCTGCCCAATAGACAGTTCTCTGGAGAAAACGTTTGAGCCCTTATTCCGCTCGATGGCTTCTTCAATACGTTTTGTATTGAATTGGCGCAGATCACGGGTAAGGAATTTGAAGATCTGATCATTTTTATTAACGAAAGATATTAACATTTTACAAAACGAAATATTTTAAGAGAAAATAGCCTTTCAGATCATCAACTCATCATCAATCAATTCTTTAAAAAAATGGCTTCCATTAAATTTATGATGATTTCGCCAATGTCACGTGTTCAATGACGTTGTTCGGTAACGACGCCATGACAGTAGATAAGGTTTTGTACGGTACCTAAATGGATTCTGCCCGTCGTCGCCCCGGGCACGTGTGCTCACCAACGCGGCGACGATCAAAATCCCATCAACTCATACAAGTGGTTGCAAACCGGCACACCAAATTGACGAGTCACTTACCGACATATGGACCTTATATAAAGGCATGATGATCATCGCATTTAATAAGAATACATCGTGTTCATCGGCCTAGTCTTTGCCCCCTGGGGGCCGATTTTTGAGTGTCGAACGCTCGACTTTTCACTTCAGATCTGTCAAAAAACTATGATGTTTTGAGAGGTATCGAGTGAAAAGTCGAGCATTCGACACTCAAAAATCGCCCCCCTGGTTAAATGCTGGCCAAGAGCTATCCCATTTTTAATTAAAAAAAAACAGTTACCCGAATGTTCAATAGTCAATGGTCATGACCATGACCATTATTAGACTCATTACTGATAATCATTATACTCCTACAGCCGTGACTTATTGTGTTGCACTAATAAACGCTTATTAAATGTGTGATGGTCGCAATTACGACTTAATCAGGTCTATTTTCGTAATGACAGAACTTATGTCGCACGCTAAAGGCTGTCACGTTAAGGTGAAGAGGTGGGCAACGTATTGAAATCGAGGTGTTTTTGTGCAGAATATTTGAAGAATATATTGAACGTAATGACCTGCAAAGTACATATTTAGGACACGCATACCCTTGAGTATTTGCTGTTGTAGTTAGTTTGTTCACATACATTGTAATTACGACAAAAAACCACGCTTAAGAAACATTAAAAACAAAATGTGTGCAAGCATTATTCGGTTACGACAGAATTCTAAGTTTCCAAATTAAGCTCAGTTATTTTTGAGGATTTAACCTATTTTCTGTTGTAGTTAATAATCGTCTAAGTATTGTAATATGAATTTCAAACTTGAAAACTTTGCTTCGTATAAAATGGTAGGCGCTTATTCTAGCGCTGAAGTAAATTACTGCCAGTCTTGATCATGACAGTGAATATTTTTATGAAAAAGCAAGTAAAATGTATATAAAAATGTGTAGTATTTTTTTAAAAAGCAAAAAGTTACTTTTCAAATCTCACATATTACCTACATATGTGAGCCGTGAACACTCGTCAAATTTTTCTACCCACAAATATGAAATTGAATGCGACGTTGCGACTTCGCTTCGCTCGAGGCACAGCGCTGTTGTCAGATATTTGTTTACTTATCTAGTTTGGAAGTTTGCACCGAGCTTGAGCCGATTCCCGTTGCACAGAGTAGTGCGGACTCATAGAGACATACAACCTGTAAGACAGTTTTATTTATACTTATCTATTATAGTTGGAGTTTTAAGAGGCCGTATAACACTTGTTGTTTCAATACTACTCCGATTCATTTTGCAAATGATCATGAGGATCCTGACATTTGTTTACGTTTGTAAAATGATATTTGATTTGACTTCGCTATTTATTTGTATTGCCATCGTTGCCCTTAATTCAATTTGTACCTATACTATAATTTTTGTATTCAATATCGATATCAATATTTGTGGACAATCTTACACAAATCAACCTAGTCCCAAACTAAGCAAAGCTTGTACTATGGGTACTAAGCGACGATATACATACTTATATAGATAAATAGATACTTAAATACATAGAAAACATCCAAGACCCAAGAACAAATATTCGTGCTCATCACAAAAATAAATGCCCTGTAGCTCTAGTATAAGTTTTTTCGAAACATTAACTAATTCGCCCAGCACTTTGGGAACGTTACCCACTGGCGGTTTTTTAGATTACGGTTTTTATTAGGTATATTTAGGTTATTTTTAGGTTAGTTTTAGTTTTATTTTAATTTGTTATTTTATAATTATATCAGGTAGGGTATCTTTCGGATTGTATGATGACGTTATTTTGGTGATTTATTCACAGTCTATCTCATAATTTGGTAATAAATGAACTTAGGTACTAATTCGAACGCGTTTGCATTTTGTCTCAAAATGTATGAAAGTGGTATGAAAACGTGAACAGCGCCTCTGGTGGTCAGTTGGTCACTAGTGGAAACTAAAACAGCGAGTATTTTAACATTTGTTGCTAACCGATGAACGCGCGTATTTCAAACTCGGTGAGAGCGTTTTCATACATTTTGAGACAAAACGCAAACGCGTTCGAATTAGTTAATGTTTCGAAAAAACTTATACTAGGGCTACCGGCTTCGTAGGCAGGGTCACTACCAACTAAGCTAAAGCAGTCGTCGCGCGCGTATTCAATTATGTTAAGAAGATCCTTATTAGGAGAATATTTTCATTTCATTATCTCATTATTCTCTTTATTTATTTATATCTAACTTGACGAACATTATGTGAATTCTTATATTTTTGACATCGATGCAAACTTATATTGTAAATTACATTAATGAAATAAATGAATCTGAATCTGATGATGGTCCACCAAATGACAATTTATCCATTGAACCTGAACCGTAAGTAAGTAAAAACAGAATAATAGTGTATACGTATTTAAAACAGTTCGTTTTTGTAAATACTAGTTATAAACTCATTTTAAAAAAAAAACAACTTATCAGCGCACCGGTACCGTGTTTTATTTCGAACGCGGCGTTCCAAACAAAACAAAACACGGCGCCGGTATGCCGTCTGCTCGCCTCCGTGCGGACTTCACGAAATTAGACTTGAAGGGAATAACAATAGCAACTATGAAAAGTGATATCACATTATTACCCGAGGGTTGTAATGAGATTCAGTATATAAGTAATATTACAACCCAGCAAACTAGGGTTATCATGGTTTGCTTTCGGTAAGCATGATTTGCTTTCGGTAAGGTTTGCATTGATATATAACTGGGCATTGTCCACCAGGTGGTGTGAAAACATATTTATGACCTCGATTGTACACTCTTAATAATTGTACGGTTTTGCATATCCCTTAATTATTGTAAAAGTTATATTCCAAAAACTAAAGAAAAGTTATATTCCAATAAAAGCATTTATTGGCTTTTTTATTATCGCAATAATAAATATCAAATTCTGTTTACTAGATCATAAATAGGGATATACAGTCAACCAATTTGATTTCTGGGGCACTTCGTACCTTGTCGCAGTTAGAATCAATATTATAGCTGCTAGAGCTATCATATTAATATCACTGTGACAAGGTACCAAGTGGCCTAGAAATCAAATTGCTTCACCGTACCTAATACGTGTGTTCTTCTGGAAACTTTATTTGGCGAAGTAAAGCCAGTAAGTACCTTTTTTTTATAATCATCATCACAGGAAAACTTTATTCAATAACTAACGATATTCGTAAAGTACCTAATGGTACCTAACTTATTTAGAATTCCATTTTTCTGTATTCTTTGTTGAAAATAAAAAAAATATGTGAAGGAATTATTTCGATACGTCCTTTAGTGTCCAAGATATTGAATTTTAAAGTGACGCGCGACGACCCGCCTTCGTGACGTCATAGTGCAACACTCGCTATACACGCGCTCACTCCGTTCGCGCGCTTCCGTACGTACTAGTGATTTTGCAGACCTATTGACATTCTCCATTGAGAACGGATAGTAGGTACACTACCCTTTCTCAATTTGATCTCACTACCGTTGATTTGGAATTAGTGCATTAGTGAAGGAATATGAATCGTAAATTTGACACTAACTAATAGGTGGTACTACCTGCGAATAATAAATATTCGTGGCTTTTTTTAATCTGCCTACCCTGTCTAAAAACTCTGTGCACGCCACTGCTACTACGTAGTACGTAGTAGGTATGGTTGACGAAATATAAGCTGCACCGATTCGCCATACAAGTTGTTCGAGGAATCGGGGCAGCTTATATTTCGTCAACTATACAACAAAAAAACAACGAGCCAAATATGAATGTTTCTTCAGTCTTCATATTGTTTCATCTGATACAAACACTACTCTGCGTAGTTCACCAGGCAATCCGAGCGCCATCTACTGACGCAACAGCGGAACAGGTCGATTATCAAGGCAGCCCGTTTACAAGCGAATCGAGCTAACGCGATCATTGTTGAACAGATGTCGCTTGGGTCGGCTATCGGCAGTCGTTAAGTGGTCAAGGTCATTCACAGTACCCCGGGCCTTAATGAATTATGACAGATTTCTGGAATATTTTTTTTTTGTTATTACGCTAATGAAGGTACAGTTTACTTAGCAATAATAAGACGTATCCACGTACGTATAATTAGATGCAGTAAATCTTTCCACCCACTTAAGCTTCCTCGCGCATGCGCTCAAACATGCAATTAATAATCATTCCACTTTTGATGACGAAAAGTATTTAAAACCAGCCATTATCTTTATGGTTTGTCGTTAAGTGAATGAGACTGGGCTCTTAGAAGTCAAACAGCCCTAAGGCCTCATGTCCTAGACAATAATCGGGATCAAAGTCTAATTTTGACAATTGAATTTTACTTTTTAGCCTTTGTTCAGGTACACCAAACTATCAACCACGTAAAATTATAAAATTCCAGCATTAACAAAAATGTTTGGCAACCCTGCGTTATCGGAGGTCGCTTATAAAAATCTCAGCAACGCTGACATGGTCAGGCATCGCCGAGACCTCACAATGTTGAAACAGATGTTCGTGACAACCGTGGTGCTGTTGCTATCTCTATCTCTGGTACAGTCAGCGGAAAATAAGGATGTGAAGGCGAAGGCAGAGGAAGCTGAGCAGAGTAACCAGGGTGACATGACTGATATGGACATCATGGGCGCTCTGAGCGACTGCAACGATACCTTCAGGATAGACATGTGTAAGGAACATTAAGGACTTTATTATTTCTATTCGACACCATATTCAATTGGAATTAGTTTGGTATAGTTGTGCTAATTTATGTTTGGGAGGACGTAATATGGCTCACCATCTTTGATAATATTCAATCCATTCCAATCAATACGTTTATACCCCAACATTAAAAATAAACTAATTGTTTTATATTACAGCTCCCGGGCAGTTACGAAATGACAGCGGTCGTTATACAATACAAGGTGTGGCCTGTAACAGGAGCAAATATTTAAAAGGACGCTTCCTTAGAGCATCTGCAGTAACCTCTTGTGTCCAAATATCTTATTTATTATTTCAATTCCTAGAAACTTTGATCTAAAGTTAGGTTATGTATGTATGTAAGCACTTTATTGTACACAAAACAGGTCAAAACAATATACATGTCACATAAATTAAATAATTAAAGTACAAAGGCGAACTTAATCCGTTAATGCGGATTCAGATGTAGCATCAAGATATGAGTCGTCATATTTTTAGCATTTTTGGTTATAAAGGATTTTTTTTATTGTGTTATTAAAAAAGCATTATTAATATTACTCCAAAAGAGAGTTAATAAAATACAGGACAACTGCCTGCGCCAATAATATTTTTTTTAAATTGTAACCACGTGGAAATAATTACAGGCAAGGTTAAAAATCTACTGGTTAATGTTTTGCTCCTATTACAGGCCACACCATGTATGAGATTTATGTAAATTATCAAGCCGTTCATTAAAAATGTTAATTTCCTATTTTTTTTTTTTTTTTGGTGTTCTCTAATTTTGGAGAGCGCTCCATTTATTAGCTCCAATTTGCGCGGGTGGGCCCCGACGGGGCCCGCCCGGGGGAAACAATAAAAACAATAAAAACATGAATAAGAAAAAAGAGAAAAAGAAAAAGAAAAAGTGCCATGTCCCAGAAAAAGAAAAAGAAAAAGTGCCATGTCCTTGTTAATTTCCTAGCTGAATAAAAACCCAACCCGTCAATTGACATTTCATATTTTTAACTACTTTATTTTATGAACTAGTTAGAAAATAGGTAAAAATTTAAGCCACCCGTATTTTTTCTTTTTCAATTTAACTCAATATTTGTTATGTATTTGTATGTGTTGAAAAGTAGGTCATTCCAAAAGGGCGTAAGTAAAATATGACGTCATCTTCCCAACAAGAATCCAGAGCCACTCCAGAGCAGCGATTTAAATTGTGTCTGTACTCTGTACTATAAGGTCTCCCTGAATACAGCGAGGAAGATGACGTCAACTTTCGGTTTACAGTTATTTGCGATTTTTTCCAAAATTAACGGAGAAAAAAATCTAAAAAAATGTTTTTTGTGTACTTCACCGAAATGGTTTTCGAATTAAGACTTTTGGAAATTATGAAATATTGTCAATTTCGTTGCACGATTAATGACACCGGCTGATCTCATAAATGATTCGATGGACTGAATTGGTACGGAACACTAGGTAAAACTCAAGAGCCACAGCGAAGAGACAATATATGTTTCATGGTGCATGGTGGGTTTGGTGGTGGTGGTGGTGGTGGTGGTCATGGTGGTTTCATGGTATGTTTCCGTGTATATGTTTCATGTGACATTTTAGTATATTTCGGCCATAATAGGTACTTATACTTAGTCTATCGTGGTAGCTGGGCTAATTTCATATTACGCCGCCATATGTATAAAGAACCTTAGTTTAAGAAAAATAATAAAGTATTTATTATCAAAACAGCACATTACATATTAAAATAACCTTAGAAAATAACATTTTTTGCATTCAGATATTGACAGCTGTTGAAACGCTGAGAATCTTTTCTTGAGATGACCTTCCTTATTTTCCCGGAAAATGGGGCGAATGGTATGCCGCAGTAGATAAGTGTTTCTGACAGTTTAATTACAAACGTTGCATTCCTCGGGCGGTCGCGGTCTTTGAACTGAGTTACTTAACCTTGATTAATAATTTACCGTTTCGTTTCAGCATACTTACTCGCTCTTAATGAAAGCGGAAGTTTTCCCGATGAAACCGATAGAACTCCGAAGGTATAAGTTTAATATCTATATATATCTTACACATCTCTCCTAGACACGAAAACGAGATACAAGTTCTAGGCCACGATTCCACTTGTCTTAATTTACAGAGGTTTTTACTAAGATATCACTTTTGTTTCGTGTTTTTAATATTCTAATGTTAAAAGTCAGAGACAGACAATGAAAGTTAGGTAGATTATGTTTGTGGCACAATGATGAAATCTTGTCACTAAACAGAATAACTGTTTCGTGTTAGATGAAGCAGCGAATGTCTCATTAAAGCATATGATGTCCGCATTATTGTCGTAAAGTCGTAAGGTAGCTAATTAAAGTGTTATCCGCAGACATGAGCCAATGGCACAAATACTACTAAATGTTCAATATGGCCAATACCACAAAAAACATGTGTTCTGCGCCTGTTGGCAATATAGGCGTGATATTGTTATGTAAGTATGTCACATTGTTCTAGTGTTATGTGCGTTGCGTACTAGAAATGGTAGAAGTGGCATCGGCGGACGGGCAATTCGACCCGGAGCGGGCGGAAGCGGCGCTGATGGGCATCAGAGGGGTTCGCGCGCTCAGCAACGTCAAGGAAGCCGCTATGCCGTGTGCCGTTAATAGAAGTAAGCTCCTGGAGATTCTATTAGCCTAGTCATTGTCACATTCAAGTGCTTTCAAACCATTTATCCGATTACAAATTTTCTCAAAAATGGCCGGAATAGTGGGCGTTAGTCCGACTCGCACTTGGCCGATTTTCGAGTAAAGACATCGTAGATGAAACTAAAATCACATACTTTTCTCTATGGAGCCCCCAACTTAACTATAAGAACTATAATGAATTTGACCAATGAGCCAATGACGCATCGCCGTTAGTGAACTTCAATGATTTTGACGGACATGACATAGAACAAAAGACATCAATAAGCGCCTGACTATATACCTGAACTTCGTCTCCGCAGGACTACTTTATTTGATAATATCGTAGTACCTACTTGCTTAAAAAAGCATACCTTTATATATATCAATTGCATTAACCACTATTATATACCCTAGTATTTCATGAACCGCCGAAGTTTCTGAGAACCTACTTTAATCATCATTCATTTCACGCTTGTTCTGTTAATTTTCATAAGTAATATAATATGAAAATTTTAAGAAGAGCAATATAATAAAACATTTGACGACCGCTTTAGCTTAGTTGGGCCCTTTTACGGAAAGTTGTACACTCGACTTTTTTTTTTAATTTGGATAAAATTGGGTTTTTTCTACTCAGAATCGAAAGCACTTTCGAATGATACAGGGGAAAAAAAGTGTCCCAAATTTTTTTTATTCCTTTCCGTTACCGTTTTCATACTAAGTTTGTAATCTTGTATGGTGGTAACGGAATGGAAAAACTGAAAATTGTATGAAAAATTTGGGACACTTTTTTTCTCCTATTAGGTTCGAAAGTGCTTTCGATTCTGAGTAGAAAAAACCCGATTTTATCCAAATTTAAAAAAAAGTCGAGTGTACAACTTTCCGTAAAATGGCCCAGTTGGTAGTGACCCTGCCTACGAAGCTGGAGATCCCGGAGTCGAATCCCGGCCAGGGCATTTATTTGTGTGATGAGCACGAATATTTGTTCTTGGGTCTTGGATGTTTTCTATGTATTAAAGTATCTATATGCATATCGTCGCTTAGTACCCATAGTTTGCTTTGCTTAGTTTGGGACTACGTTGATTTGTGTTAATTGTCCACAAATATTTATTTATTTACAGCGGAATCGTGCAAATGCGAGAGATCGTACCAATTCATCAAATGCCTGATGGAGATGGAAATCAAGATGTCAGAGAAGTCCTAGAACCAAATAACTTACGAATCGGCCCTCAAACAATACCTAACAATTTGTTTTAGTATGTAGGAGTTAGGAATACATAGTACTGCAATAGGAATAAACGATTTTTGTTATCCTTAATGAATTATGTTTTAATCAGTGTAAAATATGTCCGTATTTTTCCTATTTTGAATACAGTGAATTGAGTGAATGTGTTAATTCGAGTCCATAAACTGACGTTTACGGGCGCACATCGGACGTGATTATTCCGTAATCGTTAAATGAATGAATGAATGAATGAAATAATTTATTCCAGAACATGTCCATATAAAGTACATTAAAAAGCTAAAGTGCATTATTTATTATGAATGAAAGTTACCCTTAGATAACCGGTTAAGTACATGTATTTTTATGTATATTTTTGTGAAATAATATCTAAATTACGAAATATTCATTCTGACATCTGTCAGTTTATAGACTCGAATTAACTCATTCACTCTAGTTGCACATAATAACACCACTACTTGCTCTTTAGCTATGTAATGATGATGATGATGGTGTCCTCCCAGACGTATTCGTCGACGGCGAGAACCCGATTAATTGAATCTATGAGAGAGATGTGTGTGTTATTTGCGTACATACATTTGCGCGCGAGTGACTATATAGCAAACCCAAACTTGGTTTCGAAGCACCGGCAACATGAAAAACAGTACAGCTCTCCATTAGAGTTATAAGTATTATTAGCCATTGACCAGAAGAACGGTGATTTGTACGACGATGGACAACACTATCGACGTGTCGCGGCCCTGTGGCGTCATGTCATCGTCACTTCGGTCAGATCAATTGCGCGTCTTGAAGAGAATGCCTTAGCCATGCCTGTATTATAATGTATTAAACCATGTAATTAATGAAGAGTCGAGCTTTTATACTTGACAGTATGATGGTAGGAGGGCTTGGGACACACCCGTCTCGACGATCTTGACGCTATCTGCCAGATTAGTAAAACTCGACCTAAGCCACAAGAGGTAGGGCACAGCAAAATGTCATCTTGCTCGAATTTGCAGCAGTCCAACTGGGAGTACCTCCGCCTTGCAGAAGACCAATGCTACAATAACATTATTTACAATACAGGTAAGAATTTTTGTGTTTCTGGACGTGAGTAAAGTAGTCTCCCGAGGAGGTGCTGTGTTGAAAGTGAGGGATCTATAACTCAACACAACAGATCCTCAAGCCAAAAGGGTCGGCAACGCACTTGTGATTCTACTGGAGTCGCAAGCTCCGAAGGCTGCGGTGTTTGCAGGCCGTAAGGCCCTTTGCCAACGTCGTTGTATTAAAAAAAAAAAAACGGGTTGCACTCCGGGAGTGCAGGCAGAAGTGAAAACTCAATAAAGAAAGTAAATAACAAAGATATTCATATCCGTCTCCGTATCGGTATCGGTATCCGTAAATCCGTATCCGTATTTATATTCATACTCATGTTCATATTCATATTCGCATAATCCATTCACATATATACTATACATAGTATGTCCCCGAGTATCATTGTGTCTTACGCATCGTAAATCGTAAGACTAGCTGAGTTTACCCCTCCTAACATCGCAATCATGATACTAGGAGGGGTCAACTAGCTGGTCTTACGAATCGTCGCGAGTTTAACAATTTTCCCCCATCACAAAAAGTGCTCAGCGCCTTAGATTAGGTGTAAGTTTAGTATTTTTGGTGGTATGTATACAATGACAATTTTTTGATGCGATTATAAAGTTTCTGGGAACACAATAAGTAAATAAAATAGCTTTAACTGCTGGAATAATAGGTATGACTGTTTAGGTGACCCGAGATTGCTGATCGATACATTTTTTTGAGTGTTGAGCCTTATTTTAGGTTTCGAAAATTTGGTGATATCAAAAGTTATTTAGGTGATCATTTTATTTGTTCCCGTTATATAAAACCATTAAATATGTAATCAGTTCCTAACAGCTGCAAAATACGTAGGTATACAACATGTAAATCTCCAATAAGCTACTTTATGTTCTTGCTATATGAAACAAACTTGAATAAAATGAACTGACAATTCACGAAAACAGTGCAGACTTGTCAGTGCATATGTTTGTCTCACATTTTGCGATCTACACGTCATAATTGAAAGAAGAACGGTGGTTTGTGTCAAACTGTAAAGATATTTACGTAACAAGAGTTGCAAGCAAAACAATGTACGCTTGAACGTAAAGTTCCAAGTGCCATACTGAAAGTAAACCTATTTATGGCGCATTGACAGTAAATCTTATTCTGTAACATGCAATGTAAACCTATTATATCACAATGTGTGTAAATGATTTTATGGAAGACAAATTGTAAACAGAACTTTGGTGCATTAAGTGAAAAGATGAAACTGTCATATACGTTGTAAGCATGTTTTTCGTCATGTAGTGTGTAAACTTATTTAAATGTAAAGATATTTTTGTCACACTCAATTGTAAAGATATTTTTGACCTCGACTGTACCATCTACCTACTGTGACATCTTAAACTTCCCGTGGCAATTTCCCACATTTTAAATTGAATAATGGTAATAAAGTTATTCTTTTCAGAAGTCATAATTTACTATATTTTTTTAGTATGACAATGGGGAAGTTTATACGGGAAGGTTAAGATGCCACAGTAGGTAGATAGTACATGAACAGTATTTTATTGTTTACTTTTAGTTATAAAAAATCTTTCTCGGATTGGCGTGTTAACTCGTCAAATTTGAGTACAAATTATAATCACGCCGTACTGAAAGGGTTAAGTGATTTGTACACAAATAATTATTCCAGTCAGGAGACTAATAAAATTAAGTTGTATATATAATATCATTTATTTATTTTTGACTAACTTATTTATGAGTAGTATATTAAAAGAAGGATTAAATACGATTACCTATAACTTGATAGCGATTTGTTTAACTTCTTCAATCACTAACTGGTAAACGAATTAGTGAAGTACAATCGTCTACAAAAAGATGTATCCATTTTTTTCACCTTGAAATGGATGCACGTTGTAGATATCTTCCTGATTTCATGTATTGGCCCAGGCTTAGGGTTGCCATACGTCAGGATTTGTCCTGACATGTCCGGATTTTTGACCCTTTGTCCGGATTGCGGCCGGACTTTGCAAGTGTCAGGATTTTTAGGAATGACCCTATTAAAAAAATGTTTTTACAATATATTTATTTTAACGGTTACACAGTTTTAATAAATATAATGATAAATTAGTAAGTAATCAACAAAAATAGTAATATTTCTTCGAAAACAATATAAAATAGGATAAATTACAGCCAAAGTGATCTCAATCAATTCACGAGTCCCCGCATGCCAAATTTATCGCAGCGCGCTCGGAACATTATGACCTTAAAAAAAAGTAGGTAAATTTAATAAAAAGAACTAATTCAGTGCTAAAACGGCAAAAAAAAGTATAAACAGGTTTATGAACTATGATATTGAATTGTAGAATGGGTTATGAAAAAAATCCTGCACTTTTTGATGAAAGCAAACCACTTTGCACAGTGATAGTAGAAACCAAATTTTTTTTTTTCGAAGCAACCGAAGTTTCGCCCCTTGTTAGAAGAAATGTCAGGACTTTTAGGAGGATGTCCGGATTTTTATCGGGACATTTCAATTTTCCATATGGCAACCCTACCCAGGCTAAGTGTTGTTTTCTCCAACAATTGACATCCATGTTGAAAATACCTCTGTCCTGACTTTTTCTCAGCATGAGGACGTGGCACGATTGTATGCACTATGTACCTGCAAAACATAACATTAAATAATGAGATGAGAGCGTAGGAGGTATGTGTGTATTTTTGAAATTATGTCCCTAATTATCTACTATACCTACTTCAAAGACAACACGAAGAAGAAAGTGGGCTTCATATTCGTTTATCGTATAGCTCACGTAGTTCAATACTCAAACGTTTATATTGCTAAGTAATCAACTGTTTTCGTTGATATTCATTTATGTATGAGCTGCATAACCACCCGGCAAAACAGACTACCTACCTAAATAAATCAATTGATTGGAATATAAATATAACATCGCATCGGTGTAAACAGGGATAGTAAATAATGAATTAAAAAATACTTACTTTACTCGGCGGCGTATCTGATAACTGCTTTTCACAAGAATAATGCAGAAAATCTTATAATTACGATTGTTTTATTTTCAATATGTTGACACGTTATTGACACATGTGTTATTTCAATATTTAAAAATAACCATGGCAACCATACGACCATAGAGTATTATAAAATCTGTGACCATAGAGTTGAAAATTAAATTTTTACGATAAATTGTAACGTTCCTTTTCACGTTCAGCTTTGATTAATTGTATTGGGAAAGATGAAATAAAAACGAAACCTGCTTGAGACGGATTACACAAAATATGTCGACACCAAATATAATAGGAGGCAGCACTTTCTACGCCAAATTCACGCGAAACTGGTCTTTTCTTTAAGTTTCCTCCCCCTGTCCATCACTCTTGGCCATGAGGTATTTTGAAGTAAACTGTCACCGTATTTAGGGACAATAAGAACTACTTTCCATGAGAATTTATTTGAAATATGATCTTTACGGAAATCGGTCAGTCTGGCTATCCGATATTGGACTTTGGAAACGCTTTTTTAGGGACAATAAGAGCTACTTTCCATGAGACTTTATTTGAAATATGATCTTTATGGAAAATCTTAGGATTGTCTAAGAACAGTTAGAACCTTGGCTTTCTAAGAAGACCAGCTGGGGACCCCTCGTAACATAGCAATCACGATACTAGGAGGGGTCAACTAACCTGGTCATAGAATTTATCGCGAGTTTATACATTTTTCCCCAGTACAAAAGTGCTCAGCGCCGCTAAAGAAGTTTTCACTTCAAAAAATTGATTGGTATTGCTATAATGTAGGGAGATTGTGTGAAAGTAGCAAGTTTATCACTCCACTCGGCTTTAGAAAATAATATTTAAGACTTCTTGTCGAAAATGTCAATCAGTCGAGTCAGTTCCGTTTCTTACGGCGCCCTACATTTAAATTAGTCCTTCCTGGCTGGCGCGGGATTCGCTGTATTTATTTATTTATTTATTAGGAGATAAACAGAAACTAAATTTTTTGCTTACGCCTCAAAGTCTAATAAGTACTCCGCAAATGTTATTCCTACTGCACAAACGAAAAGCCGCTACTACACTTCGCTATGCGTGTTCGCGTTGCGTAATCGCCTCCCTGTCTTTTGCAATATTAAAGAAAGAGATGCAGTACGATTATTTGCACAAATACGGCGAAGTGTAGTGCTAGCATAATACTGACAGTATCCCGTCAGGTTAGGAAATCTGTGTGACACCAGCATGGTCGCGTCAACGAATATTTTAATATCACTATGCCGATCCCGCCCCACCAAATTAGGAAGTACCCTAAGTGAACTTTTAGATATTTAAATGTTACTTCAACTTGACCCCGTCCAACCTTGTCACTGACTGAGCTGCAAACAAGGTCGAAGTTGCAGCTTCGAGGTTAGCCAAAACAAAGTCCTTTGTGATTCATTTAGTTCATTGCCCAAAGGATGGCGGGTCTGCCTGAAGTGTAAGTAATGAGAAATATAGAAACTTTGAAACGCTGTTTTGCCCAGACGAGGAAACAACAGGGACTGATTTTCAGATATATTCTTGACTATATGATTGTTGTCGTGAATCGCCCTTAATGCCATAAACACGGCATTATAGATTCACGATGACGAATAACAACAACTCTAGAAGAAGTGATATCTATGGTGAGTGATCTATTATTGTCTATGCTATCCTCTACCATCCGCGTTAGTTGTCAATGTCAGTCTAGTTTAGCGCCCGCCATTTGAAGTGCTATCAAGTAGTGAGTAGTGAGTGTATTAGTTCTGGAAATGGGAGATCTAAGGAGCTTCTAAGGAGCTAAAGCTAAGTGGTCTATGTTTGCAGTTGCCCATATATTATTAGAATCTCGTTTGGGCTCGCAGTCACTTGTTTATCCTAATATCATTACCCCAGAATCTAGTAGCAAGCTAGTGACGATCAGCCTAACCCATTAGATTGATATGTAGTACTGTTCTCCTCTCACTTAATACAAGCTGTCTCAACTTCTGCTCCCTGTGTCAGATGGTTGAGACGGGATGGTGCGTAACTAGGAAGGTACCTTTCGGCAAATAGCCTAGCAGTGCGCACAAGCTAGGTCAAAAGCACATGGGTTTGGAGGCTATAGAGCTGATGATATCAGCGTGCTCCAGGGGACGGTGGAAGCGTCCATTATGATAATTGGGGACAGTATAGAGTCCATTATGTGGAGCGTACCCGATACGCTATATCTTAGGACTGCTATGCCATAGATATGGCTGGAGGTTGTGGAACAACAGCAGTAATAGTTACGTGTTATCTACTCAGACAGTTTGAGTAGATAGCAACGGCACCCGTAGGGAAGTGTTGGATTGGATTATGCTTGTAGACTTATATGACCTACCAGACTCTTATGTGACTATCATGATTTAGATCATTCTTTATATACCTCTCTCAGAGCGCTTAGAGACAGTGGTGTCATACAATACCTTTAAAACCACAGGTGGGGCATGCAGGCCTCGCAGGCAAAGCGAAGCAGATGAGGAAGGAGGAGAGAGGCTTCTCCGCTCTGGCAACCTTGGTATAGGTTCTAAGGTAGGATTCAGGCAGACACTAATAACTTTATCATACCCGCTGCGCACCCGGAGCCTTCCTGGGAGGAAGTGTAGAGTATAAGGATAGTTCCGGGGGCGTAGCGACATGGTGGAGTTTGCTGGAGGATGTTTGAATCTATACCGAGGCTATGATAGTTGAATTATAGAACAAAGTTTGATCCAGGTGTAGCGGGGACAACTTTGCTTGAATTGAATCATAGTATAAAATTCTTAAACTTAGAGAGCAATACCGTTTGTTTTATATGCAGTAAATAGTAAGATAATTGAAATTGACAATTGGAGATGGTATATGATATCTGATTATAATATTAAACAATTTATTTGACTGACAATGACAAAAGTTTGTGAAACTATCGCTAGATGGCATCACTGAATGTCGGCAAGCAGGAACCGGCGAATCGATACTTTGTATGCTTTTCACTAGATGGCGCTCGCAGGCAGTTTTAAGAGAGAGTTGATTTTTAGAAATATGAAGAAAAAAGGCGAAAAAATTACATGTGGTCTATTAACGAGGCCGAAAGAATTAAATTATGAATAATTATGAATGTGATGGAAATATTTTAAACCATTTGAGAAATATTTACGTAAATTGGATGTGATTTGATATTTGCGGGATCGACGTGGCGTCGGATCGGATCGCTGTGATTGGAGGATTGTAAAACGGAAGTCGCAAGGAAATGCGTAATCATACGACGCTATTTTATAAGTTTTATTTTTATTTAGAGCGAGATTTATCATGAATAATTGTCATGATAATTAATTTAAGTGCATAAAATAAATATAATTCGATGTTCCTACAGTTATAAGTAAACTTATTGTCAAAGGTTATTAGTGTTGCCGCGAGCCGTGCGCGGGGTTTTTCCTTCTTTGTCGCACTTACAAGTCTGTGTGTGGGTGCGACGGGGACGGGAAGCTTCGCTCGAGTATCGCGTTGCGGTAGCCGCTCGTTACCAAAATTGTCTATCATAAGGGAAATGATAGATTAAGTGAGACTTATTGTGATCGTAATAAGGCTTGAAATTCTTGAACACGAGTGTGATTGTTTGTTCAGAAGGTCCGACAAGTGTCGTGTGAACCCCGGAAATTGAAAGGAACGCGTTGTTCGGCCATTTTGTCTTTACTCCTGTCGAAGTAACTCCTTTCTCTGTTCTGCTGTTTTGTTCTAGCTGCGAGGTGAGTTTAAATACTTCTTGAAACTGGAAATTTCTTTATTGATAAGGTTTATTTATTGGAGAATAACTGGATAAAACTATTTTATGGATTTTGCGCCTTAGCGCAAACGAGAAATCATGAAGTTGTTTTAGCGTCATTAAAGTTGTTCTGAAAGGTGTGATTGAAACTAAGTATTCCCTTGTGGGATTATTAGTAGGTATTGGTGAACGTTTTCATCATTTTAAAGGATTCAGACTGGGGGTCGTGATATATAGAGAGAGAGATTCCCTCGAAGTCGGTTAAAGCGTCGATATATCTGATATCTATCCTAATACTGTTCGTGTCATATCCTTAGGCCTGCATACAACGCCCTATCATTCTTCAAGTTTGTCGGCCCGGTGGGGTCCGAAGCGAAGTCCAGCTCAGTCACAGTGAGTATATTGCAAACTCTAATATCTGCACATTAGCTATTTGCTCGTTAAGAAAAGAGTTACATTAACTATTCATTCCTTATACTTCCTACGTATGTTTAGATGAAAGAGATGCAAGATGTTTCATTCCATTCGATATGGAATATTACTTAATTGAACGATACGATGTGATCAAAAGGCCCGCGTGGTCGTGTCAGAGGTTTCCCTGGATTGTGATATGACTGAGAACCTTCTAACGTTTATGTCTTACTTTAGTAATTACTTATGACTGATTTATTACTCATGTTGTAAATGCAAATGCGAATATGACCATATATAAGAATGGTGTGATCGAGTTGAAAATTAACAAATGACAGATGGTATTAAGTATGTGTGTAAATTATAAGTTGGTCTGTCGAATTGTACCCTAGAAATTGCAATGGCAGTGATGGTCCGTCTGATGGTAAACGGATACCATAACCTATGGAAGTTTACAATGAATGGCATGAATGCCACACTTATTAGTTACAACTTTATTTACTCTGTCATAAAATAAATTTCACTTAAAAGTAAGTCGGATGAGTGACTTGTTTGGATTCAATCTCGCTTAATTATCATTCATTAAGCACCATAAAGCTTTCGCTGATGCTAAGGGTGTGCAATTGTTTCTATTCATCTGTGGTTTGAACTTTATTGCTATAAATTCACCGCTTTAGCTCATGGTTTATTTCTGTCAAAATATTTAAGATTAGAAAGATGCTATTGATTTGTTACTGTCTTCCTTACTTATCACTGCACGAGATTGCATTTGAATTAATGATGTTCGTCTGACTTTGCACTCGGAGCCATATTAAGGTTAAAGCTCGAGTAATGCTGACTTGAACAATGCTTGGCATCTAAATACTGAATCAAGATATGGCTGCTTGTACACTTTATTTTATGATTTCTTTATGATTTCAAATAATGATAATTTATGCCACTGCATTAAAAATAGTGGATGTGTTCTAAGGAATTATCACCTGCTAATATTTTATTTTCTATTCTTTGCATAGCTTGGGCTGTATTAGTTTAAGTGTGTGAACGATTGTTGGGGTGTCAATTACAGGTCAATAGTGAATACATCAAGATGGAAGATAGTTTAATGCGAATTCTTGAGCTCACTACTGCACATATTGAGTCTCTTATAAAAAAGGCGAAGGGCTTTAATGAATCCATTGGAACCTGTATCCCGGAGAAAGTTATCTTGGAAGCTGAAGTGAATGCATCCAAACTGGAAAGTGGTTTGAAGAAGTTGGGGAACGACTTAAACAACTATTTTCGATACGTGAACGAGCCAGCTATAGATGACGTGTCTAGGATTACAGCAATACAATTGGAAGCGGAAGAAGTGTTGTGCGAGCTACAGATTAATCTTAAGAGAAGCAAACCCTCCACATCATCGGCACCCATACCGATAGCATCTTCACCTATGGCTACAAGCAGGTTGCCTAAGTTGAACTTACCTGAGTTCCATGGTGATATCTTACAATGGCACCAATTCTGGGATCAGTTTACTTCGTTGGTAGACAGCCGAAATCTAAATGACGTTGACAAGTTTCTCTACTTAACATCTATTTTACGGGGAGAAGCAAAGAAGCTAGTGGAGGGCCTCGTAGCCACTAATGAGAATTACATCATCGCTGCGACAACGTTAAAGACAAGATACGGGAGAATTGAACTGGTCAAGGATGCCCACTATTCTGCGTTAAGCAAGATATCACCAGCGAGTACTTCAGTGGACGACTGTCGCAGAGTCTTCAATGAAGTTGAGAGGCATTTAAGAGTACTGCAGTCTCTAGGTGAGGACATGACTCACAGCTACTTTCGATTCATGATACTGGAGAAGTTTCCCGAAGATTTAGTATATGAATTGAAGAAAAGAACTCAAGATAATGCTGTACCAGAGATCCGAAAGGGGCTGGAAGATTTGATCTCCGCTAGAGAGGATGCTTACAGGATATCTAAAGGGAAGGAAGCTGATGCCAGCTATACCACAGAAGTATTACATGTCTCAGAAAGATTCAAAGCGAGAGGCTTTAAGAAAATGCAAGGCGATAGCCATTTACTTAAACGTAACAATCGAAACCAAAATAAAGGAGCTACTTCTCATCATTTACCAAATAGCTCCAACCTCAAGAGAAAAGTTAATACTGTTTGTAGTACAGCTGGGGAAGCTGGAACTTCATCACCAAGTCCGACGAAGAGAAGAAGAAAGGACTGTCTCTTCTGTCAAGGAAACCACAATAGTGTAAATTGTTTAAAATTTAAGACCGATGAACAGAGGAAGTCAAGACTTTCAGACCGCTGCTTCAGATGTTTAAGAAAAGGCCATAACGTGGCACGATGCCGTTTTGTGGGACCATGTTTCAACTGTAATCAAACATCTCACTTAGAAGTTTTTTGCCCTCGTAGATTTAATACAGAGGGACGTGTAAACACAAATAATACTCCTGAAACTAGTAACAATAGAAGAAAAAAATTTGCAAGAGGAAACACTACTCGACAATTTCACATAAAGACCAATGGTCAGACCATTCTACAAACTGCTGTGGTTAGTGTAATTAAAGAAGATAACCATGACACGGTTAAATGCAGATGCTTATTGGACTCTGGGAGCCAAAGATCGTACATTACAAAGGATTTAGCTAAGAGACTTAATCTAGGCACTTTGGAAGAAAGTAGATTGACTGTGTTTACATTTGGTGCAGAGGTACCTCAAGAAATAGATAGTCATCTAGTTCGATTCCGGATGAACACACGCTCCGGCGAAATTTCTATGACAGCTAATGTTGTGCCTATGATTACTCATAGCGTACCACATCTTCCGGTGGACCATAAGGATTGGCCAAATGAATTCGACCTAGCTGATGATGGATCACTGGCAGATCGAGTGGATATACTTATTGGCAATGACTATTATTTCTCGCTGTTATCAACGGAGAAGATCAAGATCGATAACAACCTATATTTGGTGAGCTCTGAATTGGGCTGGATAATAAGTGGGAAAATAGACTCTACACCAGATAACGAACTATCGGTCGTCACCTATTTCCAGACCAATGTAGAGGTCAAGCTAAACCAACCCGATCTTCCTTTAGCTGACATGAACGTCAAAGGATTGTGGGAATTAGAAGCTATAGGTATCACCGATTCGCCTAAGGACAGCAGAGAAGAGGAAGCTCTCCGCAATTTTAATGAGACTACGCTATTCCAGGACAATAGATACCATGTAACCTGGCCATGGGTGGATTATCCTCCGGATCTAAAGCCTAATTATGGTCTAGCTTTGGGACGTTTGACCAACCTAATAAAGCGATCGGATCAAGACACATTAGCTTCATACAATCAACTGCTTATGGAACAAGAAAGATTAGGAATTGTAGAGAGAGTACCTGAGGGTGACATCAAGGACTCTGATTGCCCTGTGCATTATCTTGCTTTCCACGGAATCAAACAACCTAATAAACCCATAAGATTAGTCTACGATGCTTCGTCTAAACTTAAGGATAGCAAGAGCCTCAATCAGTGCCTTTACTGTGGACCATTGATGTTGGAAGACCTGGCCGGTCTTCTATTAAAGTTTAGAACGCACAACATAGGCATTTGTGCAGATGTGGAAAAGGCTTTCTTACAGATTGGGCTACAAGATAAAGATCGAGACGTCACTCGTTTCTTGTGGGTTAAAGACACAGGACGACCTATTGATGACACTAATATACTTCATATGCGGTTCTGCAGAGTACCCTTCGGCGTAATTTCAAGTCCGTTCTTGTTAAATGCAACCATAAAGTACCATTTATCTAGGTCTCACTCCGAAAGCGTCAAGAACTTAGCTCAAGAGATTTATGTAGACAATGTGGTAACTGGAACTGAATCCACAAAAGAAGCTGTTGATCTGTATAAAGGCGCAAAAGAAGCGTTCCAACAAATGTCCATGAATCTTAGGGATTGGAGCTCTAATTCAAGAAACTTTATTAGGCAAGTTCCAGATGCTTGTCATGACAAGGTGGTAAAAGTATTAGGATTGGACTGGGACTTGGAGACCGACACACTTCGTTTGAGGTTTAAAGAGCGAGAGTTTGCCAACACTAAAAGAGGTGTCCTAAAATGTATCGCTTCAGTGTACGACCCGAGTGGATATGTTGCACCAGCCATGCTACCTGCTAAACTTTTCTTACAAGACTTGTGGAAAATGAAGCTCAAATGGGATACGCCATTGTCAAAGGATATGATCGATAAATGGAATAACATCAAACAGGAGCTCCGGAACCTTATGGAGGTGTGTGTACCTCGGTGCTATATAAAAGACTTGTGCAAAAGAGAATATCAAATACATTGCTTCGTGGATGCGTCAATTAAGGCGTATGCCGCTGCTGTTTACATAGTACAAGGCGAGAAAAGAAGCTTCGTGATGGGTAAATCACGCCTGGTACCTGTTAAAGATAATGACGACTTGAAAATACCTCGTCTCGAGTTACTTGCATTCCTTATAGGTCATCGTCTAATCCAGTATGTCAAGAAGTTCCTTCCAAGCAATGTCACACAACAAGTACTGTGGACAGATAGCCAAATTGTAATAAGTTGGTATAAGTCGGATAAGTTGTTAACACCATTTGTTGCAAAAAGGATACAAGAAGTAAAAAGAAATAAGGAATTATCTGTCCGTCATATTCCAACCCATCTAAATCCAGCTGATGTAGCCACCAGGCCCTCACAACCTAAAGAAGAATTGAAAAAATGGTTGGTAGGACCAGACTTCTTGTCCAAGAAAAACTCTGAGTGGCCTACAAACCCCGGTGAGCACTGTTCTCTTTTGGTTGGGGAGGATCCACCGAAGATTTCAACGGTGGAAGATACAGATATGAGAATAACACCGGAGGTGATAGATAACCCTAAAAAAGGAATGGATTGTGACGAAGGGATAATTTATACAACAGTAGATGAAATAAAAGATATTCAATCTAAACACTTTCTAGAGGAGTTAGCCGGCAAGGAAACTAGCCTGAAGAGGAACCTGGATCTATTCAAGGATGAGGATGGTATACTGAGGTGTAAAGGACGGTTTAAAAATGCTAATTGGACGTACGATAAAAGATACCCAATTCTGCTACCTAGAGATAGCGACTACACTGATAACATCATTAAGAAAACACATGAAGATAATTACCATGTGGGTGCTAGTCACACCCTCAGCATTATAAGACAATCCTTTTGGATACCACAAGGAAAAAGTCGAGTTCTTAGAGTTATTAAGAAATGCCCTCAGTGTATTAAACATGGAGGAGGACCATTTAAGTTACCTCCTACACCTGCCCTACCTCCAGAGAGAGTTAATTATACAGAACCCTACACATTTACAGGCATAGATTACCTGGGACCAATATTAATTAAGACTACAACAGGAACTGAGAAACGCTGGATTTGTTTGTTCACTTGTTTGGCGGTACGAGCGGTACATTTAGAAGTAGTTCGAGACTTAACTGCAGAGGAAGGATTGCTAGCGTTAAGAAGATTCGTGTCTACTAGGAACGTGCCTACGTTAATTACCTCAGACAACGCTACAAATTTCAAACTAATGTCCGAAGTATTATCCCAACCGTACTGCGTTGAAAAGAAGATCAAATGGCGTTTTATTCCGCAACTTGCGCCGTGGTTTGGCGGGTTTTACGAAAGACTTGTAGGCATTGTCAAGAACTGCTTAAAGAGAACCCTACAGAAACATCTACTTACTGACAACCAGCTGAGCACCATAATAAAAGAGATAGAAGCTGTAATTAATTCTCGCCCGCTTACTTATGTCGATGAAGAACTAACCCACATCCTGAAGCCCTCAGATTTCATCGCTATGGGTAGGAATATAGTCATGGAGACGAGAGGTGAAGGACCTCTACCTCAAGGGACGAAGATAAAAGTTGACCTCATAAACAGCTGGAGGAAAGGCATCATTGTCCTTGACGAGTTCAAGGAAATGTTCGTCAATCGATACCTTATGAGCCTGAGGGAGAGGTATTCACATTCTTATAAACAACCTAGGTCTACGTCGACATTAGAACCGACGGAAGGGCAAATTGTTCAGATTAAGGGAGATAGTAAAAATAGGGAAAATTGGCAAGTTGGAAAAATAGTGTCGCTAACCAAGGGAGCGGACAGCATGTGTAGAGTAGCCCGAGTTAAAGTAAAAATAGGGAATTTACCAGGTCGATTGGACATTTATACCCACTCGAGATCGAAGAAGACGCCGAAATGATTCATAACGAAAGGGATCAGGTAATCCCCAGTGATACAGAAACTGCCCCAACGATATCAAATTCGCCTATAACTAAAGAACTGAGCCGTGAAAACGCCGACGACACCACTGGCGCCTCTCCCGGATCACGACCACAGCGGGGAGCCGCCATTGAAGCCAGAAAGAAAATACATCAGTGGACGAGCTCCTTGACCACACATTTGCTGGCCGTCGGGAGTGTCGTGAATCGCCCTTAATGCCATAAACACGGCATTATAGATTCACGATGACGAATAACAACAACTCTAGAAGAAGTGATATCTATGGTGAGTGATCTATTATTGTCTATGCTATCCTCTACCATCCGCGTTAGTTGTCAATGTCAGTCTAGTTTAGCGCCCGCCATTTGAAGTGCTATCAAGTAGTGAGTAGTGAGTGTATTAGTTCTGGAAATGGGAGATCTAAGGAGCTTCTAAGGAGCTAAAGCTAAGTGGTCTATGTTTGCAGTTGCCCATATATTATTAGAATCTCGTTTGGGCTCGCAGTCACTTGTTTATCCTAATATCATTACCCCAGAATCTAGTAGCAAGCTAGTGACGATCAGCCTAACCCATTAGATTGATATGTAGTACTGTTCTCCTCTCACTTAATACAAGCTGTCTCAACTTCTGCTCCCTGTGTCAGATGGTTGAGACGGGATGGTGCGTAACTAGGAAGGTACCTTTCGGCAAATAGCCTAGCAGTGCGCACAAGCTAGGTCAAAAGCACATGGGTTTGGAGGCTATAGAGCTGATGATATCAGCGTGCTCCAGGGGACGGTGGAAGCGTCCATTATGATAATTGGGGACAGTATAGAGTCCATTATGTGGAGCGTACCCGATACGCTATATCTTAGGACTGCTATGCCATAGATATGGCTGGAGGTTGTGGAACAACAGCAGTAATAGTTACGTGTTATCTACTCAGACAGTTTGAGTAGATAGCAACGGCACCCGTAGGGAAGTGTTGGATTGGATTATGCTTGTAGACTTATATGACCTACCAGACTCTTATGTGACTATCATGATTTAGATCATTCTTTATATACCTCTCTCAGAGCGCTTAGAGACAGTGGTGTCATACAATACCTTTAAAACCACAGGTGGGGCATGCAGGCCTCGCAGGCAAAGCGAAGCAGATGAGGAAGGAGGAGAGAGGCTTCTCCGCTCTGGCAACCTTGGTATAGGTTCTAAGGTAGGATTCAGGCAGACACTAATAACTTTATCATACCCGCTGCGCACCCGGAGCCTTCCTGGGAGGAAGTGTAGAGTATAAGGATAGTTCCGGGGGCGTAGCGACAATTGTGGTACTGACAATAGCCGAAACATTTGCTTTAAACAGTCAGATATTTATCGAGATTTGTCTAAAAAAGCCATTCCCGGAGAGTGTTGCATCCCGTTTTGTCGTGTACGAAAAACATACGCGCGTCTCTTTCAATCAATTTATATCGCCTTAATAAAATTAAAGAAAAAGGTTGAGCTGAAAATGTTAAGGATAATTGCAAAAGAAATGTAAAGTTAACTACTTTGTTTGACCAATCAGATTATTTAATTAGGTACAGCGTTGTATACTAGAGCCTGGGGTGGTCATAGTAGGCTTAGGCACTAGTTTTTTGAAAGAGATTGCCATCTTACCTTCCAATACAGAGGGGAAATTAGACTTTAGCGACTTATTTAAACGTCTTGACACTCGTTTTGATGGTGGAGAAATGGATAGCAGCAAGGGTTCGGAATAAGTTCAAGTTCTAAGTCTACTCGATGAGGTAATCTTCATTATGCTGGCAGTGCGTGGGCCGGTGCAATGTCAGCACTGCGCACAACTCTAGAGACCCACCCAGACCCACCAGTGAAAATGTGTAGTATATAGTAGAAATTATTTAAAACTAGCTTTTGCCCGCGACTTCGTCTGCGTAGAACTCGCGTCATCGCGTTAGAATGTTATTTCATTCTTCTATTTCATGCGCTTACCTAGTTATCTCTCTTCCATTCTAACTTAAACCTCGTTAAGGGATGATTTCCGGGATAAAAGTATCCTATGTCCTTCCCTAGGACTCAAACTATATCCATAACAAATTTCATGTAAATCGGTTGAGCATTTTAAGAGGAAACAGGCAGACAGAGTTACTTTCGCATTTATAACCCGCGCAGTTTCGCACGGGTAGTCCAGGTTTTAAATTTATTTATCTAAGCTTTTGCCCGCGACTTCATTCGCGTGAATATCCATTATCCATATCAACTTCTACACCGTATTTCGCCGGGTTGTCTCGCCAAACATTGCGCACGCCGGCTCAATGCGCCCACATGAAACATGACAGAGGACTAAATATATGTTATTAACTTATTATTGATGTAGATGAAAACGCTCGCGAGCGAAGCGAGCGCGAAACTTTTCGCATATTCTGATACGGGTGTGGAAAATACTTCATACGCATCAAGTAATGAAGATGAAAACGCGAGCGTAGTGAGTGCGAAATGTGTCGAACATTATGATACAGGTGCGGAAAATACTCATCAAGTAATGTAGATGAAAACGCGAGCGCAGCAATCGCGAAATTTTTCGAACATTCTGATGCAGGCGCGGAAAAGACTTCATACGCATCAACTATAATGTAGATGAAAACGCGAGCGTACGGCGCGCGAAAATTTTCGAACATTATGATGTAGGTTGTGCGGAAAATGCTCATCAAGTAATGTAGGAGAAAACGCGAACGCAGCGAGCGCGAAATTTTTCGAACATTATGATGCAGGTGCGGAAAATACTTCACACTCATTGAGTAATGTGTATGAAAACGCGAGCGCAGCGAGCGCGAAATATTTCGAACATTGTGATGCCGGTGCGGTAAATAATTCATACGCATCAAGTCATGCAGATGAAAACGCAAGCATAGCGAACGCGAACGCGAAATGTTTACGAACATTATGATGCAGTTGCGGAAAAGACTTCAAACGCATCTGTAATTTAGATGAAAAAGCGATCGTAGCGGGCGCTAAAGTTTTTGAACATTATGATGTAGGTGCGGAAAATAGTTCATACTCATGAAGTTATGTAGATGAAAACGCGAGCGCAGCGAGCGCGAAATTTTTCGAACATTATTATGCAGGTGCGGAAAATACTTCATACGCATCAAGAAATGAAGATGAGATCGCGAGCGTAGTGAGCGCGTAATGTTTCGAACATTATGATGCAGGTGCGAAAAGACTTCATAAGCATCAACTATAATGCAGATGAAAACGCGAGCGCAGCGAGCGCGAAATTTTTCTAACATTATGATGTAGGTGCGGGACATACTTCATTCTCATTTGTTGACCTATCAAGTGGCTTTGTAAAGAGGTAGTTGAATAGATATTTTTTTGTTCATAAATTATTGGAATTTACGAAATTTTGTTCCTATGATTTTTTTAATTTTCCAATCACCTATAAACTTAAAATTTGGTAATAATGATTGTTATTACGTATTTTTTACCAACAAATACTAATATATTGATAAATTAGATTTTTTTTCTTTGAAATTTCCTTATTTTTCGTATTAAAACCAACTTAACTTTGCGGTCGGTTCGGAACCCTAAATGTGCGAAGTCCGACTCGCACTTGGCCGGTTTTTTTTGCTTTCCAATCCGCCTGTTCGAATTTGGTCATACTTGATGTTTATTGTTACGTAGGTATGTATGTTTTAATAAAGAATACCAATATACCCTAAATTTATGTCTGTTACGCGCTGAACGTATTTTATACATTTTGCTGACGGAAAACGCAACTAATCGGCACCTCGAAGAACCTCAAAGATGACACCCATATCGATTATTAAGAAAAGTAAATAAGTAAATGTCCGCCATCTTCGATTTGAAAATGGATAAGTATCATTCTTGTAATGAGCACCTCAAAAAACAATATTTTATACAAAAATGCGCATACTTAATATATAGGTAGTACATGTCGCAAGTGCTACCATGCAACCGAGAGCCCGCCGCTCTGCGTAGGTAAGGTACCCTCCATCGAAAACAAAAAAAAAACCGAGGTTGCGTAGTAAAGTTTGTGAATATTGATAGCGACTGACTGACCAACATAATTAGATCTCTCATTTCAAACAGTTAATATGGTTTGAGGGACTTTTGTATTTTTGTCTATAGCCTTGAGAGGCAGAGGTATTGTTATTTCACCCCCCATTTTTTCAAATACTATCTGTTTATTATACAATGTTTGAATGAGGTTCTATTTACTTTGCGTCCATGTATATACTTACCAACTTTCAAGCCTGTAAATCATGAACTGAAAGACTTCTCATACAAAGTTTAACCCCTCTTTTAAACCTCTTTCATCCCTAACCTGTATGATTTTTATAGCCTATAACCTGGCCGAAGATCCAATAAACATATTAGTGAAGGCTGTATACAAATCCATTCGCTAGTTTTCGCGTGATAGTTAGACATATAAACAGACAGACAAACAGACAAACAGACAAACAGACAAACAGACACGAATTCTAAAAACAGTTGAAACGTGTTCTGTTATCGATTCTTAGACCCCTCCATCGATTTTTTTACTAATATCTTCAATTTACAGATTTTCGACCCTCTTCTGCTTTATTATATGTATAGATGTCCGACATTTTATAAAACTTGTCATTGGACTTTGAATCTTCACGCTTGGACAGTAAAGTCGCTTTCTGGACGGCCAGTAAAGTCGCTTTTTGATACAACTCGGACAGTTTAAATAATTTTAAGTATAAATGGAGCGCACTCCAAAACAAGATTGTACAAAAAATGGGCGAAAATGACGATTAAAATGCTTATCTCAAAAAACGACGTTTTGTTTCGGTACCTAACTTGTCACCAAGAAACCAACAATGCAGTGGTTTATTATGAACACTTGTAGATGTATAAAAGACGGTGAAACTGCGTTTAAGCATCATTTATTCATACAAATTATTACAAGTAAAAAAACAAGCGAAGACTAGCACACACTTAGCTTAACAGATCTTTGGATACAACTTATTTAATTATAGTCACTCTGTCATAGAGTGCAGGGTTTCAGTAAAAATGCTTGCAAAAGACTTGAGATTTCAGGAATGTAAGTTGTAAGTTTTGTTTTATTTATTTTTATGAATGGGGCGGACGCAGCTAGGGAATAATTTAAAAGCTAATTATTTGTATAAACTATCAAATAAACGTTTAATCTGGTAAACGGTAAGTAAATTTATTTACTTCGGAATCATCTGAATTATTGCAGAGCTAATTCTGAGTATAATTTTAACGTTTAATCAGAGATTAATTTCTTAATGTTCCTGTTTGGATGTATTCTGCTTTAGTAGACATGTTTTGGCTTTTAGCTGTCTATGACTTTTGGCAGACCGAATTAGGTATTTAATCCAAATATCCTTAAGTTAACTTGACTTAGGCCATGTCTTTGTAATGATTTCCTGTATCGCTGATTCATGAGAAATATTAATGATGTACCTAATTATGAATCCACGGGCAATAAGGCCAACAACTAATAGCTCAGAAATTTGAAATCTTTTGCAAACATCGTAGTTACTCGTAAAATTAAAAAATCTACCCGAAAAAACCTTGCCAGACCGCTCCCAACCAACCGCTCTGAGGCTCTCTGAAATCACATTAAAATACCATTAGCCTCAACTTTTTAACTTGATTAAGAAATAACTGCCAATCACAAAATGGAAGCTATCGGATATTAGCTGAAATTGTTTTAAACTTAGTAAAAATATTAAGGTTCATTAATGTTAGTTAGTAACGGATAGTACGCAAAGTAGACAGTGACGTTCGTTACGATCAGTTACGTACTTAAAGTAAACTAGGAAAAGGAAGCACTTACTCTTTCTTGCAATTGTACATGGTGTTGACTTTTTTCACATCGCCGCGACTCAAGCCCTCCCTTTGACCAAGCGTTACGCCACCAACCTGAAAGAAAACACCGATCTTACTTTGAAGAAGTGGCTTACATAGGCGACTCTCTGACTTGGCGGAGAGAAATGGCTTACATAGGCGACTCCCTGACTTGGCGGAGAGAAATGGCTTACATAGGCGACTCTCTGACTTGGCCAAAGAAGATAATATACTCTAACGTAACAAGAAGCGACACCGAAGCATGTGTGCTGTAAACCCGTCTCGTCTCGCGGCTATGTGTGCGTGTCCGGACGCGAGCGGGGGCGCGCGAGGGTGGCGCGGTGTGTGGAAATCACTCCTCGGACGGGCAAAGTATAGAATCGTAGCGTTCCAAGGTCACCGACACTTGGTTCACACCGATAGACCCGTGTCGCGCCTTTGACTTGGCGGGGAGAAGTTTTATACTACGTCGGAGGCAAACAAGCTGACAGCCCACCTGATGGTAAGAATGGTGGTAGAATGGTGCTGGGATGGTTTGAAGAAGTGGTTTACACATACATAGGCGACTCCCTGACTTGGCGGGGTGAAGTGGTTTACATAGGCGACTCCCTGACTTGGCGGGGAGAAGTGGTTTTTCATAGGCGACTCCCTGACTTGGCGGGGAGAAGCGGTTTACATAGGCGACTCCCAGACTTGGCGCGTGGCAGGATCAACATTTGCTATTTTATTCTTTGACATTGAGCTTACTGATCTCGCGGAGATTTCCTCACTTCACGGGATACTGTGAGTTGACATTTGCGCAGTAGTCGTAGTCGCAGTAGTAGTAGATTGTATACATGCTGGTGCTCATGTGTGGGCCAAAATAGTGCGTTACGTGTCATCCACGACGACGCACCGTCTACAGTGAATATAATACTACAAGTAAACTATGCGTAATTTTACGGATTGGGCTGTGGAGGGTCGCGGTTCGTAGATGACACGCACTATACCTAAGTTGGAATGCGTAGGTACCTTAGACTCGATGGTCTTCTGACCATTCCTGGAGAAGGCATACTCGGAGTAATGCATTACGCTGTTGTAGTCGTAGCTGACACCGAAGTCATTAGTGCTTTTCGCATCAGCCTTCTTGAAGTTGTTTTCCGAACCTGCATAAAATATATAGGAAGTTAGGCTTAGGGTGGGTTACACCAAACCATCAGCAATCGTAAGCGGTGTCCGTTAAAATCTGATTAGTTATATGGAAAGTTTGAAAAGTTTCTATGGGTAATCGTATCTTATAGGTACAATACTATAGGTAATGGACTTGGGTAAAGTGAGTGTGGGCTGGCATCAACGTTCTCCGTAAAGTACAATACCACCAAAAACATACATGTGAAAATAAAATGGGAGCCAAGTTCAACATTAACAGTATCGTGGCTTCGCCTACAAAAGATTTGAGACCTAAATGAATGCCCAGTTCTGTAGGTACCTACTGCTAATCGTGAACACAAATTGAAGTTAAAGCTTTTGCCTACGACGTAGGTAGGTAAGTAAGTCTCTTCTTGTGAAATTGGCTTGACACGTTGCCGCGTCACACGTAATATTGACGATGACGACACATATTATAAGTCAAGAAAGTGGTCAACCAGTTTTGAAGTTTACTATACCTACAAATCATACCTAGAGTCGAAAAGTGGTACCTAAACCACTTTAGCTCACTGTACCATGTTTCTAAACAGACTAACTTAGCTTCTGCTGCAATCTATGATAATCTTTCACACTCTGGAAGTACCAGGGCAGCATACCTGACTTGATGTTCTGGTAGCGAATGTCCACGTAATCGTCGCGCTCGGGTCGGCTCTGCTCGTGCATGAAGCCGACAGCGTGCAACAACTCGTGCAACACGGTACCCTTCTTGGAGACGCAGCCTGGGTTCTGTAGGTTCACCTCTTGCCGACCACCTGGAATTATTTAGTAGGTTACGTATAAAATTGGCAGGATCGACGTAAACGAATGGTTTATTTTGTCTAAAATTTTTCTACTACCTACCTCTCATAACACAATTTTATCTACACACATATCATAAATCCTCTAATATGCGTTCGGAAACCGTAGAAAATGACTCTCATTTCAACATTCAATGAATTTATGGCAATTTTCTTATCTGTGGCTAAGGCAGTAATAAAATATTTCATTTTAATCTCATATATGATGTTAAAATATTACGTCAAACAAAACTGTCAAAATTTAAATGTCAAAGTTGACATGTCCCTATTCTAGTATTCGCCTTCGGCTCGTTTCATAAAACACACTCGTGTTTTAATGCCCCTCATTATGTACCAGTTGCATAAACTACTATTTTCTATTTATGTTCTAGGACATTTAAGGATGGTTCACAGTAGATCGTTCCGTGTCCGGACCGGCCCGTTTTCTATACAGGACGCGCGACGGCCGTCGATTTCTTGTACTAGAAAACGGGCCGGCCCGGACACTGAACGGTCTAGCGTGAATCATCCTTCAGAGGATTCACATAACTGAACTGATTCATATAAGTCTGGGGCGCCAATGCTGCCTGAACTAAAGGTTGCTGTCGCAGGTGGTTGGTGTTCTACTTCTACCTAAAGGTCGGAAAATTATGAAAATCTCACCAATTCGTCCAACACTAGACCAGCAGCCGGTGTTGCCGCTTTGAATGGTTATGTAGTCTTTCTGGCCCTTGTATGGGACGAAGCGTAGACACGTCAAGCGGTGGTAATCAGCTATCGCCTTCATAATGGTGTCGCGCTGTTCTTGATCTGTAAAGTGTATACCGTTAAGTTATGAGACGTGGAACCGTCCGTGGTAACCGGTAGACCTTCACGTCTACCATGATTCAAACAAACACGAATAGAACTTAATTAAGGTTTAATTATATTCTCAGTGCAGCGAAAGATTCTACAATAGAGATAGATTCTAAAGTAGAATCTAGAGCGTAGCGTGGAAATCAGAGTTTACGCCCAAGACGGAAATAATCTTGCTACCGTGTGAGACATACTACTTTTCACACCGCACCGCCTATGAGGCCCGCTGCTATAAACATGAAATGTCTTACAAATAATTTTGCTGCATATACTGCTTTTCACATCTTCTATGAAGAAAAGAGTCATTGTTGCCCTCGAATGAGGGAGGTAAAGTACAACATTGATTCCTCATACGTGGGCAACAGTTACTCTTTTCTGAATAGCAGGTGTGAAAAAGTAATTGCGAAATTAAACTGAGTAAGGTCACGATAACCCTCAAACGCCCTCAAAATTCTAAAAGGTTTTATATTAAAGAACCAGGCTATCATAACATAAGAGCAAGTTCTCACTGTATCGTCCTTCGATGACATAGGGTATGATGCCGCCGGGCCAGCGTGTGGCTTCGTCTCGAATCCCGTTCCTTGCCAGCTGGGGGAACAGTATGTCTCCCTCTGCGTACTCTCCCATTTCCTCGGGGTTCATAGGCGAAGACTCGTTCCATTGCGCCACTGCGTCACCTGAAACAGATACAAGCGAATATTGTATTTTTTGATCCTGACTGTAGCTTTATAGGGTCAAATAAAGCGACAGGAGAGAAACCTCCGACACGACCACGCGGGCGGCATAAACACTGGAATACTCTAAGAGTTTGCGCTCCGGTGAGATTGGTTAAGCGGTTTCAACCGACTCTGAGGTGTGTCGCGTGAGTTTTCAATTAACCATCCCGCTCTCTACGGAAGCACGGCGCGTGTTTTTCGTAAATATTGCTGTTTATTCTAAACGTGTACATTTATAAGGATAATCTTGAATTTAAACTTTCGTGAGACATGTTATAACTTTATTTTACTAAACGGTTAAACTCACGTATTAATTGTCACTTAATACAATTAATTATTGTCAATTAATACGTGAATTTTAACCGTTTAGTAAAATAAAGGATAATCTTTTTTATCAGGTTTGAGAACTTTTATCATTTTACAACTATTAAACCAAAAATCATTGTTAAAGACGGGAGGGTTTTAAAGATCCAACCAAACACATCGAAAAAAAGGGTTATGTTTGAAAAATAAAAGTGTCGAGAAAACTTTTGCAAATCGTGTTTTCACTTTTAACAGACTGGAGGAGAATAGTTCAAGATTAATATACTGAAAGGACAGATATTTAATCACTATAGATGTTGAGATCTAGGTCGATAAACATTGGCAAAAGTGCATATGTGGGCTCTTAAACGCTATTTGTGTTATCATTATCATCTAATCTCAGCTCTCAGGACATATCGATCGCACTGTGAACAGAAACCATCTACAGTGCCCTTACCATGATTTGCAATGTTTGCATTAGTATGCCGATTCTTAGTTCTATTGCGTAACCGCCAGAGACGCTGTACTTTTGTCCATACTAAATCGTTTATCTACACACATATCATAAATCCTCTAATATGTGTTCGGAAACCGTACAAAATGACTCTCATTTCTCATTTCAACATTCAATGAATTTATGGCAATTTTCTTATCTGTGGCTAAGGCTACAGCAGTAATATAATTTTTTATTTTAATCTCATATATGATGTTAAAATATGAAACGTCAAACAAAACTGTCAAAATTTAAATGTCAAAGTTGACATGTCCCTATTCTAGTATCACTGAAAATTCAAATTCAATCGATGCGAAATGTCAGCTCGATGTTTTTTTAGTATATATCGCACGAAATTTGAGCTAGAACGACATGATCACATCAGAATAGGGTCTCTTTACTTTTTAAAATAACATTCAGGTATCGGTTGCCAGTTCTGATTTCGATATTTCCGCAACCGTGCAAAAAAGTTTGTATTAACACAATTATTGTATTTATTTACTACGGTTTCCGAACCCATCTTAGAGTAGTTATAATATGTGTGTAGATAAAGTAATGTATGCAACTGTACATAATTAGGCATTAAAACACGAGTGTGTTTTATGAAACGAGCCGAAGGCGAGTTTCATAATAAGGTCACACGAGCCCTCATTATGTACCAGTTGCATAATAGTACATTACTTAACAAGGGCGGTAAAACAAAGAATGTCTCAGATCGCAGGTATTTGACGCCCGAGCCGAAGGCAAGGGCGATAAATATGCGATCTGAGGCTTTCTTTATTACCGCCCGTGTTAAGTACAAAATTTTATGTCACCCCCTGGCCAGGAAGTGGGATTTCCCGCGCGCGGAGCGTGCGGTATTTGCCGCTTTATGGCCAGGTGTGACATAAACTACTATTATCGCTGGCGAGTACGCTAATGCAAACATTGCAAACTCATGTTAAGGGCACAGTTATATTCTAAAGGTAGGTAACTTAAGAGGAGGGGTAGGGCAAGCTCTCTCCATACAAACTTTGTGCAGGATTTTCTTCGTTTGTGTTCGCATTAAAGTTACGATTTTCGGTCAGTATGCCTATTTTTCTGTTTTTGAAATATTTGAAAATTTTCACATCACTTTCTGGGCATATCTAATATTAACATCCAAAAAATAAAATTACATTCGTTAGTGCCCAAACCTGCGAATAAAACGTGCACAGAGTTTGTATGGAGAATGCCTTGCCCACCCCTGCGCCTTAAGTTAGGTTCTTAAGACCTGTAGAGTACCTAATATGTATGTAAAGCAGCATGTAAAGTAAAACCCGTTTATTAAAGTGAGTACTATTGTTTAAGTGTCATCACTATCAGGAGTACATAACGGAGAGGAAGTGGGCCATCTACGCCAGGATCCGAGAGACATTTTTGACGGGTTTATCGGTGAGGCGTTTACAAGTTTGTGAGGCTGATGTTACTATGCTAATTTTCACGTACGGTATGTGTACCTATGTGGACAACACGTCAAGAGCCTTATGGAGAATAATTTCAGTTCAGCATTTGTGATGGTGTCTGATTACTGATTACAAATAGTTATTTGGTACTAGGGTGCAAAGTTGAATTTTAACCGCGAGTGTGGACTACTATGTACTAACTACGAGCTAGCGAAAGGACTCTATGGTTGGACCACGAGCGAAGCGAGTGGGTTCAAAAATAGAATCCTGAGCGAAACGAATGGTTTATAAATAGAATCCTGAGCGTAGTGTGTAAAATAACTTTGCGGCCATGAGTAACTCATCTTTTCACCTCAATATAGCGAGAGAAAAAAACTACATAACAAAACAACTGAAATTTGTAAAATCAGTATTTGCAAATAACACAAATTGGCAGGAAGTCTTATGTACCGTCAGCAAAATTTTTAGATGGGCGATAATTGTTCTGTCTGGGCTGGCCCTTCACATGTCATTATGTTTTAAAAAGTAACTAAGTACCTAATAACACGTTTGGATTTCAAATATTTCTTGCACTCTTGTGACACACACACACACGCACACGCTTAAACGCCTTAATAATAATGTCGTATTATTATCGTTTTTTTTTAAACTTTGTTATTGTATTAATTTATCGAGGAGGGAAGCATTGAATACTTAGTTGTTAGAGTTTAGTGGGGGTTCCTAACGCGAAATCCTGAGCGTTACGAAGGCTTCATCTTTCTTTAGGAAAATCCATAGAGAGGTAACTTAAACTGCAACTGCAACACAGATTTGCAAGGGCTTTACTAATAATAAAAAAGCTCCAAATACCTAAATAACCAGTAAACAGGCTATAAACCAAGAACCAGAATATAGGCCCCAGAATACAAAATATATGACATTCGTGCATAGTGAACAAAAATGCCTAAGATAAAAAGTATATTGTGACTTTTACTTACCGCTTTCATTGTTCGGAACTCCGTAAATCTGAGGTCCGAAATGAGATATGTCAATCTTATCATCAGCTCCCGTGTCATAATCCTCTATGCCATTCCCTGACTCGATAACAACGTCAGCATCCTCCAAGGGCAGTGCTGTGTACCCCGAAATGACAAAAAATAATAAAAGTATATTCAATAGTTTAGCCATCTCTAAATATTGTTTCCAAATTCAGGCTGAAAGACCAGGCTGGCAGAAGTCACCCGAAAGTATGCGGTGCAAAACCGCGAGCGAGCATTTATATCGCGCCGACATGTCATAGGGTAAACAGACAAAAGTACCTAAATGCGACAAGGTTCGCTACTCCTACTTCCTGATACAGGATGTACCTACCGCCGAAAAATGTAAACTGATCGATAAGAGGAACCTTGCCTGTGTTTTTGGTTTATGTTTCCTCGATGGGACAGCTGCCATATATAATATTGTTTGTTAATCCTCGCTGATAACGGATCGCAAACTGCCATTTTCATATGGAACGATATTATTTGCACCTATTAGCATATAGGCACTTATTCGGGCATTTCCAAAGGCAAATAGATGTATCACCATATTAAAATTGCTCAGTTTAAGCAGAGACTAGGAATTATATAGACTGCCAATGCCTATACATTGTGGCGTAATTTTAAAATAATGGGCCTGCTGTAGCTAGTTTCACTATGGAGAGATCACTTTACCATTTAATTCGTATGCCACTAAGACCTCTGCTTAAATCATAGCGCCATCTATGAACACAACGAAGAAGCTCCCAACAGATGGCGCTGTGTGTTAAGCAGAGGTCTTAGTGACATACGAATTAAATGGTAAAGTGATCTCTCCATAGTGAAACTAGCTACAGCAGGCCCATTATTTTAAAATTACGCCACAATGTATAGGCATTGGCAGTCTATATAATTCCTAGTCTCTGGTTTAAGTTTCTGACTGAACTTAAAGGAAGTTTAACATGAATCGGCATGGACGTTGTAGTGATAAATAGCTACATATTTTTGCGACGGAGGGTTATAAGAGTTTGGTTGCCACGTCAATAAAGGGATTTGAATATTGGCTGACTTCTACTAAGAGATAAGTGAAGTGGTACAACAGAAATCAGAAACTCTAGAACAAGGGTCGGCAACCTTATAGCAGCCAGGGCCACATAGTTAGGTACCTAACTAAATTGTAAAACGTGTTATAGTGTGTGTATATTACAGTACTTAAATCTCACGAGCTCGGGTGGGCCATAATTGTACTTGTGTACACACTCGTACGACCAAATAGACATTGTGAACTCGTAGCTTCTACGCTGAGCGGTGTTGCACACATAGACAATGTGCATGTATAACTCAACAACCATACCATGGAAGTTTTCTCTAATCATATGTAATTACAAAACTTACATCATATTCGGAAATGACAAAAGCAAGTTTTATCGTGCGTTGGCTCGACCTTGTTATACGACTGCTTACTTTCTCAGCCTCGTATCTCCCTTTGACGATGTTTTCTAAAGTGAACTTTATGATTGAATGACAAAGTTGGTTTTACGGTGATATGTACATAGACTAAAAAATCGCTATCTCCCGGAAGGATCTGATAGCGGACAACGGACTAAACTAGCTTAAAAGAAGGTTTATTTAGTTTTCGTTGATTTCAGGGAAATAACAGATAACCTTATGATGAGATGAGATTCAGTTCCGTTGACAAAGTTACTAGTAAAAACAAATAACTTTACCACTATAGTTTCTGTTTGGCCCAATGTTTGAATGGTAGAGAATACCAATTTTATTAAATAAATGTGCAATAATGTTTAAATTAATTACAAGTGACTTGAAATATTACGCGTTTATTGAAATGATGGATACTGACCGGGTAAAAGAATTCCAAAGTTCTTCATGCCACTTTTTTATCATAGTCTTCTAAAACACTAGGTAGGTACCTAAGATTATTATACACCAACACAATCTAGTTAAAATTATGGTATTGTAACTCATATAGAATCTCTTCTCATACGATGAAATAGAATAGGTAGTTATAATTGAAACTTTACAAAGTTCCGAAGTGTTTCATCTTGTTTTCTCATGGGCGGACGACATAAACGCGTCTCTCAGATGAGAGCGATGTGTACTCTACACGGATCGAAGTATCCTCAATCGTAATCCGATACTAACCCTCATTAATCCCCTCTAGAATTTGATTCCCCAGATGAAAACTATTTTTATGTCTTTCTCAGGGATTGATAACCCAGTTCCAGTGGAGAATGAATGCTGCCAACCGCCCAATTTGGAAATCTTTTGTAAAAATGAAAATTATCCCGTTGTCGTATACCTATATAAACGTAACAAGCCACACGACACGAGTCACCATATATGTATACCCGGAAAACGGGTAGCAGGAAGTAGTAGTAGAAGTAGTTAGGTATTACCACAGACTAAGTTTACAAGGTATTACCTACTAGGTAATAGAGTCAGTAAGGGGAATGCGCCAGTACAGTGGGATAAGCGCGCTTTCAGATTAATTTCTTTCTCTTATACTACCTATTCCAGCGTTTTCGCGGTCGGAACTAACACCACGAAGTTACACCGCAGTTGTAGTGTGATTATTCGTGCAGTTCGTGCTACATTTTTAATTTATATTTTTTGTATGTATTTTAGTCATACAAAAAATAAATAAATAGGTACCTAACTATGTAGTGTAGGTATCTACGGGCCTTTGTTGCCTGAAAATAAAGATTTTATTATTAATATTAATTTTAATTGATTCCATTCAGTTCAATCATAGTATTTGATATTCTGACAAAGTAGGTATCTATTTACTTAATAATATGATTTGATTATCTTCTATTTTGTTTCGTTTTATGTGTACATATATAGTAGGGTCGCTACTCGCTAGGCCAGTTACGCGGCCTGCGTTAGTTTGTGGCCGCCTGAAGAACCTATTTGATAATTGAATTATCTTTTATTTATGTCTGTTATATAATGTGAACCTTCTTATTTATCTACCTAAATCTACGAAATACATGCGAGTATTACAACATCTTACGACCATGCAAAACCCTTGTTTTATTTTTTTAACGCACTTTGTCCGATGATATTATGAACTTTTCATAATTTTCATATACTGTATTTCTACTTATAGTTCCTATTTACTTTATGGAACACCCTATAACCACATAGTATATACCAAACATCATGCCTGAATAGACGTGTTATCGACAAAGCAGCTAACACCATTCGTTGCCTTATTACAACGGAGTAAGTTCTATTATTTTATTTGACACTTCAGTTGTGCCATCTTTAAATATATGTAGGTAGACATCACTAATTAAAACTAGATAATTAATAGCGTATAGAGGCGGGTCAACTAACTTTAACTACGATTTATTGCCGTCTTAAAGATAGGACAAGAATACGGGTCCCCTATACATAAATCAAGAATTAAACTAGTCTGAAAAAGGTTTTACCTACGATAGAAGTTAAATTTGTATTTGGAGTAACGCCTGTTAACGAAAATTAAAGGGAGATAATGTCAAGATGTCGCAGGTTCGAATCCTGTTCAAATCATTAAAGTTTTTCCCTTTCATTGGAAAATGATACCAGTTGAAGGAATATTTCCTTTCCCCGTTTGCTGACAAGATGACTAAAGTTCGGTTGCGGTTTAACGAATAATTTTTTCGAGGATATTGGGTATTAATTTTGAGATTCTTAAGGCGCAGGGGTGGGCAAACTCTCTCCATACAAACTTTGTGCAAGTTTTTCGTCGCTTGTGTTTGCACTGCACTTATGATTTTTGGTCTGTATGCTTATTTTTCTGTTAGCCATAACCTGGAAAATTATATTCGGTAGGCAGTGCCAAAACCGACGAATAAAACATGCACAGAGTTTGTATGGAGAAGGCCTTGTGCCCTACCCTGCGCCCTGGTTAAGTACGTAGAGATGTGGATGTATGTGAACCTTATATCTGAGCGGACCCGACCCGAACACCACTTCGGGTTTCGTCACTCTCAAGGGAATCATTTACACTTATAGGGAAAAATGTGAAAATTATAGGTATTTGCAATTAAGGTGATATATCGATTGAAAGAGACACCATTTGTTTTTCGCTCACGACAAAACGGGATGCAACCCTCTCCGAGAATGGCTTTTTAGTTAAATCTCGTTAAATAGGTATGACTGTGTGCAGGTTTATTAAATTTCCTCTTGTCAGTACCTAGATGAGGTAAAATACCATCATATTAACTTAATCGTGTCTTTTAATAATGCGTTGTTTTAGTAGGCTGAGGAAAAAAAGGAAAATATAGACTCGACTTTGGATTTTCTATCGAGAAAATTTTAAGCAATCATGTTTCGCTATTGTCAGTACCACAATCATATAGTCAAGAATCATATATCTGAAAATCAGCCCCTACTGTTTGCTAGTCTGGACAGGACAGCGTTTCAAAGTCTACAAATTTCTCAGTGTAGCGCCTTAAATATAAAAATATAGTCTTTAGGTTTTGGAAACTGCACTTCGGTAAATGATTTAAAAAATGCGAGATTTGATTCTTGGACTATTTATAATATGTCCTCTACCAGTCCCTGGTATCTCAAGGACGATAACAAAATAATGGCTTTGTTTGGTTTTTTTCGTCGGGAGAGGACGGCTTTGCTGGTGACTGTACCTACAAAGAACGAAACCCTCGGTGGGTGAGTCCTACTCGCACTTGTCTGATTTTTCTTATGCTTTTGTGTGAATATAGTAATTATTTTTGTGCATTCTATTTGGTACGATAGATTTTCCTACAATTTATTTGAACTACAGAATGGGAGGTTTGTAGGTACAGATGTGCAAGTTGCGGAAAGTTTCCTAAAAGTTGGAAAAGTTCTCGGAAATTTCTTGAGAATTTCATGGAAATTGCCATTTTTCATTTCGGAAAGTTTCAAACCCCATACAAAAATTTGTGAAATTTCAGAAACTTACGTATGTGGAAAAAATCGCAATTTTGGAAAGTTTCCGACGGCACATCAGTATTTGTAGGCGAGGGCTGCCCTAAAGGTACATAGAACAAACAATAACTAATCGTAAATTATTTTTTTAATACAGTTGCTCAAAAAGTGGTACTTTATGTAGCTGTATATCGTGCGCAAAGTTGAATTTCGCGCACTAGTGCTTTTTACTTTTCAAACTTTTTTAAATTTATTGTTGACCCAAGCCAAAGGGTTTTAGGTTCAGTCACTTTACTTATTTATTTGATAAAGCAAAGGCCATTAAAAGTAACCTTCTATAATATTTAAAACATTAAAAAGGCATATTAAACAAGTTAAATGGTTATCAAATATTAAAACATCTAAAACTGTATTCAAAAAGTTGGCTGATTGAGTAAATTAATGACCGGAAACAGTATTATGCGAGACCTCTAATTAATAGAGTATTATGGAAGACCGTCGCGCCGGATGTGAATGAACGCTTGTCTTTTTACGCCAAAAAATACATTTAGTTACTTAAAAATCAAATAGAAATTAATTATAAAATGAAAAATAATGATTTATTAATATTTACATGTAATTAAACTACCATGTGACATAAAATCTCCTCCAAAATAGTATTTGATTTGGCTGAATGCTGACAACCATGGCCTGTTGAAAAAAGTCAATCAATTAAAAGTTAAACCGACTTTTTAATTCCCGCTTCTTTGTACATGATTTCAAGATTTAATTTTGTAGTGAGTCGTATTGTTTTAATAATATTTTTGTGATATGTGTGATTTATACGATTGTTATATAAAGTGTATGTCTGTATGTGACCGAATATTTGCATCGAAGTTCGGTTTTGCGAGCCACATCCGTGCTCATCAGAGAAAGTTGTAAGGGTCGCCGTTGTCGGACACGTCAAGGAGGACTATATATATATATATATATATATATATATATATATATATATATATATATATGTCTGTATGTAAACTACGCCAGATAGACCAGGTAAGTACTTAAAGCCCACAATGGCAAGTAAAAGTATTGTGTTTAGTATCTTTTAATTACTGCTTTATTTTAGTTTCTTTGATATTTTTTCGCAACTGTATTAAAAAACGTCGTTTGATACACGTGCGGAAGTGTCATTTTCACTCATCCCTAGTCTTGTCCCTCGCCCGTCGGCTCGGGCCAAGACAACTCGGGACTCGTGCAAAATGACATACCTTCCGCACTAGCATCAAAATGTACTATTTCTCAAGAGGCTTTGGCGGACCCGTAAACGCGCGAAACTGTAAATAGGGATATAAAATGAAAGTCAAGATTCTGATGTTTGTATTGTATTTCTAACATATTAGAACTTTATACACTACATCATCTTTATGTACATGAGCATTTTTGCTTCGCAATATTATTACAATTAAAATAAATTTCTCTCTTTATTATATTATTTTTACATTTCCTTAATCCACCTAGTATTTAGGCAAAGTGACAAAATCTAAACATAATTACAGACCAAGAAATAAAACCACACTTGTAGTACTCAGTAGTACCTATTCCTTGAACGAATAAATAGTAAAGAAAGACAAAACAATTGTGAAGTGTATCTTGTCACGACCAAATAAATACATGTACAAGAAGGCAGATGACAAAATAGTATATCTATGTATAATTAATTTATAGTTTAAGAGCCGGTGACACTGAACCTAGTATGATAAGATTCCCAGATGGCATATATATAATTAGGTGCGTCATTAGTCGGGGAACACGAAACGGCGATGCTGCAATGCGAAAAACCTGGCGAAGCCATTGAAAATTAAAATTGAAAAATGATGAAAAATCCGGTTTCTAGTATGATAAGATTCCCAAGTTTCGTTTGTTCCTCGAAACAGGGGAAGGGTAGGACTATACGATAGTGCAGTGCTGCAAGCCCTCCTGACTGGCCTTGTCAGTGGCAGCAGTATGATAAGCGACCACTTTTCTGAGGTATCTAGTATGATCGGATTCCTGAAAAAAACAGGGCTCATCTGAAAGATCAGCACTTTCTGTGTAAGAAAAACCACTGCTGCATTTTCCAAACAGTGGAGAAGGTGGTTGCTGCATCGATTAAAGGAGCCGACAACACTGAACCTATTTCGATAGATTCCCAGATGATATATATATAATTAGTCGCGGCATTAATGGGGGTACACGAAATGGCGATGCTGCAAAGCAAATGAGCAGGCAAACCTATTAAAATTCAAATTAAAAAAAATAAAAAGTAAACGGTTTCTAGTATGATAAGATTCCCAAGTTTCGTTTGTTCCTCGAAATAGGGGAGGAGTAGGACTATACGATAGTGCAGTGCTGCAAGCCCTCCCGACTGGCCTTGTCAGTGGCAGCAGTATGATAAGCGACCACTTTTCTGAGGTATCTAGTATGATCGGATTCCTGAAAAAAACAGGGCTCATCTGAAAGATCAGCACTTTCTGTGTAAGAAAAACCACTGCTGCATTTTCTAAACAGTGGAGAAGGTGGTTGCTGCAGCGATTAAAGGAGCCGACAACACTGAACCTATTTCGATAGATTCCCAGATGATATATATATAATTAGTCGCGGCATTAATGGGGGTACACGAAATGGGGATGCTGCAAAGCAAATGAGCACCCAAACCTATTAAAAATCAAATTTAAAAAAATAAAAAATAAACGGTTTCTAGTATGATAAGATTCCCAAGTTTCGTTTGTTCCTCGAAATAGGGGAGGAGTAGGACTATACGATAGTGCAGTGCTGCAAGCCCTCCCGACTGGCCTTGTCAGTGGCAGCAGTATGATAAGCGACCACTTTTCTGAGGTATCTAGTATGATCGGATTCCTGAAAAAAACAGGGCTCATCTGAAAGATCAGCACTTTCTGTGTAAGAAAAACCACTGCTGCATTTTCCAAACAGTGGAGAAGGTGGTTGCTGCAGCGATTAAAGGAGCCGACAACACTGAACCTATTTCGATAGATTCCCAGATGATATATATATAATTAGTCGCGGCATTAATGGGGGACACGAAATGGCGATACTGCAATGCAAAAAAGCAACTATTAAAAAGAAATTTTGAAAACATAAAAAAACCGGTTTCTAGTATGATAAGATTCTCAAGTTTCGTTTGTTCCTCGAAACTGAAACTGACAAGGCCATTCACTATCGTATAGTCCTACCCCTCCCCTGTTTCGAGGAACAAACGAAACTTGAGAATCTTATCATCCAAGAAACCAGTTTTTTTATGTATTAAAATTTTCATTTTAATAGCTTTGTCTGCTTTTTTGCTTTGCAGCACCCCCATTTCAGCATTTCGTGTACCCCCATTAATGCCGCGACTAATTATATATATATCATCTGGAAATCTATCGAAATAGGTTCAGCGTTGTCGACTCCTTTAATCGCTGCAGCAACCACCTTCTCCACTGTTTGGAAAATGCAGCAGTGGTTTTTCTTACACAGAAAGTGCTGATCTTTCAGATGAGCCCTGTTTTTTTCAGGAATCCGATCATACTAGATACCTCAGAAAAGTGGTCGCTTATCATACTGCTGCCACTGACAAGGCCAGTCGGGAGGGCTTGCAGCACTGCACTATCGTATAGTCCTACCCCTCCCCTATTTCGAGGAACAAACGAAACTTGGGAATCTTATCATACTAGAAACCGTTTATTTTTTATTTTTTTAAATTTGATTTTTAATAGGTTTGCGTGCTCATTTGCTTTGCAGCATCGCCATTTCGTGTACCCCCATTAATGCCGCGACTAATTATATATATATATCATCTGGGAATCTATCGAAATAGGTTCAGTGTTGTCGGCTCCTTTAATCGCTGCAGCAACCACCTTCTCCACTGTTTGGAAAATGCAGCAGTGGTTTTTCTTACACAGAAAGTGCTGATCTTTCAGATGAGCCCTGTTTTTTTCAGGAATCCGATCATACTAGATACCTCAGAAAAGTGGTCGCTTATCATACTGCTGCCACTGACAAGGCCAGTCAGGAGGGCTTGCAGCACTGCACTATCGTATAGTCCTACCCCTCCCCTGTTTCGAGGAACAAACGAAACTTGGGAATCTTATCATACTAGAAACCGGATTTTTCATCATTTTTCAATTTTAATTTTCAATGGCTTCGCCAGGTTTTTCGCATTGCAGCATCGCCGTTTCGTGTTCCCCGACTAATGACGCACCTAATTATATATATGCCATCTGGGAATCTTATCATACTAGGTTCAGTGTCACCGGCTCTTCTACTATTAGCTTTCCACAAGGAAAGCCGTATTTGGGCATTTTCACTTTAAAGTGCACCCCCTACTTTTTTTTTCGGATCTCGGTGATTTTGGGTATTCTGACTCAGAATCACGAGTACTATCCATTTCTGCGAAGAAAAAAAGTGTCCCGCCAAAAAAAGTCAGTTTTGTGACGCTTTTTTCATACAGTTTATATGGCTCGTCACAAAACTGACACAGAAAATTTGTATGGAAAATCCAGGACATTTTTTTTCTTCAACTGAATCAATAGTACTCGTGATTCTGAGTCAGAATACCCAAAATCACCGAGATCCGAAAAAAAAGTAGGGGGTGCACTTTAAAGTGAAAATGCCCTTTTATCAAATTATCTCTTTTCTTGTAGATAGCCAATTCTTACTTTTCTAAAAAGAATAAGAGTTACACATTGAGATGGCAACCAGCGTCATTTATTTCGTTTCCAGTTTTTGGTAATGAAAATATTTGGTCTGGCAAACATATATTTATCAATTTGATATTATTTTTCGTAGAACCCTAGTATTGCACTACCTATGGATAAATAAGACGAATTTCCTTAAAGCTCGTTAAAAAATTCTTCACACGGGCGCGGTATCAACCCGTAACCTATAAGTCAAGAGGAGGTTACACTTTTCATAGGCAGTTGGCACATATTGCTTTGTAGAAGACCTTGCGCCACGCATTGCCGTCCCTTTCATATCGAACCATCCGACAGAAAGGGACAATGCAAACCGTGGCTGGTTAAAATCTACAACACATCATCAGTCTCGGTATTGGAGTATGTAAGAGGTGCGTTATGCGGCAGTCACACCCGACACTGAGGTTCCATTATAGAACCCAATCACGTTAGCAAAGTCCGATCCCTCCATAGATTTTATGACAAGTCTTATGAGCAATGAACAAATATTACCATTACCTACAAGAAGGTTTTCTTTTCTAATTTTATAGTAGACCATAATCTAGATGTAGGTATACTCCTGAATGGCGAATGTGACGCCGCACTGCATACAACAATATAAACAGCTCTACCCACAAACCAATGCCGGAACAAATGGAAAAGTCAACAACGTTAACGCTCAATGTTAGCAAAACTTAACAATTGCAGAAACAGAGAGCTACAGTATATCTTAAACCTCGTTACATAGTACTAAGTACTTAATATTAGTGGTCGCAGCCAAGCTAAACGCGAGATATTAAAGCTTGCCGTATATACAGGCGTGGCGGAGTATCACAGGTGGGAAGGGCACACGTTCGGTTTAGCTTGGCTGGCCTCGTTTACAAGTTAATTTTAAAAATTCCCCTTTAATCGGGTAAAACGTAGGCACTCTGTGAGGACGGCCGCGCGGCCCGTGCCAGCGCCGGAGACCATCTTATTGCTCTATGGTGCACACATGGCGTAACTTCCCAATAGAGCTTAGAATTTAGATTGAACAACCTGTTTATACTTCTTTGGCAACTAAGATGTGTATGTTGTAAAACAGTTGACACTTTCTGGTCTCCTGGTGCTTGATGCCAGCTCATATCACAAGATGTTCAATTAAATTGCATGCACGCGACACTCATAAGCCACATAATTTGTATAGCTAATCGAAACAATACATTATTTATTGACTTTAATTATTTAACACACAATGTTAGAAATTGACAACACCTATAGACGTCTTTGTACAGAGTTCCAGTTCTACAAGTAGTAGCTAACCGCACACATCACAGATATATATAGAAAAAATAAACTTCATCTTGTTAGTCTATACATAACAAGTACACTTTAGCCTAAATCTACGTTTTCACAGAAACTGGAAATATTTACTTGCATACAGTCCCCACCGCTAAACGGATGCCAACTCAATCTGATTATCAACATTCACATGGGCAGGATAATGTGGGCAACTGTACCTCGAGTCCCGAATAAATAAACTCAAATTTTCAATTTTAATTGATCCCTATAGTACTGCTTGTATAAATAAAAATTAAATTATATCATATATCAACATTGTAACTGCTACACGATAGTTTATGCAATTACTTTGTGGAATAAATTACGTTTAATTATTGTGGAATAATACGAGTATGTGTAATGTGTAGAAAAATACAATGTGAATTTGATCCGCATTTGGTTACGGTTTGGCCGGTTGACATCGTGTTAAAGTCCAACAATCACAATTTGTCACTTTGCTATCACCGTCTTTGAGTAACTCCACTACGGTTAGTATTGCATATAAATACATTTTTACATTCATACGCCGTCTTAACATAAGACACGCGCCAAACCCGCTAAGGCGGGACGCCACTCGCTCGGTAGGTTACACCTATCCACTTTACGATTAGGAATGGTTGTGGAAGCGACGAAAGCGCACGTTTCACTTGAGGTAGATGCGCTCTCAGGAGACTTGGGTTTCACAAGAGGTCTTAAAATTAGCATTCAAATTTAACAATTATTGCTCGAAGAATACAAATATGGCAGTGTTCCAAAAACAGTGCTTCAGCTCAGGTGAAATCATAAATTACGAAAGTACACACTTAAAACGATGGAAAATGCAAATACATATTTGGACACAACCCAAGTCTCGTTACCAGGCGTTCAGAAGGCATCAGGAGGCTCGCCCTCACGTGGCGGGCGGCGGCGGCTGCGGCTGCGGAGGTGACGCGGGCGGCAACACCACCAGGGGCTTCATAATAGTCGTCGCACTCAAGTACTGCGCGCTCACCGTCAACGGTGTCACACCGCCTTTCACCACTTGTGTTTCTACCATCTACAAGCGAAATTTCTGTTTTAGTTCAATGGACAATTGAAAGAATCAAGTTCTGTTGTACTTAACAAAATTAAGCTTTAAAATGGTACAAACAAGGTGTGAATTACCTTGTGCGTGAGGGTGTGGGTCTGCAATAGGTGCGCGCCGGCCTGGGAGACCACTAGCGGCGCTAGCCCACTCACCACCACGCCTTCTGCAACAAACACACGATCATAATGTTACTGATGAAGACCAGTTCGAACGAAGTGCTATATTAGTAAACCAGCGACACTCCCAGAGCTCGGTTCCACTGACACACTTCAGATTCGGTTGAAACCGCTCAACCAAGCTCACTGGAGCGCAAACTTTTAGAATTCTTAGATTATTCCAGTGTTTAAACCGCCCGCGTGGTCATATCGGATGTTTCCCCTGGATTTTCCCCCGGCCACCCTCCAACCGCACACTCCTATCGCATTAATGGGCCCGGCCTATAAAGCCAATCAGGTTCCAAAAAAAAGAAGTGGTTTGAAAATTGTGTGAAAAGTTAACGTTTTCTGGGTACCTACTACCTGTGCACTTCAGTCTAAATAAAATAATAAAAATCTTTAATTAGGCAATATTTCGACGTTTTCATATATGTATGCATGTGTGTGAGTATGGATATATGTGGTTTTAAATGTGGACTAGTAGGTGTCACTACGGAACCCTTTATTGTGCGTGGTCCGAAGCGCACTTGGCCGGTTTTTCGTACCTATTTATAATTGTCCACGGGAAAACTTCTAGGACAAACTAGCACCACAATTTGAGAATAAATCCTAACCTCCACGCTACCCCCGGCGTGGCGCGGAGGTATCCATACGGATTTTACCCCGTACAAATAAAATGAAAATACGAGTAAAAGATACCCACTGTATTCATCTCCGCTAATAGGGATGTTGACTCAAAAAAAAATTACTTCAATAGAAAGAACACATAAAACTATGCTAAATAGTGAAAATCCTATTCAAATATCTTAAAAAATAACGAAGCTACAGCGGCACAGAATAGTATAGTATTACATACAGAACGGACACGAACCCCCCCGCACCGAGGTCAGTTACCTCGTCCCTGACAGGCCAGGATGACAGACCGGGTTACGATCGGGTTACCGTCGCGGTTCGTGATTCGCCCATGCCACGCGCTACGCACTCGCGCAAACAATTGACGCGCATACCGACAGCGCACGCACACATACTTACCCACAGCGCTTGCTTTCCTTCGCGTGTCACCCCCGTGACAGCGGTTAGAATGTTCGTAGTTAAAGAGAGAAAGTGCTACTCAACAATGACGTCACTGTTGAGTAGCGCCATAGTAAATAACGATCGTTTAATACAAAGCTGCGTTTCGCGGAAAAGCGACAGAAAATACCCACTCTTAAAACTGTAAAGACTTATAATTACGTAAATTATTTATTTTTTTGAATTACTTTTTTCGCCATTTGATTGAGAATTTGAGCCTTTATGTAGAAAATTTGGATTGATTTTCTTTTATAGTGTCATCATCCCTAATATCCCTATTATGCGGCAGGGTAACATTTAACGGCAAGCAAGTGTACAATTGCCTGATGGTAAGGAACCGTAACCTAAGATCCTATGAGCCTCACTGCATGTCGCCCAACCTTTGTACGTTTGAGGATTCCCTCAGCTAGCACTAAGAGACATATGAGGAGCTTAATGCATAACAAATCAATCAACAAACCTGAAGAGGCGGGCGGGGGCGAAACAATACCGTTTTCCCTAGGTATTCTATGATTACTGTCCGCAGTTGTCACGCCTGCAATGAAAACAATATCATAAGTAAATAAACAAAAATACAGATTATTCATTGGCAATAAACAATTGGTATGACAGACAATACAAGATTTACAGATTGCCGCTCAACCGCCTAACCGATTATTTTCCCTGCAGCTCTGAACAGGTTATAAAAATATAAAATAATGTAAAATACTAGGTATACCTATAGGTGATTTCAAAGACGTAACTTAAAATGAAAATGTTCTTTCTCCTCGCGAAATACATCCAAAATTTGTGTCACGGGCGGTAAAATTTTCAAAACTCTTCTAAATATTCTAATAGACTGTCCTTCGTAAAAAAATCTCTCACCGACCTCATCGCACAATGTAGGTACTTATTGCGCGATTGAAGGTATAATTTTATTCCGCAGCCGACAGCAGACGGCAACTGCACTGTCCGCCGCACTCGAAATTGAACCGTAATGGTATTCGTAATAAGCTCAATTTGAAATGACACTTACGCCGCCGCCGCACTCTAATTTGGGACTTTCTATTTTACGTTTATGGTTCAATTTCATTTGCAGCGGAACGTGCAGTTGCCGTCTGCTGTCGTCTGAGGAATTATGTAATTTATGTACCTTAACTTAAGATTACAATTGACAAAATTTCATATTTTTAACTACTTTATTTTATGAACTAGTTAGAAAATAGGTAACAATTTAAGCCACCCGTATTTTTTCTTTTTCAATTTAACTCATTATTTCATACAAAAAAAACACGTTGAAAAGTAGGTTATTCCAAAAGGGCGTAAGTAAAATATGACGTCATCTTCCCAACAAGAATCCAGAGCCACTCTAGAGCAGCGATTGTCTGTACTCTGCACTAAGGTCTCCCTGAATACAGCGAGGAAGATGACGTCAACTATCGGTTTACAGTAATTTGCGATTTTTTCCAAAATTAACGGAGAAAAAAATCTAAAAAAATGTTTTTGTATACTTCACACGTTTTTACCGAAATAGTTTTCGAATTAAGACTTTTGGAAATTATGAAATATTGTGAAATTCAATTTATTTACTTCAGACAATGTCCATAGAGATGTTTTTTTTAAATGTGTGAATGCAGTTTTCCTTGTCACTAAAATCGATGACATGGTTCCTAAGAACAGTAGCTCTAGTATAAGGTTTTTCGAAACATTAACTAATTCGAACGCGTTTGCGTTTTGTCTCAAAATGTATGAAAGTGGTATGAAAACGTGAACAGCGCCTCTGGTGGTCACTAGTGGAAACTAAAACAGCGAGTATAACATTTGTTGCTAACCGATGAACGCGCGTATTTCAAACTCGGTGAGAGCGTTTTCATACATTTTGAGACAAAACGTAAACGCGTTCGAATTAGTTAATGTTTCGAAAAAACTTATACTAGAGCTACAGGGGGCCGATTTTTGAGTTTCGAACGGTCGAATTCAAAAGCGAGCGGTAGAAAATAGTTGCACGCGGCAAATTGTCACGATTATTGTCGCATGAACCTAATATAATAATAAGAGCTATTTTTGAGAGTCACCACTCGAAAGCTTGACTATCGATATTTTGCATATTGATACCGGTCATAATATATGTACCGGTTATATTGTACGATAAACGTAAATACATGACGAAATGAGTAGTCTCTTCATTCCGCTTCTTTACAACTGACACGGTTGGTGGCCGAACTAAACAATCAGTACATTACTGAGGCCGTGAAGTAAGGGAAGTAGTAAGTAAGGGATTGCTGGACGAGAGACGGCCGTTTTTTTTTTTTTTTTTTGCGAAAACCGTCATTATTCGACTAATGAAGATTTTACGCAATAGTACATTACTTACCAAGGGCGATAAAACAAAGAACGTCTCAGATTGCAGGTATTTTACGCCCGAGCCGAAGGCAAGGGCGATAAATATGCGATCTGAGGCTTTCTTTATTATCGCCCGTGGTAAGTACAAAATTTTATGTCACCCCCTGGCCAGGAAGTGGGTTTTTTCGCGCGCGGAGCGTGCGATAATGGCCACTTTATGGCCAGGTGTGACATAAAAAACTTTTTTTTACTTATAATTCAAAATAAATATAAAATTTGAAATCCTTATCCCTGAATTAGTCGAAATCGAGTATAATGACGATATTTCGCAAAAAAATATATGATTGGCCGCTTTTTTTAAACATGCCATTTGAACAAGCCATGTATAGCCGCACATAAATATACCTACTAGACAGACATGGTAGTTTTTTTTTAAAATTTGATTAAAGAGTCTAGTGGTGAAGATATGAGCGCCGATAGGTGTTTGGTCGGCGGCGGCGCGCCGGTCAAAATCGGTCGGCGGCGGCGGCGTATCGGCGGCGTGGCCTTGAAAGCACTTGTTGTATATAAAAACTGTAATAACTTTTAGTTAAAAGGACCGCCCGGGATCGTAGCTGGTGCGGGGACATAAATTAAATAATCATCTCTATAAATTACAATGCTTAATGGTACAATAGGTAGGCAGACTTCCGCAAAGAGTGCCTGCCAGGCCTGAGTTCAAGGTCGTGCCCGCAAACTTCGAGCTCGAAGGGTTCGCTCTAAGAGGAGCAGTTTTGCAGTATTGAAATGATCCGTATGGCTCGTTTTAACCACATCAAAAGTATATTAGAGACCTAATTAGTAGCCTACCCTCCTGGTAGAAAGCAGTTCTGGTCTTTATCCAAATCGGTTGAAACCAATTTCTGTCGTCCGACACTTCCTTCTATGCAGAAGTCTGATGGCTCGCTGGCTTTCATCGCATTAGAGAAATCCAATCTCTTTGCCTCTCTGTTTGCCAGTAATTTTCGTATAGTTCGTACAAAACTCTAAGGCCAAATTCTGTCAAACGAACGCAAGCAATAAACGACTGAGCTCTGACTGTAAGGTAGATTCTTGCTTGCGTTCATTTGACAACGTTTGGCCTTACAGTTTTGAACGTACTATACCAATGTCAGAGGAGGCCTGTGCCCAGCAGTGGGACGTAGATAGGCTGATGATGATGATGATACCAATGTCAATGTCGAAGCACTACAGTCTAGTCGTGACCAACGCTGGTGGGCCTTATGGTATACCTGCAAGGGTTTTAAAGCACTGTGTTCCTGAGTTGTCTCCTATTTTTGCACACTTGTTCCGGCATCCTTGCTTGCCAATATGGAATCAGTGCCTAACAAAGTATAGTCGTGCCGATCCCTGTAATTTTCGACATATCGTCATCACTTGCATACTCTAGTAAGGTTATGTTGGGAGTTCTGAACAGTAAGCTGCTGACTTAGCTTGAAACTAAATACCTCCTTAGTGATCGGCAATATGGCTTTCGCCAGAGCCGTTCCACTGCGGATCATTTTGTATATGTCACGGAGCACGCACTACTGGGGCGAGGCTATTGGGAAACGTGGTGAGGCTCTTGCCGTGTCTCTTGACATCTCGACGGCTTTTGACAGTGTTTGTCATGCAAATCTGCTTCGCAAACTTCCTGCATATCCCTTCAGTTTTGGCCTTTGTAGTTGGATTTCAGATTTCATAAGTGAGCGGCCAATCCGAGTAGTCACCGATGGCTGCTCGTCGGACCTCGTGGTAATACTAACTTGCTACATTTGGCTCAGTGTATCGCAGAGCCAGGAGGCTCATTGGCGGCTGTACGGCAATAGAAAGAAACTAAGATGCAGAACCTAGCACATAGAGGCAAAGTTGCATGTCTAGCTGTGCGTCTTCTACAAGTTGTACTTCGCCGAGTGTGCCGAGCTCCATCAGCTCATACCGCCTTCCCCCTTCTTCCATCGGACATCCAGACTTACGTCGAAATTCCACTTATACGAACAAAGCGCTTTTCATATTATTGTATTTTACTATGCGCACTGCTAAGGTTTGGAACGTAAACAATGTTCGCGAGGTCTACAAGCTCACAGAGCCACTACCTATTGTATCTATATGGGCTACAACGCGCGCGGGGATTAAGGATGCCGCGCCGATGCCACGCCAGTGGCGCCACATCGGCGGCGGCGGCGCGAATATTTCATCGGCGGCGGCGGCGCGCCGGCGCGGCGCTCATAGCTAGTTGGCATTGGCAGTATGTAATTTTTTCTTTGTCAGTTTAATAATGTAAGCAAATTTAAAAAGTTAGAGTAGCGGCCAATAATCTTTTTAACACGCTTTTATTAGGTCGACCTGTATGTAACTATGTAATGGAATCTAACGTCACTAATTTAACCATCTTCCAAGCATCGTAGCGTCATGGAAATTGGCAGCTGTATGTAGTTCTGATGACAATACAATAATATGGTACTGTCGAACTGATCTGATGATGGAGCCGGAAGATATGAACTGGAACTTCATGATGGAACATCGTATCATAGCTGTGTTTGGATTTGTTAGAAAAGTCTTGTAATGAACTTTGACCACGATTAGGTTTCAAGGTCTGATAGGTCGACCTGTATGTAACTAACTATGTAATGGAATCTAAGGTAACTAATTTAACCATCTTCCAAGGATCGTAGCGTCATGAAAATTGGCAGCTGTATGTAGTTCTGATGACAATACAATAATATGGTACTGTCGAACTGATCTGATGATGGAGCCGGAAGATATGAACTGGAACTTCATGATGGAACATCGTATCATAGCTGTGTTTGGATTTGTTAGAAAAGTCTTGTAATGAACTTTGACCACGATTAGGTTTCAAGGTCTGATAGGTCGACCTGTATGTAACTAACTATGTAATGGAATCTAAGGTAACTAATTTAACCATCTTCCAAGGATCGTAGCGTCATGAAAATTGGCAGCTGTATGTAGTTCTGATGACAATACAATAATATGGTACTGTCGAACTGATTTGATGATGGAGCCGGAAGATATGAACTGGAACTTCATGATGGAACATCGTATCATAGCTGTGTTTGGATTTGTTAGAAAAGTCTTGTAATGAACTTTGACCACGATTAGGTTTCAAGGTCTGATAGGTCGACCTGTATGTAACTAACTATGTAATGGAATCTAAGGAAACTAATTTAACCATCTTCCAAGGATCGTAGCGTTATGAAAATTGGCAGCTGTATGTAGTTCTGATGACAATACAATAATATGGTACTGTCGAACTGATCTGATGATGAAGCCGGAAGATAGGTACTGGCATTCCATGATGGAATATCGTATGATAGTCGTGTTTGCACTTGTGAGAAAGGTCACGTGATGGACTTTGAACACGATCAGGTTTCAATTAACACGCAAAGCGTGTTTTTCTAGTTTTTTTAAACTATTAATTTATTTCTTAGGGTTTTCATAGGTAGTGTAGGTAGGGCGCCATAAGCAAGAAACTTCATTTCTTCATTTCGTGCCATTAACACACACATACATGTCCGAGCATGTTTGAGAAAATTTATATTATTAGCGTAATATTAAATTCAAGTAGAAAGTATAGTACATTACTGCAGAGACCAGTAAGTAAGCCATCCTGGACGAGTATGAGTTAGCCGGCCGAGCCGAAGGCGAGGTCCGGCTATAATACGAGGCCAGGATGGCACTTACGGTCGAAGCTTGTATAGTGCTTTTCTCAAAAATGAAACAAGTTGTATGAATAACAATATTTAAATAATTTTCGACAATTCCGCCTCGATCGTTCTAAAATCATAGTTAAATAACCAGCTGTGGGCTGGCGCGCTCGCGGCGCGCGCCGGGCTGGCGCCGGGCGGGCTCGCGGGGGACGCGCGCCGCCAGCTCCAAACTTATGATATGTAATGGGATTTACATACTTACTTCCTGGACAGTAGGTGTTACTTCCTGGACACTTCTGGCAACTGACCAGGATGACCCACTTTCGGATACTGTCTTCACAGATGTTATGAGAACATTACATACTATTTTTGAGAAAAATATATTCGGGATGAATTACTTAGTCGGTACTAAATTCTACTGATAGAATTGAATACGAGTGGTCAGTACCACTCGACTTCGAATTTTCTCTCGCTCGAATGTCAAAAATAGCATGTCATCGTTTTTTGACAGATCTCGAGTGAAAAGTCGACCGTTCGAAACTCAAAAATCGGTCCCCAGATCTTCGTATGTCTTATAGTTTCAGACTTTCCCATACTGACCGATTCAAATGTTACACCCTGTAAGTATGTGTATTGGTAATTGGTAATAGGGTATACCGAGATCAAGGTATAATGAAACCTACTCCGCTTACGATTACAAATGATGCAATCGACCCTTAATGATGATGAGATATGGTGATTAATGAGTAAATCATTGATTGCGGTACCAGGGTAGCATGACTTACCGTTGGTGTGCACCGCCGGCTGCAGCACCCGCAGGCCGCCGCCCGCCGACAGCAGTTGTAGCGCCGCCGGACCCACAACTAAACCGCCGCTGCCGACCACCTGAACAAATTCTATTGTTTTTTAAACGTACTAAAACCACAAAATTCATTTATTTATTCATAAAAAATAGTTTTACATGACATTTCAGGTTATTCTGACATTACAGAGATCTAGACTGGGCCGCAACCTATTACTTATAAGTGCGAAACACGCGGACGCCAAGCAATCGCATAGTGAGTGATATAGGGACATACGATATAGGGACTCCACGTTCAATTCAAATGAAATTGTTTTTAAATCATTTTTTATCGATATCGATATATCTATATACACAAAACAAATCATAATCACAGCTAGACGCACTGTGACAATTGACATGGTCACGTTAAAAATACCGAGAGGTGGCGCAAAAATACCGATCCCTGATATTTTTTAATGCCCGCCTGATGGTAAGCCTATGGACACTGGTACTAACTCCAGGGGATCTATGATGGTGGCGTGATAGCATGATAGACGACAGGATAAAGCATCTGTCACTTTCTAATACCATTCGATAATAAGTGAGAGATGCTTTATCTTGTCGTCCTAATTTATGTACTCGTAGCTCTAATTCCACAAACGTTTCTACGTTAGGTTAACTTGCAGGTTTTCTTAAAGAAAGGACTGTACAAGTTTTTAATAGGCATGCGAGCCTCCTGGACCCGTATTATGATAGCGTGATAGACGATACTTTCTATAGGCCTAGCACGTGTTGCGCTCGAGAGTACGAGTATGTCGGTGTATCTCGAGCTAACCGTCACTTTCTAACAGCGCCAATCAGAAAAAGACGCGTAGCTCGAGATAAGTCGAGATACTCTCGAGTGCAACATGTGCTACGGGCGCTGATACCAATCGATAGAAAGCGACAGATGCTTTATCTCGTCTTGACATTCTTCGAGTTAAACCAAAGAAGGAACGTTCGTGGAAGGAAATTTTATCTGTACAACGAGTACTTATAATAGACTCACTTGCGAGATAGGGAGGTGTATTTGCGCCGGGTGTACCAACGTGGTGCTCAGCGTGTTGCTCACACCATTCTCCAACTGGCCGTTCTGAAATTAGAAGAAAAGTTGATTGTACGACGGGTGATATAGTAGATTGTCATCATCATTATTTAAGAGTTTCACTCTTGTCGGTGCAGTTCTCTCCAGTCCGTTCTACTTAACGCCAGTTCTTTGACTTCTCTATACGACACGACGTCTATCTTTTTCTTTATTTGGTCCATGTAATTAATCCTCGGCCTTCCTCTTCCTCTTCTTCCCTCAATTTTACCCTCCATTATCTTTCATATTAGATCGTCGTGTCGTATCAGATGACCTATCATTTTCCCTCTTCGAGTTTCTATTGTACGTAGCAAATGTCTCTTTTCCTTTACTCTTTCCAATACTTCTTCATTGGTGATCTTTTCCGTCCAGCTTATTCCCTCCATCCTTCTCCTAGTAGATTGTCAAGGGAGCAAAATTGTATATTTACAGCGAGGGCGGTATATTGAATCCAGAGTGAAGAGAAAAATTCTACAATAAAACATGATTCTATTGTAGAATAATTTTAGTAAATAATTTTGCTACCGTGTGAGTGTGAGGTTTCCAATACTACCATATTATTAAATGTTTAATGTTTCTATTATTATCGTGAATTGTGACATCTTGACAGGACATTTTAATGTATATAATTATCTTGCATGCATTTGACGATACGTCAAATGTGATGCCAACTTTCACATACCTGTCGAGGCTAAACATATTAAGGAACCTAAGATTAATTGTAACATCTATACTTGTCCCATATGTTTAAAGTGAATAAAACATTCATTCATTCATAGATATATATGCGCCCACGCCGCCCCGGATCAATCAGTAATAAACTAGCTTCGCTACGAGACTGTTATATCATTGTATTCATTGTGCACCTCAAGTACTGCTCATATACGAGGTATTTTGGCACGCAACGCAGCATCCCGAGCGGTGTGACCAAGCCTTAAAAGGCAAGGGAACAAGTTTTATCACTACAGAGCGATCTCTTCTAGACAACCAGCGGAAAGCATGTAGGGTATACTTAAAATCATTCGAACTGGCCGATTAGTATCTAATTAGTCCATTCAAAGAAGGACTTTAGTATCAACGCATGAAGGTTCAAAATCTAATGACAGTTTTATAAAATATCAGACATATTAAATAAATCGTTTTTTCCCGCGACTTCTTCCGCATGGAGTTTCGTTTATCGCGATAGAATTTAATTGCTATTTTTTTATATCAGGCGCTCACCCAGTTATCGCTCTGCCAAACAAACTTCCACGCTCTTAAGGGATGTCCTTCCCCGGGACTCGAACTATCTCCATGCCAAATTTCATCTAAATCGGTTCAGCGGTTTAGCGTGAAGAGGTAACAGACAGACAGACAGACACACTTTCACATTTATAATATTAGTATGGATTTAAACTATATGTATAATGTACCTGCGGCGAGTCCGCGGGCGCCAGGGTGGTGAGAGTCAAGGTGTTGTGCCGCGCGCCATACGACGTCCGTACGACCTGAAACATAGGGACCACTCAGTAATTACGCAAGCACTTGGTAGGTACCTATTTTATTATGTGAGCAAACAAGACTGATTTATCTTTTATCTACACACATATCATAAATCCTCTAAAATGCGTTCAGAAACCGTAGGCAATGACCAGCATTATGACAATCAATGTATTTATGAAAATTTTGTTATCTGTGGTAAGGTTGCAGCAGTAACATAATATGATTATGATTTCCAATTTGATAATGATAACATAAAAAAATCAAATTTGGAACATCATACAAAACCTTTTTTAATAGCTGCCAGTAATTTCACTATTTCTGTCATTTTGTTTATTGTGGAAAAATGTTTGTCTATTATTATAATAAATATGATCTATCTTTGTTTTCATTTATTTATGAACTCTGTTTTGGCTCGTGTGATCTTATTATGAGACTCGCCTTATGCCTCTCTTACGAGTATGTACCAGTTGCATAAACTACTTGCTAATCCGGTCAGAGGCGGCTTTACCCCTTGCACCCCATGGCATAAGTAAACAAAATTCGGTTGTACGAAAATGGATTAGCTAATCCGCGATTAGGTCAGGAAAAGATAATAAGTAAATAGAACTCGGTTGTACGAAGCTGGATTACCTAATCCGCGATTAGGTCAGTTCTAATTTCTAAAGTGTTACCAGGAGAGCATACCTGCGAGGTGGTGGGTGTTATCTGTATAGGCAGCGTACGCAACTTCGTGCTCAGGTTCATACTGCGGGGAGGCGAGGTTTTTATCCGAGCCACACGCGGGGGCGATGAGGTAATCTGTAATTTATAAGAATTACATGAAGGTCAAACATTTATTGATTAAAAACGTTATTGTTATGACTAAATGGCGAATTGCGTTGCTAGAAAATTAGACAGAGAATTTTGTAAAACTAAAAATAAATAATTAAAAAACTTACACTTATAGGAATTCCTACAACTTGTCCATTGACTCGATCATCCCTATCCATTTCATCCGTTTCTGCAACAATAAATTAAGTGTTTTACGTGAAATATTTAAAAAAAAATGAGGATTGTGCTATGATTTGTCAGCCTTATTTCATAATCCATCTAAAATATTTATATCTTTAAACGAGCAATTCTTGTATATAAATTTATTTATTTCGGGGATCTCGGAAACGGCCCTAACGATTTTGATGAAATTTGGTATGTGGGGGTTTTTGGGGACGAGCAATCGATCTAGCTAGGTGTCATGCCCGGGAAAACGCCGCCCAGATATTAATATTATTCAAGTAATCAAGCTGCAAGTAGTGAAATCGGTATTGATTAGTGATGTGTGCGCTGTTTTTTTTTTAACGGATACACTGCCGAAAATAATCTCGTCCGTTAGTTACTAGGAGAGTATGGTGCGAGTAGCGGTGAACGTACCGGTACCGGCACTCCGAGGGCGCGTCGTCGTAACGCGCACCGACACCTCTCGCTTCAAGGCGGCGAGCCGCTGTTGCGCCGCGATCTTTTCGCGCGCCAGCCTCTCCATCTCGTGCTCGCATTCGCGCTCTTTACGACGAAGCACCTGCAAACATGAGATAAGAAATCAGAATTCAGAGGTATAGCACGAATACGGCGAAGTGTGCATAAACGCCGTAAAGGCCGCAGTACACATTGGGCCAAGGTATTGGGCCAGCCCGTTAGAGACCCGCTTGGCTGTATGTTGGTAGTTGACGCCAACGCTGGCTCGCAACCCGAATGGTGTCGGTTTTCGTGCACATATCAAAGGATCTTGGCGCGCTTCATTCACACGTTGGAGTCTTGGCCCAACTGCTGGCCCAATACGTTAGCCCAATGTGTACAGCGGGCTAATAATCGCGCTGGGACCTAATAATCGGGTACAATATAAGCCGTCTTCACTTTATATTAAACTAGTTTTTTCTCGCGAATTCGTCCGCGTGGAACTCGTTTATCGCGATAGAATGGAAGTATCATATCATCGCTCTTTCATACAAACTTCCACCCCCTTAAGTCGCTACAACGAGAAATTTAGAAACTTTGAAACGGTGTTCTGCCCAGACGAGGAAACAACAGGGACTGATTTTTTGATATACGATTCTTGACTATATGATTGTGGTACTGACAATAGCCGAAACATAATTGCTTCAATTTTTCTCCATAGAAAAGAAATCCAAAGTTGAGTCTATATTTTACTCAGACTACTAAAACAACGCATTATTAAAAGACACGATTAAGTTAATATGATGGTATTTTACCTCATCTATGCTCTGACAAGAGGAAATTTAATAAATCTGCACACAGTCAGATATTTATCGAGATTTGTCTATAAAAGCCATTCCCGAAGAATGTTGCATCCCGTTTTGTCGTGAACGAAAAACATACGCGCGTCTCTTTCAATCAATATATCGCCTTAAGGGATGATTTCCGGGATAAAAAGTATCCTATGTAGGGACATAAAAGTATCCCGGGGAAGGCCCCGGGACTCAATCTATCTCCTTACCAAATTTCATGTAAATCGGTTCAGCGGTTTAAGCGTGAAGATTGTAACAGACAGACAGACACACTTTCGCATTTATAATATTAGTATGGATTAACCTCCTACAAATAAATGGACTAAAGGAATAGAATTTCGTCTTAGGGTTACTGGGTTAATAAAGTATGGCTTCTTATTCGAATAACATTACTGTTTGAAACTTTGAACCAATAGATTATCAAAATATTTCGCAGAATTTCAGATAAAAAGAAAGTTAGAACAATGAGGCAATAGGATTTCAAACTCATTGTTTTTCTTAGATTTTAAATGAAACATTTTGCTTGGTACAATAGCCTGAAGCCATAGGTTTCCACAAAAATTGAATTATGAAAGTTGTTTGTTGGTAGGCAGGCAATCTGTGTGCCCTTTGAGTAATGAAAGTGGGAGTTACTCGCGACAGAAGAGACCAGGGGATCAGCACCACAAAGGGTTGTCGCTAGCCTCACGCCAGTCATAGCTCGAAGTTCTACGTAGTACTAGTATCGTTCGGACACAACTTTAAGGCAAAATTATGTCAAACGAACGCAAGCAAAACAAGGTAGATTTTTGCTTGCGTTAATTTGACAGCACTTGGCCTTACAGTTTTGTACGAACTATACTTATTCTGTGGTTCTACTTCTATTCACACATCAAACTCGTCACAGCTATAATATTAATATACAGGAATGTTAATATACATTATAGCAAGGCATCTTACGATATATTTTAGGTATATTTTGCCTATTAGTTGATAGAATCCACACACGCAGCTATATATGATAAAGTGAATATTAAGGCCGGGTTATAGTAAAAATCTGATTTGGTAAACGGTTTTATTTCGAAATACTACATATTAAAAATGTAAAAAAAATACGATGTTATATTTGAGACCTTTATCTAGTGCCGTCGGATGTCCGTTACACAATTTGCAAAACTTTGTTCGATAGAAAAAATTCCAAACATACCTCTATTTTCTATCTTAAAACTCATTTTATTTCAATCTTAGGTAACATGATGAGTAGAAAATAATACTAAAATAAACGTATTTGATGGTATGAGGGATGTCGGGATTAATATTGTTAATATAGTAAGCCATGTATTTTTCTCACCCAAAAATGTACTAAAAATTTACGAAAATCACGCGCACAGTTCCGTAGAGAGTGGGATGGTCAATTGCAAACTCACGCGTGTTAGAGCGGGACATTTGCAATGGAAGAACCTCGCCTTAATATATATTATAGCTCAACCTGTGAGCTCTGTCAACTAGTAGTCAAAATATATCATAAGATGCCTTGCTATGATATCATATTAATAGCTTTATGTCACACCTGGCCATAAATTGGCCATTATCGCACGCTCCGCGCGCGAAAAAAACCCTCTTCCTGGCCAGAGGGTGACATAAAATTTTGTACTTACCACGGGCGATAATAAAGAAAGCCTCAGATCGCATATTTATCGCCCTTGCCTTCGGCTCGGGCGTAAAATACCTGCGATCTGAGACATTCTTTGTTTTATCGCCCTTGGTAAGTAATGTACTAATACAGGGTATATTTTGGGATGTTAATATATATTATAGCAAGGCATCTTACGATATATTTTATATTTTGCCTATTAGTTGATAGAATCCATACACGCAGCTATATATATTATAGCTCAACCTGTGAGCTCTGTCAACTAGTAATCAAAATATATCATAAGATGCCTTGCTATGATATCATAATTATTAATAGCTTTATCTGTGAGGGGCTTAACCTAAGTGAGGATAATTTTGAAATTCGGTAATCGGAATATTTAATATTATCAAATAAATAAATAAATACGTTATTTAGCCGATTTAGCGTAGCCGTACCGTTTACCAAATTTAACGTAGGTACCTGAATGATTATGTATGGTGTACTAACCTGAATATACCTAATCGCGGAAGCCAATATCGACAAGTTGGACGTCTTCTTATCATCTGGCGTGGCAGGCAGCTGCCGCTTGAGCAGTTCGAAGCACTCTTTGAGGTGCGCGCGTCGGTTCTTCTCGAGTTTATTGTGGACCTCGCGGGTGCCGGCCCGGGGGGCGGAGCCACTGCCGCTGCCGCTGCTGCCACTACTGCCGACCGACGGCGGCGACGGGATTTGGGGAGTCCTGGGGACCAGGACAACAGAATCTTTAATAGGTGCAATTAAAGCGGTCATGTCTAGTTGGTATAGTGGATTTAGGGTTTATTGCAACATGGTTAAATAAGGTTGTTACAAAATTTAAGTGTATCTCATGGACCCTGGTCGGGTGTAGAAAACTTAATTACTAAAAATAAGTAACTAACAAAATGTATGAAGTCAGTGTACACCTATGTATAAATACCTAGTGAACAAGAGAAACAAAATCGTAAAGAGATTGTTTGAACTAGGATGCTAAGGTTAAACAACGAATATTTGAATTCAGCAGTTCAATTGATATGCATGCTTAATGCCATACAAATCATATACAGGTAACAGCGAAAAACATTTTCAACGGGCCAGGTGAAATTGAATCCTATTTCAAAGTCATAAAGACTTTAGACAGCGGAAAACTTCCCCTTTTACTGGAAATATAATATACCCTCCCTGAATAGGTAACGAAGGTAGGTACTTAAATTAAAGATAGGTAGATATAAAGGAATAGAGATGTCCATAAAAACTGTGACATTTAAATTATAAAATTATCAAATCTAAATGCATGAAAAGTAGCCAGCAACCGTGTCCATGGAGTAATTAAATTTCAAATGATAGTGTCGCATTATACGAATGAATGATGCATGCGAAAGGCAAGGACTGAACTATCCTAATCTACAATGAATTACAAAACCGCGCCAAACCGATCGATATTCAATAACGCATGTATATATAACACATTATTTATATCCAAACCTTGACAGCAATCGATTGAAAAATAAACAACCACATGGTACAGTCGGCCCACGAATATGTTGAGCGCTTTAGTACTTTATCAAATTAAACCAGAATAGAGCGGCCTACACACAGCCCTAAAATCAGAGGCGATATCGGGAGAGTGGTGGGGAGCACCCTAGATTGCTCTCTAGATCGCCTCGTGTGTAAGTAAATCGTATACGATAATCATAGACGATTTACCTACACACGAGGCGATCTAGGGAGCAATTTAAGGTGCTCCCCACCACTCTCCCGATATCGCCTCTGATTTTAAGGCTGTGTGTAGGCCGCTTAAGGCATAGTGGCGGGCGTGATAATTAGGTTTCCAACCATTTAAATTTAGAACAGATTGTTTGTAACATTCACGCAAAAGAGTGTGGACTTGTCATTGCACATCTCTGTCTCTGTTCTGCGGTTCTAACAGATTTCTCTTAAATAGTATTTGAATTTTAAATAGAAAACTCCCGTGAGGCTCAGACATATTGACTCGCGCGCAGTGTGAGACGCGAGGCCGTCGCGATAACACCTCATGAAGGCTTGGTCACACTGCGTTGCGCGACGTCCGCGCGACGCGACCGCTGCGCGCCGGAACGTATGCTAACAGGTTAGCGACGTCACACAGGCTGCGCGACGCGAGCGGGACGGTTTCATACATTTTGGCGCGCAGCGCAGCGTCCCGCTTGCGTGGCGCTAGCGGTGTGACCAAGCCTTAGGGACCACGTATTGGTCCGAAACACGTCCAGAGATATTCGACGTTATAGACGTGAGTGACCCGTTTATCTTATATCTTTAAACGAGCAATTCTTGTTTATATCTATATTTCCGGGATCTCGGAAACGGCTCTAAGGATTTTGATGAAATTTGGTATGTACGGGTTTTCGGGGACGAGCAATCGATCTAGCTAACATTTATAAAGTAATATCTTTTGAAAATTGTATGTCACTGATGACTTACAGTTTACAGTCACCTTATAACGGGTAAAAAGGTTGTTGAAAGCTAGTTTAAAGTTAGCCTAAACGGAGGAGGTTTCAAATACTTATGACATGTCAGTCAAAACTACGTCAAAAAGAATATTCTTTGAATTCGATGAGCAAGGTTCTAAGTATGCTCAACATTACATACTAGATACTAGATTAAGTAAATAGAAAAAGACTGTACATACTAGATTAAGTAAATTATGATCACGACGCTAAAATACAATTCCACTTTGACCCAATTGCATTTTTGAATCTGATTCTACGGAATGTCCTAGATTTGTCTCTGTATAAATTCAATGTAAGTACGATTAATGGTAATGTGAAATGTAATGTAGGTACAGCGTTCTGAATACCTAGTTTCAGTGGATGACTCCCTCAGAAGCAGGAATTGTGCATTAATACCATGACTTTTTTTGTTTTGAATATTTTTAGATACCTCACGAAATCAATTTGCCTTTTTAAGGCGCAGGGTAGGGCAAGGCCTTCCCCATACAAACTTTGTGCACGTTTTATTCGTCGGTTTGGCACTAACAAATATATATATTTTTTGGTTGTAAATATTAGATATGCGAAGATCGTGATGTGAAAATTTTCAAATATTTCAAAAATATTCAAAATTAAAAAAATAAATAAAAAAATTATAAAAAAAAATTTACATCACGAAATAGCTATCAGAAAAATAAGCATACTGACCAAAAATCATAACTTTAATGCAAACACAAACGAAGTAAATCCTGCATAAAGTTTGTATAGAGAGAGCTTGCCCTACCCCTCCTCTTAATAGAAATAGGGACATTAGCAATTATTAAATTATTATTCAGAATAGAATCATTAAATTATATGAATATGTTTTATTCATATCGTATACTATACTCAAGCAAAATATTGGACAAAGAAACTAATTAGTTCAATTAATTTCCATGATATACAGGGTGGGCCCTAAATAAATAAATATTGAAAAAAAAAAAAAGCTAAGCAAATATTTAAAAGGACGCTTCTTTAGAGCATCTGCGCCTGCAATCGCCTTGTGTCCAAAAAAATTATTTATTGTTTATAGAGAAAAAAAAACCGGCCAACTGCGAATCGGACTCGCGCACGAAGGGGTCCGTAAGGGGTCTATAAAAAATCATGTGTTGTATGGGAGCCCCCTTAAATATTGATTTTATTCTGTTTTTTAGTATTTGTTGTTATAGCGGCAACAGAAATGCTTCATCTGTGAAAATTTCAACTGTCCAGCTATCTCGGTTCATGAGATACAGCCTGGTGACAGACGGACGGACGGCGGAGTCTTAGTAACAGGATCCCGTTTTACCCTTTGGGTACGGAACAGGATCAGTCAGTATAACAGAATTTAAATATCATTGAGATACATCGCGTGTGTGCTTATATACAACTTTTTACCGTTCTTAAGCCCCTATTTTTTTAGTAAGCAGATATATATATAAACATATCTATGTAGCATCTACCTTACTGCATTACTTCTATCAAAAATATTTAAATAGTTTTTTTTAGTATTATCCTTAGGTAGGTATATACTTATAATACTTATATATTTACCATTCCTTCTTTACGGTAATTTTTTTGTGTCCCCTAGGCTAGGTATACGTCTATGTGTATGACTACCGACTGTATGATTTAGTTTTCTAGTTATATTAGAAGCTTATTTAGTGTTCTTCTTTTTGATAAGCAATATTAAGGGGAGGTATCCCCAACGCAACTGTCCCGCTCTAACACGCGTGAGTTTACAATTAACCTTCCGCTCTCTACGCAAGCTCTGCGCGCAGTTTTGTAAATATTTAGCTATAGTCATTAAGCCAATCATTTTATCAAAGCAAACCGTGCGAATTTGTCTATAACTATTTACGATCTTTAATTGAGTACAAAAATTAAATGTTAAATATCAGTAATATAGCCGTAGTATTGAAAATACATTCGAAAAAGGGGTAACTTCGCGATTTTTTTCTATCGAGTGAAATTCATCAGATCATGTAACTGACTGCGATTTTGACTAGACAAGATCCTCATGTAACACATATAATTTTTTTAGATTTTAAGACACTATATTCTACGTCTCAGATGGTTTTTTAAAACTCAAAAGTGGTAATACACGGCCTTAAATACTTGTTTTGTATATTGTATGCCTAGAATTTGGCCATTGATGTCTGAGGTATTTCTTTGAATGTTTAATAATAACTTGCTTTTTAAATAAGTACATAAATATAAATAGTGTGTGAGGGTATATAAATGTTTTCTGCCAACAAACTGTCATACAGTTTGGCAGATCAGTAAAAATGTAATAATGTTACTCTTTATTGTAATAAATAAAAAAAAAAAAAAAAAAAAAATCATTTACAAATATTACATGTTTGAGGACATCGATGCTTTTATATGGAGAAAATATCTGGATGAATATCAATCGTAAAGCCTCGCATATCTCATAGTCTTGTTATTTAAATATTGCAAGTATAAACAGCAATATAAAATCAGTACTGGAAATAAAATGTAATAAAAATAGTTTCCACAGTGTTAATGATCTTGTCCGAGACGAGAACCTTCTAGGCTCAGTAGCTCTAGTATAAGTTTTTTCGAAACATTAACTAATTCGAACGCGTTTGCGTTTTGTCTCAAAATGTATGAAATTAGTATGAAAACGTGAACAGCGCTTCTGGTGGTCACTAGTGGAAACTAAAACAGCGAGTATAACATTTGTTGCTAACCGATGAACGCGCGTATTTCAAACTCGGTGAGAGCGTTTTCATACATTTTGAGACAAAACGCAAACGCCTTCGAATTAGTTAATGTTTCGATAAAACTTATACCTACTAGAGGTACAGTACTTAGATGTAATTGCAAAGTGTCGGGAATGTTGGGATTGCAGAGGTATGAGATATTGTCATGTATAATTAATTAGTAGCTAAAGGTATATATATACAAGTTACGAAATCAAATGCCGCAACAACGCCTATGGAGCCTTAAAGAAAAAACTTACGATTTGTTCAAAACGGTTGTTTTTAGTGTTCCGTGCCCAAAGGGTAAAACGGGACCCTATTACTATAAAGTCTCCGCTGTCCGTCTGTCACAAGGCTGTATCTCGTGAACCGTGATAGTTACACAGTTTAACTTTTCACTGATGATGCATTTCTGCTGCCGCTCTAACAACAACTACTTAAAAAATAATAAAATAAGTATTTAAGGGGGCTCCCATACAACAGACATGATTATATTGCCGTTTTTATAAATAACGGTACGGATACGGAACCCTTCGTGCGCGAGTCCGAGTCGCACTTAGCCGGTTTTTTTATGCAGTAATTGCTTGCATTTCCTATTGATGGATGTATGGTTGACGAAATATAAGCTGCACCGATTCGCCATACAAGTTGTTCGAGGAATCGGTTCAGCTATTTCGTTAACTATAACAAACAATATATTTATTTATTCAACCAAATATTTGACAGTCCCAGAGTTTATTATATTACTGTAGGTATATTTTCATTTTGATGGATGTATGTACTAACTATTAGACGTTTATTTCATTCCTATAATTTAGCAGACTCGAATTAATACTAAGTAATACTGTTAAGTGAATTGTTATTGTTACAAATACAAAAGCGTTGTTACATTACATTACTGGTGATATTAACGACTAACGGCGAGTCTTTTGTAACATTTTCTTATCTCAGTAGGTAGTAGGTACTATTAAATACTAACTAATGCAAACTCGGAAAAAAGTCGAATGAAATGAATTAAGTTATTTTCTTGCGTAGGAACACAGCACTGCCTTTTCTCTACCTACAACACTCCAACACGACATTCCAGCTGACATCAAATGGCCCCGTCATTCATCGTCACGCCTAGCGAGTCCCCCAGCTGTTTTGGACAGCGCCGATACTAGGAGAACATACCCATGACTGATGCTTGTTGTACGCGGCCTGGAATGTTCTTGTACGAAGTCGAGGAGGGGCGCGGGTGGCGGTGCGGTAGGTGCGGGGGTGACGGCGGGAGCCGGCTCGAAGACGAGCGCGGGCGCGGTCGCGGGCGGCGCGGGAGTCACCGGCACCGGCGACGTCGGCCGCACCACGCCGTTGCTACGAGCCGTCACCGACAACCCTGTCACCACTCGCACCGACACCGGGGACTTCGGCTCCTCCTCTGTGAACAAATGGATATACGTCATCAGAACCGTATTACTTTTTACGTTTGGGACTGGGTAAAAAATGCTCAGACTGAGGTAGAGAAGAGACGCAGTTAACAGGCGCTTGTAATATGGATTAAACGTAAAACAAATGAATAAAACTTTGCAAAAAGGCAATTTAGGATTGTTATGTCGTGGCTGGACAACCTCATCTCCGTCCGGCAGGTTGTCAAACCCGTGTCAGCCGCTCGTCGACGGCTGCAGTGCGAGGCGGCAAAATACCAGGCGAACATAGCAATGTTAGCGTTCAAAACAACCGAGCTAATGACATCTCAGCATCGGCGCGAGCGGGATAACAATACGAGCGCAACACCATTACAAGGCGTGATAAACGAAATTGAGCTCTAAATGGTGCTACATTAGTTTCAAAATGTACTATAAACGTAAAATCAGTCACGCTGCATTGACGAGCTAGATAGAAGATAGCATTAGACGTAATGAACGAGGGGGATAGAGAAGGAGGCGTGTCCGCTGGCACGGGCTGACGTCAGTACATGTGGTTATGAGCGCGTGCTTGATTGACGTTCGTGTTGCCAAGCCGCGCCGAAATCAGCTGCTGATAGAGGCAGAAAAAAAGCGGTCGCGTACAATCGGACCGCCGCCGTCGCAGCGCTCTACAAAGAGATAATGCAACGCAAGGCGTAAACAAAACGACTTTTTGTATACCTTGTAGGTTGCTAATCTAATATTATGTTATGTGTTTCAAATAACCCTGTTTAATATATGTTTTTTAATTAGTTTCAATGGCTTCTAGACTTTTTTGTTGTTACTAAATAGAAATAGGCATGTACAGGGCGGATTTTTCAATACCTAGATAAAATTATCCGGCGGTTAAAGTTATGACTGTCTTTTTCTGAAGTCGAATCAAAGAAAAAGACAGAGCTAACATTTATCTGACACATACTTTTATCTGCGGATTGAAAAATCAGCCCACACAAACCTTAAATAATAAAACTCGAACATATTTTATTTATATCAAAATTATTTAATTTCAATATCTGTGGATCTGTAAAATATGTAGGTTTATGACATTACTTAGAATTGAAAATACAACAGACTATAAAACAATGACAAAATTATCTTTACTGTGTCATTGAGTTAGTGTACTGTGGCAAGATTGAAACAAAGATCATCTAATACCTATCCTATTCTAGCCCTATAATAGTACATTATTGCCGTGGCCGGGAAGGCAGCAATTGCAGGCTGAGTATTTGTTTAAACGGACGAGCTTGCGAGTCCGTTTAATTATAATACGAAGCCTGCAATTGCCATTCCGGCCGAGGCTAATATAGTGCTTTTCTCAAAAATGGGGAAAATACGACAAATATTTAATTAAGATTTGATAAACATAACCTTAAAACGTCAAAAACATCATGTTTTCCCGCCGTTTATTTTTTTTAACAGAATCGCAAGTGTATTTTTCCACCGAAAAACGCAAATTATTCGAGACACATAAAAAAACGTCGCGTTTTCAACAGAAAAATACGAGCTGAATTGGCTGAATAAGACCTGTGCCTCCTTTTATATGACAGTTTCTACATTTTAAAAAGTTTATAACTCGACAAATAAAGGAATTTATATGTGACATTGCAGGCCATATATGTGGCCTGCAATGTTTTTTTACTTTTTAATTTGGATCTGACCTTAAACTATACACTTTACCTTCCAATATGTAGCGACTAAAGTCCAGTTTGCGGGCCATTTTTGAGAAAAGTAATAAAATAGTTGTAAATAGAAACAGAGGAGGCTTAAGGTGTAAGTGACCGCTTTATTCAAGAATTAATAGGAATGGTTGGAAGTCAAGGCTCCTGACCTTACGACTTTGACGAACATTCAGACTTTATAGAGCTGCTTCTGTCTGATATGAACAATATCCACATGCTTCATGGGTTCTGATCTGAATAACGTTGTAACGTAGGAATGGCCTCTCAGAGAAATCGATTTACCAGATAGTTTGTTGATCTGAAACCTCGTACCTATTCCACTATGGGTAGGTAAATAGTGTAAGCTATTTTAAAACCTAAGTGGGTACATGATCTGAGTTCCTAGCAGTATATAATGAAAATAACTATTCCGTCGCTATTAATAGAGGTATCATGGCGCAGATTTTAAATTGAATATACTTAGAAAAAAGTACTATTAAAATAAAGTACGCCTAGAGTTTGATCATTTTCTACGCAGACCTTTCTGGAAGGAGAAATGTGACACGGTCGTAACCGGGCGTCATCTCCAGATACTAGGGTAACAAAAGCGTCGTGGGTATATTATGTAGAGGGTGATAGTGTAGGCAGGAAGGACAGGAAATGCGTCACATTAAGAGAACTGAGAACATTAAAACAAAACCTGGCTACCTATGCCTACCCCCTACCCTACCCTACGACCTTGTTACGACTTTTTGGTGTTAACTATTTAACAAACACCTATAGCTTATTTTTTTTAAAACGATTACATTATAACTAATAGCTCTTCGAGCTGTAAAAGTTTTCCAAAAATGAATCGAATAAAAAAATATCGAACCTGCTCAGAAAATTTCACAATAACGTGAAGAGAACGACAGCCGGATGAACATCCGGAAATCCGGGGTTACTTAACTTACTAAAGCTCGAAACGCACTGACAGCGGTAGCGGGGCGGGGCGTCGCGGTGCGGAGGCGGTACCAGTTGTAATATTCGAACTAATATGAAAGGGTCCGCACAGAAAACCGGCCGGGAAAAAAGCGTTCTGTGCGGACCCTTTCATATTAGTTCGAATATTACAACCGGTACCGCCTTCGCACCGCGCCGCCACCGCTGTCAGTGCGTTTGCAGCTTAAAGCAGTTTTTATCCACGCTGAAACGGAGATTTTCGGTCAGTTATACTGTAGGTATGCGTACAGTACTGAACATATTTTTATAAAATGAAATAACCTAAATTTTTTGCGGTTTTTAAAATAATATTTAATAAATATCCTTTATAGCAGCACAAAAGAGAAAAATGTTGTTTTTGTTTTTATTTTCACCATTTGATTCTAATATTTCTAATTTACGTACTTCATCGAGAAAATTCGAAATTATTGTTTTTTTTTCATTAAGTGTCAACAATCACCCTATTCATATGATAAACATAAGGGTAGTTAGTCCCTTAGCCACTAGAGGTGCTAGTGTGATGTCAGTCCTCTGAAATGTCAAATTTAATAGTTTGTGGGTGGGCTACGCAGATTTATTTCTAATTAGAATAATGAGGTGACTATTTCGCAATACCTACCTGAGATTCATTGGCAAATATGAGTCACGAATTTCGAATAGGTATTTGATCCTCTCTAAAAACTGATTTGAATGGCATCCAAAAAGGAGTATGCATATCCTATTGACGAAAAAGAGAGGAAGCCTGGCCTAGCAGTGGGACACTATAAAAAAATAGCCTATTAGGTAATTTCTTAAAATTGAATCAGAATCGTAATCTTGAAACAGGTAAGTAGGTATAGGTACCTACAAAACGAAGCGCCTTACGATTATGGTGTCCTAGTGGAATTCGGTCGATCAACGGCGAACTTGCAGCCCGACCGCGTCTTCGGACGGTTTTCGGTCGCTCTTCCGATTATTATGATTTTTGGACTTTTGTCGTAATTTTCAATCAGTTCATTACTATTTCTTTCCACTGATCAAAAGAACCTAATTAACGCATAATTAATGAAATTATCGCCTTGTTGGTTAACAATCTACGATTATTATTTTATAATATTATTTCTTTCATGAAGACTACTCCGTAGGAATAAAATAGTTGCATATTAAATGATTACTATTTGTGCAACTAAAGGATAACCGGTAACGGCCAGCTTAGGCATCTATCTAGTCTATCTAGTAGCTAGCTTAGTGGAACGGTTAGATCGACTCGGCATACCATAAACCCGGGGCGGCAAAAAGCTGATTCCAGTTTGACTGCAGTTTCAATTTATTGACGGGATTTAAGAAGCTCTTAGAACAAGAACAGACGATTCGCAAAATAAGAAGAACATAAACCTGAAACCGCTTTACAGTGGAATGTTGCGCACTTTATACAAAGGTGGTGGCCACTGTTTGCGAGTTTCATATCGAATCGAACAAAGACGTTACGTGTAGAAATCGTTTATTGCATAGCATGCGTGGCGAGTGAGAGGGCCGGCCGACGAGGGAGTAGAGCGGGGGCTCTGGATGTGATAAGAGGGCGCCGGGGGGGACGGCGCGAGGGGGGCGGGGCGGGGCATCGGCACGTGACAGCCCGTCACGCGGCACGAACTCTCCCGAGCGCCCGTCGTGCACCTCGCCTCGGGGGAAACTATGTAAACGCAAACTCATACCCTACCCAATCTACCCATACGCTTGCGAACACTCTCTAGCATTTCTGCTATTCTAGTAACTGCACTACAAACATAGTTTCTAGTTCGAGGATGATAGTGGCTCCTACGTTTCACGAATGAACCATTTAATTGGATGTAGGTAGGTGTCCATTTAACCACATTAAGGTATTGGATTGCAAAAAGCTCTGTGGGTGGACTAATTGACATAAATCTTTTAAAAAACAAACATAAATAATTAATAACCATATCTAACACTAAATAGGTACCTACACGAAAGATAATGTAGCAAACGCTATATGAGAAACCTTCAATAATGTATAATGTCAATAACCTGCTTCTAAGATAAGTAAATAACAGTTTTTTATGTCAGTACACGATAACGAAACGATAAACAACACCACGTGAAGGTAGTGATAACGCGAATCATACCACTTGCCTATAAATCGATCTCTAGTTTGCTAAATTCTCTATAACCAGGAGTCCGCGAACCACATAGGCACGAAGATTTCCCTCTGTCGCACTTATGTGCAAACTTGCAAGTGTGACAGAGAGGGAAAATTTCGAATGCCGGTTGACACTCACTTGGAAACTTCCACCACACCACACCAGTCCTACTAATTTGCAGTTTTTTTAACTATCAACCATTTTTTAATTGTTCCTAATCAGTCTAATCACACTAATCGTTATTACATAAGTGGGAAACGTCAATGGTATAATACCTACTTATACAGGGCGTCCCAAGACTATGGGACATCAAGGGAAAGTACCTTGAATATTGTAGATGGAAGATTTTACTAAAAGAAGACATTATTTTAATTTAAAAAACAATTTAAACTGCAAACGCTACACGAGAAAAAAAAATGTGTTGTTAAAATTCATGGTCTTCCTTTTATTACTGACACTAAAAAAATCCAAACACACACAAAAAATAATCCTTATGGTGAAGCCTTTCGATCGGTATGTTAAAACTACAGGTAATGTTATTTTCTCGTGTAGCGGCGGTTTAGATTCCCGGTTCAATCATATACATATTATGTATTTAAAAATATATGAATGCAGTTTAAATTGTTTTTAAATTAAAATAATGTCTTCTTGCAGCAAAATATCCTATCTACGATATTTAAGGTATATTATATTTAGTCTTGGGACACCCTGTATAGTAACTGGACAAAAAAATTGTCTTTAATAACTGTGTTTATTATGTAATAGCATCTAGAACTTGTCAGATGCAACGTTTCAAAACGCATTCGTTATTAATGTCGAACGACTTAATTTCAATCAAGTAACTAAATGATAAGATAAAGCAAAGAAAACGCAATAGGTATAATACAGTAATCATTCGTCCAATTGAGCATTGACTTATTCGTATTGATTGAGCTAATCGCAGTGTGGATCACAAAGAATTGTCATCTGACTTTACAATTTAAACCGTAAAAGAAACAGAATATTATATTTCATAGTTTGTCACGTTCTCAAACAAAACAGGGTTAACTTGAATCGACACTGATGCAATTAGGTGTGACAGTTGCCTATATAGAGCAGGAAATGATAAAATTATAGTAAATAAGGAAAGATAACCAGATATAATGTTGCTGTGCAGAAATTCGTTATTGGTAAAAATTTTTACAAAGCTATAAGAAATAATGAGCAGGAATAATTTTAATTACAAAATTACAATATTATTATTCATGTTGATGTATATCAAGAAATAGTACATTACTTAACAAGGGCGGTAAAACAAAGAAAGTCTCAGATCGCAGGTATTTGACGCCCGAGCCGAAGGCAAGGGCGATAAATATGCGATCTGAGGCTTTCTTTATTACCGCCCGTGTTAAGTACAAAATTTTACGCGCGGGAAGTGGGGTTTCCCGCGCGCGGAGCGTGCGCTAATTGCCGCTTTGTGGCCAGGGTGTGACATAAAATATTTATCTTTATCTAGTTTATTTTTTTATTAAATCAACAAAAAATATTTGTAGGCTAAATTTGTATGGAATCCTCAGATACAAGTCTAACTCGAAGTTGACCGGTGTTTTTTTGTGAGTCTTGCTTGACTCTTGTACACGGTCCGGAATTACTAGTAAGGTAAGCATTTTTCTTCAACAAATTACGTCAACCATTTCGCCAAATACGCATTTCAAGAAAAATAGCTAACACAGTTCGATGCGAGGTATTTGATAACTTCAGTACCCTTACCATGAGTTAGCAATGTTTGCATTACCGTACTCGCTAGCGACTGCGTACGGTATATACTCGCTAGCGACTGCGTAAACGATTTAGTATGGACAAAAGTACAGCGCCACTGTCGGTTACGCAATAGAACTAAGAATCGCCATACTCAATCGTTTACGCAGTCGCTAGCGAATACGGTAACGCAAACATTGCAAACTCATGGTAAGGGTACTGCTAGGTGCCGCTATAGCGATGTCCCGCACGCGCAAGACGAGGAAAGTTAGGGCGGACCTTGACACGACTCGCGAAACACCTACGTAGGTACACTACAGGTACCTACTATACGCACTATGTGCCTACATTGTACAGCTAATCTCATAAAAACTATACAATTGCGGAGTTACGCAACGCACGACACGGGCGTCCATTATTGGATTAAAAGATATTGTCTGTGTGCGACATCCATTACGCAAATAAACCACACATATAATTATAAACATCTAACGCCAGTCAATGAACGGATACTTCAAAGAAATAGAAGATTTAAATCAAATGCTTTTTTTCAATGCTATTATTTTGTCTGAAGTGCCTCTCCCAGCGGTCAAACTACAGTAACATTAGCTGGCTGCCTTCGTAAATTTTGTACTCGACTGTGAGCTCATCACAACATTCACAGCGCGCTTGGGGGTTTCGGGTTATACAAGCCTGTGGCGCTGTGCTCCGCAGAGAAAGAATACCCAGTACTCTCGGCCTCGAGCCATTGACCGAGGCCCTACGGGCGCAGTTTTTAGGGAAGGACTTTGGTTCTTTCGAAAGTACCAACGCAACGTCAGTCGACGCGACGGCAATATACTGCACTCATGAGCAAAAATCATGGGTACACTTTCTATGGAAACTCAATACGAAGTGTATCCATTATTTTTGCATTTTTGCTCTTCAGTGTACTAGTGCCAATTTACGTTGTCCGAGTCGCTAGTTTTGTGTGTAAGAAATGTTTAGTTGGACCAGCCAATCCTTCCTTTTAAAATCATTGCTTGAGGCTCGTTCGGGTTTTACCCTTTCCATTTCCTCCAATTTAATGAAACAAAACAAACCAACACGAGTAGGTAGCGCCGCTTTATAGATTAAACGTCACATTGTTCTATGGAAGAGTAATTAATTCCTCGCATTACACAATCTAATGGAAGTCCTTTCAATTAATTTGGATTCCATCTATAGTTAAATAGTAATTTCAGAGTTGGTAACTAACGGGTTGCTGTTAATTTAAAAGGTACGCAGAGTTGAATCACCAGTAAATTTAACAGGTTTTACAAATCAAAGCGGCCGACTAATTTAATTACAGGTAATTTGTCATCGTAATTGAAAACCTACGTCGTAGCAAGTGCAAGTGTCAGTCAATACAACGAAATGTCACCGACTCACCAATCTCAGGGATGCTAATAATAACGTAATAACGCTGTGTAATGGAAAATAGGCAACATGCCGATTCTAATTAACTACACCGGATCAATATAGATCACATACCGGTTAGTAGGATTAGTAGGACATTTAAAAAACGCTACGGTATTGACCTATTATGAGATCATTGAGATCTTACTCAACGTAGACTAGCGCGTGTTAATACTACGTGAGCATATAAGCGTGGCGTGCCCGCACCGACCTTGGCAAGACGAACGCCTTGAGTCCGACCGGCATCGGCACTTCCAGCACGAATATCCTAGCATAGGTAACGCTTATGAGACTTGTTTTTGTCCTCCTCGACAATTCTGTTATCCTGTTCGCAATGTGAAGCTCAAGGGAACTCCGCGCAAGTGCTCTTTCAAACTGATACTGATGATGAAACTTGGCACCTCCCGCGTAATTAACAGAACCATTAAGATTTTTTGAAAATTGATCTGTAATGACGAAGGGAGATAATCTATAAAATGAGCCACACTAAAAAACGTTAGCATAAATTCAACATGTTGCTTAGATGCGGTCTTGGATTTTGTTGTACAAAAACAATACGAGGTCAAACTCAAGGCCGCTGTTGCACGTGCTAAGTCTGGCCGATGTACAATATTGCGTTCTAATAGTGCAAGCTAACTTTGTGAAATTCGGTCACTTCATCGTTCAACGTCTGTTGTGTTTTAACCAAAACTTACCTAAATACTCCTTAATCCATTTCTTTTTCGGTGGCGGTCGAACGGTCTGAGAATCCCTCGTTTCCTCCTTTGAAGGGGCAGCATGAACGTGCGATGACGTGGAAGGTGTCTCGACGTCAGGGATTCGGGGAACAGAACTTAAAGCAGTCAACATCTGTTGCGGGAACCCGTATCCATGTATAGCCTGTCCGTGGGCTTGGAATTGTTGGTATGCTTTAAGAGTTATCGGGATGGGCTCGACGATTTTGCCGAATTCTGTTTCCCTGGTATTGATGGCAATGGTATGGAGGGTGTCACTAAAGAACGCGTCGCTTGGAGTGGCCATCGCGCCGAACACTTGCGTTCCGTTCCCGTATCTGGCAGTGCATAGATTCACTTCGGAGGATTCCATAAGAATACCACCCATTCTACAATGGGACGACATATATGCTAACTATGTGCACACGTAGAATTCTCCATTGTCATGACACTTTCGTCCTATTATTCATTTTAATTATTTTCTATAGTAGGTCACTGTTCTTATCTTATCACTATTTACAAACGTTAGTTTAAAGTCTTTTCAAATGCATGGTTAACAGATGGTAATCTGGAAGAAATATTTGTATCTGTAGATTGTTTTTGCGGATGCCTTGCGATTTGCGATTTAAGCGTTTGATAAATTACTCGTAGACATACTTCACAATTTTATTTATTAAAAAGCTTGGATAAAATGTTTTTTACGAAAACAATGGTCACAATTCAAACAACAAAACAATGTACCCAGTACAATAACTAAATGGCTTCATTTGCTCACTACTGAAGTGCTACAAAGTACGGCAAAGAAAAATTCTTGCGCAATTAGTCATTTTGCATGTTCTAGTAGCGATTTTTTTTCTAGAGAAAGTCAAACTTGAACAAAGTAACACGAATATGACAACAGAATCAATACTCATTCTGGATAGTCCTTAGTGTTTGGATGTATTATTCGTAAGAAAGAGAGGGAGCGTGAGATGTGAGCTTAGTAAGGAAGGTAGACTAGTTAGAATGGGCGATCTGGGGCAACCTAGTAGCGCCGTAGCTAGTGATGTGCCAGCGAGAACGTTCTCATTCTCGAGAATTCTTTTCCAGAGAAATTTCCGAGAAATTTCTTTCGTTCTCGAGAACGTTTCTCCGCGGAAAAAAATTACAAGTTTTAAAAGTAAATTTATTTTAGGTTATTACATTTATACTTACTTATATATTGATAACAACATGAGTTTTAAAAGCTGACAGGTCTTATCTGCGGTGCGACATTCACGGAGGTTTCTACAGTAAAAATTCTTGCTACCTGCTTTATTTTTAGTTCAAGGGTCAGTCAGACATCAATGTATTCATGCTTAGCGTGGTATTTTTGAGTAATTTGACAGACATTAGAGCGTGCACCGCAGGTGCACGATAAGGGGCACTCATTCATGTACATGGTGGTGGGGGAAGCAGGTAAGTACCAGGATTACTAAGATGTATTAGTATTTGTTAAAGCCGTTAAAGAGTATGATCTATTAGTACAGAAAGTAAAAATGAAGCCGAAAAATAAAGTTCTAGACTATTTCAGATCAGTGGACGAAAACGATCGTGTAAAGTATGTGTGCGTGTTTTGTGATGCGGTATACACTTGTAAAAACGTTACAAGGTTTGTCAGACACATCGTTTCGAACTGTAAATTATCCCCAGTTGAAGTGAAAAGTGGTTTCAAAACAACTGAAAGTGTTAGTAATAATACTTTTAACGTCTCATCAAACTCAGAAGCCGAGAATACCAACACGACATATAATGAGGTAAGTCAATAAGGTACTAACTACTAACTAAGGTAAAAACAAGATGGGGAAGTTACCTTCACTGCCTTGAAAATTTCTTGAAATCCAAAGAAATATTGCAAATTATGGCGATCAACGAGAACAACAGAGAACTGCAAAAGTACAGAGCAAACATTTTGAATGACAATATTTGGGCGGACGTAGAAAAAGAAATTAAGCTGTTCAAGCCTATAGTGGATTGGATCACCAAATTGGAAGGAGATAACTGCACGATTCACCAAGTGCACGGAGCTTTGGAAGATATTGAGAGCCTACTTCGATGCAGCAGCACAAGAGCAATTTTTTATGAACATGAATGGACTGGATTGACGAAGAAATTCGAAGACAGAAAACAGAACTGCCTGAAGCCTGTTCATTACGCAGCCGTTATTTTGAATCCAAAGAATCAAGGAGCCACATTGAACTCGGAGGATCATCTTGAAGGATTTGCGTTCATATTAAACACGGCACAGTGTTCAACTGAAGTGACTTTGAAAGAATTATCAGACTACAAATGCCGTAAAGGTATATGGGAAAAGCAATTCATTTGGCAAACTGCAGCTGAAGTAGATGCTATTTCGTGGTGGCAAGCTCTTTTCCCAAACACAAACTTAGGTAAAACAGCACTCAAAATCCTCTCTGTTCCATCTACATCAGCCTCCGTTGAAAGATCGTTCTCAACATTCTCAAATATCCACACAAAAAAGAGAAATAAGCTAAAAACAGAACGTGCTTTTAAGTTGTGCTACATATCCCATAACTGGAAATTAATGAATAAATCTGAACTGGAAAAGGTTAACCCAGAATCGGCTATTTTGATGCTGGAAGATGAGGACGACGGCAATTATTCGCCGGATCAAATTGAAGAAGTTGATTTTAGACCTTCAACAAATTTGATGGAAGTAGATGAAACTTTCAATCCTTATCCATTATAACCGTTGAAATTGGTTTTAGTAAGTTGATTTTAGTGTAACAATGGCTGAATCTGTGATTTTTAATAATAAATAATATCAAAAATTTTATTGACAAATTATAGTCGTAGTAGTCTATTTAATCAATGTTTTTATCTGGTAATATTATGCCATATTACCTACTTTTTATTGAATATGATGTATAATGCGTTATTTTTTGTGATTTATAGCCTTGAATTGTGAATGAATACCTATTTGGTCAATGATTATGCACGTTTTTACTTTAAATTTTATTTTATATATTTTTAAACATTAGTTAATAATATTACTTATTTACAATAAATGACATACTTTCATACTGATTATGTTTTATTTTACCCTTACAAACTATTTTACACAAAAAGTACCGTAACACCGATCTCAAGAGAATATTTCCGAGAACGTTCTCGAGAAATTCCCGGGAAGAAAGAGAATTTCAGTGATATGGTAGTCGAATATTAACGATCAATTAATCAGTACCTAATGAAGGCTCCTAAAACTCACTAAAAGAAAAAGAAAAGAAAAAAAAGTTAAATTTATGGTACTTTCTCGATAATTTCCGTTTGAGAGAACGTTTCCGAGAACGTTCTGTGCCGATTTCTCTGTTCTCGGGAATTTTCGAGAACGGCACATCACTAGCCGTAGCGGCAACGCTCAACAAGTGAGGGAGGGCGGCGGGCGTCGAACGCATGGCATGCCCCGCCGGCACGTGCACTTGCCCCCCTCCCGCACTCGTGGCGCGCACCGCGCACAGTTAACTACACCTTCGTTTCTATCATGCGGCCCTGGTGCCGCGGCCAACTGAATTGGCAGACATTGTGGATTAAACACACAACGCATTTTGCGAATTAATTTGTAGCATTAAAATATCGTCTACGTTGCTGTCATTTATTGCTTTTGCGCTAATGTCACGGGATGCTTTTTTACCAGACGGCAGTATCATAATCATAATCTCAAAAGGCAACATGACAATTTGCAGTACACAAATTAATAAGTAGGAAAAATAAAAATATGTAGGAATTTATTGTAACGGAGCATATCAGGGACCACAAACATATTTGCACCAGTTTGAATGATGAAGGGCATGGAAAAATTAATGCAACCTCTTCTCTTATCTTCTCTTTTCTTTTTGTTCCCTTTTTTTGGCCTTCGAGAACATTCTTCCGAAGAAGAAACTGGTTCTGCAGGAGGACAATCTTAAGACTGTCCCTTTATAAAAAAAGCGATCCCTGACATCAGCTTTTGCTAACCCATTGATAAAAAGAAATACAAATTCTCGTATTGCGACCCAACATACTGAAATACTAAAAATGATGAAGATCATGGTATCCTGTTATCCCTAATCACTGAACAGAGACAAATAAGTTGTAAACTAAACATAATGTGACAAACAGCAATAAAAAAGTCATATTGATATAATTATGTATGCCCAACACAACACAACAGTCACAACACACAACAACTTATCACCGTGCTCCATGAACATTTGAACTAATTTAAGGTCCTACAGAGTCATTTGACTAAATGTTACAAATCCACCTGCACTTCTAATGCAGTTTGACGCAATGACAATGATATGAAGCATAACACAATACGAGTATGAGCACGACAGAACAACAGGTGCGTAAATGTGATCGTTTAGTTTAGTACTAGTATCTAGTTGTACTTTAGCTATTCAATATAACACACCGCTTTGCCCCAACGTCTGGCTTATTCATTGCTTAGAAGCTATTGGACCAAGTGCAGAGAGAACATGAAGTTGGATGATCCACAAAAATCAGGAGCTGGTAGATTATTTTTAGGTGTCTCAGCCCAATATAATGGGAGAAATTAAGTCAGCGAGACTCCGTAGGCTTGGTATACGAGTACCTAGAGAGGATGGCAGCTTGGCAGCAGACAGGGCAGTGAAAAAGTCCTACGCGGAACGGTCAAGTGGTCGGCGACCGGTTGGCCGGCCTAAGTATCCCTGGAAGGACGAAGTAGAGAAAGGCCTTTACGCCCTACAAGCAGAAAACTGGGAAGAGATAGCACAGTGCGCGATGGCGCCAATTCGTATCGGAGGCCAAAATCCACTTCGAGTCGCCATCGGTGTAAGTAATTTGGTACCAGCACCTGAACTGTCGAGGATAAATTATATAATTCAATCTTGAAGTGATTTCATCGTTTATCTTCTGTCTTGTGAATTAAATGTCGCATGACACTAGGTCCTACTAGGAGCTCATAACTAATCAATATAGAATTATCGTTTAAAGCAAGAAAATGATATAATATTAAAGTTAATTCTGGAGGAACGTACGCGAACGTATACAACGCGTGTCTTATATAACCGAGCGACACGTGTCGATGTTTATATTATGTAAGTAGGTATTGCTGGTGCTAGTCAGCAGCACTGTAACTATAGCTAACTGGGCGCAATGTATACAACACTACTGATTGTGCCGTTTAATCAAGATTTGAAACCTGCAATTGAGTATTTTTGACAAGTTACCAAGGCAAGAGAACAAAGCGGGGAACACGTTCCCTGTGTTGCAAAAATAGTAACTAATGAATTGCCTATCAGAAAGATACTAGCTAATTACAAAAATATACACTACCGAATGGTCTCTATTGAACCTGCAATAAATGCACGCCTGAAAAAAGCGCTGTCGAGGCATGGAAGGAGACAATAAGGATGACGACACTATAAAAGAAAATCAATAAATCCAAATTTTCTACATAAAGGCTCAAAATCAAATTGCGAAAAAAGTAATTCAAAAATATAAATAATTACGTAATTATAAGTCTTCAGAGTTTTAAGAGTGGGTATGTTCTGTCCCTTTTCCGCAAAACGCACCTTTGTATTGAACGATCGTCATTTACTATGGCGCTACTTAACAGTGACGTCACGGTTAGGTAGCACTTTCTCTCTCTAACTACGAACATTCTAACCGTTGTAGCTTCGTTATTTTTTGAGATATTTGAATAGGATTTTCACTATTTGGCATAGTTTTATGTCTTCTTTCTATTGAAGATAATTTTTTTTGAGTCGACATCCCTATTGAAGGCCGAGTATTTCAAACTGACGACCTTGGGAATTATATGAAGCCTCAATTTCCATTCCAGCCGAGGCGAATATAGTGGTTTTCCCTTTTCAAAAAGTCAAGGAGTCGACAAAGGCATTTACAAATATGTATGTAGCATTTCAGGCACGTGGAGCGGATATATTTTTCTATTTTATATCTAACCTTAAACTATACCCTCTACTTCATCTTCCAATATTTTAACGAGTAACGTCAAATTTTCCGGCCATTATTGTGAAAAATACGTTGTACATCAACATCATAATATTCGTGACGTCATCGAGCACCAAGAAACGCTTGAATAATTATGCCTACGGCTTGACGTCGCGACGTCAAAACGTACCTACTGGCTAGCAGATCAATAACAATATAGGATTCCTCCAACTCATGTTTTCCTTTCCTCGTAATAGGTACTTAGTAATTCCTTGTAATAATAAGTTAACAAAAGAAGGACAAGTTTTTTACACCAAAATAAAAAGCGAGGAATTAATATCATACACACACAACAAATCAAAGAAACAAAATTAATGGTAATTAAAAGAACAAATTTCAAGTCATAAAAGTAGGAATCTAATGAAAAACTTGAACTGAATGAAAGTCATAACAATGATTATTTCAATTCGAAGGTTAATCGTGCAAATCTTCTTGCTCCTAACCTGGGATCAATTACTCTCACGGGACTAAAACCGCTATTCTAAGAGGGAAATCTGGACTTAATAGTTAGATATTATTACTAGATATTTAGAACCTAATGCGGCTAATGCCTTTCATAATAGTAATATTTTAAAAGGAGGTAAGATGTAGACTGTACCTAGCATTAAGTTGCATGTGTTTATACATATAAAATGTACTTGGTTGTAATGGTTTTTTTGTCATTACTCGTAAGCCATAGGGGAAACTGGAAAAGATTATAAAATCACTGCTCGATTGAAATTTGAAAATGGAAAAGTCTTAGCAGTACTCGCATTTTTGCACATCTAGCATTGTACGTACGCTGAGAGGAACGACACACTGCAAAGATCAAATATCTAGGATTTGAGACCAAAAAGATATGAGGATTAAGCAACAAAGTTTATAGTAACAAAGGCTGTGCTCTGCCTCGTCAGCGATCGCTCGGAGCGGGTTCCGATGACGCGTCAGCGGTTTATGTATTGCGTAATTATCCATATATCGCAATTAAAATAAGCGCTTGCGCAATGAAAGGCGACATTACTGTTCAATAGAACTTGAACTTGAGTATATTATGGGAGCTATGTACATCTAATTCAATTCATTGAAGCGGAAAGCGGAACCTATTTTAAATTAACACTAATTTGGCTCATAACGCACCCGATAGAACTCTTAAACATTAGTGATGTTAAAGTTTATTAGAAAAAGTATCCCATTATGAAGAAGAGTAAAAGAGGTTTCATTTATTTTTTCCCACGACTGCGTCCGCGTGAACCTCCTATCTAGGGTTGCCAACCGTCCCGCCTCAGGCGGGACGTCCCGTTTCCAGCACCCTACAGGATGCGTCCCGCAAGGGATGCGTGCGGGACGCCGATTGTCCCGTTTTCAGGCCTCGGCAGAATTATAAGAACTGGAGCGAACATTTTGTTTCATTTCAGCAACGGCAAATTCGATGAATGAAAATAAGTAATTTGTATCCCGCTCCCGGAGGACCGTAGGTACTCGTATAGGATAATTTTAGCTCCGAAATCGTCGAGTAAGAAGGTATATAGCGCGGGAATAAATAATGTATCGTACATCACAACTGATATCAGGGATTGGTCGCTTTTATACTTATGCTTTTATGACCATAGAGTGCGCGAGTCCCGCATTTTTTAGCGAAGTCCCGCAATTCTATTACAAATGTCCCGCAAATCGGAGCACATAAGTTGGCAACCCTACTCCTATCCCCCCCCTTTCATCCCTTCGAGGAATAATTTTCGCGATAAAAGTACCCTAGTTATATGTTAATCCGGGCTATAACAGGTTGACAAGTGGTTGGCATCAATGACATTAAGCAGTGTTGCCAGGTCTCCTGTTTTTACAGGAGATCTACTGTTTTCGGGGTGTGTCTACTGTTCTACTGTTTTTCCCGAAAAATCTACTGTATTTTAGAAAAGTCTACTGTTTTTTCTAAAAAATCTACTGGATTTTAGAATTTCACTTGTCCAAATTCAATTATCAAGAAAAAACAATAACCTACATATAACTTGTCAAATTTCTTGAAGCGAGTGTAGGGGTAGCGGGAGGAGAGCGCGCAACGTCGAACGGAATGGCGGAACGGCTCTACTGTTCATACAAAAGTGAACTTTTTTGAACAGCGGCGTTTGGAAAACCTGGACGTGAAGCGGCATATCCGCAAGGCTCGGCCAAAGCCCTGCTAGACGTATACCTACAACTTCGCGGGACAGCTCCCATGCGCAGTGGCGCATCCTGTAACCGCACATTCAAAACTAATTTGGCTTTGCGAGCCACATTATACTATAATATAATCCTAATAACTGACGGAGTCGCTGTCGCCGGACATGGCGAGGAGGACTATAGCTATACATGAGCAAGCAGACAGCAGCCATGGTCTCCACGACAATGGTCATTGTTTGATGGGCCATCATGACCCTTGGTATGGATCCGACCGGTATTACTTGGTTATGGTTAGTTGAAGTTGAAGTGACAGATGAAATGAGATTTTTTTAGTAATTATGAAACTTCTCGGAGTGTGGCAGTTAGTACTTATTTTTATATTATCACTTAAAACACTATGAAACACGCATTTACGTAAATTTTATGGAATAAATGTTGTCTACTGTTTTTTGTTCAAATCTCCTGTTTTTTAGGGCATGTATCTACTGTTTTTTTTCAGATTGGACCTGGCAATACTGACATTAAGTGACATTCACATTTTTTGATGTACTTAGGTAAAAAACACACTACAGTGACAGATCTGTCGTAGTTATCTTTGGTCTTGAATTAAAAATTCGAGTATAGTTGTACCATGTTGTGTATTGTTTAATTATTGAATGTTTTTTTTTTTATGTCCGCAGATCTACAATAAACATAATAGATTAAAATAAACATATTAGATAGTCCATGTACATTTCTACTGCATGTACGGACACGTGTCCAGTGCAGTTATTTTAAAAATTATATGAAAACTAAACCTAATGATTTATATGTCACGAACATATAATTTTATTAATAGTGCTACGATGCATTAGTGTTAGGTTAGGTACACAGCATTAGTGTTATTAAGCCTTTTGCAGCGCCAATTTGCAATTATTTTTCCTTAAAGTCTTGGAATTGAAAGGAATGTTGTTATAAATTTATGTAAACAACTAGCAAATATCTAGATTAAACAATACTCTTTAGTTGTAACATACTTATCACATTGTTTACAGTTGTGCCAAGAGCCATTAATAATAACGGGTGTTTTTGTGTTTATACGATTCCCTATTTGATTATATTGCACATCTTTGAGTCTTGATGTCTTGTATCGGTATTAAAATAAACATATTTAAAAGCAACGAAGACCAAAGAAAACTTAGGTAAACAAATAAGAGTAATCAAATAGTTGCAGAAACAAACGACATATCAGATAAAAGATTTAGATAGAACAACAAATCGTGCGAAAACCCAACATCTCCTCGCGGAGTAGCACAAAGAATAGGCTGCGGAATCGCACCTTATAGGTACCTTATCGACCGGCACAAATGTCCGAGGGACGAGCTATCACACACCAGGTAAGGATTCCGTCAGTCACGTATGGAAGACGATTAAATTCCTCGATGAAGCCAATCCACAGCAAGCCAATTTCTCAACTCCCAAGCATGATTATATCAACAGAAAATAAACGAACTAATGAAAAACACGGATCTCGGGCGTCAATGCTATCGATCACACGCGAGTGCGATAAGGAAACAAAGACTTTTAATATATATTACAATATCTTTCGGAATAAGCAAGACAGATGTTCCGTTAATAAACAGTGTTGTTGATCGAAGGAAGTCCCTTTTTAGCAATTACTTTTAAGGTATTTAAGAAAGTTCTAGAAGGCGAATAAAATATCTAAAGTATCTAGGTATAGTTCTTAATAAAATCTCTCCAAGCAACTAGCTACTAACTGCGCAATTCATCGTCATCGTCATAATCTAGATAGATGTTTCAGTGATCAGAAAAAAACAGCCATTAGAGAGCCGGAGAGCTGTGTCCGCGAACCGACAGGGTTACAAGGAAATAAATTATAGACAGGCTTACCTACAAGAAAACAATAATACTAAGTAAAAGAAAGAAGTCTAAATTAATCTGTTTTCATACATTTTCGAAAAAGTAACCCAAGGAGCTGGGATCAATGTGTTTTTGCAAGTCGAAGAGTTAGGGAGAATTCGCGAAAAACAATGCGAGCGCCTTTGAAGCACCGGATACTAGGAATGTAGATTAAAGTGGAAGCAACGAGCTGTCGGGGTAGGCCTGTGGTGTTGTGTTGGGCAGTGCCGGAGCCGCTGCACCACCAGCGGCGGCGCCGGCACGTGGGGCGAGGCGCGGCGCAGGTGCCGGCGACCTCGCACTATCTCGTCTCGCCACTCGAGGCCGCGATGATAACGCACGCTATTTTCGACCGCCGTCGTTAGCTCGACGATCCTGACCGTCGCAAAAGCATCCGCAAAAATTACCACAAATAAACTAGAGGCGCGATACGCGAGACGATGTCGGCACGCCGCGGCGGACTGGCTAGGAGGGCCAGCGAGGGCTAGCCGAGCAACGCCGACGCGATACGGTCGACGACTGATCGCTCGCCGCGTTCCGCCGGCCATCTCCGTCTCGGAGGGCAGAGGAGGGAGGACGACCTCCGGGCCCCGCGCCGCCCGCGCCGTCGCGAGTGAAAACGCCGGAGTGCGGGCAGAATCGCGAGGTGCGGGGGCGGGGCGGGAGGGCGCACGCGGTCGCAACGCTCGCTGCACCGCTCTGACTGCACTTTACATAACGCTGCACAGCGCGAGTGCCGCGAAACGAGGTCGCCGCGACCGCGGGACACCTACAGAATTTAAAGAGGCTTGCGACCGCCGGTGATGAAACGGCAGCGCAGCATTAGCACTCGGATGACGTGTCGACCAGTAAGTCGGTCGGCGGAGTCAGTGAACCTCGACGCCTCGAATAAGGTGAATGGAACATGCAACCGAAACAGGCGACGTAGAAGCCGCTCCTTATGCACAATGCTGATTAGCTTTCTAATGAAACGTGGCCGCCGTCGGCGCGCGCTCTACTGCCCGCCGCAACGTTTAAATTCGCGTAGTGCCTTTCCAAGTTTCCATCCTCCGACCGTCAAAAGGAAAACTGCAGACGAATATTGTAATCAATCAGACCTTCAGAGATACTGGAATAGTTTTTTGCTTCTTTGATTTACCTAAATAACCTACCTTTTTTCCACACCATGAATTTTTAGGGTACCGCAGTATTTTTTTGAATGGGAAACATTTTGATTGGACTCGAGGGACGAGTTTGGTATGCTTCTGAGTAAGAAGTCTAAAATCCAAAATGCAATAGCCAAGACCAACATTAACTCATTATGCATGAATCTTAGCATGAATGTTGGCATTGAGGTTGGCATTGAGGTTGGCATATACATGTTCGAGTCCTCGTTGAAGACTGTGGGCGCCATTATTTTAGCGATATAATAGTTCCCTGGGGCCACGTCCACGCCGCACGTGCCGCCCCGAGTGCTGTCGTCAGTCAGCAAAGCGTTTAAAGAAGAAAGGTTGCAATATCAGTTAGTGTTTATACGACACCATGTTACCCGCCGTCCTATGCATCTATCTCTATCTATAGACACTCAACAAGCGAGCTTATTGACGCTCTGGCGCGCCAAGAATAGTATAGCACCTCAACAGATTGCAGAAACATGCGATAAACGCTTGCGGAACCGGAAAACTTCTTAGGAAGCTAAATAGCTTCCTACTCGTGTCTCGAATGCAAATTTTAGGACAATGCACACTAAAAATAACCATCACGCCTTAAAAGCGTGAAATGAAAATTGCATCAGAAAATTCAATTCAACCCGTATAGTTTTTATTGAGCGCGAAATGCGGGGGAGAGAGATTGGAAGTGCAAGTAAAAGGAACACATAAGTGGCAGGCGGTGCAGGTTCCGAGAAGCGGGAGGGCCGGGGAGAGACGCGTGCTGGCGCATGCGTGCGCCGGCTGACCTTGGCGCGGTGCAGCGTGCAGCCCGGGCCGGCGGTCCCCTCCGCCCCCCCGCCCGCGCCCCTCGCCCCGCCCTCTCGCCGGACGGGAAACTCCACGCACCTTTTGCTGTTCATGTACCCCGTGTAACCACGCCTGCCGGTTTAGCAGGTTGCTTTGCGATGCGGCCGCTGTCTATTTCAAGATTTTCAAGACCCCAGACCAGACACTCAATTAAATCAGTTATTATATAAAATAAAAAGTAAATTTATTGCCGCCAAAAAAATAAAAAGTACAAAACATTTGACGCTGAAGGCAATAATGCTGCTAGTGTAATAACTTCGTCTGGCTTGGACTGGACAATGAAGTTATCATTGAAACCAACGAATAAAGCTGTATTCAGCTTTGTTGTAAGGTATTCCTTAGTGTCAGGAGTCAAGACTTCTATCATAATATAACCTAACACAGGTTAGGTTACTTGAAAAAAGTACCTACCTGTAAATAAAAAGTAGCATTGTTCCAATTACTCGTAAAATCAAAGACACATCTATTGCTATACTATAGCTGTACCCAATTACCCATCTAGAAAATATTCCCTCTTCTCTAAGCACCTACAATATTTTATGTCACACCTGGCCATAAAGTGGCCATTATCGCACGCTCCGCGCGCGAAAAATCCCACTTCCTGGCCAGGGGGTGACATAAAATTTTGTACTTACCACGGGCGATAATAACGAAAACCTCAGATCGCATATTTATCGCCCTTGCCTTCGGCTCGGGCGTAAAATACCTGCGATCTGAGACATTATTTGTTTTATCGCCCTTGGTAAGTAATGTACTATTATATGTAAGTGTTCTGTCAATGACTTCATGATACCCTAATCGAACCCCATTCGAACCATTCCACAATCGTGTTCGTTTGCACAAAGTGAATGTTTTTTATCAATCAAACATGCATTGAGCCCTCATACCGGACGCGCGCAGATATGGATGTCTGCAGCCAGACCCTACGTCGATAACACAGCTACTCCCAGGTCGCAAAAAGACTTATAAGTCCCAAAATGTATATGCATATAAGCCATTTTGCACGCAACAGTGAAATGTATGAGGCTCATTATTACACATAAAGTGTACAGTAGTTACAGACAGAACACGCGTGTGTAAGGTTCTGGTAACATTTTGGTACCCCCAAAAACGTCAACTGCTTCCTTGCTCGGTATTAGTCGGTATATACTCTTATATAGCTATAAATGGTTAATACAGGTAATTCAAAAAATAAAAAACGCCTACCTATGTATTTTGCCATTTTCTATTCGTCGCTATTTTTTACTATTGCGGCCTGGTATCATTGATTTTACACTGTAGGGTTATAAACACTTGCAAAAACAAAAGTCGTCTCTCCTGTGGTCAATAGTTAACGGCTTATGAGCATGTGAGTTATGATTTTATTACATGGATTTATAGAACCGGAGACGCCGTTTATGCGGGTTACTAGACCAATCCAAAATTAAGCTTTGTTAGCCCTTAACTTTTGATATGTCCACAGGAAAGACGCGAACCTAAATCTGTTTAGGACCCTGCAATATTGGATGTATTTTCATTACGAGATATCGTTTCAAACTTCAAACAAAACCCCAAATTCACTAATTTCGAGCTAAAACCTGATCTATCCAAATCCCTAAAAGCCTCCGTTACCATTTAAAACTTTACTAAAAGTACATATAGTATCCTCGTGTCCTTTATTTAATCAGTTTATTGAAATTATCAATACTTTTGACCTGATCTGTAGGCACTCTTAACATAATAATGTTATTAATATATTGTGATTAATACATACCTATAAAAAGGTCAATGAACTAAGCAGAGAGGACAAGACAGCGGAAAACATGGATCTTAATATTAGTAAGCTAATACAGTCAAGTTCACTAAATGTATACGCATTTTTGGACCATATTATAAAGCAATAGGATGCAAATCCAAACTAATATAATAAATACGAAAGTGTCTCTGTCTGTCTGTTACCTCTCAAACCACGGAACCGATTTAAATGAAATTTGGCATGGAGATCGTTTGAGTCCCAGGGAAGGACATAATAGGATACTTTTTATTACCGAAATCATCCCTTAAGGCGCAGGGGTGGGCAAGGCATTCTCCATACAAACTGTGCACGTTTTATTCGTAGGTTTTGGCACTAACGAATGTAATATTTTTTTTGGATGTAAATATTAGATATGCGAAGAAAGTGATGTGGAAATTTTCAAATATTTCAAAAAAATGAAAAATTAAAAATAATATCAATGAATAAAAATTACATCACGAAATAGTTAACAGAAAAATAAGCATACTGATCAAAAATCATAGCTTTAATGCAAATACAAACGAAAAAAATCCTGCACAAAGTTTGTATGGAGAGTGCTTGCCCTACCTCTCCTCTTAAGTTGGTGGCAGATTGTGTGGAAAGAGCGATGACTAGGTAAGCGCCTGATTATAAAACATAGCAATTGAATTCTATCGACGAAGTCGCGGGCAAAAGCGAAGTAGCGTATATAAACGAACTCGATTGTACATAAATACATAATCCAGGCGAAGCGAGATTTGAATTTAACATCAAAATTGATAAGCTCTACAAGGTTCGCTTCGGAATAATCTATTCATAAAAAGAAGATCGAATTTTAAATCACATGAAAGTCCGTATACAATCGAACGAGTAATCAGCAAGAAAAAAAGAAGATTTAAAGTCGGCAGACAATAAATTAAATTGGATTAAAAAAGGATCCAGCGAGGCGAAAAATCTGGAATAGCGAAAAATTAGCATACCCGATCAGCTAAAACAAATTGGTCTAGTGACGCAGAAACAGGTAACCAATGAAGTTTTCGAAAAATTTGAGTTAATTTTTAACTAATGTTACACCTACATTTTCCCTATTTAGAAGATAACGGTATTAAAGGACAGATTTTTTGGCTTTTATATAGCGCTAGCATAGCGTTATATAAGATAACATAATATCTGACTATCTGTCACAGTCAATTTGCCCCAAAACTATTGTTTTGTACTTAATAAGTACTTAAAATTTGGTATATAGTTTTGGTACACATGTAAGTCAGTGTCAGTGACCAAAAGAAGGACATATAAAATAAATAAATACTTAAAGAAATTCTAAATATGGGAGCCACTTTTGGGGTTAATTAAATTAGTTTTGCTAGATCTACCGTCACCAGATAGATAGATCTTTACCGTCTTTACGAGATTGCAGAAAAACCAGGCGTTTGTGGTATTTGAAGTTAATAACATAGGAAAATTCTCAATAATTGTGCGTTTGAACACTCTGAACTTTATTTACAGTTTGACCGACGGACCAATGTTGTATTCATACCAACTTAATTTAGCATAATGTTATAAAATAAAAACCGGCCAACTGCGTGTCGGGCCACGCGCATTGTAGGGTTCCATTGGTCCGTCGGTCACACTGTAAATAAAGTTCAGAGTGTTCAAACGCACAATTATTCAGAATTTTCCTGAATTCAGGTTCACGTCTGTAGAGTAGTTAAAAATGACTTCACGGATGTTTTGCTAGTAGTTAACTGATTGATAGCGAATTGTATCTGTCTGTATAATTTCAAATGTCATTAAAAATCGTACTCGTGGAACCAGCCGAAAGTAACGGTAGCCGAGAACGGTACTGTAGCCAAACTCGCGACTATCGCGACAGACAGACGACAAACAACTTATTTATATTTATCGCACCACGCATTTAAGCAGCTACTGTCCGAATTTTCTGTTAAGCAAGCCAAAAGTTTGCAGAAATGTTTTATTTATCAACCGAATTTCAATAATCTGGAGCGCTACCAAGTTCTGTGTATTAAAATTTAACGATTCGACTACCCCTGGGTACCTACGTTATGAATGGACGACAAAATCATGTACACGCTTCAAATAATCAGTTTTTCGCAGGTTTCAAATCAATTTGCTCGCAATTTTGTCGGAGTGTTACATTACAGTACAGCGCCGTGCGCAGAGATGTGAGACGCGTCCTCACCAGCCGAGGTCACGCAATCCCTTTCACCGTGCTGAGCGCCGGGTACCGCCCGACCTTACGCGAGCCTTGGTGATGCGATTGTTTGTGTGCTTGTTGTCGCTGCATTGCACAGACTCAGAGGCCCGTAAAATCTTGTGGGTAATAATTAAACACAAGCTTTTAAGAAAAATATTAGGGACGGATGTTGCTTATATTTATACCTAACCTGCAGAAATGGTTACCTTTAATAACACATTTCCAAGACTGAGGAATGCAGAAATCAGAACGACACTTCAGCAATGGACGTAGGGTACGTATAACGAAAATTATTAAATGAATCGAAGTTTACCGGGATAATAGGTATATAATCCATCCTCAGACCTTAAAACTTAACACTCACATATCAATACACAATCTACGTTAACATATAACTAGTACTAGATAAAATTGAACTAAGTACTTTAATAGTACAGTCACGAGTTTTAATTTCGGACCCACTTAAGGATGACCTGTCCTGTCAAAATGTATAGAAATTCAAAGGAAAAGTTTGCGAAATGGGTCATAAATTAAAGCGCGCGACCGTACAAACGGTCTGGTATTCGCTTCACTATCCCATTGCAACACTACCAGTCTACCATTGAGTCCATTGACATGTAATGAACAAGACTAAACTAGGATCACATGATAATGAGACAAAAACAAAACTCTAGCGCAAATGACTACCGGTTTTCAATGTTCAATCGAGAAATACTGCGAAGGCACGCATCCCAATAATGTTGTTTGTGAAACTCAATTGGATGAAATGCTTTCAGTTTAGCGGGTTCAGGATTTCAGCATTCGAAACACGATTGATTTCAGCATTCCTTTACAATACATATGCTCAGAAAGAGCTCTTTGTTAGGGTAAACTTACGTAGAGAGTGACACAAATTAAAAAGCTACGTTTCCGCAACAGTGCGGAAAATAGTAAATGTTGATGCAAGTGCGGAAGACATGCCATTTCGCACGAGTCCTCGCCTCACGGCTCGGGCCAAGACAACTCGCGAGGGCATAAAACAGATACTCGTTGGGATAAAGCCTACTTTCGACCCTAGTATTATAAATAACTATTAATTTAATAGTGTTCATGTTTTTCTTTGTTTCATACAATATAAGGCTGTAGGAACAAAGAAAAGTAAGGATTTTGAGTGGCACCAAGGCAGGGGATGTTCGTTTGCAAAAATTAAGGACTCTGCCGCCCCTCAATGCTATGATATCTTAAATTTTTTGGTTGATAAAAAATAAATTTTTCTTTAAAAACCCACCGAGAAACCACGAGTCCACGACGTGACGTTGTAAATTTTTTGGAATCAGCTTGTGGCAGCTGGGGCATACGCCAGGAGACTTTTGACCCCCACTCGATGACTTTTTGAAGAAAATTTTAATTTTTTCATACAAAAAATTGATGACATCATAACATAGACCTTAGACCGGGACCACAAAACTAGTAGGCAACATCTGTTGATTGGATGTGACAGGAATCACAATATATATCAGAAGTCATAATGCGGTCCGTAATTTATGCAAACCAACATCCCCTTGGAGCCTTCTCTAATAGGCCCGGCCCGTAGCGTAGGTACGAACATTCTGACTGAACTGACAGCCGGAGCCCGAGGGTCTAACGACTATATACTGTGTCTGAGTTGCCAGTGATTATCGGGAAGACGCAAGATGTGAAAATTAGCACAATCTATCATTTTCTTCTCCATTTTACAGCGTCAAAATAATGATCATAGCGTCGCCATTATAACAGTTTGTATCGGAGCTCATAAAACTTGCGATTAACGATCGCCGCCGTCGACTTTCCAGCCCTTACAAAGTTGTTAAACTTGTTACGTATAGAGCGTACGTATATGACCATACACTTATCAAAGTGAGCAAACACGACACGACACGATAAGCGGTATCGGCGCGCGCGTGCATCGGCAAAGTGAACTACAAGTGGATAAATACGTAGGTACTCTGTGGTCAATCCTTAGCTGCCAGCATGCCAATCTGCCTTTAATTAAATAGTGCTTCAGTTTTAACATCCAAACAATTGTTTTTAACCTGACTGTGGCTTTATAGGCCGGGCCCAATAAAGCGATAGGAGTGGCCCGAGGAAAATCCAGGGAAAACCTCCGACATGACCACGCGGGGGGTTGGATGGAATACTCTTAAGAGTTTGCGCTCCAGTGAGATTGGTTGAGCTGCTTCAACCGAATCTGAGGTGAGTGAATCGTGCTACTGGGAGTTTTGTCGCTGGTTCATTAAACCTAGCTAGTCCAGCAAGAAACTCAACTTAGGCCCGACCGTGTAACGGTTTCCGAGTTATCGCTGAACTGTCTTGCCCTACCCAAACACAAGGACGTCAGTGCCGTGAGTTCCCTACGAAGAGTACGAAGATAAGACCTTATTGATTCGATGTATTGGATAGTGGTTGTGGGCTAGTAGATGTCGGTACGGACATTATGCTTCAACTGACACGCACTTGGCTGGTTTTTGAGTTTGATGGCGACCGTATTAAGAACAAGAGCATTAAACAAGGTCGACTCCGGGTAAAGTATCAGAAATATCAGAATATCCGGTGAAAGGTTCGGTTCGCATTAGGTACAATACATCAGTAATTTGCAATTACTAAGTTGTTACATGTTACAGATTTACCTACCTAGTAATAGACTGACATTATGGCGTTATTAACCACGAAAATATCGTATCCAATTGCCGACAATTTTGCAGAAAAATATCCGAATAAACGAAATGCCTGTCGTCGGCGCGGAGTCTCGCTCTACGCCCGTACGTTTTGAAACTCGTTCGCTTCGAAGCGACACGGGTAGCAGAAACTACAAGAGCTATATAGCTACGCTACAAATAGGTACGACTATGACTACATTTTGCGGTTTGCAATAACAAGTCATAACAACCACAGGGACAATTACATTCATTCGTATGAATCGTATGACTCGTGTTGTGACTGAATGTTCAGCACGAGGAGCTACACCTACACGTAGGCAGTAGACACCTACGCGTTTGATAGTGCACACAATAAGACAATGAGTTCATCGACTAGCCGAGTGTAAGGTGCGTACTGCGTACTAAAGCTTAGCGTTGCGTAATGCCTTAAGCAAGTTTTTACTGATTTAAAATCTGAAAAGGATGTTAAGGCATAAATGCATCGGTCGCGGTGCCTCGACTCGATGCGTGCGTTCGGTGCTCCGTCCCCTCCGACACGCGCCGCGATCAGCTGACCGGCTCGGCTCCCTCGCGCCCCCTGCTCCCCTGGTACCTCACTGGCTGCTTCCCCGCATACCCAGTACCCACTACTTGCCTTGCCACTGTCGCCCACTAACTAGATCAACGCAAACGCACAGAGGAAATTTAGATACGTGGCAATAGGTGTAAGCAGCGTTTTACGAGTGTTTATTAGCGTAGGCAGCGCCAGCGCGGAGATTTCGCTTCTTATAAGAGTTTGCACTATAGGTACAGCACAGCTACTTACTCGAGAAATAAATACACAACTTTGCCGTACGATTCGAACATTGTGATGTGTTCCTTTTTGTCTGCCCATAAGTAGGCAATAAGGTTTAATTTTGATTGACAGAAAATACCTAAATACCTACGTGGAAAGAGCAATGTCGGAATGTCATGAAGCGTTAGCGTAACGAGTTACGTTACGACGTAGTGAACAACACGTTCCTGTCGAGTGCGAGGCAATCTATGAATCATAGCTAGGTACCTACGAGCCGACAGCCACTTTCGTATCGCACGTTGCAAATTGCATTAGATAAAAGGCAACCGCGGCTGGCGAGTGCGGTGGATTGATTAAGAATTACGTGCGCCGTGTAGCGTTCATAATCGGCGAATTTCAGGTTTCCTTTGTTTACGTGGGGCGAGGCCGGCGCGGGGCGCGACGGCGCAGCGCGGCTGCGTGCTATTCAAGGTCAAGAGCGTCGGGCGTCGGCTCGCTGCACCGGCGCACCGGCGACTGGACGCTCGCGAATCCGCGCGCAAGCCCAGGGGCCGCCGCGGCCCGCGCGCGTAAACAAGCATCCGGCGGACTTACCCGCCTGGAGGCGCCGCTCCTGGAGCTCGATGAAGCGCGCCGCCTCGAGCAGGGTGTCCAGGAGGCTCATGACGCACACGGCACGGCAACGCGCCGCGCGGTACAGGCGCGCCCGCTGTCACGCCGCGACTGGCCACGCGCGCGGTGCGCCGCTCACGTGGCCGCTGCTACTACGGGCCAATGGCGGCGCGGCGCGCGCGTCACGTGACCCGCGCGGTCCGCCAGTCGCGGCCGCGCTCGCTACGTGCGCGATCGATGCCATTGCAGCGATCGAATGCACGCGCCCCGCGCGCCGCCGGTGACGCTGTCGCACGCTCTCTCTAGCTTTGTTTATCATAACTTTACGTTTATTTCCGACTTCGTCTCACAGTACGATTTAAATTGAACTAACTTAATTATTGAGTTTTCAGTAAGCTGCAGTTGAATGCTCGGCTCACGTTGGAGGCGGCGCCGGGCGAGCACGTGCTGAGTCGGCCTGACTTTCACTTCCGCGCTCGTCGCCTTCTAACAAGTTGCATGGTACAATTTTCACCTCAAACATTTTGTTCGGGGAAATAATGCGTGATTCAGACGCTCAATACACACCTAACATGCCAAACTTTATTATTCAATCAGTCATACAAGTTATAAAGGTATTTTGGTAAAGGAAAACCTAATATGAGTAAGTACTTATAGGAAAAATAGGTAAGTCAGGTAGGCATTCTATTAGGTCTAGGTACATAACATAATGAACAAAAGGGTGACTATTCGTACCCGTTGATTACGCGGTTTAAGTTGAGTAGGTAGTACCTATATTTAGGTACACAAGTAGATATTTTAAATGAGGTAGATTCTTTTCCCCCAGTTTTTTGGCGTGGAATTTACGCAAGGCCGTTGCCCGGCCGTGTGAAAATGGAGCTTAACCAGAAGCAGTAAGGTTCGTTTTGTGAAATTGAGAGCCCATCTTTTACGAAGTTTTGAGTTGAGAACAAAATGGATCGGCCGGGACTTCATCGCGACTTTCCGTGGCGACTGATATAAGATACCTACGTCTGAAGTATGATGTAAACTAATGTGATGACTTGATAATGATCTAGGTATCTTAGTCACGGGCACAGATGAGTCCAATGACACTGAGATTAAAAGTAAATCGTACTAGAGACTATTTATTTGACATGGCAAAGAGAGAGGTAGGGCACGACTTGCAGACGAGCACAGCCATAATAACATTATTTACTATACTTAGGTACAAGTATGTAGTGTTATTCCTCTAGGTGAGCAAAGTTGCCAGAGCTCCCGAGGATGCACTGTGTCGAGAGCGAGGGACCTAAATTTGTCCCTTCTGCTAGTTTGGAGTAGCGGGCGTCTATAGGCTGCGGTGTCCGCTTACCATCCGGTGGACCGTACGCTTGTTTGCCACTGTCGTGGTTTAAAAAAACTTCATGATAATTACACTTCCGAAGCTGAGCACATTCTGTGCAACTGTTCTGTGAAATTTAAATAACGAAGTTGAATTCGGATGTGGGAATGGGAATTTGTAAAAAAGGAATTATTAACTAGGATTGCTACCGCGAACCACAAACGAAGTTTTCCCTCTCTGTCGCACTTATGTGCAAACTTGCAAGTGCGACAGAGAGGGAAAATTTCGAATGCCGTTCGCGGTAGCAGCCTAGAAATGGGATGGACCAGTATAAAACGACACCAAGAACTCCAAGAAGGCTAAAATCGCATAGCATGAGTAGTTTTGATTTATTGATAGGCATGTTGTATGGACCAGTTATAGGGTACTTGTAATCCTTTTTGTAGAACGAATTATCCTTCTCTTTGTGCCTTTTAACAATGGTATTGATGAGCTAACCACTAATTGATACTGTAAACTAAACGAAGTAAACGTTAATAACACTTTCAGCCAAAAGACGGCTTTAAGTACAAGGAAGGAAGGTTCACAATGTTCACATTAAGAAATACGACTTATCAGTTGACCTTTTGTATTTAAAACAGCAGTAGTGTCCGTAGAGCAGCGTAGGACGTGGACGACTAATAAAGTTGCAACTACTAATAAAAAGTTTTAATACCCATATCCCCTTCGTTTTATTTTTAACCTTGCTACTTTAACAATAGAGTCACTATTCGAGTAAAGTATTTATGAAATATGTCTTTTTCATTTCAAAGGATTTATGGCACGTGGCTAAACAATGCCTTTGTTGGACCGATGGGTTCTTAAGATAAGACCCGTTCTTCAAAAAGGATTACAAGTATAACCGAGTATCCAAATTGCGACTTCGAAGAACTTGTGCTTGTACACCCCGCGCCAAAAATACATACAGTAGGTAAGGTACCTACCTACCCGGGGTTAAATATTACACATCGGTCTTTGGAAAGAGACAATTGGCTGTATACGACAATTTCCGAATACTGGCGACCGTCTATCAATAATACTCTTTATGTCACACCTGGCCATAAAGCGGCAATTACCGCACGCTCCGCGCGCGGGAAATCCCACTTCCTGGCCAGGGGGTGGCATAACATTTTGTACTTAACACGGGCGGTAATAAAGAAAGCCTCTGATCGCATATTTATCTACCTGCGATCTGAGATATTCTTTGTATTACCGCCCTTGTTAAGTAATGTACTATTACATTCAATATAATACTGCACTTTACGGCCTTTATTAGTTTACGTCAAATCGATGACATGTAGAATTGGATATATGTATAGAGAGAGAGCTATGCAACTACATACTAGAAAAAGGATAGTCAATTAGGTATCAATTTGTATACCGTACAGATTCAGATTCATTTATTCACAATATACGATTACATTATAAATTACATGTCAATTAACAAGAATCTCTATTGTGATAGTCAAATAAAAATAAATACAAATAAAATCAATGAATACAATGAGTACAATTTGGAGGATTTGAACTATAATCTACATATTTAAATATTTCGACTAGGTACAGTCAAGGGCATCAATATATGTATACACTTTTTCACCTTATTCCATTGAAATAAGGTCCAAAAGTGTGTACATATTTATGCCCGTGACTGTAAAACTAACAAACGTCAAATAGGTCCTGTTGTGAACGACAACGCTCTACGAAGCCGAAATTAGCCGAGTCTCTTTCCAAAGGTCGAGGTGCAATATTTATCGCCGGGTACTTTTATTATTATTACTTTCAGAGCAGAAAGTGGCAAAATTACATCGAACTTTATCTTTTTACTGTCGGTTTCTACAGGCTTAACCTGTTGATTTGGGAATGGACACAGGAAACTAGAAATGGGCATCTATATGGGATATCAAAAATTAGGGATTTGGGAACTATTCCTGCTGATTCTCTAGAAAGAGTAGAAAGATTGCTCTCGCAATTTACTCACAAGAAAGATTTACCACAGATTATATAATAGTTGTATATACATCGACCATTATATAATTTTGAAATGCCATGCTCCAAAGAGCAGGTTGACACGAATAAAAAAACATAATAAAATATAATAGATAATTTATTAATTTAGAAGCATCTGTGACATCATTGGCAGGTGTAAATAATATATTGCTTATCTTTATTGCCCACGTTCCTCGTAGGGTGATCACAGTCCGATCGTGTACTTACATACGAAGATATCTAAATATTCTAAACAAATTCACTCATTAGTGAAAGACAAATTAGTCTAAAGCAAGCGCGACCATCGGGCATCGGAAAATATTTTCCTATATTAAGGTGTCGAGCCAAGTTAATGTTAAACACTGGTCTACAGGACGCATTAGACTGCCTTTCCACCGAGGCGGAGCGGAGCGGACACGGGCAAAAGTGACCAATCAAATAAATCGATTAAGTCGAAGAGGACAGTACGGCTAGCACATAGGCGCGCGAGCTATCTCGTCGCGAGGATGACTAACCGTCTTTTTAAGGGTTCCGTACCTAAAGGGTAAAACGGGACCCTATTACTAAGACTCCGCTGTCCGTCCGTCTGTCACCAGGCTGTATCTCATGGCCCGTGATAGTTAGACAGTTGAAATTTTCAGTGGCAAGTCAGCCTCGACACGAAAGTAGAAGAAGAAGCCTCTTTGATGAACCAATTATCCATAGCTAAATCCTTATCATGATGAATCGGCAAATTTAAATCCTTTCAACGAGTACGTGTCATGAACTTCGTGACTCTCGCCCGCCCCCTCTGTGTGGCTTAAGCTTAATGATTGCTAACTCTTGTGGAGTTCATAACAGCTTTTTGCTTGTACAATAGTTACATGTGAACGATGTCAGAGTAACCGTCAACTGAGCCAGACAGGCAGACATATACTTGTCTGACGTGACTTATCGTGACGCAAAAGATCGATTCAGTGTCATTTAGTACGATTAGATTCACATTGATCTCACACGGATAGCAGAAGATGGCGCGCGAGCTATCTCGCCGTGAGATAGACTATCCGTCTCTTTTTAACTAGTAGGTACACGCAGAAACTAACGCGTAGCTTATCTCGTGGCGAGATAAATCGTGCATCTTATGTTAACCGTGCTGAATTCAGCAAGGTGTAACAGCTACTTTAACAAGTTCACTGACAGATTTATATCTTGAATATAGCCGAGAAACCGATGAAGCGACCTATATACCGACAGCCCGCTTAGCTGGTGCTAGCGGGCTATACGGAACCTGAGAAAAGTTACGCAGCGCCCGCTAAGCGGGTCCTGGCAGTGTTAAGGTTTTATATCGCTCACTAACTCTAAGCTTATAGGTAGGTTTGACGTTGTTGGTGTTGGACTGTGGACTGAGAGTTATCATAAGTGACCGATATGGTTAAAAAATATAAATAAAAGAATTTCACAGTCGACGTGAATTATATAATACGTCTGACTCTATAATAAGATACTTGTTAGTACAATATTATAATACTATAAGTATACAAGATCTTGAGCAGTAAATTTGTATTATAATAAGATTAATATATGATGATATAGATAGTATATTTAGTTTTAGGGTTGAAATAAATAAATACAAAACAAATGTCTTTTGTTTCTTGTATAATATCCATGAAAATATTGCTTTGACTTACAATACATATATAGTGTAGATACAATAAACACTCCCTAGGTGTAGTGTACGGTTAAAATATGTACGAGCACACTTTCCACGTACTTTTTTTTCATAAACTATTTATAAAGAACCGTTATGAAAATAACTACATTTAAAACGAGATATTTTTAATAGTTAAGTTCGGAAAGTAAATAACTGCCAACGAGTGGCGGTAAACCAAAATATGAGCCATTAGCGAGTGTTTTTTACTGACTTAAAAGCAGCACTTTCTATGCCCATATACTGTCCTCCAGAAAATGAACTTTCTGAGCATATGCATTATAAACCTTATATTTTCTGTTCTTGTGTGAATGTTTAGTCATAACATAAATTAACTTTATATAAACCGATACTACGAATTTACTTCATAATATTGTATGACTTATCATTTGATACGGTCATGTCCCTTAATAGGAAAATGTTCGATGCACCAGCTCATAAGTAAGGCACCTAGAACTAAAACTCACTCAATACTAATACAACACTCGTTTACATCGCGGGAGAACATAATATATTATTAGTTGCCAAAAACATTTTTTCACTAATGTATTTTAAAATTGATACTGGCTTATTGCCACTGTCTTTTTTGCACGAACTTATATTTAGGTAATCTCAAATACCTAACTAACAATTATATAACTTACATGCCAATGGCAAGATCGATTAAATCTAGGATCTTCAATAGACCGATATTTCGGTCACAATTAGAAAACAATACACGCAAACTATAAATTAAATAAGACTTAACTACTAATCAAAAGGAAAACATCGATTATACGATAATACTTAAATTATTACTAGATAGGTACATGTATTTGTGGACCTTATGTGTAATGAGAAACAACTTTAAACTAAATACACCTAAGCTAAATCTTTGATCATCTTAGATACCGAAATTGTTACTGGGAACACATTTTCAATTTTAACTAAATATTTTTGAGTTTAAAAATCGATAAAATCGTACCTATTAAGAATAGGTTTATGCATAAAATAATACGCCTTTAGAATTGAACTAGGGTAGCATGGTGTTGGCATGGCATACCTACTACGTGCGGTCGAATCTACGTCTATCTACGTCGGTCGTGACACTTGCCCGGTCGAAATCTGGTGCGGACCCGCAGGCATCTTCACTGATCCTTTTACCCTGGTATGTTTACAAATCCTGAAAAAAAAAATGCAACTATGTTACAATTTTAAAGTGGGATAAGCTAATATTGCAAGAAATTAAGGCTGGGTCGAGTTTTTTTAAACCATCTAAGACATAGAATATAGTGTCTTAAATTCTAAAAAAAATATATAAATTATATAAGGATCTTGTCTAGTCAAAATCGCAGTCAGTTACATGACCCGATGAATTTCACTTGATAGAAAAAAATCGCAGATTCCCCTTTTTGGAATGTTTTTTCAATATTACGGCTATATTACTGATATTTTACATTTAATTTTTGTACTCAATTAAAGATCCTAAATAGTAATAGTAAAATTCGCAGGGTTTGCTTTGATAAAATGATTGTCTTAATGGCTATAGCTAAATATTCACGAAAACTGCGCAGAGCTTCCGTAGAGAGCGGGATGGTTAATTGCAAACTCACGCGTGTTAGAGCGGGACATTTGCATTGGGGATACCTCGCCTTAAAAGGGAACCTCTGTTGATTATGGTATCTACAACAATAACTTTCGGTGGGGCTGTTATTCCCAGACAGAAGTTATCGCATATCTTTTGTCAATCATTATGCCAATAACATAACGCATTATTTAGTACCGACAAACCCATTTTGTTTGCCACAAACACGCTGCCGGTGGTATTCCACTTACCCAATTTTTTTGTCCAATATAAGAAATTGGATGACTTGGAAGGGACAACGATGTTTGATCAAATATATAATGACAATAAATTAAATATGACTACGAACGAAAAAATAAACTTGGACATCGGATAAAATAGGAGCATAGCAAAAGCTAACGCAATAGTTTGCACTAAAGTTCAATATCAATGACACCAACTTGTAATGCGACAAAACATATTTGACGTGAGTTGCTGAGTTAATCTTTGTTTACAGAACACACAAGGTATTTTAAGCTTTAAAGAAGCTAGGCTTAGATTGCAATTCAAAAGTACATGTACGATTTGTGACCATTGGACATAAAAATGCTATTATTGCAGTATTAATCCTGATTGCTTAAAATTTTATGGCTCTTTGGCTTTAGACCACCGGACACACCATACAAGCTTTGCGTATGTGCACAAATATTTATTCATTGATTTCAAATACTAACCCGATAATCAGGAGTTCAGAAGCGAGGAAGCGGCCGACCCGAGGCGGCTATCGGCTCAGATTGCTAACATATAGGCTCTTGAGCTCGGTCTTGGGCATGTTCTCGAAGAGTGCGGCGCGATTCTGGCCCTCGCCCTTCTTCACCCAGTGTCCGTATACTCGGAAGGCACAGCCGTCTATCACCTGGAACACAGTAAGAACACAGAATAAGTAATAGCACTACGTTTACCAATTTACAACCCTAAATTATAATAGATGAATAAGAAACTTTGACCACAACAACACCAAGCGAATGACGTCCGGTAGCAATGCGCGGCAGCCACTGAAATCACTAAATAGACCACCTACTACGGATGTACTTGCAGCGGCGCGGCGAACTGACGGAGTGAGACCCCCTGGTAAGAGGTAGTTTAGAAACGATTTCGAATGATACTTCTTCCATATCATCCGAGGCTTCCGTTGGGTAGAGCCCAATAATACGACTGTCTGGATCTCATTTAGAATCTCAATACATGATTCAGTCCTTCATAAAGAGCTGAAAACCATTCATGATACCTATTGGGCTATTTCGGGGTTTAAAAAATACCGGTTTCGTTCCCGTGCGGGAAAATCGACACTGGAAACTGATCCTGTCTACGCTAGTGTACACTCGTTTTTGAGCGAGATGCACTTTTATTAGCCGCATCAGTTAGAGCTCATTGAAGTTGCATTGTATCAAATGTGACTCCTCCACAGCCCTGCACCCCTAGTACATACCTTTCTCAGCACGCGCATGGTGTAGGGGTCGCTGAGCGCAGCGTGCAGCGACACGGCGCGCGCGGCGGTGTGCGGCAGCCGGCGCAGGCGCACCGCGGCGCGCACCGCCATCAGCGCAACGCGCAATTTCGCGCGTGCGTTGAAGCTGCCTTGCTTTTTCGCCTATAAATTGACAAGGACAGCGTTAGTATACCCACAATAGACGTTCGGAGATTGCAGTAAAAGTTAGTTTCAGAATCATCGCCGTTGTAATCCGTGATTGTTGTTGTCCATGTCACCACACATTTGTGTGAATATCAAAATAAAAAAAAATAGTTACAAGAAAACAGACGTATAATTTCGTGTTAAAAATAGCAAAAATAATTTAATATTTTCAAAGTACTTCGCGACTATTGTTTAGGTCACGGAAGAATAATTTATGTTTACTTGCATATTCTAAATTATTTTTAAATGTCGTGCCATTTAAAAAAATATACATGTAAAAAAGTATAACACCATCGACTTTTATCATTATAATATAACACCAAAACCGTACTATCCATTGAATTGCTGTTGTGAACAATCGGGCACAGACGTATTCCGTTATTGGCTACAATTACTCGGTGCTTCGCTCATACAACCAATTTAAGACGTCTTTAATATATACGTTACTTACATTTTATTTTAACTGTCAAAAAAAGAGAGTCAAAATAATACTACCATGCTCAACGCAAACATGCATGCATGCAATTTATTTACAGAAGCGGAGAAAGCGTAATATGTATGTAATCTTAAGTGTTCATACTTTCTTTATACAACTTACCTTCTGAGAGTGGCGTATAATGTGTTAGTCAACTAATGAAATGTAAAAATTGTGATGTAAACGTGACAGTTCATGTGTGTGTAGGAGTTTCGCATACCTATTCCATTTTAGATTTTTAGTGTAAAAATCAAAATCTGCTAGTAATAGTACAAAACGGGATGTTAGAAGGCATTTGTATCGATTTAACTTTAGATGCGATATATTGGCAATATTACCATAGATTCAAATCTTTCTTTAATCAGTTAGTGTACAGTCGTCGTCGATGTAATCAATCGCATCGTGTGAAGATTTTTTTGTCTTTACTTTAGACTGCACTTAGCGGGTAATATACCGCTGCGATAAAATGTTCGCTGCGTTTAATCGCTTGCGTAAAGATAGCTTGATTTACCTACAGTGCCTAATACAATACTTTACAGATGTAGTGCAAAATGATTTACCTTCGTACTTTATCGGAAAAGTTCGTATTTATTGCTCTCGCAATTAGCTTCAGTACCCATCTTACAGCCGTAGGGGTAACTTTGACACTAAACAATAAAGTTCCATAATATTGGATATGAAAACGTCACTCATTTAATACAATCATTGATTGAAAGTTCGAGTGCCATCGTATTCCGATTGAGATCCGAGTTTTCCCGAAAGAAAATCATTTTGCAATACATCTGTACGCACTACCGCGCAACTGCGTGTATAATCCTTCATACTCTTCCAATCGATACAAATACCATTTCAACTGTACTTCATCTAGTAGCTCTAGTATAAGTTTTTTCCAAACAAAACACAAACGAGCGCGTTTGCGTTTAGTCTCATTTTGTAAGGCAACGCGTACGCGAGCAGCGCCTCTGGTGGACTTGGGTAGTAACAATTTTTTGCCATTTAAATTGAGACTAAACGAAACGTGTTTGTTTGTGTTTTGTTTCGAAAAAACTTAATACTAGAGGTAGTGAGCTATGGTTTTTTTCCCAGCTTGAATTAATTTGTAGAACAATTTAGGTGATGTAGTGTCAGAATGCAAACCACACAAGTGTTTACCATAGCGATGAGTTCGATGCGGGACATCCGGCGACTGGCGCTGGACAGCGACTTCTTCAGCGGCGTCATGTCCTGGTCCCATAGCTACCAGGGCCGAAGAACATCCATGTAGTGCAATTAACATGTAGGCTTCTATGCTTTTAAATTATGCGTTCCTAGTCCTTGATTATTGTAAAATTTCTATGTAAATTTACTTCCAACTTTAGTAAGTATGTAATTGAAAAAAATCACAGTATGATAACGATTCTGGGAAGAGCCTTGTCATCGGGATGTTTTGGTATATACCTATCCCCTTATTCATTAAACTTGGCAAGATTGCTAACTAAAATGTATTTTGTCCCTTTCTCACCAATATAAAAGTCAAAGTGACATTTAAGGACAAACGAATTTAGAGGCTAAGCGTCCATTAAACCTGTGAAAATTGAACCTATTGAAAATTTTGAATAAGGGGGCCATTGTATTGAAATTTTATTAATATTATTTGCACGTAAGCAATAAACGACAAATTAGTCCAGTCAAAAAGAAAAATTATTGTCATATTACTTGAACTTGAACTAGGCTGTACAATATAGAAATAAATTAACGCTAAATTAATTAAATTAAAATAACCATGAACTCGTGTATTAATGAGACTTATTATCATCATTCGATAACATTACGATGATATAAATATTGGCACGTGTAAAAAATGGCAATGTCAACCGAGACTAGTTAGGCAAATATTATTTTTATCTTAAGTTCATTTCAACTTGTGTCAAGCTTTTATCTGATATCATGATATGGCATCAAATTTACAAACAGAAAGTTCGGATCGGACGGACAACGCAGTCATGTCTGCATGTTCTTAAATTTTGGGGAGACCGTGGGAACTGAATATAAATGTCTGAAACTTGCTCAGTTAGTTATGTTACTAACTTGCAAAACGAAAATAATGTCACATTTTCTGCAGCGGTGATTATAATTATATATGTACTCGTATTCTAATTAAAGAAATGCGACAAGTACAATTAAACCCTGCGGTGTAATGAGGGCTACCGCGTATGAATTCGCCGCTTGAGGCGCTAGTGTAGCGTGAGGTCTCCGAAATGTCAAATGTGGGGGCGCTAGGCGGGTTCATATCTAATTAGAATAATATGGCGGCTATTTCGCAATACCTGAGATTGATTATGGCCAATATGAGTTACGGGGTCAATGAATGTCAGTGCTTTGAGACAGTTTTCTCTTTTGGAAACTTATATCCTTCTTTTTTTCGAACAAAACGGGCCGTTCGATATTTTTACGGTATGGTTTAAAGATAATAAAAACTATTTAAATGTAAACTTTGTTTTTACGCTGTTAATAAATACAAATACAAATGCGTTTATTTTCCCTTTAAATTAAAACCTTTTACTACCTTTTACAAACTTTAACAGGTGGACCTTACTCGACAGTCTCATTAAAATCGTATGAATGTTCTCGCGCCATGTACCTAAATGGGCCTTTATTCCCAGTATCGTCACTCTATGTGTAATTTCAATTTTAATAGAAATAGAAACGCACAATGCAAATCTAAAAAACTAAAAAGGTGCAGCGATAAGCATAGTAGTGCCGCATACACAGTAAGAAGTGTACGTAGATCGGTTTAGGCAAGCGAAAAGAAATTTAGATTATTTAGATTACTTGGATGCAGTCAGTGTAAAATAATATAAATAATAAGAAACAGAAGTCATTGCAAAGCAATCTAATGTTTACTCTAAAATCAAGTTTTTTACAGAATGTCGGATCTTTAAAGATATGTATTAGAGTACTAGGGAAAAATGAGGCAGTAAGAGTCCTTACCATCGTATTGAAGAAAGGATGGCTGAGAGCGTCTTCGAGGGGCAACCTCTGACTGGGCTCTACTACCAACAACCTCCTTATAAGGTCCTTAGGGTCATCTGGAAATTGTAAATGATTCATTAAAACGTGAAAAAATTAGTAGAAGAAGGTCTATGAACCTCAATCACATACCAAATAATTATTTAAAACTATTTCATCGCGTCATCAGTGTCATGAGCTTGACAATATTTGGACAAGGTTTGTGACCTACTAGTACGAGTAAGTTTTGAGGAAATGATTGTAATCGTCAATTACCAGAATAATTAGATTATTAAGTTAGTCCGCAATAGATTTCTAAAAATACATACATAAGAAATACATCATCATCTCGTGTTACATTCGGAGAAATAGTTTGTAACATGTTTTTTTAAATCTCTCTTTTCCTTATTTTAAAACGATCTCGTCTATTCAGGGTTATCTTAACAATTAAATTCTGCTTTCCATGAGTTACCTACCGTGAAATTTTTCTACATAAAAAAGAGAGACGTGGACCAGGGTAACATAAGATCAGGTACCTGATATATCGGCCCACTCGGGGCTCGTGAACGAGTATTTCCCCTCCATGATGTTCCGCAACATCACCATCTGCTTCCGATGCCAGAAAGGCGGGCAGCCCACTAACCTAAAATGAATAATAATTGTAAAATTTGCTAGAATTACCACGCCAGACACCAACAAACAGTTTACACTACCATCAGGCGGCCTATGTCTTTGCCTATTTCTTTTTCACCAATAAGATAATGAGAGATTTCAGTGTAATAAATGTTTTAATGCTTGGCTGGTCATCTATTGATGAATTATAGTTATTCGTAATTCTAAGTATAAGTATTATTTATATACTCTGCCAATATTTTGTATTTTTCTAATATCAATCAACCAATATCGAAAATATGGCTTCAAAGAATATCTTCGTTGTTTACTAGTTCCAGACAGAAAATAGCTGTAATAATTACGTGTAAATCTAAGTACCTATTTTACAGCTCATTATTTACATATTATGACTAACTCTAATCTTGATAACCAGAAGTTACTTAATCGGCCGTCATATCATAATTATCATTTTTGATTCACTTAATTACGGACGTGAAGTCTAATTAAGCGTTTAATCGAAGTTTTAATAAACAAACATGAGGTCATACCAGTATCTAGTATCTAGCAGTGGCGGAGCGTCCATACAACTCGATTCCCACCGGCTTGCCTAATTTTCAGACAGTACAGTGCTTGTAGGTACTACAGCTCATGAAGTATAAGTAATGCTAAATATTTCCAACTTCCCTAACAATATTTTTGACGCGCCGCCACTGATCTACAGCGAAAGGTTTACTATTTGTCATACATACATAACATTTTTACTCAAATGATTTTTGCTCGTGTTAATATTTTTTTCTAACCTAATAGGTGCTATACGTTGGTTTCTTTTTTTTAGTTTTGCCCAGATAACGGTTCCGTCTTTCGGAAAAATTAAACTTACGTATGAGAAATGTAAAATGGCGAAATTCACCCATATGAAATGACACCATAGTGAAATGAACATTCATTTGTATACTTACAATGTGAACATTATGACTCCACACGCCCAACTGTAAAGTACAAATATGCATTATTATTTTTCTAGGCTTTAATAAATAACGTTATAACTTATAATATACTCGTACGTCTACAAAATCACAAACAGGGAGAAAAACATTTAAACTTTTTACACGACGTTCTTTATCTTGTTGTTATGGCCACCTTCTGTCTCCATCATCAGATCAGCGCGATGGTACCATAATTTTGCATTTTCACCGAACTTACATCAGTACATGCTAATTTCAGCTCAATCGTAAACCGGCAAGTGATTGACAAAAGGATTGTAAATCAGGGGAAATAATTCGTGTAGTTGTGAAAATTGGTAAAGTTATACCTTGCGGTATCCAAATGAACATACTAAAAGTCCTCAAGGGTGGGGGGTGTGCTGGGGGTGTAGGGGGGAATTAAATCACATCTTCGTCGTAATTTTCTCAGATTATTGCAAATTTTCAAGAAATGTTGCATGCGAACAGCACAAGTTAAATGAAAACTTTGGAGCATGCATAGCACGCGCTCTATTCTAGCATGATCAATTGATCATCTTTATCGGCACCCAGGCCGTGCATGAGTTAAGCCGAAGCGACAAGAAACCAGGCGAGATATAACAGGCCTGGTGCCTAGGTATAACTCGTATGATATTTTCAGAGTGCGAAGCTTTAGAACACACCCTCGATACTTTTAGCACATTGTAATCTAACATGTGTTCATTAAATCGGTATCTCAGTTCAAAAGGTCTGTCATGAGGAATCGAACCGTCGAAAAGACAACGCGTCATCATTTCCGATAAACGCTTACAGATAATAAAGGTTATGCAACGCATATCGATAAACTAATTAAAATTAACTAGTAATGTTTCAGAGAAAATTCTCGTGTGCTGATAAGGGCAATCTAATCACACATGATTAGTTTAGAAGTAGTACAGGAGACACAACTTGTTGATAAGTCGCGTATTGCGTTGTACTCCTGTATCTTGTGTGCTTTGTAGGTATATTAAAATGTAATTTTTGTAAAGGAAAATAACACATGACTTGTCCTAATCCTAACGTTGCGAGGGTTTTACTTTGGAAACAATCCATCAATCATCTCAAACAAAGTCATTAATTTGTCAATTTCGGACTGGTGTAGATACAAGGATTCTTTAGTAAGAAAACTAACGGTGTGTGAACCTTGAGGGATCTATGGAACACCCCAACATCATAGGCACGCGTATGTTGCTTTCGGAAAGCAGTCTATATGTGGTAATGTTGAAAGGAAAATATGGAAATGCCTACTACTAATAATCGTCGGTTTTTTTTCTGGCAATTGATTAAAAATTGACATTGAAAGGTATTGCTCCGGGCGTTTCGGCTCACCTGACATCCGTGGCCGGGTCATTAGTCCTTAGAAATTCGGGGACCACTTTTGGATATTCTTTAGTGAGTAAGGATTACCATTCATAACAAAATAATCCACAAAAACCTTGCCACGTCGTCAATGATGCGGCGACGGAAGTCAGGTGAACCAGAACCCCCTATTATTCATAAACATCCATCAAACCTATATTAGTTACCATGCCGCTAAAGTTCGTTTGTCCTTATCTGTCACTTTGACATTTACGTTTGTGAGAAAGGGACAAACAACATTTTAGTTAGCAGAGGTTTGTTAAGTTTTATGAATAGGTAAGGGGGTAATACTTTAGGACTCACATGTCGACCTCCATCCCGTATCCGGGCGCGTCCTCGAACATGTTCGCTTTCAGCGTCTCCGGCGCCAAGTAACCCGGCGTGCCGCACAGCTCTTAAACAAATAAATAATCATACAATCAAATAGCCAGGATGTCGCGGTAGACGGATACGTCTGGGAGGACATCATCAAAGGGGACACACGCGCACACACACACTCTTACACATACGTACTCACGCAAGCACAGCACACGCACACATATAGGTACACGTGGAACGAATTTCTGTAACATTTCATTTATTTTTTATAGGGTTCCGTGCCCGAAGGTACTCTGTCATTCACGCGTCCGTCCGTCCGTTAGTCGTCTGTCACACAGATTTACAGCGAAACGGTTGGAGCTACAGTCTTAAATATATTTTTTCTTTGTAATGCCCGCTCTACATGTTGGCCCAACGTCGGCCAATCTACGGGACGCAGCTATACGATAGAGGGAGCACGGTGTTTTACCATCTCCTTCTATCGTATAGCTGCGTCCCGCAGATTGGCCGACGTTGGGCCAACATGTAGAGCGGGCTTTACATTTCATTTGTAAATCGCTCTCGCAGACGTCCAAGACACGGGCTCAGCCTAGTTTGGAGTCTGACGGATAACCTCTGTATGTCGATATGCCATTATGAATAAACTATTTGTATTTGTAAACAAACATTGAACGTCGGCATCTTTCCGATCAAAGTCCCAGCAAGCTATCTGCACGGTTCCTTAAGATAGTACCTATAGGTCGATCGCTTAATGAGGGCTACCGTTTTTGTGCTCACCAGTTGACGCCACTGCACTCTCAGTCCAGCTGTCAAAGTTATTATGAGCGTAAAAACCAAATTTACATTGAAATCGTATTTCATACATTAAAACCGCACCGTAAATATTTTTATCAAACATCCCGTATTGTAGCGCTGTACCGTTTTGTTCGGAAAAAAGTATGACATAACTTTACCAACGATAAAATTGTCGAAAAGCACTGAAACTCGTTGACCCGTAACTCATATTTGCCATTATCAATCTCAGATATTGCAAAATAGTCACCATATTAATCTAATTAGAAAACCCGCCCCCAAACTATGAAATTTGACATTTCGGAGGACTGACGTCACACTAGCGCCTCTAGCGGCGAATTCATACGCAGTAACCCTCATTGAGAACGCGCGGAAAGGTAGTGGGAAGCAGTGACCCGCCGCCCGCTACCCGTCCGCTACCCTTTGACGTCTTCCCTCTTATCCCTGTATTGTTTCACCTGTTTTTTTAAATTGGCAAAGATCCTGATGGATGGACATCTTATCTGCAACGGCAGCCCGAAAGCCGAACAGCCCAAAAAGTGACCGAATAGTATTTTCAGTTTTTTTATGGGGTTTTACTTTTAATCTCCTTCATTATTTTCAGAATAATTAATACCTACGTAAAGCACTATTGAACATCAGTTCTACTATTTTTATTTGAATACCTTTTAAGTAGCGTGCCAGCAAAACACAATAAATTTTCTAATTATAATCTATGAATAAACTTGTTTTGTTTACATATTTAACTGCGTAATATCAACGTAACGATGCATAATATGAACAGCCAATTGCATCGTTCGATAGAAGAGGTGTGTCCGGGTCATAATCTCATAATTTTAGCGCAACACCAATATTTAGACAAGCCCATTCAACAAACCTTGACATATAATGTATTGATAATACTGCACAGTGCATGGGAATTATTGGCACAAAATCGGAAGCATTTAAGAGTCTATCTAGAGTTAAAAAAAGTGCCTCCTCTCTTGGTTGTAGCACAAATAAAGGCTCGGCACCAGTATTCTTTGTTAGTAACTTCATACTACAACGCACACTTATCCACTCCGTAGACAGAGCTATGCAAGTCTATAGAGGTGTCCCGCTCGCACTGCGGAAACCGTCCGGAAACCGCATCATTGTGACAACCGCCTTACCAAGCCTTTAAAAAAGGGAGGCACTTTCGTTACAGGTATTCTCTTCACTGTTCTGCATCCATTGAAAACAATAGACTGCGCTATTGTATGAACCAGATGTAATCTGAGATAAGCGCAAGCCTTAATCGGAGCGTGACCTGTCTGAGAAGTTAAATGAAACTTTAAAGTCGTTGCCAAAAGAGTTATTTTACAAAGCAGCCAATAGTGCATTCCAAATTAACCGGTAAAGATTATGGACCTGAAAATGGACTTTAGTTTTAAACAAAGTCTGGCCACCAAACGTGTCACAAAACTTTGTCATTGTGTATCAAAAATCTAAATTGCTTTTAATCATGTATATTATAAATTTATAATCAAATAACAATAAGCTATTTATACGAAGCATATCAAATATTGAGCACCCAAGCAAATTTGATATGAGTATGCAGTCACGCAGACCTAAGAATTATGACCTCATTTTTTCCAAACGAAATTTCTATTTGCGTTTACTCTACCTTGTTTACATAAGTCTGTATTTTGGCAATAGGATTAATTGTAGTTTTTTTTTAACCCACGGTTGATGTCTAAAAAACAAAACAATATTTTGTTTACTTGACGGGTAATCCCGTTACCGGTAGACAACGGGTCAATTCAGAAACCAAATTAAGCGCAACGTACACAAATACACATAGCCCTAAACTATGTAAGGTAAGGGAGCGTAACAGGCACATGAAACGTGGTTTTAAGATAAGATAAGATAAATCTAGAAATTTAGATGGGAAGAGGCCAAAAGTAATCCCTTAAGTTCCCTTACCTTAAGTTTTATTTTCTCAGATATAGATCGAATAAGACGTACATTCTTATTCCATCTCACCATAAGGCTCGCAGAAGAGTTTTCCATTTTTCACGGTCTTGCACTGGGAAGAACTGGTCCAAGCTGAGGCCAGTTGGGCCAACCTCTTTTTCCACCTCACCTTTATTTATTTTTTCATGAATTCAACTCACCAAACAACTTCTCTCCCTCTTTCAGGACCTTAGCGAAGCCGAAGTCCGTGATCTTGACGTTGAGCTGGTCATCCAGCAAGATGTTCTCTGGCTTCAGGTCCCGGTGAACGATGCTCTTACTGTGTACGTAACGCACTCCTTCTAGCACTTGTCTGAAACAAACGGGTTTCATTAACTGTTATTGCTTATGGATAAACTAAGGCAATAAGACTCAAATGGCCTTAGGGAAGGGTCTTGCGCTATTGGAAAACTTAGAAATTGGGTGAAAATAAAGTCATGATTAACTCTCGTTGATTTGAATGTGGCACGTACTCGTGAAACAGGACTTATGTCACCTCTCTAGAAGATCTCACGGATCGAAATAATTACCAAACGATATATAAATAAATAGTTACACACTGACATTGTTAGGACCAGGAAATTAACGTTTCTTTAAATAGTAAAAAAAAAGTAACAATTCAATAGGTTTATGTATGCAGTCACTGGACCCCAATCGGTACTAGAAGCTTGCCCTCTCGTTCTTGGGAAGAGGCCCAAGTTGTGCTGTAATATGGTAATTGATGATGAATTGTCAAAATGAAGTCAATATTTAATTACCGATTTATCACGACTCACCTTAAATAATATTTTATCATAATATCTACAACTACATTGCAACAAGTCATAAACTGAACGCACTCCACTGTTTCCTTACGAGACGCCATCTTCTCTTGAACATCCTGTTTACACACACTCAAAGCCATAATAGTTTTTTATTAACAAACTGAAACTTTCATATAAACTTGCAAATTGTATAACCCAAGTACTAGGAGCACAGAGCGGCGTGAGAGTTAGCTCGCGACTGGGTCAAACAAGCGCGTATATTGTACGCGAATCCCGTCATTTATCACGACTACGCAGCACTCGAGGGCACATTAACTTAAAAGCGTACTTAGATACATTTATATACATGTCAGTTAGTGTAACTCTTATAGACTATGATACAAAGTTCAAGTTATATGTACGTTACTTAAAAAATAAGTAATAAAATAATTACCTCATGATATATCTTGTCTTCTTTTCAGAGAGTGTGACAACAGACGTCAAGTAATCAAACAGTTCGCCATTCTTGCACAATTCAAAAACTAAGAATATGAATGTCTCTGATTCAAAGACATCTTGTAATTCAACTGAAACAAAAAATAAAAGCATGGGTAAACAATAACTTTTGTTACAAATATTTATAACACTAACTATAAAGAACTAGATCATTCTCCTCACTCCTCAGTCTCCTTATCAGACATTGTTGTCTGGACACACCTCCCTTATTTGGGTGAATTATCTATGTTGATGTAATTTAAATTATTTTTTTCACATTTCATGTAATGAAAACGAATTGTTTATATTAAAAAGTTTGGAAACCAAGGGAATCTCAATAAGGACAACACTCACACAGTGATAGACGGGATTAAGATGCTTTTTCACCGGCGAGACGAGTGAGAACATGATAATCATAGGATCACTTAATAAATGGTAAAATTTTAATAAACGATAAAATTAACAGAGGTTTATTTATAACTGACTTTTTCAAAGGAAAACATCGTGAGGGAACCTGCAACATATCCCTATCACCTGAGACATATGTGCAGAATGAAATTAGAGAGTACATAGTCAGTGGCGGATTTACATATTTGCCACCCCTAGGCTGTTCAAATTTTGCCGCCCCTGCTGACCTCCACAATTCAATACCCTAGTTCACAAACCTATTTATACTTTTTCGTCGTACAAAAACGACTGTTTTTTGAAAAACTAAATTGTAAATGGTCGCTGAAAGCTGAATTTTGGCATGTGAGGAGAATAGGAGATATGGATCCTCTGATAATAAAAAAAAAATAAGTATCCAAAAAAACGGCGGCCGTCAGAGACAAAACAATTTTCGAGTATTTTTTGCGAAGGCGAGCTTCAGGCCGCGAGCTGCGAGGCCGCAGGCCGAAGGCTCGGGAGCCTCCATTCGAGAGGCTATGCTAACTCTCCTCCTCAAGTAAATTTTGAGAGGCCGAAGGCTCAGGAAGGTGTTGCCCAACTATTCATATGCCCCATGTATCTTACAAGCTAGGAAACCTGAAGGCCAGCGCCGGATCTAGAAATTTTTAGAGGAGGGACAAAAACTACAAAATTCCGCCGCCGTCTGCATGAAAACGCGAGCGCAGCGAGCACGAAAATTTTCGAACATCTTGATGCAGATGCGGAATAAACTTCATACGCATCAAAACATAACAAATCTAGAAGAAAACGCGAGCGCAGCGAGCGCGAAATTTTTTGTCCTGTCAAGTTTTTTCTCCTGAATTTTTTGTCCTGTCAAGACGTATTTTGGCCTGTCAAGAAGTTCGAATTTGCCGCCCCCTAAACTTGCCGCCCGGGGCATGGGCCCCGGCTTGCCCCCCCTAGATCCGGCTCTGCTGAAGGCCGAAGGCCCGAAGCGTCCCATCAGATCGCGCTCTCCATGCAACCCAAAGAATCCGACGGGGTGCTTGCGCCCCGCGTATGGGGCAAAAAAGTAGTTTTTTTTTTTTTTTCGCCAAAATTTGCCGCCCCCTAAAATCTGCCGCCCTTCAGCCTACTCAGCCTTGGGGTGAATCCGCCACTGTACATAGTATAAAAAAAGTTTTAATACATTTGCAAGCTCTCTCCATACAAACTTTGTGCAGGATTTTCTTGGTTTGTGTTTGCAAAAGTTATGATTTTTGGTCAGTATGCTTATTTTTCTGTTAGCTATTTCGTGATGTATTTTTTTTTCATAGATATTATTTTTAATTCTTTTGAAATATTTTATAATTTCCACATCACTCTTCGCATATCTAATATTTACATCCAAAAAAAATATTACATTCCTTAGTGCCAAAACCTACTAATAAAACATGCACAGAGTTTGTATGAAGAATGCCTTGCCCACCCCTGCGCCTTAAGAACTTTTAACCTGTTACCAGTATTTCGAAAGTGTGACAGTGATTTTGTACCTAGTGTTTACCAACATAGGGTACAATGGGTATATATCACTGTATTACATTGGAGACACTGGCAGGTAATGTACCAATCATGCTGATTTTAAGAAATTCCTGGTTCTTTATTCCTGCTCCACACCTAGCCTTCCTAGTGTTCAGTCCACTTTTATGGTACTTTTGTATGAGATGCTTTTTTTTTGCAGAAAGTGTATGTTATGTTATATTGATTGTGTGTTACAACAACTCACTCACTAATATATGGGTGCCCCGCAACCATCCTAAGAATCTGTATCTCCTGCTTAGTGGCGTCCCGCATTGTGTGGGTGTCCACTCCGTCCATGGACTCCTGGCTTAGGTCAATGATCTTGGCGGCATACTCGCGTCCCGTCTCCTTCTCTATACACCTTCGGACGGTTGAACTGATACCCCTGTATGCAACATAAAAATAAATAAATTGTGTATGACAACTTTAGAATAAAATAGAATAAACATTCAGTCGCACTTACAATGTATACAGTAATAACAAAACAAAGAGAAAAAATTAAAAACGGAAGTGTTGCCACAAAATGGTCCAGACTCAGCATGGTGCCAACACTGCCAACCTAACAGGTCAACGCTGGTTTTAGCTAATCAACATCAAGTTTATAATTGATTAATTGGTCACACATCAAAACTACAATTTTGCAAGTTCAAGTTCAAGTTCAAAGTGCTTTATTGTAAAACATAGGTATAACTGAATACAGGGTTGTTAAAATACATATAACAAATCCAAGGTACAAATCAGGTGAATATTTTTTTTATATTACTTTTATTTATTTTTTCATTGTATACCTAGTCACTACTGTCTGTTTTGATTAATTGAAGGCACCATATGATTTGTTTGAGCCATTGGTGGCGATCAGCCTTAGATAGTGAGATGGGAAAGGTCATTGTCACAGGTCACAAGCAATTTGCGCTTAACATGCCTTGCATAAATATATATAGTAGAATCCGGATACAACACCAGCGGCAACACCCAGCCACTGTCACTATTAAAGTTAGGGTGTCAACCTATTTCAATCACCCTAACTTTAAATGTGACGTGGCTCTAGGTAAAAATGTCGCTCAAAGTGACAATTAACATGTGAGTTTTAACCGTTTAGTAAAATAAAGTTATAAAATTTATTGAAAAACAAATTTAGAAAAATTAAATTTGCTGCAAACCCCTAAGAGATTTAGTTGGTTTAGTCACTCCATCATCATAGGCTATTATTTATACACACATAATATTCTACAACAATTTGTTATTCATTTTGTGGGAATTATTTAAAGAGTTGCAAGTGGCCAGCCTTGGTGTTAAAACATTTTTCTGTACCCTTTGAGCCTCTAACTAATCATAGGCACAGTTATATGGACCACAATCTGAGTTTGTTGATAACTTAGTACATCATGAAGTTGATGAAGTCATCCTATTGATATATTTAAATTCTATGTAGAAATGAATTGTACTGGGTTGCTACTAAATTTAAAGTACCAGAAATTCTCCTACTGCCCAAGGTTTTTAAATTGTCAACTTTTCAAACCACTGGCAATAATCTGAGCATCAAATAAATTGAATCAAATTGAAAACAGCGAGGTGTCCTTGAAAGCGGGTGATAACAGATTATAGTCAGTTTCATTCGAAAATCGATGCGGATCGCGGCAATGTTAGGTTTCATCCTCAAGGTCAAACAGAAAACTTGACTTATGAGTAATGTCTTGCTTTTGTATAACAACATCGAGTGTTTGTCCGTTTCCCTGTTCCGCTAGCCGCTCTTGGCAGCCTCACAACTTAAAAGAAATTCAACGTTCCTGGTGATTGACACTTGCCGTACCAAATATAGATCTCACCTGCCTATGATTTCCTTGGGCTCGTATTTTGCGTAGAACTCCTTCGCCGCATCCTTGTCGGGCAAATCGTCGTCTTCTTCCTTCGCCATGCTGTTCACTGTTGCTGTTATACTTTTTTTTATCTACTAATTAGGCGTAATTAACTAGTCCGCAATGACGAAAGGTTATTGTGACTATTGTGAGCAGCTGACAGCATTCACAGAAACTTAGAATAAATTATACTGGTTACATAAGACTAATAACAATTATGTGAAAATAAATTAATATTCAATTAAGTAAGGGTAAAATCAACACGAAATCAATAAAAAATATTGTTTATTTCACGAATAATCCGTAAAATTAAATAATATTGACTACCGTCCTAAATTGAAACTTGAAAGATGGATAGGACAAGGACAATAGATAAGATAAAATATATTAGGAGCGTTTAGAAGCTAGTTACAAGACCATAAAAGTCATTAACTTTTTTGGTGAATACTTTCTTGTACGGTGATTATTTCAATTGTTTTGAAAGAAGAAAAGATTGATGTTGACTAATTTATTGTTTTTCACAGATGTTTTAAATTGTCAATGATAAAGGATACAAATATACAAATTTTAATGTGCACTGACATTCGAAAGCTATCTTTGTAAATGCTTTATTTTTTTAATAGCTTCAAGACTTTGACACTATAGTTCAGCCATATCACGTCAGATATTAATATTAAAATATATAAATATTCATAAATGCATACCGATTGATAAAGAAAATAAAGCTATTTCAAACTGTATTTTTTATTTATTTCAAGTAATAAAAAATATATCAACAGCTGATTGGTAGTCTATAGTCGCGTCTGTTTATTATGGTTTGTGTTGTATCTCTTTTTCTCTCAATATGTTATGTTTCCGTCTCTCTCTCTCGTGTTTTCGCTTATTGTTCCGTCCGTCTGTGCGATGGTCTTCATTTTGATAAAGTTACGAAAATTTCGCTTCTTTCTGTTTTACCCTGTGTTTCGTTTTTGTGTACTTTAACACCAAGACTTGGATTACTGTGCTACATCGCGGGACGGAGCTAAAATAAGCAGGTAAGCAGCTATTACGCATTGAATTTGGCTCTTACCAAGTGACATTATACATCTTTTTGACAACCTTGAGCTATTGGAATGAAATAGGGTATCAATCCAAGTGGATTTTATTTTCTTTGTTTCATTTTCGTCATCTATATGCTGTCTGTTACAAGTTTGACGCGTTTTTAACCACTATTTAGAGTTTGTATGGCTTACAACTTTCTCAAACTACCAGTGTGAACCTACAGCTGATGTTCAGCTACCCACCAAGGGATATGAAACAATTTCCAGTTGTGTTAGGTTTCCCACGACTGCCACTAGCTTTTCTAGAGTTTCAAATCGATGTAGGTTTGAGTAAATACGGCAGTGCTGCATTGTCAATGCAGTTTTATATTTGCATAGTCATTATTCAAAACAACTTAGGAATCCAATTGCGGTTATCTTTATTATACTAAAGATGTTAATGTTATGTCATTTTCTTATCGATTATTTAGTAGTAATCCTTAAAGAAGTAATATTTTGGATTAATTCAAACCGGGGAGTTTACAGTTTACTTAAGACATAGTGTTTAATATTATGCTGTTGTTATTCTTCATCCTGTTGAGATGACCTGGTTATTACAGTGCATTGAACTTTTCATTTCCATAGAAACATTTAATACTATACAAATGGCAAGATCATACAATAATGACAAAATATTTATGTTTTCGGATTTAGGTTAAGACATTTCTAAATGGTACCCTATAGAAAAAAACCTACAAATGGTATAGCTAAAAAACCAATAGACAAGAACGAATAGTATATTTTCCACCCTTACCACAATCTGTGGTGTGGTTACTGACCTAATTGGTTCATGGTTGTATCACCAATCATTATTTGTTATCAGAAGTTGTGGTGCAAGTAGGCATAGACATGATACATCTGGGTCATAAACACTTGCAAAAACAAAAGTCGTCTCTCCTGTGGTCAATAGTTAACGGCTTATGAGCATGTGACTTATGATTTTATTACATGGATTTATATAACCGGAGACGCCGTTTATGCGGGTTACTAGAACAATCCAAAATTAAACTTTTTAGCCCTTAACTTTTGATATGTCCACAGGAAAGACGCGAACCTAAATCTGTTTATGACCCATCTAGCGTAACATGTTGCCTCCAGGCGAAAAAAATATTTTGTTAAGTGCAAGGAGATCTCTGGTATCAGGAGATGGAGGGTAAATGATGCATTTTATAGGTTTGTTCTTATGTTTCATGATTCTTATGCTTATTACATTGTGTCATAAAGAATGATTTAATTATTTAACTGACTACTGAATAAAACATATTTAACCCTAAGATGTAGCTACATGCCAATTTTCAATTAAAACACTACTTCTCTACTTTAAGCCTAATGTCCTGTACTGTGTTCTTTTTGAGGTGTGCAATAAAGAGTATTTGTATTGTATTGTAAAACAGAAGGACCTTTTTTATGCAATGGCATTCTAAGGTTAAATTTTATAAAGGCAGAACCCATGTCATCAAATTTTAGTAACCAAGTTATGTTTTGACATTATTTACTTACAGTTAAAAGGTCAAACAGATGATCATAAAACTGAGCCTAAACTAACCACATCACTAAGCATAAGTTAAGAATCACCTTGATATTTAAAACAGTATTTTAATTATGGAGTAGAGAATAAGCATATGGATGTTTAAAAGAATTGTTAAAATGTTTGCATTGAAAAAAAAAATCACTAGTAGTAATTATGTGCATTTATTCATGTATCTATCTATCACAATGCTTCTAGACATCATGTTAAAAGTCTGTACAATTGATGTGGAACAGATGATAGGCAGTGATGTTGTAAACGGTTGTGTACGGTGACCTTGACGGGAGATAAAAACAAGATGCGCGACAGTTTGCGCGCCTGTCGACAGGTGGCGCTAGTAGTAATGTTGTAAGTTGTAACTTTGTAACTATATCTTATTAGTACATTACTTACCAAGGGCAATAAAACAAAGAATGTCTCAGATCGCAGGTATTTTACGCCCGAGCCGAAGGCAAGGGCGATAAATATGCGATCTGAGGCTTTCTTTATTATCGCCCGTGGTAAGTACAAAATTTTATGTCACCCCCTGGCCAGGAAGTGGGTTATTTCGCGCGCGGAGCGTGCGATAATAGCCACTTTATGGCCAGGTGTGACATAAATTATATTACTTGCACCTCAGAGCGGCCCAACATATCAATAGTAATCATTAATACCTGAACCAGATCAGATCACACAGTTCCATTCAAATTGGCTCAGCTTGAAGACGCAACTGATGAACTGACAGACCAACAATTCCTTCCGTAGGTATACATTTTATAACATCAATATTGATTCATATGAGTCACACTCACATAGTATTTGGTAGGGCACAGCATAATGTCATCTGGCTCGAATTTGGAGCAGCCCAACTGGTAAAGTACCTCCGCCTTGCTGAAAACCACACCAGCAATAACATTATCTATACATATATTATATTTACTACTATACAAGTATGTAGTGTTGTGTGTGTGTTGAGGTGAGCAAGGTTGCCAGAACTCCCGAGGATGCACTGTGATGAGAGCGAGGGACCTAAACTTGTCCCGTCTGCTGTCGACACAGTGAATCCTCAAATTGTAAAAAGGGTCGGCAATGCGCACGTCACTGCTTTGAAGTTGCAGGCGTCTATAGGGTGCGGGCGCCCTTATCATCAGGTGGACCGTACGCTTGTTTGCCACCGCCGTTGTATTAAAAAAAAAGTTCAATGACTATTTCTCTAGCGATTATGCTTAAAATTATTTAAACTGTCCGAGTTGTATCAAATTAGGCCGTTCAAAAAGCGACTTTACTGTCCAAGCGTGAAGATTCAAAGTCCAATGACAAGTTTTATAAAATGTCGGACATTTTAAATAATTTCTACTATACGTAACCATTCATTAGTTGTTGTGCATATCGTTAAGACGTGTCACGTCTTATTGTTCAGTTTGGTCGTTTCTAATCTAATATACCTACTCACCGGCAGAAAATTTGGCCCAAATTAGAAAAACCGACTAAGTGCGAGTCGGACTCGCGCCAGAAGGGTTCCGTACCATTATCTATAAAATCGGGGAAAAAAACATGTCTGTTGTATGGGAGCCCCCTTAAATATTTATTTTATCCTGTTTTTTAGTATTTGTTGTTATAGCGGCAACAGAAATACATCATCTGTAAAAAAATCAACTGTTTAACTATCATGGTTCATGAGATACAGCCTGGTGAGAGACGGACAGACGGACGGACAGCGGAGTCTTAGTAATAGGGTCCCGTTTTACCCTTTGAGTACGGAACCCTAAAAATGCATTTTTATATATTAAACATTATTGAATTTAATTCAAACTATAAATGAAATCACGAAAAGTTTTTGGGCCAAATTTTCTGCCGGGGAGTGTAAGCTATTCCTAGCCAAACTTCATGACATATACCTACGAAGATTGATAGTTTCTCCAAGCTAACACCCACACATAATAGTAACTCCATTGTTGTATGTTGTCCTTACACATTCCTCGTCCTAAGTCGCAAATAGTCTAGCTCAAACAAAGACTTGCCTTCTGCGTCGTACTGTGACCTCGCAAGGGCAAGGACACCCCCAAGGACGTCTCTTCTGAATCAATGCCTTTGCCTTTATGCCTCCCTGGTCCTGGGGGGAAGCGCTTCAATAACATGGGTAGTGGGTACCATTTTTTACCGCAGTCAAGCGAATAATAATGAATGATTGTTCAATTAGGTACCAGTTTTGGTTCTGATTTTGAAATTGTAATGATAATGTAGGTAGAGTCTACGTTAAAATAAGAGTGAGAAAAGGTTATCCTTTTACAACGATTTTCTGAGTTGGCTTGTGTGTAAGGTTTTTGTAGTAAGTACCTATTACCTATCTATGTAACGCTCGAGTTTTTTTAATCCTCCTCCCATAAAATCAGAATCGTATATCTCGTATATGTATGTCTAACTCTAAACTTGAATATATGTCGAAATGTCGTTGTCATTGTTCAACTCGATTCCCATCGGCTGGCGATTTTATGACAAATTGGGCACCATATTCTTCTGCAACAAGAAAAATAAAGCCAATTTAGCTAATACGGCCTTCGGATGTGATTTCCATCTTCCTAGTCGTCGCACTCTTTTTTTTTTTTTTTTTTTTTTATTGATAAAAACGTTTGCATGACATTACAGAGTAACCAATGCGTCACGAAACATAGACAAACAAATAAAAAAAACAATATTAAACTAATTTAACAATAGGTACTACAATTTATACTGGAACAGTTGAGGGCCTAGCATCCATCGCCTCGCAAAATCTCAAGCATTCACTACACAATGCCGCCCATCGCCATGCAAACAAGTCGCACTCAGGTGTCGATGCCAGGAGCGCATTGAGCTGTAAAAGTGCGCGGGGCAGCGGAGAGTTCCTGCACGACACGGTGCGCGCCGGCGGCACGGCCAACAGGTCACGTCGGCGTGCTCTGAGGGGGATCCTCGGGACATCCGGGACAGACAGTCTCACGAGACGCTCGACAAGTTCGGGACAATCTGACTCACCACGCAGGGCTCGACATGTTGTGATCAGGAGTTGGTAGTTCCGCTTGACCTCCAAGGAGTTGTACCCGAGGGCGCCGAGAAGATATTTTGTTGGGTAAAGATACGGGTAGACTCCGAATATTTTTTTATAAAGGAACCTTAAAAACGGTTTTTGAACCTTTTCAAGAAGTAAGGCATACGTTGATTCGTAGGGGCTCCATACGATCGACGAAGTTTCTAGCTTACTCCTTACTAAGGCGTTGTAAACCATTTTTATGGCCACCGAGTCATGAAACTGGCGGAGGTTTCGGATTACAAAACCTAGTCTTTTGAAGCAGCTCGTGGCAAGAGTAGAAATATGCTCATGAAAGGTGAGTCGCGCGTCGAACACTACGCCCAGATCCTTAACGGAGAAGACACGATTTATCGGCTCTGTTCCCAGCATATATTGAGCGTGAATAGCGGTACGAGAGCGGCTCTCTTGACAGAACGGTCGTGGTCGTCAGTCACATGAACGGTGTCAAACAACACAATCCATCGCCTTCGGTGTCTAAAGCACCAATAGAAAAAGAAGAAAGAAATACAGCAGATTAAAAATAATCTTTATTGCTCACCAAAAAAAAACAATACATGAAGATTAACCTCGATATAAACTGATGGCAGACAACAGACCGAGAATATTTAGCATTTCCTAGAATTACCTATATACTACTACCTATATACTATCTACTATACTATATTATACTGGTAATTCTTGTAGGTTGGGCTAAGCAACACTCGAGCCTGTAGTTTAATGGTCCACCAACGACTTGACCGCATTTGACGATTTGCAATCAAATTCAAATTGAAGAAACATGTGGGTTGGTATCAAAGCCTGCTCCAGGCCAGGCCATAAAACAAGTGAAGCGGTTACGAGGTGTTTAATCCTAGAGAGGAAGGCCATGATTAAGCTTCTGATTGCAAGCTGCAGCGCGGGCTCTTATCAGTATCTTATTATAACTTTATTTTACTAAACGGTTAAAACTCACGTATTAATTGTCACTTCGGGCGACATGTTTCGAACTCTTCGGGAGTTCTTCATCAGGATGAGTGCGTCTGCGACCCGCGCCGATTGCACACACCAAAAAAAAAAAAAAAAAAAAATTGCCAATTTGCCAATTGTAAAATAAAGTTATAACATGTCTCGCGAAAGTTTAAATTCAAGTATCTTATTATGTGTTATAGAAGTTGCTGGATGTGACATGCATAGGGTGACCAGACCTGATTTCAGGTTTTATGGGACAACTGCATTGAAATTCTTTATATGTAAAATTGTTAAGTATTGCAATAATGTAATTGTAACCTAAATTATAATTATAATCCTTAATCTTAATAAAATTTATAATACTTTAAACTTTATTATGTTAAGGAAATTGCGACGCCCTCCCAGGGCCCATATGTTACTAACTGTACTTACTTTTATGTTTAAGATCTTTACAAACTATGGATGCAATAAATGATATGACTATGATATGATATGACTATGAAATACGGGTTAAAATTAAGAAAAAGTATTCTAGGTTAAAATACGGGACAGGCCGTTTTTTATTCGATCTATCTCGATATATTTCTGTGGTTTCTCCTAATGGGCGGGATGATGTTTCGTTATGCTCTTCTAGTTTCCTGAAGTAGCGGTTGTCACATCATTAGACGATACATACTCGTATTGATGATTTTCTCTAAAAAAAAAACTTTTCGAGCAGCTCCAACTGTGACAGAGACTAAACCCTCACGGAAGCAAGCAAAACCGTTCGTTTAATAACATAATATACAAATATATATTATTGTTTAGTATTGGTCACTTCCTCTTCCTGTGTACATGTCTGTGTTCATTAGCGAAATCAGGTGTGAAGCTGGTAGATAGACTGGATCGTAATCGAGAAATTGATACCGGGCGATTAGCAAATGTTCGCAGCACTCATGTTTTATGCTGCCCTGGAAAAAACATTTTTCATCACACTTGGTCGTAAACGGTCTTATTGTATACATGCATACTAAAGGACAATGGCCTAGATTAATCCCGGGAGCAAAGACTTTGTAGCATTCCTAGAGGAAGAATAGGTTTGATATGTTTTTCAAACAGAGAAATTATATTTTTGCCAACTATTAGACTTAAACAGCAAGAAACAGGTTGGATTCTGAAGGACGCGGGACTAAATTAGCCACTGATCAATTAGTTAGTGTCCAATAAAATTTACAACAAAACAGAAATTTGTAAGTGGCTCTTATTTTACTCTGAGCTGTAAGTGCTGTAACATACATAATTTTGCCATCGTGTTGTCACAATCGTTAGCCGTGTCAAGGCAGAGCAGCGGCCTGTAAAAGTTATTTTTAACTCTCGCCCTTAAACCGTCAGCCCTTTCTGGTGCGACCTCTTTGTACCGTATAATGAAGTTGTTATCCTTATCACTCATTATTTATATAAACGAGTAGTCACCATGCGCGTTTTATGATGCCCTGGTTGCTAAGTGCAATTTTTCCACGATATGTTTAGTTTTATCGCGTCGGTTCGGTTGACATTCATTGTACTGATAGCGATATATGATAACAGTTAACATTGGTCTCTTTTTATTTAGAGTAGCGTGAGTGAAACCACACGATATGCTTGCTTTGTTGGTATGTGATGTCGTGTTCCTAGTGGTTAGTAGGATCACCGGAGCTCCCCACGATGCAGTGTGTTGAGTTGAGAGTGGGGTATACCTGAATTTGTTTCTTGGTATTAAGCAGCGATTACTCAAATTGGCTTGAACGCATGAGGCTCATTTGCAGTACATAGGCTTTGTTACGTAAGTTATTGTACCATTTAAACGTGATATTCCACAGCTCATGTGGTTGTACCCACGGTGGGACAAGGTGGAATTTGCCCCACCCTGTTCTCTGACCCGAAGCTAAGAATTTTTAGGCAAAATAATGACTAAATGAAATATTCATTTGGGTACTTTCAAATTTCCCCGCCCCTTAGAAAAATGCTGGGTACGCCCCGCCCATGCCACAGCTTCGACATTCAATTTTCTTGTCAGAGTAAGACAATTGACAACATTTCATATTTTTAACTACTTTATTTTATGAACTAGTTAGAAAATAGGTAAAAATTTAAGCCACCCGTATTTTTTCTTTTTCAATTTAACTCAATATTTCATACAAAAAAAGCACGTTGAAAAGTAGGTCATTCCAAAAGGGCGTAAGTAAAATACGATGACGTCATCTTCCCAACAAGAATCCAGAGCCACTCCAGAGCAGCGATTTAAATTGTTGTGTCTGTACTCTGTACTAAGGTCTCCCTGAATACAGCGAGGAAGATGACGTCAACTTTCGGTTTACAGTAATTTGCGATTTTTCCAAAATTAACGGAGAAAAAAATCTAAAAAATTTTTTTTTGTGTATTTCACACGTTTTTACCGAAATGGTTTTCAAATTAAGACTTTTGAAAATTATGAAATATTGTCAATTTAACGATGCTTAAAGTGAATGAACTTTTTTTGTTCTGCTTTTTCGCCAGAGCTAAAGGAACTAATTTCACTTGAATTTAAACTTTCGTGAGTCATGTTAAAACTATATTACACTAAAAAACTATAGCATTTGTGATCTGTCGCGAACGCGCTCAACCTGAAGAAGAACTCCCGAAGAGTTCGAAAGTCGAAACATGTCGCCCGGAGTGATAATTAATACGTGAGTTTTAACCGTTTAGTGTAATATAATTCATTTCACTGTCATTTATTCACGGTCCAAAGCCTGAGAAAGAGATCATTTAATATTATTGATTGACAATGAAAGATAATTTGCAATTTCCTGAATTTATAATTTAAATACATGTGATTTATATGAGCCTTTACGGACTGTCGCTTTTATAAAAAAACCGGCCAAATGCGAGTCTGACTCGCGCACGAAGGGTCCCGTACCATTATCTGTAAAAACGGTAAAAAAATTACGTTTGTTGTATGGCAATATGCCCCTTAAATATTTATTTTATTATATTTTTTAGTATTTGTTGTTAATTGTTATAGCGGCAACAGAAACAAATCATCTGTGAAAATTTCAACTGTCTTGACTATCACAGTTCATGTGATACAGCCTGGTGACGGACGGACGGACAGCGGAGTCTTAGTAATAGGGTCCCGTTTTACCCTTTGGGTACGGAACCCTAAAAATCATTCGATATAATGCTGCCAAGAAAGTGCGGAGATTTTTCATAATGTAAAAATCTGTTCTATACCTATATGCTATAATGAAAACCCATTGATCCACCGATCCTGGAGAAACCCGTTCAACCCAATAAAAAAATTCGGTAAAATTATTGTATAAACTATTTTCTCCGAAAGTACTGACAGTCACCACACCCTGTCGTGGGGGATTTCCCACAAGTACATTTTAATCGCCCTTAAAAATATGCGCGTTCGGGATTCCCAGACTCACAAATTTGGGCAATCATCGTTCATAATTCATCGTAAGACGGGGTTTTTGCTCCTAAACGCGGTTACGTTAGATTTCAAAATGAGTTAGCTTAATTTAAATGTTCAGTTGTGCCAGACACGACTCCGACACGCGAATGAATTAAGTTAAATAAAAATGTTTATTAACCGTTTTCGCTTTGTCAAATTTCTAAGTAACGACATGGAAATCCTGTACCTAAAGTCACTTCCAAATATGTATATGTTTCTGAACCTGAGTCATGGAAATAGGGCTTAAAATCGTACATTTATTATTAGTTAACCTTCCGCGGCTACGCACGGAACACGCCAGTTACCGAGGTCGTTAACCTCTGTTTCTATTTCTAACTCTATGAACAAGTTTAGTATTTTATTGAACTTATCCCTATCGATGTCCGCCTCTGGGTTTATGCATAACATAAATCGTACCGCGAAGTCCGCAAATGAGTCCGTTACCGGTCTTGCGAGTGGGCGTTAAGCCCGCAACATATCTTCGGATTTATCGTCAAAATAAAACTGCTGATGCTCAATCAGCGTCATAAGTATGTATACATTCTATCACTTCATTGTTGGGAGATAAGGTCGCAAAATGTTCAGACTTGTTCTCGGATTGTATGTAATCCAAATTGAACCACGTAGGTACCTATTCCAACCATAAAGGCGTCCACAGTTCCGCATCGCACGCAATGCCGCAACTCCGTACGGTGCAAATGCAAATCAGTACAAAATATTGCGTGCGATGCGTACGATGCGGAACTGTGGACGCCTAGCTTTATCCGGATAGGCAAAGTTATTGGAACGCGTTATTTTGCTCCAAACATTTACTAGGAGCAAAATAACGCGTTCCATCAACTCGTACGCACGCGTCGCACTACAAGATTATGACGAGTCTGACGTCTGACGAGATGCAGCCTTGGCCAAAAGTGTTGAGCACCTCTTATTTTCCTTTGTAACTTATAAAAAAACTATTATTTTTTAATTACAAAACTGCACATTGACGTAAAATATGAAAAGGCATATATACTAAAGAACATCTAGAGAGCTTTAGATAATATCATTTCGAAGTAGCTATTGCTAACTGAAGACTAAAAATAGACGGGTTTGCAATAAAAGGACAAATTGCATTTTTATCCGTGCAATTATCTTTAACGTCAACGAAAGTAGCTAGTTTTTGAAAGATATTTAATTTTCTTTAATAAAAGGATATGAAATGCTTGATTGAATTTTAACTTTTATATGGAAAACGTGTGAGTGCTCAACACTTTTGGCCAAGGCTGTAGTTTCGGTTACGTGATTGTTTACTTCTACTTTACAAGCGTATACGATTCGAAAAATTTGACAACTTTTTCTATGGAAAATTGTACAATTCTGTCAAATTGTAGACTTGTAAAGTTTTGTGGTATAGGGGCCAGGATGCAACTGTACTGGGATAGCGCTAGGAGGATTATGAGTACCTATTATTTAATATCTGGGCGGCCGTTTTCCCGGGCATGAGACCTAGCTAGATCGATTGCTCGAAAACCCCCGCATACCAAATTGCATCAAAATCGTTAGAGCCGTTTCCGAGATCCCCGAAATAAATAAATATAAGAAATAAAGACATGTTATATGATATGATAGATATGTCGCTACTACAGCAGATTTGTCTCTCGTTTCAAACGTATCAAATCGATTCGAATCGAGACAGCAAGAAGTACATTTACATTCACAATATTGGCGATTTGACAAAGCGAATATTTTACCGTAGTGCGTCGGCGATTTGAAAGTCAAAGACGCGCTAAGCGATCACTGAACCCAAAATCTTACCAATAATAATACTTTGTATTGGTAATACAAAGAAAAGCAGTGTAACAGTTAGAATAAAAGGTTTAAATTTTTATTAAAATCTTTTTAGAATCTTACCAAAATGTTCCTCCCGACGATGGGGGTCTCCCCCATGCGCTCCGAGAGCACCCAAGGATCCAAGGATTTTTCGAATAACGAATAAAAAGTGGGAGAGAGCTCGGAGCCGACTCTGGCCCGGATGGGTTGTGGGTCCGATACTAGTGGTAGTGGCGGTGGTGGTGGTGGTAGTAGTGTTAGTTTCCTCTTTGCACTTGCATTTGTCTGTAGCTGTAAACGCAACGAATTCTCGTCCGTGTGAATTCGCAAGCTTCCATAGGCTACGGTGTCCGCCTATCATCAGGCAGGCCGTATATTTGTTTGCCATCGCCGTGGTATTTAAAAAACCGGCCAAGTGCGAGTCGGACTCGCGCACGAAGGGTTCCGCCCCATTATCTTTAAAAACTGCAAGAAAATCACGTTTGTTGTATGGGAGCCCCCCTTAAATATTTATTTTATTCTGTTTTTTAGTATTTGTTGGCAACAGAAATGTACATCATCTGTGAAAATTTCAACTAAATTCTAACTATCACGGTTTTTGTGATACAGCCTGGTGACAAACGGACAGACGGACAGCGGAGCCTTAGCAATAGGGTCCCGTTTTACCCTTTGGGTACGGAACACAACAAAAGAAGTCTCTCCTTTTTCTAAGTCACACGTTTTCTTGTAGAAAGAGTGATCTGCCAATACAAAATGCCACCGACAAACCTACCAAACATAAAACACGCATTCTGACATATATCTGGTATCTGGTAATAAATCTGGAGATAAATAAAGTTAAATCGAGCGATAAACACATGGCAAAGATAACTAAGGTAAAGGTACCTATAGATGTAGAAGTTATAAATAATTTTATGATTATGACTCACTCAATAAAACATATCGTATTTAGAAATGTAAATAGAAGTCGTTAGTGTATCTAACACTAACATTTTATTTATCTAATAGTGCAGAGAATACCATTTCTGAACACAAAGGAGAATAAATTCGCATTTAAATGTGGTTTAACGCTAAAGTGTATTTTATTTGCATTAGAAATCCTCGGGTGATTTGTCAACCATTTTGTTCCTTGTGAAAACTACAAAATATATAAGGTGATTCAGTGTATTTTCGAAATATCTCATAAACTTACCGCTTTGAGTGGTTACTAACTGAGCGCTCCCGTGCTTTGGAAGGCACGTTAAGCCGTTGATCCGGGGTTGCTGTCTATGGCAGCAGTCGTTAAGCCAAGATGAAGGCCTTCGGGCGGCTTGAGAACTTCTAACAGTCAAGTTGCCCACTCACTTGACAAAGCCTAATCCCAATAAGGCCTAGTTTCCCCTCGGGGTTGGAAGGTCAGATGGCAGTCGCTTTCGTAAAAACTAGTGCCTACGCCAAATCTTGGGATTAGGTAGCGGACCCCAGGCATCCTTCAGGATGCAACTGTACTGGGATAACGCTAGGAGGATGATGATCGGTCGTCGATATCGTCGGTGTACAAAACAGACTGATCAACCCACGATCAATCTATGTTTGAAGTAATATTGGTTATAATATAAACGCATGATGTTATCGAGTTGTCACGATCTCGGCGTATATTTACATGTTTGCATGATGTTGCCGTCACGTGCATGCTCCGCGGTTGGCGCCAGCTAGCGTCACAAGGGAAAACGTGATGGAAAATATATTGTACCCTATGTTGCACTTTATAACTTGTGTGCATTATTGTTATTCAGTTTTGCGATTCATTGTATTCTGTCCTTGAGATTCTCACAAATAAAGCGAGAAATTTGCCTGTCAATGGAATTGCGGGCCTAAGTTAAAATTAAGAGACACGGTTGAAACACGTCTTTTTGTCACCCAATGACTGTCATCAAGCGGTGCAATGCAAGTTCACTACCGAAATGCGCTTTTCAATGTTTTATCAATAACCTCAGTCCGTGACATAAATGCACTTAGAAATGTAAATCCCATGTATTATTTAAAAAATAAACTGGAATATATTGACGACTCGTATCTATTATGTTATATAAATTCTTAGTGAGGCACAGTCTATAAACAAAGTTTCAAGTTTCTAGCTCAGAAAAAAAATGTTACTTGTACAATCTCTCATCCCCTTTTTCACCCCTTTAAAGCGCAAATTTTGATAAACGCTGAAACTACTTTTCTTCCGTTTAAATGCTTAGTCTATTAGCGAATTTCCAAGTTTCTATCTTAAGAATATATTTTTTTCTCCATACACACTTTCCACCTCTATAAAATTAAAGATGACGCGACGGAGGAGCTGGTTCCTATCAAAAACTTAAATCTATGGACCTAACTAGACCCTGGAAAAAATTTGGTGCTTTTGTCCAGCGTGTCCTCATTTACGACCATTTGTTCTAGCAATCTGCCCCACTATCTGAAAAGCTGCTAGTGATCCGGACCTCTTAATTTTTTTCTTTAAACAACGTCGGTGGCACGATTGCAACACATATTTTAATATAATTATTCATTTAAAGTGCCGGCTAGCGAGCACTAATGTTTATAAATTTTATATGACCTGAATAGTTACGATGCAATGTCGATTTCGATTATTATCCTTTGGAAATTGCAACAATTTCACGCTCGATCAAGCCAATTACCGTGCCTAGTATTGGTATTTCACGTTATATATAACTAATGAATCGTTAATTATATGCATGACAGAATATGAATGCATGCTAATTGTTACGTATTTTTTTGTATAAAACGCTTTTCCTGTTTACAAAGTTTATGAAACTGTTTAGAATACTAGTTCTCCTTGAGGCTTTCTCAAACAAAACAGACCCAGCCGAGCCGAATACTTTACAAGTAGGTACTTTGTGGGAAACAAACACCAAGTAATTTTACGTTTTGAAAAACAGGTTTCCGCACGATTTTATTGCAATGACATGCAATTTGGGGATGTCCCTCGAGCGATTCGGTTAATTGACATGTTGTTTTGTTGACAAGCCGCTGTGACCGCCCGGTAATACACGTGACGTGACGACGATGTGACGTTGAATCCTGGAGGTCGCGGATTTGAACTCCGCTGGTATCAATGGGTTTAAAAATTTTTATGTACTTTCGGGGAATTTTAATATTGGTCACTTTTGAACTCTATTTCAATTGTTATAAGTTTGATGACGTGTAATATATATAATATTTTAAATAAATGAGTATGAGTATGGAGTCCAACAGCACCAAACATTAAAATTGACTGTAAAATATACCATCAGATATTTAATATATTTAGGCTGGGTTGCACCAAACCGTCTGTAATCGTAAGCGGTGTTAGTCAAATCTGATTGTATGGAAAGTTTGACAAGTTTCTATGGGATGACAGCTGCCGGCGCCATATTTGACGATGACCGGTCTGTGTTCGTACGTTGGTGCAACCCAGCCTAATAGATTGTATGTGAAAGAAAACATTGTGATTTGTGAAGAAACCTTTCTAATCCAAAAAAAGTATACCGGGTAGTAAGTAGTGTATATTGTTTTAACCTGTTTTGTGTACAATAAAGTGCTTACATAAATACATACATACAAAAGGGCCTAGTGGTCCCCCTGAGTAGAAGGTCAGATGGCAATGGCAGTCGCTTTCCTAAAACTAGTGCCTACGCCAAATCCTCAGATTGGTTGCTAAAGTTGACCCGGAGCTCTTAGAATACAACCAGATACTACCGGGAAAACGATAGGAGGATAATGGTGTTTTGTTTACAAGATGGCCTTGTATGTGCAACAGATGCGCTCGCGCTCTTGATGTATGCGCTCGAGTTGCCGATTCACGAAAATATCCGCGAATTAAGCTATATTTGACCTTCGGCTAGTGACTTCGGTATGGTTAATGTTTCCTCGCTAATAGTAGCTGTATGATAACAGTCCTTTGAACAATGATAAGTGGCTTGAATTTAAACTTTCGTGAGACATGTTATAACTTTATTTTACTAAACGGTTAAAACTCACGTATTAATTGTCACTTCGGGCACTCATCCTGATGAAGAACTCCCGAAGAGTTCGAAACATGTCGCCCGAAGTGACAATTAATACGTGAGTTTTAACCGTTTAGTAAAATAAAGTTAATGATAAGTGGATTTTGATGTAGTAATGAAGTCGGTTAAAATGATTTCATGGACACCGTTTAAAATGTCTAGGTGCTTATTATGCTTACATAATAAAATAATAATAGGAGTACTATCAACAAATAGTTTTGCTGTAGGTACATGTTAATAACTTATGATGACCATATTAAGTACGTAGTGTTTGTAATGTCTGGCCCTTATACAATTATCATCTAAACAAAAATTACAGAAAGTAAATATTTGAGTTTATTTTATTTCACTTTTGGATATGGATACAACTACTATTCTGCTGAGTAAATATTCAAACGTAACAGACAGTTGACAGAAATGTGGCCCCTCATAAACAAGCGAGTGATTAATTATTTCCTTTCCCATTTTAAATACGAGTTATACCTAACAAAACAGTTTCTTTGTCACGTGCAACGGGGCACGTAATGCATCGCGTCCAAAAATACGGACTATAATTAAAGTCCTCTGGTGCAGAAGCGCCAGACATCAAAGCATGCGTGGCTCTGCGTCATGACACACCACTCGTAATATACGAATAAGTTAAAATTGACAACATTTCAAAAAAAAAATTTTTGCTAAATCGAAAACCATTTCGAGGAAAACGTTTGTAGAACACAAAAAACATTTTTTTGGATTTTTTTTTACAGTATTTTTTGGATAAAGTAATAAAATATGTTTAACAGGAAATTACGTCACTTAGAGGTTCCAATGTTGCTATTATAAAAAACGATATTTTCCGGCTTTACGTCTGACATTTTTTATAACTATCAATGACAGTTGAGTTGACACTTGACACTCTTGACAGTTCATTAATTCGTTTTGAATATTTGCTTGCAATCTCGTATTTCCTTGAATTATTTTGCTTTCAACGACTCTCGCTTTCTTACGGACTGCTTTCTTACACGACGACTTGGCACCCCCTTGGACAATCTCATAAAGAACGATTCTGCAATCCCATCCTTCGAATTACTTTACCTGCGCTTTTCATCGTAACAACACGAACATGAGAAACTCTGAAGGATTTGTGAAAGCTGACAGCAGAAACTTGCCTCGTGTGGAGACAAGGACCCCGGACTGCTTTCTTACACGACGAGTTGGCACCCCCTTGGACAATCTCATAAAGAACGATTCTGCAATCCCATCCCTCGAATTACTTTACCTGCGCTTTTCATCGTAACAACACGAACATGAGAAACTCTGAAGGATTTGTGAAAGCTGACCGCAGAAACTTGCCTCGTGTGGAGACAATCATGATGATGAAGTTTTTGCAAAGCTATGATAAATATAATTTGACTGGCGCCCGAGGTGCCAAAGCTGCATTATCTTCGCGGACATCTTATGTTGAATAAACTACTTTTATTATTATGAGAATTTGTTATTTCCGAACCAGCATAAAACTTCTTTCTGATGACTTGTGAATAGTTAAAGTACCTATCCATCCTTTAGGTACTTATAATGGTCAGGTACATACAAGTACATAGCATCAGGTGAGAAAAAATAAATTCATTATCATAAAATTACTTTAACCCTTTGACCGCCAAGAACCTAGTGGTTGTGTGTCGTTGTGCCTACCACGCCAACAACCACTTAAAAGGTTGGAGTGAAGGTATACTTTGATCATGAAAAAAATCATTTATGAACTGTTTTAATTTGTTTTTATTGGTTTACTTAGACATTACACCAAAAAAAAACAGTGCTTGGTGTACTGGGCACCACGACACACTATCGCTTTGGTGGTCAAAGAGTTAATAAAGTTTATGTATTTATTTTTAAATTAGTTGTATTTGTTGTTTTAAATTTCTTTATTTGTACCTACCATTCCTTCCATAAATAGGTAAATAAAACATAATAGTCTCACAAAATATAATAAACAAGCAAACTTCACAATTTAGCACAATAAAAACAACAATCACTATCCGCTTAAGGAACCAGGTTCGTCAACTGAAAATATCATTACCCTGAACAAAGCAAATGTAAGTAAATCATCTCAAATGCTGAGGATCATGACATCATGTCCTATTCTTGCTGAGCAGACTCCTCCATAGGCTCCTGTCACCCGCCTTATGGATGGCCTCGTGCAGATGTAGTTGCAGGGGTGCAGTGATTTGTGTGCTCCAGCTAGTAACACCTATACTTCTTGAAGTGAAGCAGTAGCTGCCGTACACTGGCTCATTTCTGTTGAAGTACTGGGTCCTAAAATGTTTGTCACTTCCTGCAATGGTCGTTTAAACACCGGCAATCGAGATTATAGACGCGCGTTTACTTTCATTGTTTTCCAGTATAGGGGTACAACATTTTTTCCATATTTTCTTCCAACTGAAAGAAACAGACACGCGATTAATAATACAATTGAAAACTAGGTATTGTCGGTTCTAAAAGCTTATTAAAATATACACCCATTATACTCACATTCAAATTATCTTCGTAAAAACTGTCCTCTTTGTTACTTTATCCAAACCCGCTACAGTACACCACTCGGCCTTATTGATATTGGGATCATTAAAAAACTGTTTGCCGGGCGACAATGATGTGTTGTTTATGCAACTTTTCATAAAACAGTATTTTTTGAGAGTCCGTTTCAACAATCCTTTACAAATCGTTAGAATTTAGCGGTTGAGAACTTTGACGTTTATCGTGACATTCGTGACAACTCGAAACTGTCAAGCTGTTTAAGCATACCTACTAAGTATGTTTTTATACGTAATTATTAATTTGTTTAAATTATTTCAACGTTTTTTTAAGTGTATGAAACACAACAAGTGACGTCATCTACATAGTACTTTGACGTTTGTTACTTACGCCCTTTCTGCCCGAGTCATAATATAAATGGATATTTCCACTAAAATAAAAGATTTTCATAAATATAAAAAAATACGGGTGCCCTAAAATTATGCGTTCTTTCGAGCCAGACAATAAAAAGCGGCACTAAAAAAAATGAATTGTTGTCAATTACTCCTTTGTTTTCTGATCTCCTGGTAGAAGGCTTGAGGAGATTTTGAAGCAAAGCTTATATTTACAATGACCGGAGGAAAGCATTAAGCAAAATAAGCATTTATTATCGTGGGGCAGGGTACTTGGATCTCTTCTCTTCACATAACAATGAAAGCCGAATGCTAATTTTGCGTGAAGAGAAAAACAGAAAGCAATGTTATCAATAGATTTCTTGTCCTTCTCTAATACTTACAGTCAACACTAAACTGCTGCAATGCCCTCCTATTGTATACCTCTATAATCATTATTATCTTAATAACCCTATTAGTACAACTCCTTTATAATTGGGTTATCGTAGCATCTCATGGCAGTCATGTGACAAAATTATGTAACAACTCAACGGTCAACGTTGTTATCAAACATTGTATTTTAAAACCATGTCTGCACAGCGGATGCAACTAAGACTGACCGACGCACTGCGGTCATTTAAAAACGCTGTTTCGTATGCGAATGTGCTGTCTATTTATAAACAGCTGCACACGAGAGCTCCCAACCAAAATCGAAAAGGTTTAACTCAACAGTATACTTTACATTTTAGCATGTCTTTTGCATTTGGGCGGTTGCGGTTTGCTGTGATGCGACGCGTAAAAATACAACGCGAATTAACCGAGCTGACTTAACTGCATTCCTGTCCACGTAAGACTGGTTCCTATTTGCGCTCATGCATACCAGCTTGTTATGACTAGATTTCTTTCTGGATGTCTTTCTCTTCTAACTGGTTCGAACTGACAGTAGTTGCATTTCAATTTATCTGGGCTATTCACAATTCACGGTTTGTGAATCGTACCTATAGCTGGAAACATTTAATGGTTTTTAGCCTGCTCTACCTCTTATTTTTAAGCTTTTATTTTATCCTGTATTAGTTTTATTTATTGAGGTGTGGAATAAAAAGAATGGTTGCATTGTATTTACTCTCATTTAAGTCTATATATGCGACGCCGTCATCGCCGTCGAGTGCTAACTATAACGTTTAGGTTTACACAAAACTTTATGATATCACACCGAACCTGCAAGTCAGGTATGATTTATGTTATGACAGTGAAATGGTTAAATGTCGTTATAGATATGTGTTGCTAACATTATTATATAATTAATGTCGAGCAAGTTAACAAGAGAATCAAGGAAGACTGCAGTCTGAGTATGTAACGTAATGAGATCGATTGACACTGTAACGGACATAAAAGATCTCAATGCGAGATAACTAAAGTTACCAGGCAACCATAAGAAATCAGGAGTTGCAACGAGATCGCAACATCTTGTTTGTAATGTAACACGTTATACCCTTAAGGCGCTACACTGAGAAATTTGGAGACTTTGAAACGCTGTCCTGCCCAGACTAGCAAACAATAGGGGCTGATTTTCAGATATATGATTCTTGACTATATGATTGTGGTAGTGACAATAGCGAAACATGATTGTTTAAAATTTTCTCGATAGAAAATAAATCCAAAGTCGAGTCTATATTTTCCTTTTTTTCCTCAGCCTACTAAAACAACGCATTATTAAAAGACACGATTAAGTTAATATGATGGTATTTTACCTCATCTAGGTACTGACAAGAGGAAATTTTATAAACCTGCACACAGTCAGATATTTAAGAGGAATGCCTAGCTGACCAACTTTTCAAATCTTGAATTTTTGACATAATGTTTCTGTCGCGCTGCTGGGAGCGGGAGCGGGCGCTGTCTATGTGTGAGCGCACGCACACAGGCGCGAGACGCGAGCCCGCGAATTTACTTACTGACCCAGCATACGATAAATTAGGCTGTAGGTACAGATCGCACCATAGAAAAAGTCCCCCCTTGAACACTTTATGAAAACTGTACAATAATTTCGTCAACTAAAATGAATCCACTTTAGCTTAGACGTTAACATGGTTGACACGCAATCAAGAGGTTCATGGTTCAAATCCAGAGATTGACAGAACTTTTTGCTTTTTATTTTTCTTACCAAGTAAATTAATGTAATACTTTTATAATAAATGTTTATTTACGTCAATATATTAAGAGGAAAATGAAATAAAATAACGCCTAAACTTTTTTTTACTTTATTAACTTGAAATACTTAGCAATATCATATTGATAATAATAGCGTTTTATCTTGGCATAAAAATATGTATATCTCCCTTTATTTTACACATCTAAACAAAATAATAAACAGAAATAAGAACAAATAACAATATTGGTTTTTTTTTGGTTAGCTAAAATTGTGGTATATTTATTTGGCTGCCCTGCCATAATATTATCTATACATATTATAAAACTTGCGTTACTTAGACAACTATTGACAGACAGTGCACAGCCTAAACCGCTGAAGATATAACCATGAAATTTGGAACATATATTCTTTAGCGTACCTACGTAGACGTGTACTAAGAAAGGATTTTTCGAAATTCAACCCCTAAGGGGGTGAAACAGGGGTTGAACCGTTGTATGGAAATCGTTCATTTGGAAAGTCTTAGACTTGAAACTTTGTACAAAGGTTACTTATTAAAAAACAAGATAAATGATATAGGGTTAGTATAAAAATTCATCCCCTAAAGGGTTCAAAAAAGGGATGAAAGTTTGTATGACAAAAATGTTGTTTTTCAAGTAAGAAGCTTGAAACTTCGGTCACAAGCTTCTTATATAATAGTGAAAAACATTGATTATGGCATTTTTTTTTAATTCATCCCCTAAAGGGTTTAAGCGAGGGTTGAAAGTTCACGTGCGCAATGTGTGATTCTTTTATAGTATGGGTTTCTTTTGAACCCATTTCAAGATTTCAAAAGAGGAGGTTCTCAATTCGGTTCATCAAAATGCAGATCAAATCAAAAATCAAAGTCCGACTCGCACTTGGCCGGTTTTTATTTCATTGTATGGAATCCAAGAGTGCACCATCTAAGTATAATAATCTTTCACCGGTCTCCCCGATTGAAGTCGGTTTTTTTTTTATTTTTCATTATATAGGTAATATGTACATTTTTATTTCATTGTATGGAATTTAAGAGTGCACCATCTAAGTATAATCATCTTTCACCGGTCTCCCCCATTGAAGTCAGTTTTTTTTTATTATATAATATGTAGATCTATAAAAAAAAATTAGGTTTATTTCTATTACATGACATTTTTCTTACTCTTAATCGCCACGAGTTCTACGCGGACGAAGTCGCGGGCAAAAGCTAGTGGGTTATAAAAGCCTATGATTCGTTAATAACTTTACCAGTAACTAAGTAGCATTTATTCCTATATCAAAGACAAGGGTTCCCAGGTCACCTTTCTATTCAATATTCTTCCATTGTGACTCAGGGTTCTTCTTGTGATGAATAACTTTTCTGGTAATAATGATTTATCGATAATTTTTCACCACTAGCGTATCGACAATATATGTCAACGACTGTTGCCCATCCCTATTCCTTCTGTGTACGTATATTTAGAAACTGACTCCACCACGAATTCGTGCGATAAGGACAACTGCAGCTCGGACTAAAATTCCCTTGCAAAAAACTGAAAAATCGAGGTTTCGTTCTCGACTGTTTCCTCATCCAAAACGCAACCAATCATTATAAAATTTTGGAAACTGCAAGAGCAAGAACTAATCTATGCCGCTACGTTTTGATTTTTTGGATATTTTTTGTCATATTTGTATACTGCGCCTTTTTATGGAGCCAATTCAACTAAGCCGTTTTTGCGATTTTTGGAGGGCTGTAACTTTCTTTAAAATAAAAATATCCAAAAAAACAAAACGTAGCGGCATAGATATTGATGATATTGATCTTATTTGAAAAAATCATTGCTCTAGGTTCAAAAACCAGGGAGGAAACAGTCGAGAGCGTTTGTATGGGAAAATCGCAGCTAGGCATTCCTCTTAACGAGATTTGTCTAAAAAGCCATTCTCGGAGAGGGTTGCATCCGGTTTTGTCGTGAGCGAAAAACAAAGGCGGTCTCTTTCAATCGATATATCGCCTTAAAGAATCTAAACCTATTGATCAAGCCTGCGTTGGCTGCGTAACAAAATTGCTAGATAAAGTACCTATTCTTATTACGATGTGTACCAGATAGAGCCACAATGTGAAATGTTATCTTTGTAATAGTATACAAATAGATAAGATATATCAAGTTTTATATGGCGCTCGTTAAACATGCTTGACCTTAGCGGGTGCTCGTTTCAAGGGCGTTATTTCATTACTTTATTTATCTTATTTACATTAAATACATATAACCGTTATATAATGAAAACTTTAATGGTTAGAAAAACACTGTTTTGTTTTCAACAAAAGTACCGTGACCCCTGAAGTCAAGACCATGCATGGTAGATACATTTTGTCACATGTCTTTGTCAAAAATATAATTTTGTGTTTCGCCACATCAAGTTAGTATGAAGAATTACACCAAGTACTTCGTTTGAAAAATCTTAGTGTTTTGGCTTATTGATTGTGCTCCAAAGGATTGCGTACCTAATACAGCAAGAAAATAAACTGACAATTAGGCGGCGTATCTTATTCCGTTCAAATAAGATTCACTTTAATTATCGTCGATTGCAAAAATACGTGATACTCGTATATATTGTTTTGAAAAAATTACACCTCGCCGAGTTTCTTACGCCGGTTCTTTTCGAGACAGAGGTTTATTTTATGAATGAATTTTATTTTATTTTAACACGACTCGAATATTATACGTAATCGCTTGGCGCAAAGAAATGTCACTATTCCTGATATTCTATCTTTATTTTCAACTTATAACGTTAGGTCCGTCCTTCTTATCAATAAGGGCATGGCCACGTGTCAAATAGACGCCCTGTAGGTACTCAAGCAAAACAAAACAATGACCGACTAAAATTTGCGAAGGGATTTCATGATGATAAACGGCTTATTATTATATAGATATGTAATAACGATATTACCGATACCGATATCTGTCCTACGCGATAATGTGAACAATTTTATCAATTTATTTATAATCTTGACTAAATCTTTATTTTGGTTCACGTAACGAGTCTAGACGTACCTATTGTTTATTTTATTAACAATAGAATGAGGTAAGCCTAAGACAAAAGTAGATGTCTATGACTATGCATAAGTTTTGGCAAATGGTTTTAAATGTTCAATTATTTAATACAGCGAACAAATTTAATACCTACCTACAAAGAATAATGAACCGTGATCGCCTGAGATGGGATTAGGAATATTGACACCATAAGAACATCATAAAGTCCGAAATTCTCGAAAAGGTATCAAATTCTCAACCAAATGGCGAATAAGTAACTCAAAAGAATAAATATAGCTGTAAGACTTCAAAGTTTTAAGAGGGATCCTCCTTTTCCACAAAACAGGCAGAATATGCCCTCTCCACGTTAAATAAACACGAATCAGAAACAATTTAACATAATTAATTTGATTCGTGAAATATAGTGGTTTCAAATGTGTTCAAATTTGGAGAGGAAAGATTGTGCACCCGGCCCGGACCATGAATTTTAATTGTCCAAATACAGGCCGTATGAGGCTTTTTTTATTACCTATGTATGACGCATCTTTCTTAAGGCAAGTCATCGATTTATCCATATTGATGGTACTCGTAATTGGCGATACAAACTATAAGTGCTTGCGTTGTTATGTCTGTATTGCAAACATTGTTTAAGCGGCTGAGTTTTTAAGTGCAGTGTGATAATAATAAGTGCATTTTATTAGAAAATGTACTTTTTCAGATGCAGAACAGAAATCAGATGATCAAAACGTTTAGAAACGAAAACGAACCACTTATTATCACCATAGAAAACGTGTCGAGATTTTTCTTATGAAAAACTATGCAGGTACCTTTTTTATTATAATTTGGGATAAAATTGAGAGTTTGATATCATATTTCTTAACATACATTTTTGATATTAGTGAGCTTTTTTATTTCGGACTGGGTCTATATTGATATCGTGATCGTAAAGTCCCTTTGAAGAGAAGACTAAACGCCGATTTACACGGTGCAAGAACTTGAATGCGATTATTGCTATTTTCATTACACACAGTCTGTGTTCATTACATTGCAGGATTTGATCGAATACTTAGTAACTCGGTGGCCCGCAACCCGCAACGTAATGAAAATAGCACCCAAGTTCTTAGGTACATAATGTAAATGGGCCTTAAACGCCTGGCACAACGCAGGACCCTGAACCACTTAAATAGGTAGAATGTATTTATACCAATGCGTCCAAATCGAGAACAATTCGTACCCACTCCGCTGAATCCGATTCGCCAACCGAGTGTCAAGGCTCTCACGAATGTCACATTATTTGCAGCTTCAGCAACCTTGGCTAATTCAGTACTGCTGTGATCCACAAACTTCCTCTAATCGCCTCAACAATCATGTCCAGTATAAGATGACATTGACATTCGCAATCGCTTTGAGTAATCGGAGATCAGATTTATACTAGTGGTGGTGGCGAGAGGTTAGTTGTTATGATCCATAACTTATGAATAGGTACAGCTCGGTTTATCTCGTGCCACGGTTCATCGGCCATTAGAATTCTCAGCGGGAGGAAAATCGTCATATTTGCACATTGCTTTGTTACTTTTGCAGCAAAAGTTGTTACATGCATATAGGGTTGTAATAGTATTTATAATGATTATAGTATTCTGACACAGGGTACGAGTATACTCCGTGTACTATGATATCATATAGAAATTTGCAAATAATTTTGATTTAACCGTTATACTATGAAATATGTCACTTACAACAGTTACAACCAGTGGCGGGGCAAGAGCAAATTTTGATCAGTTCACAAAATTAATAAACACGGTGGTATAATATTATAAGGAGTATTTATGAAGCCCTTTATGATACTGTTCTAGCACACTCGCGTCAGTTTTTACCACACTCTTTTAATGTACCTGACATTGTTTGTGATCTGTACTATACAAATTAAATTATTCTACCTAATTGGATATGGAGCTAAGTCATATGTAATATGTACTCAAAGACATCGCTCGTTATCAAATGCCGAAGGAATACATTAGCTTACGCTGGAATTCTATCAGTGTGTGATGAAATATGGCCTTAATTGTCAACCTACAAACCGTTAACCGCTATACCTACCAATACAACGTTAAAAGTGCAATTAATATCGTGGATACTATCTATATCATCATCTTCTTAGCCTTATCCCATTACAGTTGCATCCCGAAGGATGCCTGGGAATCCTTGGATCCGCTACCTAATCCGAAGGTTTGGCGTAGGCACTAGTTTTCACGTAAATACTATCTATATAAATAAAATAAATAATGTTTAGCAATTGAAGAACGATAGCATAAAATTCGAATTCGAATCGCAATTACACCGAGATTTAGGTTCGCATTTTTCCTGTGGACATTGCCAAAATTGGTTGGATGGGATTTTTAATCCCATGTAGTTTTATGACAGAAAAACCATATAAACCCACAAATCGGGCTTTTTTTAATATAACGACGGTGGCAAACAAGCATACGGCCCACCCGATGGTAAGTGGACATCGCAGCCTATAGATAGACTCTCGCAACTCCTCCTTGCCGACCCTTTATAAAATTTGAGGATTCACTAGGTATATATTAACAGCAGAAGGGATAAATTTAGGTCCCTCGCTCTCAACACAGTGCATCCTCGGGAGCTCTGGCAACCTTGCTCACCTCCAGGAACACAACGCTACAGTATACTTGTTTAGTAGTAAATAATGTTACTATGGCTGTGGTCTTCTGCATGGCGGAGGTACTAACCCAGTTGGGCTGCTCTAAATTCTCTTGGTGTGGCGCAACTCTCTTACTTATAATTCTCTCTTACTTCGTCTTAATAAGTTAATTCTGCTACCGCAATGGTAGGTTAGGTAATAGTCAAAATTCAAACATTTATTCTGCAAATAGGCCACAAGGGCACTTTTTAGGGTTCCGTAGTAAACAAGGAACCCTTATAGTTTCGCCATGTCCGTCCGTCCGTCCGTCCGTCCGTCCGTCCGTCCGTCCGTCCGACCCCCGTTTTTCTCAGTAACCGTTAGTACTAGAAAGCTGTAATTTGGCATGAGTATAGATATTGATGACGCCGACAAAACGGTAGAATAAAATCTTGAAAAAAAATTTTTTTTAGGGTACCTCCCCTACATGTATAGTGGTGGTGCAATTTTTTTTTCTTCCAAACCCCATTGTGTGGGGTATCGTTGGATAGCTCTTTTAAAAATATTATAAGGTTTCTAAGAGTATTTTTTGATTCAAGAATCGGTTGGCGTGATATTAAGCTTTGAAGTGATAATTTTCGTTATGGTCAAGTGTCCCCCCCCCCCTGCCAGCTAAACGGTGGCACCTAGGCATGTGAAAAAAATCATGGTAGTAGGATATACGATGAATTTAAAAGGAAAACTATCACGGCTAAGTAGACATTACTAGTTAACGAGTAATAGTCGAACTTCAGAAATGTACTTTGCAAAAGCAAACTTTAGAACAATTTCCATTGATACCTTAGATAATGTTGTTAATTCTGTCAAAAACATAGTAAATATAAGTTTGCGAACTTTTTAGTCCACATAATGTAACGGGTGGATGACTACGGAACCCTACCTTGCGCGTGGCCCGACACGCACTTGGCCGGTTTTTTACATGTCAATTTACAATTTACTAGAGCTGAGCGTTTTTTTCAATAAGCGTTTCGTTAAACGCTTTCGCCTACAGTAACGGAATAACAGTTTCTTATGAGAACAAAAAACAGTTTTTATAAAAACGTCCACCAAAGCTGCAATGCAACCAGCAATGAAACTACACTACATGAAAATAGAAACTAAACGCAAAATGGACATAACTCAAACTATAACCTATAACTTTCATTGATGTAGCGATCGAAACGACGAAACGAAACAAAACTTAGCTTTGTTCGGGTGGGCGCGCTTTGTGCCAAAAACGTTTTGTATTGATGATTGACAAAAATGCGCTCTATTCGCAAGACGTTAAGGCTTAATTTTGAAAATTCATTCATAAATATTTCTTTCGTTCGTTTCGTTTTGTCGGGCGCCGCAGTGAAAAAAAACTAGTTACTTTTGAAACTGTTTCGTGAAACTGTTTCCAGATAATGAAAAGCTGTTACGTTTCGTTACACTTAAAAGTCGCAACGACCCAGCTCTACAATTTACTCGTAATAAAGTCTGACTATACAAGCATATGCTACATTTTTCATGAGAAAAATTAATTTACAATTTAAGAAATAATGACAATAAGAATATAATAAATTTGTCATGTCAAAATACTAATTATCTCAAATTACAATTATTACAATTTCAGTATAGATAGAGATGTACAAGGTCTCAGTCTGAATAACAAAATTTAATATAGTATCCCAAAGATGTAAATGGTCTCTGAGCATCAAAATATTAATAATCTAACAGTGGCGGCGCGTCAAAAATATGCTTAGGGAAGCCGGAATTAATTTGGCTTTCGTATTCTTCATGAGCCGTAGTAATAGATATGGACTGGCTGAAAATTAGGTAAGCCGGTGGGAATCGAGTTGTATGGACGCTCCGCCACTGATACCTAATGACTATTCTAACGTGCTTAGAGATGTACATGGTCTCAAAGCGTCAAGTAGTTTACTCGTACCTATCTGCCTCCACCTGCCACGTGATAACGGTATCGGTAGTATTTTGATAACGCCATATCATGTCGTTATCTGAAAAGAGGCGCCAAAGTTTTGGGCGCTGATAGCATTGTTTTTATTTACTACGTCGTTTCTAGTTAAATACTCGTATGCAAGGTTCTTCGATTACATTTTATGGAAGTCGTCTTGTTTTATCTGCTAATTTTTAGGTGACAAACTATTGACACTATCTATTTATTATTCATTACTCTGTTTATATATGTAAATCCCACTACCGGGCATGCCTCCTTTTGTGGATGAAAGGGAAAATGGGTTAAAAACACAAATATACATGGTAAATATCCCGTTACGAAAAAGGGTCGTTGAAATTCGCTAGCCAGCACAAGTCTGCTACCACCGATTCATCTAAAACGCTTTATTTCATTCCAATATTATCAATAGGTAACAGTGGCGGAGCGTCCATACAACTCGATTCCAACCGGCTTGCCTAATTTACAGCCACACCAGTTCTTTTAGTATGGCTCATGAAGAATAAGAAAGGCAAACTATTTCCGGCTTCCCTAAGAATATTTTTGACGCGCCGCTACTGATAGGTAAATACCAGTCGACCCTTCGTACTTATCAAAAAAATATAGTGCTCTATTGTGAATTTTACACTGAACGAAGGTATAGATTTTATACTGGAAAATGCACATTAGTGTTCAGCTATAATAAACTTCATACGTTAATTTTCACTGACAGTACAAGCGAAGCGTTAAAGTTTCAAAATTATTATGTTTGTCGTCAAAGGAACGTCTAGCTAGATCCTCTGTAAGTGCTCGTCTGTCGCTCCTTGCCATTAATATCAACAAATATTTTCACAGGTAAGACAGGGTGACATGCAGCCCTATACGAGTAAGTTAAGTCGATAAGAAGCCAGACCGACGGCGAAAACTCACAAAATTTGTTCGCAAGTTCGCAACATACGTTCAAGACGAGAATTTCTCAGGTGAGTTGTGCTTCCATTAGATGTTTCCAGCATTTCAGTGTTCAGGGGTATCTTGTACCATTAGTTATAACAGCGGGGACGACAGTTATTGAACTCACTTGAGTATGATAAGATAACCGACTCCGTTTGCTATATAATGCAAAAAGATTATGATGATGATCTTTTTTTTACAGGAGAATTAAATTAATGAGGTGGTTTTTCGGGTCAGGCTAAGGTCTGGTCCACCATTCGGCGGAGTTGTTTGACAAGTTAACAGTGTTGCCAGAACGTGCTTTTTAGCACGGTTTTACGTGCTTTTTTGGATACGAACGTGCCTTTTACGTGCGCTCCCCAAAAACGTGCTAAAACCGTGCTTTTTTTAGGTGCTATGGTGCTTTGTGATTTTACTGCTAAAAATGGGGAGGTAATGTTGGTTTGGTACTCTGAGTACTCTCTAAAAAGTTATTTTTTTTCTAACAATCATTGTGTTAAACAATCTTTCTCCCCTACCCTACGCTTTGATATCCTAAAGCTTGGTTTTACCTGTGGTTGCAGGAAAGAACTTGCCCTGCAACTGCAAGCTCTATCGTTCGTGTATCCGAATATCCGTATCCGACTTCGCACATTTACTTAGGTCTCCGAACCATGCGCAAAAGTATGTTGGTTTTAACATGAAAAATAAGGTAACTTCCAATCAATAAAACCTGTTTTATCAAAAAAAAAGTATTTCTTGGTAAAATACCCGTAATAATGAACAGTATCACCAAATTTCAAGTTTATGGGATCGTCCTAATACAACGCGATGATCGCGCGATCGCGCAAGTGAAATTCGCGAATATATTGAACTCGAATAGGTGTCCTAAAGGGATAGTCCTAAAACAAACGCGATTATCGCGCGAATTCGCGACTTTTACTAGTAAATATTCTAAGTTAAAGTCGCGCGATCGCGCGATCATCGCGTAGTCGCGCGCCAATTAGGGTGATCCCTATGGGTCAATGGGAAGAAAAAATAATCTTATGAACAAAATTTTGTGACAGACGACTGACGGACGGACGGACGGACGCGTGAGTGACAGCAATAGGAGTCATTTTCGACCTTTCGGGTACGGAACCCTTTTTCTTTTTTTTTTTTTTACGCTGGAAAATGCTTGATGCATACCGGCCTTCCTGGGGGTTTTAGGCGCGGTACGGAACCCTAAAAACGTGCTTTTTAGGGTTCCGTACCAAAAAGGTAAAAAAGGAACCCTATTGGTTTCACTTTGTCTGTCTGTCTGTCTGTCTGTCACATCGCTAAATATCTCAGGAACTACTTATCCTATCGATTTGAAATTTGGAATAGTTATAAACAAGGGTAACCCAGATACATAGAAGATGGTTTTTTAAATTATTTTATTTTATTTTCTGTGAATAATGACAGATAAAAGGGGGTTCAAAATTGTAAAGTCTGGCAACTATGTCAAGTGGGGTGTCATATGAAAGGGCTTGACTTGTACATTCCAAAACAATTTTTAGTTTTTTTTTTCGTTGGGGAAATTTCGATTTACGAGGGAAAATGTAAAAAAAAATACCATTCCCCCCCCCTTATCTCCGAAGTTTACGAAGAAAAAAATTTGAAATTATTACACAACATTAATATGCATGTATATTTTACAGGAAAATTATAGCCATAGCTCTATCTAGTTTTTCTTTTTTTTAATCATCAAAAAACTCTTCTATACTAAGTTTGTAATTTAATCACCTTTGTATATATTTTTGTTTTATATTTAAATTTACAAAATTACGTTGAAAATACCTTCTTTCAAATAAAAAAACAATTATTGAAATCGGTTGATGTGATAAAGAATTATCCTTGAAAAACCAACATACGTACTAAGTTATTCAGTCGCGCAAATTAGTAACACAATGCGCCGATAGATGGTGCTGTCATGTTTTTTTAAGATTGTTCCTGAATTAATGGGGTCGGGACGGGTACACAACTACATATACAAGAACTGTGTACGGAACCCTCGGTGCGCGAGTCGGACTCGCACTTGACCGGTTTTTTTATTCCAAAAACGTGCTTTTTAGGACACCCGACAGTGCTTTTTGACGGAAGTGCTCTGGCAACACTGCAAGTCAAAATGCACAAATGTTGCCACAGTACGGCCAGTGCTGTTCATATCGATATTATTTAAGGCCTCACTAGACGTACGGATCTTACGGAACAATTTATCGGGTACCCCTTGGTGCTTGCCGAGATCATCGAAAATCGAAATTAGTAGTGTTTCTCTCAATCTAAAATGCTCTCAATTTGACAAATGAAAATGATTTGTACATTTTATGATTTTTTTCATATTTCTCATATTTATTTTACTTTTGTCCGCTTAATGAGCCATTAGTTGCTGAAAAGTAGAAACTTTTACATTTATAAAATTAGGTAGTGACTTAAATCTTGATCGAAAAAACTTCCTATCGAATAGTATATCGATTTAATTATTCCGAAAAATGCTGGCACATTTTTGTTCGTGAATAAGAGGGTATAGTTAGTTACTTTATACTTATCGACCTATTTTTATCGTTATATATCGTCACTATTTATTTTTTTCTACTCCTGGCAACGTCTCATCTGCCAGTTTACTCCGCCGAATTATGGACTTGACCTTAGTAAAGGCTATCTCACATCATCATCAACCTTGGCTTTATCCCTATTTTTGTCCTTGTCAGCGCTGCTGATACGATGACCCACTGCCTCATGTCATATCGTTATTGATGATGGCTAAGGCAGGTTGTGGTGGGCGACCTCTTCACCAAGCGATGAAGTGATCGCCCGCCGGTGGGTCAAGAAAGAAGATACCTAAGTATTATACTGAGGGGAAGTCGCTTCAGTATAATACTTATCTTCTTTCTTCCTACGGCGCAATAGCAACAGTAGAGTTATCGCACTTATACTTCCCATGATCAGTTTTTTTCACATTTGTACAGTCGCCAATGTCGCCATCAGATTTATCGGAGCGAACGAGGTGCTCACAAATATCTGAACACGACTATATTGATTGTCAAGGTGTTAGACTGCATGTTCAGATATTTTTGAGGGCCCTGAAGAGTACAGATATATTTGATTTTATGACGACTGTACTAGACTGGAAAAGGTAAATACAATAGTTACATGACTCGTGACGTGAAACAGCTGTCCAATTTGCCACTTTAAAGCATTACAAAAAGATACACGTAGTTATATTTAGCTTAGTATTCTGCGCTCGATGTTCTCTTCATTGCATTACTCTTGAATTCGTTTCGAAAAATTTAATTCTTTTGTTGAGTGGATCTCGAACGGAATAAAACGTCCTTATTTAAATTTTCTTCGGCATAATCTTATCTTTATTGTGGATTGTAATAAAGACTCAATTATAGATAATATTTTATTCATACTTTTTTCATTGCAATTTTTGTGTCTATGTCAAACATTTTTTTACTTTATTTTCACTGGCGCTAATAATACAGTCGTGTGCTGTACGTAAAACGCCTAGTCCTAATCACCAGACAAAACGTCTCACGCTTGTTGAGTTGTTGCAAACAAAACATTACCATGTGCAAGACTGCAAACGTCCTCCTGCACAATGATCCTTGCAAGACATCTGGTTTTCTCCAAATATAGGTATGGAAAAATAAGTAGTATAACAAACCAAACGATACACAAGATGTACACAAGAGTACATACAAAAGTCAAAAATATTTATTTGTATACATAGGTTCATAGGTCTTATAATTATGAATATAGTATCTCTATGTCTTGCCATAAGGCATAGGTATGAGTACCTACAAATATTTTGAGTCAAGATGGAGCATGCGTAAACAGTTACAATTCTTCATCCGTCAAGTATTAAATTCCCTTATTGAATATCTAGTAGGCTTTTTTAACTAGAAATACAAACAGACATTTTTTAAATTCTACCAATCCTTCTAACATAGATATATTTTTTGGCAATCTATTATAAATTTTAGGTGCCACCCCGAAGATACTTTTAGTAAGAAGAGCTGTTTTCATGGATTTTGTGTACAGTTTGTAATTACAATTACAATGCAATACAAATACTCTTTATTGCAAACCTCAGTTAAAGTTCCTACAAAAACTTAAATAGCACAGAAAACAAGTCAGTAAGCACCAAGCACAAAAAATGCGGGCTTATCGCCAAAGAGCGATCTCTTCCATAGGAACGTTTTGCAAAAGGGACAAAGCTAGGTGTTTTACGAACGGGACTTTGAAAATCAATGTAAATAAATGTAGAGTGTGCAATATCTGGCTTCTACCCACGACTCCGTCTGCGTAGAAGACGTAGAAGTCTACTCTATAATTATGATCGATAAAAAATCCCCCATTTTATCCAATGTACTTCCTCAGGATTGCAACTTGCAGCTAGAATGGAAGTATAACATTCACCTTGTACGCATGCATGCCTACTCAATACTACTCATACACATTTACGTATGTAGGACACTGTCCAGACAGTACTGGTTCCCCCATCCCCTGCGGTTCAAGGTCAGCCGCCGGCCATTTTGTCCAGGGACGTCGCTTTTACTGCCCACTTTCTACGTCAATTTAACCAGCGTCTGGCGGGCTGAGTAATAAAAATAACCCAGTTTCTGAAAACACTTGATGCCAATTATGTAGCTGCAGTGTCTCTAGATTCGATCGTATTATGTTTTGAAATTACTTCAACCACAAATAACGAATACATTACATTGAACTGTGTTAAAGTATAAAATTGATATGGTTCTTTCTGGCTGATTGGGGCTTTAATAATTTTACCTGACTTATTGGCATGTGGTATAAAACACGACAAGCATAAGACGGAAATCAGCCCTGAAAACTTTGTATTATGGAGTTGTAAAATAGACTTATGATGACACACTTTGTACTTGCATTACGATAGCAGTAAACCAAAATTGCCCAGTTTTTTACACCTGTGAATTATCGAGATACACCGATAATTCAAACGTACAGAGTTACTAGGACAATAGAGTGCCAAAAGAGATAAACTTGTAACACCATGTCAACCGCATTAACAGGTGGTTTCTAATACGTGTAGATTTAGCGGGTGCTGCACCGTTGGCCGATTTACACAATGCTTCTGTTATCTGTTAGCCTGACATTGCAACATTTGCAACGTTAGGTTAGGTACATGAACCAACACCTTTATTACGTTATTTTATAAGCATGTTCTTCAAATGAAAGTTCAAACTTTCCTTTGAATATCGAATAAATATAAGCGTAATATGGAGGATACCTAAAGGCTTGGTCACACTGCGTTGCGCGACGTCCGCGCGACGCGACCGCTGCGCGCCGGAACGTATGCTAACAGATTAGCGACGTCACACAGGTTGCGCGACGCGAGCGGGACGGTTTCATACATTTTGGCGCGCAGCGCAGCGTCCCGCTTGCGTCGCGCAAGCGGTGTGACCAAGCCTTAACAAGACCCGTATTTCAATTACAAAATGTGACGTGTCCCCTTTTTTTTAACCTGACTGTGGCTTTATAGGTCGGGCCCATTAAAGCGATAGGAGTACGCGGTTGGAGGGTAGCCTGGGGAAAGTCCAGGTGTGAATACATAATTATGACCACTATTGAATACATATGTTGCCGTTCTCATTTTCAAATTAAAGGACATGAAGGTAGGACACGTCAAATGACACGTTGGGGACATATCTATCACATTTCCAAATGGTATCTTTAAATAATTTTGAATAAACAAGTATTTTTTATTACATTTTTCAAGAGACAGTGGAATAAGATCTTGTCCACAAGCCCGGTTAAATTCAACATTTTAAAGACAGTGGTTTTTCATTCGTATTGTATCAACCTTCGTATTGTACCTGTGTCAACTGACTTTTCAAATTGTAGTTTTACTATAAACGACACAAATTTATAAGAGTTAGATATAACAGTCTCAACCTGTTTTCTAAATAAACACAGGATATTCATAGCTATACTGTTGATCGGAAACAGTCTCGCGTGTGTGTAAATCGTCGCTTGAATGAACACAAGCGAATCATCGAAGCCCCACCGCGGCTAGGTAAGCCCTAACCTAACCTGCCTTAAACTGTGGCGTGTTAGTCTGTAAGCACAAATAAAATTAAATGATTACTAACTGTGGTTTATTACATTACATACCTTACCTACCCTGGGAAATTCATTATCAGCCCATATATGTCCCAATGTACAACTGAAAGTACCTTAAGTACCAGAGGGACATAAATTTCCAGAAATTAATATATGACCCAGGCTCCATTAGCGGAAAGCCGAGCATATTGCAGCGCTTTCGGGCAATTTTCCTTTTTTGATGCATATTTGGACTAAGATTAGATAATCGTTAATCGGAAAAGAATGTTATTATTACAACCTTTTATTTATTTATTTTAATTTGCAATATTTGTATGTATCGTCCATGTCAAATTTGGCAAATGAATTTTAAAGCAGTTTATCCAACCGATAGAGCTGAAATTTGGAGTACTTATGTAAGTTTGGTGACAATGCAATATTATGGTGCCATTGAACTGATTTGATGATGGAGACAGGATGGCCATAACAAGTCCTAAACCATCAAGAACCATCATCGTGCTTGGGCTCATTGGAAACGTCTCAACGATTGATGATCGTGGGAAAAAAAGACAAGGCAATGAAGGTAAGCTTGCACCAACATTAAATTTATGACAGAAACTTATTTTACGTATTAATATATGACAATTTGGTCAGTTTATGTACCGTTTGTGTATTGACAGATGACAAATTGGATACAAATAATGAAACTCCTCGATTACCTAATACCTACATGTTTTGCCGTCTATACGTCCATTCGTCCAAATACAAAACACCCATGAGAACCTCGTGCGGCACGATCCGGTATGACAGGTATTCGGCAACCGTTACGTTACGTCACAAATGTCACAATCAAATTTTTTCCAACGCCTCTGAAAATTTCGATTCTTATCTTTTAACGTGTACGTGCCTACGTGACGTACGCCGCGTCCCAACTCCTAGTGACGTCCCTTTCTCCCACGCGGCAGGGCTGTCTCGCCGTCTTGTTTATTTGGGTCAATCAGCTGTTCACTATGTTTATACGTAAGGCCACCACTTGTTTGTTTCAATTCAATGGTGTTAATTGCACTATTTACCCTTACTGTTGCTAAGGCTATTATTGTCCGCTTGATACGGTTCACATTGGTGTGGCAGAATTTTAAAGCAGTTGTGCAAAGAGAAACTTAAGTGCAGTTTGTATTTGCGAATAGGTTTTTTATTTAAGTGTTACTTCAGACGGTTAAAGCAAATATTTTGTCGTAAAGTACTCGGTCTCGGTACTTGTCTTCAAACACATTTTCTAACAATTCTCTCTGTCTTCGTTTATGCGCCAATGCGGTACCAATATTTCTAATACGCTTCGACTGTTTACAGTTTTAAACTCTCATAGTATTTCTATGTGTGACTTTGCCATACAAACTTTCGATTTTAACCAAAGATTTCCCGTTCATGTTGCCATTTTTATTCATAAGCACTTACCTGATGATTATGTCGCTTAGTTTTTTATCGTTAAAGGCTATCCTTGAGGAAATTACCTTGACTGACTCGTAGATAACCGGCACTGTTAGACTGTTACCCATCCTTTAAATATTCATCCTAAAACAGCCTACACAAACATAAAGTTAATAACCTTTCTTGAATTCTACCGTATTCAGCAATAGAAATAAATTGATCAAACACATAGACCTTGAGCGGTCACTGTCGTCTCTCCAGCTAAATAAAAAACAAAATGCATATAACTTGGATACATGTATGTGTTTCCTCTTCCAACAATGCTTTTATGCAAAACGTATCGTGTGACTGGGAATGTGCGACGCCCACCAACACAACTTTTAACAGTATAAATAGTCTCAACATTCTTGTCTCGTACTTACAAGCGTTAAAATCTAATGAGAAACATAAAATTAACAGTAAATACGACACCTCCCTCGAAATCACAGGTTGAGTCATACATCCGTTTTAAGTAGTTTATTGAGCGTTGAGTCTGGAATGCGTGGGAAATGAAAGTTAGAGCCGAAGTTAAATCGTTAAAAGAATACTTAATTAGGAGAGAAATTTCTTGGGCTTTAACGTAGGAGTACGCTTTTTTTATTAAAGTAGGCATCAGGCGATGAATGACAGTGTTATTCAATTATAAGTAAGCAACTTTGGTTTGCAATATTATAAAAAGTAACTACATATATGTTTTCCCTCTTGACGACGACGGTGATGTCATTCAATTGTATTTGCACAACTATGTGATAATTAATGATGTAAATTTTAAACTTGTGCCGAAACGAGAATTGACATTTGTAAATAGGTACATACTAGTATTGACAACGACATATTATGTCTTGCCCACAAAAAATACGGATTAACATTAAATTATTCATCTTATATTGTCGAAAATAACTCTATAATGTCAGTGGAATATCCTATCCGTTAACTAGGTCAAAATCTAGAAAATACCTGCTTTTGGTTTGAATTAGGAGCTTATGGCAAGATGAGTACCTGGATTATTTATATGATGCCATTCTTTGGTTTCATTATTCCTTCTTATGAATTAGCATTTCTTCTTCTTCTTCTTTATCCCGTTACCCTTCATAGATCGATCTTATTGACATAGTCTCAGAACTGGTAGATTGAATTAACTCTTCTGGGGTGTAGGGCTCGAATCAACTCTCTCCACTTGCTTCGGTCTTGGGCAACTTGGGTTACTTCTTCCCAGTTTATTCCCATAGAACCCAACTCTTGATCCACGGAACGCCGCCAAGTTGTTCTGGGGCGACCTTTTTTCCGCTTGCCGGGTATCTTCCAAGTCAAGGTCTTCTTCTTCTTGAACGTTATTGAGCATTAGACATAAAAACTGATTCGAATTTAAGACAGTAGCGAAGTATTGACATAATTCTATAATTTGGGCCGCTTGTTCAGCTTATATTAAAATTCATTAAGCCTAAAGTTCAGCAAAGGCAAATTTCGGATCCATTAATATTTAAACATGAATTAGGAAATGTGAATATTAAACTACTTTGAATATCTATTAGAATCATACGAAGCATTGACATTTACAAAAGATACGACCAGGAAGACAAAACAAATGTAATTTGTCCCAAACAAGAAAAAACCTAGAAAAGTTCCGTCGGAGTTGGAAATGTGAATATTAAATATCTAATCTAATGGAATCATACGAAGCATTGATATTTACAACCAGGAAGACGAAGAAATGTATTTATCCTAAATAAGAAAAAACCGGGACCGGGTGTGGTGGCGCGAATTGGGGAAGGCCTATGTCCAGCAGTGGACGACTACAGGCTGAGGATGATGATGATGATGATGATGAAGAAAAAACCAAGAAGAGCTGTATCATCAGCGTTAAAGAACTTACCTAAAATAATTACGTTTCTTATTTTGTTGGTTGTTATAGGGGCAACAGTAATACATATTCTATAGAAACATCAATAGTGTACTGCTGGTGTTGTGTTGTTCTTCTAAATTTAATTCACGATCGAGATGACCTGTGAAATTTTTCCTCATGACATTTGGCTATGTCCTTTCTTGAGCGTGTGTTTTTTCCGATCCGCACACACGATTGCGGTGTTTACGGAAGTGTGGGCGGAAATGACTGTGATCGCGACTCGAGCGCAGCTGAGACGACCTTTTAAGGCCGCTGCCATCTTAGTCACGCTGTTAATCCAATAATGGTCCGAAGTCCGAACCTGCATGAGAGTGCCGTGTGTAGATCCTTCGAACTCGTGCACTTAGCCAAGGATCCAGATATATCTAGATGTATCAGGATTATTTGATTGTGAACTGTATTGTTGCAATGACTGTTGATGAACTGATGAAGGAACAGTTGTCATCATTCGCTTGCCCTTTTCACATTTATTTGGGGTCGGCGCTGCATGTGTTTTCTTTCACATATCTCTGCCACTCGTCATCTCTTCATTCACAGCTTTCTTATTCATATCGTCTCTCACACAATCCATCCACCTTTTCTTGAAAAAGATGAAGAAACAGTTGATGAAGGAACAGTTGTACAATGTATTTTTTAGCAAGAATGGAATGTGCCAAATGAAAGAAAGAAGTAATGTATGAAAAAAATCAATTGTATGCGGGATGGGGCGACAGTAGAAACCGGTTTTGAATATTGAAAACTGTATATAAAAATAAAAATAAATGATAAAAATGTAACAGCACGTCTTTTTCTTAAAGCTCCGATCAAGATTCTCCAATAGAATACCACCACCGTGACCGTGTCTTATATCTAAAAAGTTAAGTCATTAATTCGTCACTTTCACACTCGTACACTCCGTCTGCATGCTATCTCATCTCATTCACTAACAATACGTCATTCATACGTTCCTTTTCATGCCATCCATGTATCTACGTTTATATGACAATTGTTAATTCAATCAACTACTTCTCAGACCATGTCAATGAGATCGATCTAATCTATATCCTCATCACTGATCACCCAGCAAGTGCCAGCAAGTTATGTTTTTGAATTAGAAATACAGACGCGGCTACTTACGAGTAACAGGTTCGATTTCACCAAACAGTATTTAAGCTAAGATAACGCCCCATTAATAATGGAGATCACTTGGAGCCACGGCAATAGCTAACCTCAACATGTATAAATATATTCAGTATCAAGAATGCAGAATGCATCTAAAGATGCCCGCGCTTACTGCAGGCCAGCAGGGCCATCTGCATCGCAGATATATCGATTACGTGCGGACAGTGAATTGCTTTTGCACGAATGTGTGAAAAAAGCTCTATTATGTGAGGACCGGTCTCTACACTTGACCCAGTTAACTTCTAGACATTTCTGGGCTGCGACCTGAAAACTTACATAATATTACATCCGCACTAAGGGTAGTGAGTAAAATAGGAACAAGAGATCTGTGTCTACATTTTGACAGTCGCTTAATTCCTAGAAATGTGGTTGTCGCATCACGGTTAACTCTTCAGAGCTATTGATTCCCTCACACATAATATAACATTAAGCAATTTATTTGGTAACTGACCATTAAAACAGTAATATCTCTAGTTACGTTACGATTTCGTAAATCTGTACGTTTAATTTCAACTTCAACCGTACCTTGACTTCAAGAACTTCTCGTACTCCTATAGTACACGCGTGACGCGACTCGTTCATGTGTATTTTTGCTTTCTATTTCTACGTGGCGTGTTTTAGTTCGTTGTACGATTTCGGTGTGGGCGTCTCGCGATGGATTCCGGCCTTCTATCGATTTTCCTGGCCTAATTCTCAGTTCGCCTAGACTTGGGCGTGGGCTAGATTGCTGCCAACGTCCTCTCTCCACTTAATATTGTTCTAGTTTTGGTACCAACCATAAACTTACAATCACGTACTTTGCCGTGCTGGATTAAAGTGCTAAGATTTATGCCGACTTGTGCGGCTTTATGTAGTAAGAACTCCGGCTTACCGTTATGAAGGGCAGTTTGTAACAATTTAAATTGCAAAAGCCGACAAACAGGCGACATATTTCAGCGCAAGCAGTGGGCGCGTGTAGGTCTGGTGTAGGTGGACAACGCGCCAACGCCCACCACCGTCTGCACTGCCCGTATCCGATCGTCAGCCAGCTGCACTCTCTGTGCATGTCACCTCCAACGCTCCTTATCGACTCACCATTCGATATCCGATACCAATACAGCACGCATTCTATAATTAAAACCTACGTTTCGCAAATCCGCACCGGCCTCAATATTTAAAGTCTATTTCGCGCGGTGCTGAAAACATTGTTGCTCCATTATTCCTAGGGTTTACGGCACTATTGTTTTATTTTTGCGTGCTCAGTATCCCTGTTTCTCCAGTGCGGTTTATTTTTTCTTTATTACAAGACCTGTTTAAAAGCCGAAACTTTAAATTGCTATTCCGACTTCCGAGCAATACCACTGACAAAACGCAATATTCCCAACATGTTTTGAATTTCCGAATTTAAATAATTATAATCCTGAAGCGAACATTGAAGAGAAACTTCGTCGGAAACCAGGAAACCGCCAAGTTGTTCGCGCTATTATTAAAACAACTTCCAAAACAGCCCGCTGTCGGTATGCAAAGAATAATTAAAACCTGTCAAGTGTTGGCGATTGTTGCGGCAATATCAGCGGGCAGCGGTCGCCATAGCGACTGGCCACGTGCAAAGCCAGCCTTCGATACCTGATAACATTCCACACTTACCACGCTTCAGTGCCAAACGAATTAGGACCGCGTTCCAACGCGACAGAGTAACAAATTGAAATTGCAGTTGTTACTAGGAAATGCAGTTTATGAAGGTAATGGCTTAAGCAAGTGGTTTATTTAAAAAAGTCCACCAGTAGTTTCGTATGTTATGTATGTACTTAGAATATCCAACCAATCAGCTAAAGCGGTCATCTGTTAAGTCTTATTTAACACAATTATGTTAGGCAAATGTACTTGCAAACCTTCATGGTCGTGTCCTTTAAAATTAATTGCACTTCTTATCATGTTTTTCCTTTCGTTATTTAGACATGCAGCTTTACTCATATTTTATATACGAATGTGAAATTCAAAGAGAAAAAACAACAGTTGCCGTAGCATAGACAACATCAACAACGTAGAAGAATGATTACATTACAAACTGTCTTCAGCAACAACGAACAGCTCAATTTGCCTCATTTCATCTGAGCCTTGTAGTTTTCACTTCACAAGTTTGAGGTTTGCGTAAAAGGATTAGTGCTGAATGCTTCAGTCATATCCTAATTGCACCTATTGTCTAGTTCTAATTATCTTTTGTTTTTATTGTTATGCGTAAGAATGCTGATGCTAAATGCAGACAAAGAAAGGTTCAGTCTCCGTGTAAAAGAGTAAGGAAGGAAGGACGGTGGCTTTTGTTTTGTTAATCAACGTTTGTTTACGGGCTCGCCAAGAACTACCGGGATGTTATCTCCTCTTCTGCAGTATTTACTGGGTTTCATTACTTCATTTCTTGCTTCCTGATCGTCTATCCGGCTTTTTACTAATTGTATGAAAATTTGCTTGTCATTTAGCGAATTTTTCCCAATCTTCATTAAAGTTTCTGTTTATACCTTTGTATTATGATTTTCGTGTCATTATCAGAGGATGTAGGTGTATAATGCTGCATGCTTACCAAGTTACCATTCTTAATACTTTTTGCACTTTTCAACTTCATGCCTGACTCTCACAAATTATGTCACATATTCAGTATTATCTGCATTTGTATACAATCCCACTACCTCCTCTATATCTTATAATTTTCTTGCCTTATGCATATATGATTTATGCAACTTGCATATAGTTAGATACCTAGATGTCTATGTTTTAAGTTTAGCCTCGACACATATGTCGTCATCAATGCTGTCATCTTTTCATATTAATATAACACACTTCGCGAATGCCAACACTTGAACCAATTGTGTTCTCATCATAATCCTTTGAATTGTCCACATTACGACTTCTTCAAATCTCTTGTAGTTGTATTCTGTTCCTTATTTATTATTGTGGTTTTTCTAGCATGCATGACATTTTTATTAGCCAATGTGTTAATTATGTCTGCCTTAATTTCCTTGACGTTTGCAACAACATCCTGCAATTCACTAATTTCGTGTATCCGTCGGTATTGCCAATTCTAGTTTTTGCAAATCAATGAAGCGTAGTCTCCTGCAAAGCGTTATAAGAAAACTACTAATCATCAAGGTTTTAAAAGGTGCATGAAAAATAATACTATGCGTCCGTCAAAAAAGTGTATGTGAGTCGCAAAACTCGCAAAGTCTCGCAACCGAGATATAATTAATGAGTTTATCATGAAGGCACAGTGGTTGTGGGGAACCCATCGCTCGTAACCGATGCGGTGAGTTGGTGGCGTTTTTTGTCGCGCGGTGTCGGTGCCGGCGCCAGAGGAGGTAAACGCGAGTACGCACGCGCTTGCTGACGTTGCACAATGCGATTCACGACGGGCCCCTAGTAGCGGCGACGGCGAAGCAGAGACGCGGTTCAGACGCCGGCCCCCCGCCCCCCGCCTCGCCCCTCGCGCGCCGCCCAGTTGCCTCGCAGCTGCCGCGCGCGTCTGTCGCATATTCCATGCGACTCCGCTCTTCCTTTACCATAATATGGATATACAGCACATCCGCGCTCTTATCAACATCCAGTTCTCGTATTTGTGGTTTTGCGAAGTTTCCGACAAATATAAATGGATTATATTGTAAAGTATCAAAGAAAACAGTAGTTTTGTAAAAGTCCGCATTGGAATTTCTAGTATGGCAGTCGCCGTGGGCCGACGTGCTCGGCACATGGCTTCATAATAATACGGCGGTGGCGGACATTACATCAAAATGTACCAATATCCTGTCTGGGGTAAAGCGAGTGTGAAAAATATGTGTTTTGACGGGAGTTTCAGTGTAATATTAGAAAAATGTACCCAAATTATCGACTGGTATGAAACGTGGCGTCCACGTCAACCTACACATTGTCGCGGGGTTTCGCATTCCTGAAGTGGCATGGAAGTAATCGACTCCGCATAATATAAGATCCCCTGGTCGATCTTAATAAACCTTTGATACAGGTGTAAAGAGTGTAGGTATGTTAATGTTTATAAACATTGTGTCCAATCCAATAACTGCTTGCAAAAAATGTTTTGATAATTACCATTACGTGTTATGAAAACTAAGAGTCATTTTCCAACCAATGTTTTGAATTCCTCGTCAGTAGACAACGCTGGCCGCTTTGTTCAAAGTACAATTTGACCGAGGTCACCGGCTCGGCAAAACGTTGGGTAATCATTGAATTGCTTTACTCAAACTTCAATGCTAATGACTCGATTCCAAATACTACCGAAGTTTTTTAAGCGGCATCTAACAACTTTCGCGCAAATTGTCAATGGAATCACTTAAAAATATCCGCAATATTCTCCTCAAGCGTCTAAAAACTCCGCAAATAATATCATATCTTTAAGCAATAAATGTGAAGAATTTAACCGAAGGAAAATGGCGGGCGAATTCTGCCGCCATTCTACATCGCTGCTATGGCTGTGTTCAGTATAATGCATGCATGTGTGCGGGGCGTCTCATAGTGCAACGTGGCTCCGGCATGCCATAGTAGGGCTCCGTAGGCGTGGCCGGAGACATTCTCTCATTGCTGACTTCCTGGTACTACAAAGTAAAAGAAATGGAGTGCAACGTTGATTTTCTTTACAAAATACGAATCAAACCCCAGATTTGTATCCTACGTTTGCGAGGAGGATAATTGATAACCTTGTTTCGAGGACACTCAAACAATTGATGCATGTGCAATACGTCTGTAAAAAAGTGCATCGAACCATATTCGCTGACACATCAAAACGAAACAAGAGGTTCGTTTACCCGCAATAATTATTATTTGCTGAGGAAGTGAGGACATGAAGCATTCTAATTAACTTAATTAGAATATAGCACAAGACCGAAGCAAATGGAGAGAATTGATTCGAGCCCTACACCCCAGCAGAGGGTAACGGGATAAAGAAGAAAAAGAATATAGCACACATGTATGTTTAGCAATGAGTATGATAATATGTAGTTCAATATACCTATTATCGCATTATACATTAAAATGTGTTATTAGTTCTTATCAGAATATGTATTAAGTAAAAGTTACATGTATAATGGGATGGGACGGAATACAAAGTGCATGAAAGATAAATCAACTATTCTCGTAAATTCTAGACGCCGGTCAATTGTGGCAGTGTGGTAATCTGGTTCATTTTGATGTCTGCCGAGAAAGTCAGGTTATGCAACGGGAGTCCGCCACGTGGCAAAGCCGACTCTTCTGCGCATGTGCATTCATCAGATCTATGCATACTGTACGTTCCTTAAAACCTGACTCAAAAGACCTTCGCATGTAACTGAAATCAATTTGAATCGAAAATACGAATTATGCTGCTGTTGTTGCTCTTGAAGGACTCTTAACAACTCTTAAGAATCTAGTTACTCAAACTAATATAATTATCAGAAGTTCGGAACATGATGGATGATGGGTAGCCAATTTCGAAGGAGCTTGTTATGCTCACAATTGATCAATTTGTTTGCGAAGTTGTCACTAATTAGATCAGAACTTGTTCACAGAGAATGCCACGTGTTTCTTGCGTCCATTGCGCAGGTCCACACGTCGACAGCTGAGATGTGAGAAAATCGTTACTGACAGCCAACGCACCCATTTTCATGTCACGTGGCTTCAGACGTCTGGATAACCATGGCCTTGCCTTAATACACAGTTGTGTTCACTCTTTTAATAGGCAAGCACGCTTCAGAGAAGAACTAATCATGTTTAATGCTAGCTGACGATAAAAGCTTAAAGATAAATGTCTTGTATCACAACATTCAACCTCTCTAATTTACGAAAGTGGCAATCGACGTCGACTAAAACTGAAGAAGACTATGTCAAATTGGATTCTTATCTGAAAATCTAACGTAGAATTTTTTTGGGCCGATAGAGTAATGAATTGCTAATGGCATGGCATACCGAGATCAGCCTACCTATAGGCTCTGATAACAAATTTATTTGGTAACTGTCGATTAGATAATTTAATAGGTATTTATATTTTAATCACGAGCGTATCAGCCAAGCCCATTGCATGTCCCAGTTTCAGTAACAAACTAAAAAATAACTGTTTTCATTACAATAATTTCTGCTTGAGAGAGGATTTTGTTGAATTAAAATAAAATAATGCCTATTTTTTTCTGAAAAATGTCGTCAGTAACGGCTTTCATGCGGTGCAAAGCTATTAATTACTGAGATCCATTGCTTTATCATTCATTATGTTTTTAGGTCGCGGTCGTCACGTCACGTCACGAGGTACCCGCGTGGATTGATTACTGGTCTGTGACTAAACCTCTTTCTTTTTCATTCACTTCTTCAATGATTACCCCTTAAGAATTTCAGTGAAGTAAAGTAAACGATTTATTGTTTAGTAACTCACCATAAAGTCAAAATTTGGTGGACGTAATAGCACTACGTGTTATATAATTGTTTAAGATTATAACACTGAATCTCAAGAACGATGCCAAGTCGCACATCAGGGATCAGCATTATCACCTTTCACGTGACTTATTCTAGTTCAGTCCATATATCATGTCTAAATGCCTTTTCCTCGTGATATCCAGTTCATGCCAAGTCTACTTTCTCTAGCAATGCATTCGTTCGATTCCAATAAATCTTTCCCGCCCTTAAAATAAATCAATTGTGGCCATGCGCGTAGGCAACGGGACGAGGAATAACGGTGCTAGTTTAAACGCGAACTAGGAATTTATGATATACGACTTCATTTCGTTCAACTTGCATAAATGTATCTGTGATTTATGAATTACACTTCAGCCTTTGTATACAAGTTATAATATAATGTAATTATAAATATGGTATCATACACAGTGTAGAAAAGTCACATTTGTATTTTATATGTTGACGACCTTCGTAGTTGTGAATGTCAGTACTACGTCCGCGTCATTCAGACCAGATATAGCGTTTAGTGGCATTTAGTAGGATTATGTATGAGCATACTACTTTCACATCTGGTTCACTTGTGACCTATACTAGAATACCATAACCAGGAAGTGTTTGATTACTTAACGCTATCGCGGAACTCTTCGTGATAATGGCTTATGCGTGTTTTCTTAACCCTTCCGTAACTTAAGTTCACGACATTTCCGAGCTACATGTTACGATAGTCACGTACTGATGTTCTTTTAATTTTCTCATCCTTGCGGTAATCTATGCAACATAACGTAAACGTAAAGTAGGGCGCTGCCATTTTTATGTAAATTTACGACATCAATAGAAGATAGATTGATTTTAGACGTCACGGCACTATGATGTCATTTTTATCTCTTTGTCATAGATTCCCTGGTTCTTTCATTACTTTGTGTGTCGGGATATTGTTGTGACGCTGTGTTTGCGTCTCGTTTCCCTTTGTGATTTAAATGCACTTCAGTGTATTTATAGCCTTTTGTTGTACTTTGAATGTTTTCAGATTGTATGGGTCGGTAATAGTTGCATGGTTTTGCAATTTTATTCATGTTTATGCCGGGCGAAGGTCAGTGTCGATCCCACAGCGCCTGGCGAGTATCTCACATGACTTGTTTGTGTGTACGCCCGCGAGTATAACGTGTGCGTTCCTGATTGGTTGCTCTGTCCGTACTTCATATTCCACACTATTGTGGAATTCAAGTTTGCCTTGTTTCAAATAAAGCTGCATATTATAATTGCTATGAAATCAAATTCAAACACTATAAATGCAAATAAAAACCAATTCCGTTGAAAAGCATTATACATGTTTTTTAGAACGTTCTTGTTAACGGGCACATAATTTTTAAGGACAAATAGTCCGCACTGACCGTAATATAATGATGGCCACGCAGACGTTTTATATAAATAAAGTATCTTTTTCAGTTACAGTAGCGCCAAGCTGCTCCATGTCATTAAAGCTAATCCCGGGTTAAAGAAATTGATTAACCCATTTTCAGATGTGGAGTTTTCTGGATAATGCCAATCCGATCCAGCTCTCACTTACACTTTTGTTTATGTCACTAGTACGTAGGTTTTTCATGTTAAGGCTTCATACTTCTAGGAAATCAGATTGTTGTAGTTCCAGAAAATAAGAGTCTACGTATTTTACAATGGTACTGTCAAAAGTAGCGAAACTGTTATTTTAACTTAACTTCTGGAACCCATTATGCTCAGCCAAATTATCACAGAGTGTCGAGTGCTTTTGCCGCGAGGCCACATACATACTAGCTGCCCGGAAGACCGGCCTCGCTCCACTAACGGCCGACTTATCTAACCATTATGTTGACGAACTTTGCGGATTCATAATTCACATTGCCATTGACTTTTGCAATCTCCTTGATTGTTTTCGTCACTAATAATGCCTTCGGAAGTGTTGTCATGGTCGCTTAATTCGCTTATTTGTCGCTCGTTGTAATGCCTGATTGCGTTCTTTATGTTATGGTAATCAAGAGAACTTCAGACTGTGATAATTTTGAACATAAACGTTGCTAATTACAATTAAATGTAGAAAACGGTCCTAATTATATGATGGTGATCTAAAGGAGAAATTCTTTGACTCCATAAATGAGATTTACTAATTAAAGTCACGCAACATCTTATGTCACGCCGCCGCAGACACGAGGATGTAGCTCTCGTGGATATGATTTATGGAAGGCAGCTTATTTCTCCTTTGCTAGCCCGACATGTGATAATCCGAATTTCACCTATCGCTCTCTCTTGAGATTATTGAATGTTAAGGAGCGTGTTTCCTCCGAGAAGCCCGTAAATGGTTTCAACCTGAAATTATAGGTTTTGCAGATGATTATGAAAAGTCGAATTGATTCGTGGGCGAGCATAGTAACAATTTCCACTACCAATATTTTATCTGCACTGCTGTCATAAATTGTAGTGGTTAATAGCGGTAATAAAATCAATCTATCTTCTATTGATGTCGTAAATTTACATAAAAATGGCAGCGCCCTACTGGCAAGATTTCTCGCTGTGAGCTAGAGAAAGGTACTTGATGTTATGGAGCATTATTAAAGATGTATACCTTGTCGCATTGGAATCTCGAGTGAAACTACGGTTTCCCTTTGTGCCTTGTTCGCGGTGTAATGTCACACAGTTTAGGAATTTCTCTGCGTGGTTGACATTGCAATCAAGACTTGTCTCTACCTTTGATCCTAGGGAATAGCAGTCTAAAAAGCTGTACTGTTATTTATAGCGACAGATCGCTTATGATACTCGTCTTGCTATACCGCTGGTTTTTATGTTAGTGAGAGTAAATTATCTGATTGTTTCTAAGGCCTAAGGAGCTATAAAATCTGTTATGTATAAATAAATTAACGTAACCAGCATTGAATTGAACTCATGCATGGCATCTCGTCAGCACGCATTGACAACTATGATGTTATAGACTATTAAGTAAGAAAATTAAGTCGTAATTTGAGATAATGGTAATAGAGTTGCCGTGTCGTATAAATAATTATCCTTTATCGTTGCACATGTTGGGAACATGCACAAACAACTCAAGGATATCTGGTTGGCAAAAACCAATGTTTGTCTGGCTCTTGAACTTCAGGTCTTGCTGTCGGAAATCCCGACTGCGTAACGCTATTGCTTTATTTATAGAATCATAGTTGTGAGTCAGCTGGATGGACCATATTGCACTCCATACGCCATTTAACTATGACTTTAGTAGTGCATACCTATACCTGTACATAGGTGTGTTTGCTGTCAATTTTATTTTTGTAACTTATCTCTACCGGTATAGCGTTTAAAATGTTAATGAACTAGGGAGAAATTGGCCTTTTTAGTCGTAGACCGTTCTACTTTTAATGGATCCTTTACATGTAATTAACAAAATCGAATATTTGTTTTTCAAAGTTAAATCGGAAACCCTTTAGCTATCAACGATTTCCACACACCTGTATGCATCGTGTGAATCCTCACGACGGCGATTACCGCTTCTATAAAAGGTCCAATCAATTTGTTTATCAATCAACGGTTCGCCAGCGGAGGCTCGAAGGTCAGTTTCCAATCCGACACGCAACCAAACTGAGCTCACTTGAACAGACACGACTGCAGCGTTCCACGAATGTATCTTACTTGGCGCTTTTTTTTTATATTTTAGAAAATAGCTGATACAGAGCTGAAATGATATCTGATCTGATAATTAGTCAGGGCTTGATTTGAATTAGCTTTCTGCATTTTATTAGGGTTAGCTACCATACAGCGCACACGCGTTACGGAAGCGACGTTCTCGTGTAATGCCCCAGCTTTTTTGGGAGTGTCGTTGTCTATTGGAAACCGTCCCATCGAGAATGTGAGAGCTCGCGTTGGGATAGTTGTGCGTTCGTGATTCGTGATATTCGGCACGCACCTCATGAAGAACCTTGGCCTAGTGCCGGCTATTACTTACAGAGCCGATTCTCTAGAACCGTCTGGTATTACTGACACGGTACTATTGTTTAGATCCTAGAATCAATTTCACGGTATATTTTGTTTTTACGATACTTATCTATTTATCAAGTTCCTCAATGATAGTCGGAATGGAATAGACGGCTGTCTCATCTCACCCAAGTTAAATTTGCCTTTTTAAAATATACTTTTAATTATATTGGCTTCATAATATTACACTTTTTATAGTGCAATTGATCAGTGTATCATTCATTAATATACAAATTATTCGTGAGCAAAAAGTAACACAATACCTTCCCAGAACTAGAGTTAAATGAATGCACCGCATATGTGCAGTTTCGCAAAAGTATGAGACTCGATCCAGTGAATGGGAGTTAGGTTTACGTTACACACTGGCGTCTGTGTTGACGTGCCAAACTGAATCTTGCACACGCAAATACTGTATTCTAAAGAACTTAGAGCGAGTTTTCCTTTAAACTTATTTCGAGGGACGTAAAAGCAAGTTTGCCGCCGGTAACTTGAGAATGACGTCGAACGGGCGACAACTGAACGCATTTTGCGGTCTCGGAATGTGATACTTGTACGTCGGTTTTGCCCGCGTCTTTCTATTGATTACATGTTTTGTACTTGCAGCTCGTCTCGCAAACTACCCATTTGCGCCGACTCAACTGACTAGTTCATGTTTATGTAAGCCTCATACTTCATAGTCCAGTGCAGTCCGGGGAAACATCGCCGGTTTTTCTGACCTTATTAGACGTTTTGTAATGTTCGATAATTAAAGAAGCTTACTTGTTAAATCGATTGGCGCGCACGCAATATGCCTATGTTGTAATTTGTAGGGTGAATTCATTGTTCTGTTCCCCTTTAGAAGTATTAGAACATATCGATAAAACGGTCAACGTTTCTAAAGACGTTTATTTTTATGGTAGTTCTATATGAAATGTGAACAAATATGTTCATGAAGTTTATGCATGAGGTAATTCCTCGATTGCATTTTTCAATAAAATGAAACAAGCGGAAATGCATCTTAAATGTTCATTCGTGAAACTAGGAGTACATGAATGTCTATGTAGTTATTGGAGTGAGTAGGCGCCGCTGACCGCATTCTTTTCTAGCCGGCAATGTGCAAAGTAGAGCGCACGTCCGCCGTGCGTCCCCAAGTTTTACGTGATATCTATCGATAATTCATTTATTCCTAGTACTTAGAAGGCTTTCTAGATCTGTTAATTACGACTAAAGCCTGTATATTAATTGTGGAAGAAAGCGACGGCTTTCGTGCACCCGTTCATAAAGGGATTTGTCAAGTAATTGCATGCAATGCAATGAAACAATGGCTTCGAATGCATATGTACATTGTTTTAATAAACATTTCCAGTGCTGCATATTTATAGGCCTAGATACATAAACGTACAAATATAAATGAAAATTCCGACAACAATGTTCGCAAGTAAGTAGGTGGACCGTGATAACTAAAAATACGTTATCATTGTAGTATATCATGCATGAAACCAAATGAATGGAATTATAAAGTTGACCTTATTACGGTATTGTCGTGTTTCGTATAAAAATGTTGAGGGCCTGATAAACGTATCATTTATATGTATCTAATGCCCTGTTTCTTTGTTTACTGGCAACATGAGATGCGTTTGAAGATCTCCAACAATGAGTAATGCAATAATCACGCGCATCAATTTATCAATAAAGAATAATCCATTTTTCCTTATTACCGTCGTTAAACAATTGCCTCTTTATTAAATTCATCTGAGTGAATATTTTATCAGCCTCGCCGGCATAAAAGGTATTCTGAGTATTGACATTTGTAGAGTGCAAAAAAATGGACATACTTATTACTTAAATTACTTTGTTTTCATCGTCTACGTATTGTCAGTCTAGAGATGGCCTATTTCTGTATTTAGTCGATTCCTACCTGCCACTTAAGCATTTCATGTAAAGCGCTCTCTGATAAGTCTGCTTTTGCATTTTATTGACTGCAACCGGACGGCATGATACTATTATATGTTTGTTTTGAATCAACTTGAGTGCATGTTTGGATTCCTACAACAAATGAATTGATTGAATACAGGAACCAGGTCATCGAACTCACAGGACTTTGAATTGTGTAATGGATTTGAGCGATAAGACTTATTACCGTTGAGTGACTGCACTAACTCAATAATAAACTATTAAACTTAGTCTGAGTTATGATTATTATTAATTGAATTGTATAAATTGTCACTACTTCCTCATAAGTGTGAATAATGGTCGTATAATATAAACAAAGCCCTTTCGGTGTAATCGCAATGTTTTTATTATAACTATCGTAGTAATGGTTGGGAATGAAGTCAGTTACAATGTAAAATATTCGCGCCATTCGCGGAATACTTTACAACAGATATTTAATCGAAGTGAACTATAAAAACCTGAAAGGAATTAGATTAACCGTCACATCATTAATAAGAGTACTATAGTAGATGTACAGACAACAGGGCGTGAACAAAACAAACGTCATTACCAAACGACATTGACAAGATGGATCGTGTGTCATGCCTACGCGATTTTGACAGGTGTCCTTAACACTACGGATGTGTCTCAGTTACTCCATTGAAAAGAATCCTCTCGCTTTACTGCCTGCAGACAGGTGAACACTAAACAGTGCAGCCAGTTGCTCAAACACTTGCCACCGCCATATTGTTATGGTTGACGTCAATAGGACTCTGTGATTCAGTATACTGAAGGCTTTCATTGATAATGTCCTAATGTTTACTCTAGCCTTGGGTACAGTTTATCATTTCAATCATAGCGTTTCAAGACCGCTTCTGATTTGTATTGTCTTTCAAAATTTGAAGTATTCTGTTGCCGCTCAGACAACTACCGTCTAGAAATTCCACTATAACTGTATCTAAATTTCTTTCAGGAGATAAATTATATCAGTGCGAACGGTTTGCGGTGCAAATGTGATTTTATACAATTAGTGTATTAACTTATTTATTATTATAAAATTATATTAGTTAAGGACCAACAATGGAACGTAACAAATCGAAAGCATTTCGATGGTGTGCTTCCTGCAACAGTGATCTAATGTTATATAGTGCATAGTGATCCCAAAGTCTGATGTTAGACTGCATTAAGTTATTTATTAGTTAGTTTTGTACTGTGGAGTGATAGTGATGCTGATCAATACATTTTTGGACACGGAGGATTTCGTGCATTTGTACTATCCGGAGGATGAGGCTGCCGGTGCGCAAGGGTGCGGTGCCGGCGCGCGTATGGCCAGCAAGTACCCGCGCCCGCCTTCGCCAGAATACTCTTCTCAATCTCAGGTAACCTAACATTACATCATACTCCTAGTGTTCTCCCGGTTGTGTCTTTTAAAGGAAGTCCGGGATCCGTTTTGGCTCCTGATCTCAAAATTTGGCTTAGGCTTACTTATTGTCCCCAGACATATGGTATTCTGAGTATTCTGACAGAGTATACATACATACATCTATTATCCATTATTAATGATATTTTTTGTTACTCTGTTGTTTTGAATTAGTTTGTTAACATACTATAGTTTTGTGATTATTGTTTTTTTTAAGTTTAAGTAATTTATTTACAAGAAAATATATACAAGAATACAACAATAACTTATTATTAACTTACTACTTATTGTTAATTAATTACATGAATTACGTATTTGCAGTGGAGAATCAATATTTGTTTGATTTTGATACCGCTTAAGTCGGTACGGTAGTCCATCAAGACGATTTCCTTGTTTAATACTTAATGCCAAATGCGCCTTTTTTAAACTGACAAAGGATGCCTTTTGTTTGGATGACGACACTTTTATTATTAAAAAGTATAGTCAGATTAAAAAGTGGTCACCACTTTTCAACCCTATTATTTTATGCTTCAATATTTGTAAAGTTTTTCAACTACATAAAACACAATTACAGAGTTAACAAATACCAAATTCTACCAGGGTTAATTATTCTTGTCACCTTGACGTGGTAGCATTACAATCGGTATTAAGACAATCGACGCTGAAAACGTACTCTCAAATGTCACGAGTACCAAACGTAAGGGTAATTCAATTAGACAATCCCATCTGAGGCTCTTGTAAATAAACAACCTTCTAGTTTTTGTTGCCTTTATATGTTTACACGGCCTCAGGACGAGGATGTTGTGCACACGACAAAATCGTGTACTTTACGACCTTGCCTTAAGAACTATATTCATACAACAGTATGACCTGGGGTTCTAAGAACTTTATGGCTTGAACACGTTCGCGTTATTTGCTCTACCGGTCTTAAACATCATTTCGCTTATTTAATATCTATCTGCACATAAATCAGTTCTATTGACTGCCCTTGGCTGACTATCACTTTTAATTAAACCAGAGATAGTATGATATTTAAGATTAGCCTAGCTAACTTAGCTTAGCCTGGCTTTATTAAACTTGCACTGTTCATATGTAATTAAGTATGTAAAATTTCTTCAAAAGCAATCCTTTTTGCAACCACTTGCTGGTATCCGATTGAGCTGAAATTTGGCAATACTTATTAAGTAAGTTCGGTGACCATGCAATATGATCGAGCTGTGCCGATGATGGAGACAATAGAAGGTGGCCATAGCAAGCTTGGGTTCGTTGAAACCGTCTCCACGAGTAGTTGATAACTGTGAAGAAAAAAGTACATTCAGTAATAAGTAAAAGCTTGTAACAAAAATCTAATTTTTCACAAAAACAATAAGTTTTGGTCATATGCCGTTAGTTATCATTATCGCCGTCATCGGGGTGGAATCTTATTAACTTTAATTGAAGTTAAAGGGAAGTGCTTGACTGTTGTGTATATGACATGTAGTCATACTAGTTCACTTTAGCTAGGAGCATTTTTCATTCATATTATTTTCGGAACGGTTCCTCCTATATACCAACATTACCAACCCTGTTTCGCTAAAAGCGATATCATTAGATGCTAGATTGAAGTAAGAGAGATTTCTTTCTTTTGCTTCTGAATTCAAATCGCTAATTCTTTCCGCTGTGGTTCCGGTGCTCACAAACCAGCCTTATTTGCACAATGTATTGATTTAATTCCTCGCAAGTGACTAAAGTATCGGAACAGATGCGATCCACAATGACATTGACCGACCGTCATCCCTCTTCAATCTAGTAACAAATCCATAATGCAATGCAATCCCCTGTAATGCCGGGCATGGCCTGGCATTACTGATCGTTCTCATTCTCATGCCTTCAATAATATTGGACAAGGAATCGCTTATTGAATATTGACTGGCGATGGGGTGAATCGTGACACGTCCACACAATGAATTTCTAAATTAATCCATTATTATTTGCCTGTCAACTTGGAAAATTTTGATCATGTCCATTCATATAGTAGGCATTCCTTGATTTCATCCGCGCTCTGAGTTTGGTGGCCGCTTTATTGACGAGGTTCCTATATATTTAATGAAAGATGATGATGTAGAGGCTGTTATCGGTGATATCATAGCAAAAATCACAGAAAAAAAAATAGCTCAAAAGCTTACATGAAATAATTATAAAATAGCAGAATTCAGAGAATTTTATTTACTAAGGTATCGTATCTTATTCTTAGAGCATTTGAAATGCTCTTATGATACTATGTACTTCTCAGATGTTACCTCTTGGTACTAAGTTCCCAGAAATCATCATGCAATTAGTGGTTTCTTTCGTATTCATGCTATGTTATGAAACTAATAACCAAGTCATGGCACCGCTTTATTGTGTCCACTCATGGCAACAATGTCCAATAATGGTACGTGCAATTGCTTTATGAATATTGGCTAGTATAATGCACCCACATGACGAGATTCTACATAAATGGGAACGCCCGCAGTATTGCTCTATAAAACCGTGACCCGTAAATTAATAGTTATTCCACGAAGCTATTGTGTTGCTCGTAGACTATGTATCAACTTCATCTTTGTCATAATATGAAACTCAGAATCACTATTTTACCTCGCCGCTTTCTTTGAGTTTAGTTTTATTGTATACTCTATTGATTCTCTAATCTATTTTATCTTTGATCCATTCATAATTTCTGAATCATGGTAGACATTCACTCATAGTCCAGTCAGAGTCCAGACTCAGTCCCTCTTCACGTAAGAAAACATTCCAAACAAATTGAGAACATGTACTAGGTTTCCAGAACCCATTATGTAGTTAGCAGCGTTTTTCATAGATGATATCGGCTCGTCTGATCAGATGCTTCGTTCATGGAGACCGGAAGTATTACATCCCATTGTTGTCTTTAACAGAGTAATCGTACGAGGACCGGATAAATAGTGCAGAGACTGATTTGTAGTTGTTCTCTTTCTAACCCGCGTGCAATAGGAACGGCGACGAAATGTTTCTACTCAGCCTTGAATGGGCCTTTCAATTGTGACCAGGCGGCCCCGTGCTGGGTGAATGACTCAAATGACAACGGCGCCAATGAAGAATGAATATTCCATTCACACCCTCGGAGACAGTTCGTTAACGTCTACTATTTTGGGCACTTGCCGACTAATATGTGTTTTCAATTATAAAGTCACGTATCTATTATGTCGACTACATTAAGTATTACAACACGAACGCGGATGTTGCCCACATGGTGGCCCCAATACCTCCTACCTACAATGCATTAGTCATGTGGTACAGACGGAGGGCTCTCCCTACTACGTTTCCGCTAAATAATGCCGTGGGTTGTAATGATAACGCTCGTGAAATAGATATCTCCATTCATAGATGCATTTGTCAGCTGAATGGCCGTAGTATGAATTAGAATCGAGTACTTTGATGATTCGACTAAGTTGATTGATATTGTAAATAGTAAATGTATTCTGTGTATTAAGCTAACGATTCTTCATCGATTCGAATGTTGACCCTTTTATTTTCTATTCGTTCGTTGATTAGTTGATTACTTACCGTCGCTGTACGCACTCCATCAATACCATCCCTAATGTCGAAAGTTCATAGTCAACAACTTTCAAAGGAACTAATACGTCTATTGACAAGGTCCTTATCCTGGTCTTGAATCCCTAATATTTTCATCTTTATTACCGTACGGTTACAATCTATAATTGAACGGCCGAGAGAAATTGATGTGTGCTTGGTACTAACATTTGTCGGCTGAAGAAAGTGCAGTGTATTTTTTGTGACCAAACAGGCCAAGTCCAAATTCATCTCTAGGAGGTGAACGACCGCGCTCCAATCTAATAGCCTTCTAATGTAAACTGTGAGTAAGCATGTTCGGCGGAGATTGAGCCCGCCACAGTTTCCGACGTAGTCGGTTTATAGGTAGTGCATGCTTGGAAGCGCCCACCCGCATTGTTTTCATGACCGTTTTAATTACTCCAGTACAACGCTCTGCCTATTCTTATACTAGTTATACTATAATTCCACAGATTCGTCGCTCTTACTCCGCTAGCCCTTCTTACACACAATAAAAATATGTAGCTATTGAGAGCGCGATTTCCCCGAACTAAATCTCTATCCATTGTCCAAATAAACAGGTGATGCCGATAGATTTTTTGTCCCCAGAGAATTCTCATGGCATTATGTTTTGTACAAAAACTTGCTCCGATTTCAATCTATTTTTTGTTTGTAATAAAAAGTTTAGTCTTACGTGTTGTCTCCTTTTTTGGCTGTTCATTGGCCTTAGCAGGGTGAATGCGCCAAATACTGTGGGCGAGCTCGTCGCCTCCGCGCCTAATGCTTGCTAATACATTACTAATTTTTAATGATGACATTGTCTTGGCTTCATTAGTAAACTAACATACTTTTGTTTAATATTCGCACAGATGCTAAGTAAGCTCCCCTTAAGGCCGGGGGTACTGTGAATGACCTTGACCACTTAACGACTGCCTATGGCCGACCCAAGCGACATCTGTTCAACAATGATCGCGTTAGCTCGATTCGCTTGTAAACGGGCTGCCTTGATAATCGACCTGTTCCGCTGTTGCGTCAGTAGATGGCGCTCGGATTACCCGGTGAACTACGCAGAGTAGTGTTTGTATCAGATGAAAGAATATGAAGAATCATTCATATTTAGCTCGTTGTTTTTTGTTGTATAGTTGACGAAATATAAGCTGCCCCGATTCCTCGAACAACTTGTATGGCGAATCGGTGCAGCTTATATTTCGTCAACCATACCTACTACGTACTACGTAGTAGCAGTGGCGTGCACAGAGTTTTTAGACAGGGGAGGCAGATTTAAAAAAAACCACGAATATTTATTATTCGCAGGTAGTACCACCTATTAGGTAGTGTCAAATTTACGATTCATATTCCTTTACTAATGCACTAATTCCAAATCAACGGTAGTGAGATCAAATTGAGAAAGGTTAGTGTACCTACTATCCGTTATCCGTTCTCAATGGAGAATGTCAATAGGTCTAGGAAGCGCGCGAACGGAGTGAGCGCGTGTATAGCGGGATTAGCGGGGTTTGCACTATGACGTCACGAGGGCGGGTCGTCGCGCGGCACTTTAAAATTCAATATCTTGGAAACTAAAGGACGTATCGAAATAATTCCTTCACATATATTTTTTATTTTCAACAAAGAATACAGAAAAATGGAATTCTAAATTAGTTAACATTCTCCATTAGGTAATGTACGAATATCGTTAGTTATTGAATAAAGTTTTCCTGTGATGATGATTATAAAAAAAGGTACTTACTGGCTTTACTTCGCAAAATAAAGTTTCCTGAAGAACACACGTAGTAGGTACGGTGAACGAATTTGATTTCTAGGCCACTTGGTACCTTGTCACAGTGATATTAATATGATAGCTCTAGCGGCTTTCATATTGATTCTAACTGCGACAAGGTACGAAGTGGCCCAGAAATCAAATTGGTTGACTGTACGTACCTATTTATGATCTAAACAGAATTTGATATTTATTATTGCGATAATAAAAAAAGTCAATAAATGCTTTTATTGAAATATAACTTCCTTATTAAGTTATTAAATAATAACAGATTAATACACCAAGGGGATAAAGCACTGTTTTATGTCACGGGCGCGATAATGAATCCTGAGTGGAACGAAGGACCCGAGCGTAGCGAGGGTGTAATGAGTTAATTCCCATAATTAAGACTGAGTACTGAGTGTAGTGAGGGATTTAAGTACGTCCAAGACAAAAACAGTTTTATCCCCGAGGAGTATACTCTACTTTTCTCACCTCTTGCGAGACAATAGAAAATACCAAGGCTACTATAAACAAAATGTTTTCGGTATTTAATAGTACACTGACGGCCGCTTTAGCCTAAATGCAAGTGATCTTGCCTATGAAGCTGGAGATCCGTGGTTCGAATCCCTTTATTATTTTATTATTATTTATTTATAATTCATTACTTCAAAGGCCGTGAAGGAAGGAAGGCCAGCTCTAGCATTTAAATAGTGATTTCATTTTCTCAATACCTAAATGTTACGAAATTTCAAAATATTATAAAAAGCCTCCACTTCCCGAATGGCATTCTAAAGATTCAGTACTTAATAATATGTAGTATCTAAAAACGCGCTTGGCGCTTGCGCTGCAGCAGTCCCCGGCCGCGCGCTTGTTGTTTCCGGGCGCCACGCCACACCAACCCGAGAAGCACGCGCGCCCCCGACGCCTTGCGGACTTCACGAAATTAGACTTTAAGGACATAACAATAAGAACTATAAAAAGTGAAATCACATTATTACCCGGCGGGTTATAAGGAGACTTAGTACAATATTACAACCCGGCTTAAGCCAAGGGTTATAATGATTTGCTTTCGGTAAGGTTTGCATGATATATAATTGGGCAGTGGCGAGCAGATGGTGTGAAATAGTACATTGTGCTTTTATTGAGGTAAGCAGGTTAACGAAAGCTATAGAAGCCCGACGCCGAAGGCATTTGTCTCAAAATGTATGAAAACGCTCTCACCGAGTTTGAAATACGCGCGTTCATCGGTTAGCAACAAATGTTAAAATACTCGCTGTTTTAGTTTCCACTAGTGACCAACTGACCACCAGAGGCGCTGTTCATACCATCATCACGTTTTCATACCACTTTCATACATTTTGAGACAAAATGCAAACGCATTCGAATTAGTACCTAAGTTCATTTATTACCAAATTATGAGATAGACTGTGAATAAATCACCAAAATAACGTCATCATACAATCCGAAAGATACCCTACCTGATATAATTATAAAATAACAAATTAAAATAAAACTAAAACTAACCTAAAAATAACCTAAATATACCTAATAAAAACCCTAATCTAAAAAACCGCTGCTAGTGGGTAACGTTCCCAAAGTGCTGGGCGAATTAGTTAATGTTTCGAAAAAACTTATACTAGAGCTACAGGGCATTTATTTTTGTGATGAGCACGAATATTTGTTCTTGGGTCTTGGATGTTTTCTAGGTATTTAAGTATCTATTTATCTATATAAGTATGTATATCGTCGCTTAGTACCCATAGTACAAGCTTTGCTTAGTTTGGGACTAGGTTGATTTGTGTAAGATTGTCCACAAATATTGATATTGATATCGATATTGAATACAAAAATTATAGAATAGGTACAAATTGAATTAAGGACAACGATGGCAATACAAATAAATAGCGAAGTCAAATCAAATATATTTTACAAACGTAAACAAATGTCAGGATCCTCATGAGCATTTGCAAAATGAATCGGAGTAGTATTGAAACAACAAAATGTTATACGGCCTCTTAAAAGTTCAACTATAATAGATAAGTATAAATAAAACTGTCTTACAGGTTGTATGTCTCTATGTGTCCGCACTACTCTGTGCAACGGGAATCGGCTCAAGCTCGGTGCAAACTTCCAAACTAGATAAGTAAACAAATATCTGACAACAGCGCTGTGCCTCGAGCGAAGCGAAGTCGCAACGTCGCATTCACTTTCATATTTGTGGGTAGAAAAATTTGACGAGTGTTAAAGTCTCACTTATGTAGGTAATATGTGAGATTTGAAAAGCAACTTTTTGCTTTTTAAAAAAATACTACACATTTTTATATACATTTTACTTGCTTTTTCATAAAAATATTCACTGTCATGATCAAGACTGGCAGTAATTTAATATCAGCGCTAGAATAGCGCCTACCATTTTATACGAAGCAAAGTTTTCAAGTTTGAAATGCATATTACAATACTTAGACGAATATTAACTACAACAGAAAATAGGTTAAATCCTCAAAAATAACTGAGCTTAATTTGGAAACTTAGAATTCTGTCGTAACCGAATAATGCTTGCACACATTTTGTTTTTAATGTTTCTTAAGCGTGGTTTTTTGTCGTAATTACAATGAATGTGAACAAACTAACTACAACAGCAAATACTCAAGGGTATGCGTGTCCTAAATATGTACTTTGCAGGTCATTACGTGCAATATATTCTTCAAATATTCTGCACAAAAACACCTCGATTTCAATACTTTGCCCACCTCTTCACCTTAAATAATTTCTATTGATAGCAGATTGTCTTTTGTCCGAGCTTCGTCCAGTTAATCGCCCATGTCATTGACAGCCACTTTAGCATAAATTATAAGGATAATTAATCTACTTAGCTGCCATTTCACCAATTCTCCCCTTCATTGTAATAATATGATTTTGCTAGGTTGTTTTTTTGCTTGTCGGTTTAGGTTGTTTACATTTTGCGTTGGTTCATTAAATCATTAATAAACCATGCATATTGATATACGGTATCGCAATTGAACCGTGACAGGATAGCTCCACGAAACCGATGTTATCCTAGTAGTTGTAATAAGCATTCACGAGTGATTCATGGTCTTCTAAGTGCAGGCTCTATAATCGGTACATGAGAACCGCTGCGAGCGTGTTACATCATTACTCAGGAATGCCGTACTAATTGAAGAGTACTGGAGAAGTTTATTGCCTTCGTTTTACGGCGTGTCTGTTTTTTATTTTTTTACGTCATATACAATATAAATAACTTAGAAATAGCTTCGTGTTAGAGGGGTGCTACGAGTATGAACGAAAAATATGTAAGTACTACAATTGATTAATAGTAATATTCCCTCACGGCGCGCAATAACATGTCGGACTTTGACAGCATCTTATAACGCTCCCCTTCGCGCATATTAAGGCATCAGGTAAGTGCGACAGAGAGTACAATTCCCACATTTTATTCCTCCTCGTCCTACTATAAGCAGCCGTTCTTGTAGGACGAATACATAAAACGAGAAATGCTCGTAAAGAGTTTTATCCAACAACAGGTAACAATTACAAGTGTAATATTGATTTAGTAATGGATGTAATGTAACTGCAATAACCACTGTTTATTTATGAACAAATAACTGTGGATTACACAATCTGTCAACTGATGTTGGGCAAATGTACCTAAATGTAAATAGTTTATTGTGTATTAGGATAACCAGGGGATCAATAACGAAAGTCTAGGTTCTTTTAATGACTTGAGTTGGTTTACTGTCCGTGATAGACATAATGTTTTTCATCATACTAGCGATGAAATAAATACATAAAACGGTAACTACTAGCAAGTGTGATGAAAAAGCCTATTACAAAATCTTTGTAAGGTCCGCTTGAGTAAATTGAAATGCTTGGACATTGCGTTAATGCTCGGTTGCGTATGCAAAACCACATCTTGCATGTTATGTTTGCCAGGTTTCGATAAGTACATACGTGATGCACTCACAGTACATATTTGCAATAATAAGTACCTTCTTGTTAACCCAATGTAATATTTTGTGGTAGTATAGTAACTAACATGTGTTGATTTTTTATGATTTCCTTCCTTGTAAAGGTAAAGGTATCGTACACGTATGTAAATTATTCCGCAAGGTCGCATACACCATTTTAGGGCTCCGTACCCGAAGGGTCCAAACGGAACCCTATTGCTGTCACTCACGCGTCCGTCCGTCCGTCGTCTATCACAGAAGAATTTTTTACTTACCATTGACCTTTAAACTTGAAATTTGGTGATAATGTTTATTATTCGGTGGTTCCGGCGACCCCCGGTGTCCTGGTTACCTGGTAAAGGTCGCGAGGGTCCGCTGGATGCGGGTGGCGCAAGACCGGTCATTGTGGCACTCTTTGGGGGAGGCCTATGTCCAGCAGTGGACGTCTTTCGGCTGATATGATGATGATGATGATGAATGTTTATTACTACGTATATTGTACCAACAAATATTAATTAATAAATCAGTTTTTTTCTTTGAAATGTATTGTGTCAACGATTCTTTACAATTGTGTGAGTATAGCTATGTCCATATTTAACCAGTAATTCAGAATTGAGTTTAATTCTGGCAATGTTAAAATGGTATAATACGGTTACCGTATTTATTATGTTTCGTTAAGTTCGTTAATGTTTTTGCATGATAAAATGGCAGATAGTACTTACGTAACAGTTATTTGTCTTCTTTTCTTTACTGATATGTTATATCATAACATTAGCATAATCAGAAAATTAAGTCTATTTATAGTTTTATTACTAGTCGGAAGGTATTGATAATTAACCAACTACGCATTTGTTATATTTCACTACTTAAAGAAAATCACTAAATGCTTATATATACAACTATTTATAATACGAACTACCACAATTAACAAGAAATAACGTGGTGACAGTGACATATAATTAATTAATTCGTTTCTGTCCAAACGAGTAAACAGAGTACCTTTTGGAATGCGTGAACTTTGATGTCAACATTTGTACCTGTAGAGCGTAGATATCATTTACTCTATGTTATGTGTAGGTACGTATGTATACCTATTACCTTGTATACGTACACATAACAGTACCTACATACCTACCTAAGCATGTAAATAGTAAGTATAGTTGAAATTATTTAAGATGTCTGACATTTTATAAAACCGTCATTGGACTTTGAATCTTAATGCATGGGCAGTAAAGTCGCTTTTTGAACGGACTAATTTGATACAAGTCTGACAGTTTAAATAATTTTCAGTATATATACATAGTATGTTTATTTAGTGTCAGCTGACACATACAGGCTGTAACAAAAATAGTGTTGATCCGTTTAAGGGCATATTCGGTATCGTGTTCTGTTTAGAAAAAAGTAAAAAAAAAAAATATTTACGCGAAACATTTTTTTTCTATGGGGCAGGTCGTTCTAGTCAGCCAACCCTCCATACAAAGTCCAAAATTTTTTTGCGTCTAAAAAATTTTTCGTCTGCTTTTTCCTAATCAGAACACGATACCGAATATTTATTCTGCAATATTTATCCCACATAATGTGGGGTCGACTCACTCAATTTACGGCACTAGGATCTGGGTGCCCGGTTGTGCAATTTCTTCACTGAAGTAAAAATGTCTTCATGCTGGTCCACCAGGCTGGAGGGTGCACTTCACCTCATTTGTGTTTAGGCAGTTGTAGCCCTTTACTGGCCTCATACATGTTCCTCGTCCTCTCTTCTCCTTTCTTGGTCCTTATTTTGGCCTGTCATTGCGGCAGCCTTTGGTGTCCAGCAGTGACCGTCTTTCGGCTGATATTATATTGATGATGATGACATGTTCCTCGTTCCATAGCACAAGGCCGCGGTTGAAACGGCTTTCGGTGAGTTTGTGTGATAATTTTAAAGTTTGAGTACAAGTTAACTTAAAACGGGTAGGTACGTCCTTGAAACAGCGGTCCTAGCACAAATTACACTGTGAGAAAAAGCTAACCTGCTGTTTCTAAATCCCACAGTTCGAGCGAGACAGACTTGGCAGCAAGTTGTGCTAGCCCATTATCATCAAATGGGTTTGGTATTATTCCACTCTGATATCTTCGCTTTCCTTCTCAGTTGTCTTGTCTATAGTTCTGACAAGTCGAACGCAGATTTAGGTTTCTATTAGTTTCTTATTTTCTGTGACCAATAAATATTTAAGGATTGGCCCACCAAATAGTAAATAAATAATACAAACCCAAACGATATGCTAGTATATACTTTAAAAACCGCCATAAAACTGCTAGTTCACAACCGGACCAACTCTGAAGATGATCAGTTCCTGTTTTCTAACAGGAAATATCTTTCCTAATTTTCCTACGCGTGCTTGAGTGTCAAGTCAACCATGCTACAGTAAGGAATTATCTTATATTTGAGTGTTGTCCTATATTGAATAGATAGACTCTTTATCTACGTCCTAGTAATGGACTCAGTTCAACTTTAGACCTTTCCCTCGGCAAACGTATTATAAAATCAATTAATATTTATAAATCGTCGGAAGTTTTTACTTGGAATGGATGTGTCTGTGTCAAAAACATATTGTGTACAGTTCACTGGTCTGCTTGAGGTACTATGCGGATGGAGTGTAAATATTGTATTTGTCTTATTAAGATATTCATATTATATAGCAGACTACGAAATTGTACTCTCGTTCAGCTTGTTGCTTTATAATACATAAGCATATTTTATTTTATTTCTCAGCACCTAAGTATTGTAAGACCGCAATTACTTCTGTCTTCTCAATTCTCTTCTGTCTGGAAAAACTACAAATTTAGAAATAAAGGAAAAATTTAAAAATGTGGGCACCGAACAGGATTCTAACTTGCACTGGCCGCGAGTGCCGGGTCGCAGGTTCGAATCCTGCTCGGTGCCTAAAGTTTTCCTTTATTTCCAAATTTGTAGTTAGCGTTAGCAGCGTTACTGCTTAGTACAAAATTAATTTATGGAAAAACCCACCCCACCCAAACCCAAACCTCTAATCCCATTCTAATCGCGGCTAGGTAACACCTTTTTGTGGATGTGGAGCATTCCATGAGATTGTCGTTTACGTAACGCGTGAGCACTGTATGGCAGGCACGGCAGCCAAGCTCGAGCGTATACTATCAATCATTAAGCTAAACCATGAAATACTATCGGAACAAATATCGGTTTTCTAGTATTTTCAAAAATAGTAGAAAGCGCCACGTAAGCGGCGTAACAGACTGATTTCCCTTTATGCAAAAACGACGTGAGAAAATTGAGAAACCATCCACTGAACTGAAGCTTTTTCTTCGGATAGAAAAAAGCAGTTTTTCAAGCTTGATTTTGTAATGTTTAGTAAAGTGGGCTGTGGGCTGTGTAGCTTTTATTTACGGAAGTATAGAATACTGTGATTTGAAACAAAAACAAACGATAGGGAAAGATCTAACGACATACAACGATCTCGACTATGGTTTGTGTAAGTTCTATTTTATGTCATGATTAATATATTGATGTCATGGACTTTGGACGAGGAAAACCTTTTTCACTTTATCTGTACAAGGTTCCTTTTAATTCGCAAAGTAAGTAAGCTACACAATAGGTATTTGACGTTCTTTTTCTTTTTTTCCTACACTTTTTTTTGCTCTATAATATAAGTCTCCAATGACACACGATTTTTATAAAAATGCGAAGTAAAGGGTTAAGGCGGGCTTCTTGTAAACTATGTGATTCTAAATACGGTTTTATTTTGCAATATCACTTATTAAAAATCCAATAAATATATAGGGTTATATTTGAGATCTTCCAACTAGTACAGTCGGGACTCCGTTATGACTGACTGCACTGTACCCGAATGATACCTTTTCTCTTGGTAGTATAACATGTACACTTCCGTGGATAGGTGGATAGTAGCTGTTCAACTGTATGGCGAAATTCTGATGAGGAATGCCGAAAGGTGGACTAAGGACCCACCTGGCCCCGTATTATAGATAACGACAAGATAAAGCATCCATCACTTTCTGTCGAATGATATCATAAAGGGCCCAATTTTTTTTTCGCTGTAGTTTTTGTTTAGAATCGCATGAAAATTGGTATGTTGGAAGAGCTCCTGATTCTGAACAATATGGCACGATTTCCTACAGTGTCCTACAATTGTTTTCCATTGAGTGACAAAACGTATGAGATTTCCGTAACTCAGTGAATAAAATGTAAGTTTTTCGGCGCCATATTGTAATTTTGTTCCTTGTACAGAATCAGGAGCTCTTCCAACCTACCAAATTTCATGCAATTCTAATGAAAAAAAACGACAACGCCAAAAAATTGGCCCATTTAGTGACAGTTGTCGTATATCACGCTATTGCGTGACCATCATAGACCCCCCGTTAATAAAAAGGCTATGTTAATTAAATTAACATGTTTTTTGTTGTTGCCCGCAGTTGTCACCGTCGTCGACTCGCACGATGAGCGAGCGCGACAGGGAGCGCGACAGGGAGCGCTGGGGCGCCCCGCCGCAGCCCGAGCCGCCGCCACACCGCGTGCGCGCCGCCGACCTCTACCCCCGGCTGCGGACCCACTGCGACGAGCCCGGCCTCGACGTGCCGTTCACGCCGATATGCGGCGAGTTCGTTCAGGTGAGACCCCCCTACTGCTTATGTAATCCTGGTATATTTGTTGACGAGCAAAGCGATCAGGAGCACTAGAGTTCCCTATAAATTTGCAGTTTACTTACAGCACACATCAATAACAAAACCCATGAACATTTGAACAGGAAAGCTGCGACAGTTGTCTAAGTCCATATTTACACAATGCAAGACCTGCGAGGCTTTTTTATTTAAATGATTTAGTGTGTCCAAAAAACAAATAATGAAGTAGGTATCTTTAAGACTTAAACTATTCTAATCAGTAACATACTCGAAAATGGCTTTTCTTATTAGATACGACATGACAGGCATAAATAATACATAACAATCTTATTGGAATTTGTTTAAGTTTATATCTATTAAAATCCGATAATCATCCATAAAATTAACTCACCAAAACTGTAATAAATTAGAAAGCGGCTTCTACATATTTTATTTGAACTAAGTAAACATTCTTCGGATATCGCACCGCGTGAAATCGTGTCTAGGCAATATAATCTAAGTTAACTCTCACGTTTCCTACGCCAGGTGCTTGCCAGCTTTTATTGGAAATGTGTTTCGAAATCTATTCCGCTGTTTAGATTCCTCATGTTTACAGTCGAACCGCTCGTGTGGACACAAACTGCTAATTAGATACAACTGTTAAAGGCAAATAAATGGTCAAAGACTGCGCTGAACATGCTCGCTTGTATACCGTTTAAATATTTATAATGATTTGCATATATAAGTAGAATAAGTACGGGCATCATTAATGCAAGTGTTAGTATCGTTTCTACTTATCGCTATCATATGCAAATTAATAGATAAGTACCCAGCAAATGGAATGTAAGGTCAACGGGTCGAATGCACCGGGTTGAATGAACGCTATTACGTTTTGATAGTACTTCTAATCAATACGATACTTAGGTCAATGAACGTGCTTTCTAATAAAACCTAATAATTAGCCTACATGTACCAGAATAGCATAACCACAACGTTTTTTTTTCTCAGTGGGTCGGCCGCACGGCGGATGGTGGGACCATCGCCATGTCCAACTACCGGTTGCATGCGCAGCCGCGGCGGCGCAGCGGGCCCGGCGCCTCCGTGCCCCTCAGGCTCATCGACGCCGTCGAAATCAGGGATCTGCTGTGTCTCATCGTACTATGCAAACACGGCAGACAACTCAAGTAAGTACTACCACCCTTTTATGTTTACCTGGTGTTCAAATGAAAGTTAAAAGCTGGTATTCCCCGTGGCGTATTTTCCCTTACAGTATAGGCATCATAGAAAATTATACCTACGGAGCAATTTTATTACCAATTGCAAACAGTTTTCCAAGTTAACTGCAAGGTTAATAGTGTTTAAGTATGTAAACGCTTGTTTTATTGTAATAATATTTATTTGTAAGGTGCTAAATATTTGAATTTGTATTTCACACTTCATGAGTTGATATTTATTCTCCAAACTTATTCTGTTCAATAATCACTGGCCCCAGATAAGGTCAGCTCAATAACAAGAAAGTAAGTGTGTTAAGTAATACTCTTTGTGCTGTTGAGCTAATTTCTCCGATAAGACGATTTGATATCGCATAAGCATAACAACCCACTGATATACCCATAGCAACTGAAACAAAATCATTTAACGTGTTTTTCCACTGACTTCGCTTATTAGGCGAGCTTTTACCATCAAACGTATGAACATTGTGAAACCTGTATTTAAAGTTTGTCAATTGCGATGCAATGAAATGGGTGTCGTCTAGTGACTCTACTAACGTATAGGTCTAGTCTATTATTATTACACTTAGGCGTAAGTAGCAAGGATTGTACACCTGGCTAACAACAAATCCAAACGCATCTCCCATGCCGCAGTGGCGTCGTTAAGTAGTTATTCCTTTATTGCCTTCTTTGTGCTCGAACGGGTGCCAACGACGCACAATGCATTCCAAATGCGCACAGCCGCGGATTTCTCCAATTTTGAAATGTACCGAACGTGACTTGCTTGTTAATTCAGCTCATAAAACGTTTTTTAATTGTCAAGATTAAAGGGATGTTTTGAGTTTACATTCAATTTGACGATGATATTGTATTTGCAGATGTACATTCAACACTGGTGACCAATGCCTGGAGTGGTGGCGTCGCCTGAGCACCGCTCTCTCGCCCATGGGTTCCGTTCAAGAAACCTTCGCTGCAGCGTACGCGGCATGGGCCAAAGAACAGCCGCCCGCCTCCGTCCACAGAGCGTTGATGCGAGCATCAAACGCTCCTCACAGAAATTGGTTCGGCCCTGAAGTGAGTGCCCTACGCGATTATAATACCCTGGTATTTTTAAGCACGGGACGTCAAGCACATCTTGCAAACCACCTTTGCAAGTTAAATAAATATGTATCATGCATTCATGGTCTGTGTTTTCTTGAGTCAATGTAAATAAGAAGTATGGTTTTGAAATTATTTTTGTTGAACGTATTTGTATTAAAATGTTATTGGATTTTGAACTTATTGTTTGAACAGTAAAGTAGCTTTTTGAAGGAATTGCTTTGGAGCAATTCGTTCAACTGTACACTACACACACTACATAACATTTTTACATTCAATGGTTGTATTGGACACACATTAAATCTTTGACACTACAATTTTTTAGTCCCGCCCGCGTACCGCGTGCGATATGCGAGGTTAAGCAAGGTCAGTTCTTGGATAAGTGACCACTTTGAGTGGTTATTAACTGAGCGCTCTCGTGCTTTGGAAGACACGTTAGACCGTTGATTCTGGCTGCTGTCTACGATAGCAGTAGTTAAGCCAAGTTAGGCCTTCAGGCGATTTGAGAACTTCTAACAGTCAAGTTGCCCACTCACTTGACAAGCCTAATCCCAAGAAGGTCTAGTTTCCCCTCGGTTTGGAAGGTCAAATGGCAGTCATTTCAGTAAAAACTGCCTACGCCAAATTTTGATATTAGGTAGCGGACCCCAGGCTGCAACTGTACTGGGATAACCCTAGGAGGATGATCATGATGTAAATTTTTCATAGTCACTAGTTTTCATACGAGTAAACTTCACCTATTTTCAGGTGGAACGGCTTGGTTTCACGACAAAGGGCGCGTGGCGAGTCACTGCCGCCAACGCTGATTACAAGCTATGCCCGTCGTATCCTCCTCTCCTAGTCGTGCCTGCGTCCATCGGTGATGAAGACCTCGACTCCGTTGCTCGGTAAAGTACCCGATATTATCTAACCAAAAGTTTTTCGTTTCGCCTAGCCTTTAGACCAATTTCTACAATGTTGGGTTTACTTCTTCAGGTTTCGTGCGATGCGTCGAGTGCCGGCTGTTGTGTGGCGACACCGCGGCAACGGCGCTGTGATTGCGCGCTCGTCGCAACCCGAAGTAGGCTGGCTCGGCTGGCGGTCGAGCGAGGACGAGCGGTTGCTAGCCGCCTTCGTCACCGCCTGCAACGCAGATAGGGGTGTGCAGCCGGCTAACACCAACAAGGTATGCTGTCCTGGTAGCTTGCAACGGAATATTTTTTGAAGTTATTAATTGAGAAGCATTCTATTTTATATTATGGCGCGGGGTAGGGCAAGGCCTTCTCCATACAAACTCAGAGTTAGGACAAGCAGTAGATTCTAATCAATGCTGAATTAAGTTTTCTGCCTGATTTGTCACGAGACACGTACGTAAAACCCTACCCTGTAGATGATATTATTAAAGTTTAATATGTTCTCACTGTTGAGGTGAAAAGTTGTATGTGTCACACGAGAGCAAAGTTTCTTGCATCTCGTGCTTTTAAGTCCCTCGCTACGCTCAAGATTCTAACCTTGAGTCACTCGCTACGCTCGTGACTCAATTTTAGAATATTTCGGGACTCAAAATCGGCACTTGCAGCAAAAAACAACTTTGCTCACTTGTTGCACAAATAACTATTTCCAACGGGAAAATTATACTAGTATATAGTCCCTAAAGTATTCATAATCTTGTTCAGCAGCAAACGAAGCTGCTAATAGTGGACGCGCGTTCCTACGCGTCAGCAGTCACGAACCGCGCCCGCGGCGGCGGCTGCGAGTGCCAGCAGTACTACCCGCACGCGGACATCCAGTTCATGTGCCTGCCCAACATCCACCACGTGCGCCGCTCCTTCCAGCAGCTGCGCGCGCTCGCCGCCGAGCCCAGCGACCAGGCCAAGTGAGTCCACGTGTTTCTGTCTCATCATGTCCTGGTACTTCTCTATGAAAACTCGTCGGTATTCAGGACTGCTAGTTTCATCGAACTAAATGTCTAATACTAAATCTCGTTGCACTTCTTTATGGATTTTGACTTCTTTGAGGATCGACAACGCACTTGTGATTCTTCTAGAGTCACAAGCGTCCATAGGCTACGGTGTCTGTTCACCTCACCATCATACGGTCTGCCCGTAAGCTTGATGCCACCGTCTTTGTATAAACGTCGTTAAAGTTCTTCTACGTTTTTGTCGACAGTTGGCACAGCAACCTGGAGCGTACGCTCTGGCTACAATACGTGTCCGGCGTGGCGCGGGCGGCCAGCGTGGTGGCCCGCGCGGTACTAGCCGGACGGCCCGTGTTGGTGCACTGTTCCGACGGCTGGGACCGCACGCCGCAGATCGTAGCCGCCGCGCAGCTCATCCTCGACGTGCACTATCGGACGCTCGAGGTAAGCTCTAGCAAACTTATACGCTCCTGGTAGTCCAGGTGGGTCACAACTTGTAGTAATATCGCGCGACTCTGCGATTCCTGTCTTGCTCGAACTGTGCGAATTGGAAAGAGGATCTACTCGCGTCGCTGTTATCCTAGCCCCGCTGGTATATAATAGATGCTGACAAGCAAACATGCAGTACGCTTGAATAGTAAACGAATACGAAAGGTGTCAATGCGCATTGCTGATCCAAGAAAGTATGAAAATACTCAAAGATGGCTTCATCTGTTCGCAGGGTTTCCGAGTACTAGTTGAACGCGAATGGCTAGACTTCGGCCACAAGTTCGCCGATCGATGCGGCCACCAATTCGGCCCTGAAGAGCCGAACGAGCGATCTCCCATATTCCTGCAATGGCTGGACGTCGTGTATCAACTGATGCGGCAGTATCCATGCAGCTTCGAGTTCAATGAAGCGTACCTGGTGAGTTATGTAATCCTAGTACCACAGTATTTAGAAAACTGACAAGTATATTTTACAAGCTTTTATTTAACAACATGTATATAGGGGGCGTCATCGTCATCCACGACGACGTGCCCCTCCAGCGCCCGTTCGGTTTATTAGGTTTTAAACTTATAACAATGAAGTGAATAAGCGGTCACCTTAACCTCCATAGGCAGACCAGATGTGCCACGTGCGCGTTACGGCAATGGTTGTTGAGCAGGCGTTGTCTTCGCATCTCGCTAAAACGGAATGGGTCGTCTACTTGGACATCATTACCTAGCAACCACTAAACTTGTCCACAGATAAAGCTAGCGACGCACGTGCACTCGTGCATGTTCGGCACGTTCCTGTGCAACACGAGCCGCGAGCGGAGCGAGGCGCGCGTGCCCGAGAGCACGGCGCAAGTGTGGCAGCTGCTGCGCGCGCCCAACTACAGGAACCACCTCTACTCGCCGCACCACTCGCGCTCCGAACAGGTACCTCATAGTGTTCGCCACACATGCACATTCACAACCATTCCTGGATTTTCTCCGGACTGCTCTCCCAATAACGTCGTCCAATCTACAAAAATTCTGAGTTGACTTTCGTAAACAAAAATGTGCTGTAGGTTGCATAGAGAAAATTTGTAGACTAGTGCTTGTGGTTTAGATTTCTTGTCACTAATTTGATAATATTGGAATATAATAAACGGGTCACTCACGTCTTTATACGTCGTACGGTCGTCGTCTTTATTTATTATATTTCAATATGTCTGAGACTCACGGAAGTTTTCTATTTAAAATTTGATAATAAGTGCAAAAAATGTCAAGATCTTGAAATCCTTTTTTACGCCGGTTCTTCTCGAGGCAGAGGTTGATTTTTTACGAATCGCTGGTAGTTTTTTTGCCATTCATAGGTGCATGGGGTATGCCTAAATTGAAGAATAGATTAATTTTGAATTTTTGAATCTTAAAGCTTCGATTCCGAAGCGCATTTACGGTTCAATTTGGCGTGCGGCGGTACGTACAGTTGTCGTATGCGGTCGGCTGCGGACTGATACCTACTTTAGTATATACATTGTAGTCTTTGCTGATACCTTTACACAGTACACACAAGCCGTGTTCCGAATCACGCCAACAACGATCACAGCGTTTACAGTGCTGACGGCCGGTCCGAATCAGTAAGCGCGCTCAAGGCCGCGTGAGTGGTGTTTTGATTCGGACCGGGCATGTTGTGTTTACTGTCATGTTCATATATCAAACGTCAACTTGACGTTTGGTTTACGGTGCTGACGCCTCGGAGTGTGAGCACTGTAAACGCCAATATGGCGCCGTCCATGACGTCATCAATGACGTCACGACATCTCATGTAAACGCTATGAGCGTGATTCGGTCCGATCGTAAACGCGTTTATACGTTTTAAGCGTGATTCGGAACACGGCTACAGAATGTTGTCTCGATCGTGTGATGTCATAGAACGTGGTGTAATTTGCAGGTACTATGGCCGGAGTACGGCGTCCGGTCGATGCAGCTCTGGTGGGGCATGTACTGCGGGGAGCGGGAGGAGCCCGACGACGACCAGCCGGAGACTGAAGCGTTGCCGCAGCCGCATCCGCCTGCTAACGGTAAACTAACATTTTTTTCTCAAACATGCAATGAAATATTGACGTTACGTTCGTTATAACAGGCTGCGGGCGAACGAGCGACCCACAATGGAATATTATACAACTTTGAAGGACAAGGCCGGCAAAGTGACCGTCTTTTGTTTATGGGGGGCGGCGCAGCGCGCGCTCCGGGCTGCGCGCCCGCCGCTGCATAGGGAGGGGGGGGGGGGGGCTGGTAGGATATGGAGGGAGGGGTTAGGGGGAGGTAGGGTATGAAGAGGTTGGTGGGTTAAGGGGTTGGGAGCAGGGGGAGGTAGGAAAGTGGGTGTTGGGGTAGGGGTGTGAGGGTTTATTGGTGGAAGGGCGGGTAGGGCCAGGGATGGAGATGGACAGGGATTGTCGATCTATAACTACTCGGCCGGCAATCCCCTATTTCGCGGCCTTTGCAGTAATGTAATATTATTCACGTATGCCAGGCGTCGGCAACATTTTAGCAGCCAAGGACCACGTATTTTATTTAAACTTTATTGCACATAAAAATTAGTACAAAGGGCGGACTTAATGCCATGAGGCATTCTCTACCAGTTACATAGTAGCGGACAAAATGGTCGCGGGCCGCACGTGTTAATAATTTGTGTCTTGTGTCGCATTGCGGTTGTCAATAAGGAGGCGCGCGGGCCGCTGACGTATGCATTTAATTTCTTGGGTGGGTGGGTTACAAAAGCACCACTTTTTCCCATGATCCCAGTAAGAGTGGACTACGGGATAGGGTTCTATTTCGATCCATGCCTACCCCAGCCTACATCCGAGAATGTGGGCGTGATTGGGTTTATGTAATAGAACCAATATTGACAAAATGATTTTATTTTTTCAGGATTAATGACTAAAACGAGATCTTGTGATAATCTCTTAAGTGAAGGGGAGAAAAGGACGACACAACGACGGTGTAGTGACCCCAGCATAGCCCCCGATGTCATGTGAGTATTATACGAGGGGCGTTCAATAAATTCTCGGTATTCATATCTTTTAAACCTTTTTAGTAAACTTTTTAATACTGGCCGGTAAGTGTCATTCATTAACATAAAAAAAAGGTAAAATTCAAACGGCGATGTTCTTTTGTTTTTCTGCAACTGCCGAACAAACGTGATCACAATGAGCGATTTTCAATGTTAATTAAATTAGAGCACCGAGCGGAAATTAAATTCTTGACCAAACAAGGAAAAAATCAAAAAGCTATAAAAGAAGAAATGGATTATGTTTACCGAGAGTCTGCTCCTTCTTTATCAACAATTCAAAAGTGGTCAAGTGAATTTAAGTGTGGGAGAGAGAGTATCGAAGACGACCCCAGACCTGGTCGTCCCATAGAAGCTTCTTCACAAGAAAATATAAAAAAAGTGGAGAAAATTATATTGGAAGACGCTCGAGTGAAGGTGACAGCAATAGCTCAAATAACCAACCTTTCTATTGGTACTATACACAATATTATCCATGACAATCTTAATATGTCAAAAGTCAGTGCGAGATGGGTACCGCGAATGCTGACGCCGCTTCAGAAAAATACGCGCGTTGCTTGTTGTTCCGAATTTATTAAGCTGTGTGGTGAAAATCCTGATGAGATACTGCAAAAGATTGTTACCGGAGATGAAACCTGGGTTCATCATTATGACCCTGAGAGCAAACAAGAGTCCATGCAGTGGCACATTAAAGGAACTCCTCACCCTAAGAAGTTCAAGGTCATGCCTTCAGCTGGAAAGGTCATGGCCACAATATTCTGGGATTGTGATGGAATATTGCTGATCGATTATAAAGAAAAGGGTGTAAATATCACAGGAGGGTACTACGCTAATATTCTACGCCAATTAAGAGAAGCAATCAAAGAGAAGAGAAGGGGAAAATTAGCCAAGGGAGTTCTGCTTCTGCACGACAACGCCCCTGTGCATACTGCTCATATCGCCAAGGCTGCTGTTCGGGAATCTGGGTTCGAAACTATTACACACCCACCGTATAGTCCAGACTTAGCCCCGAGTGACTTCTTTTTGTTTCCCAACCTCAAAAAGGACCTACGAGGAAATCGATTTTCTGACGATGAAGCTTTGAAGACAGCAGTGGAGGAGCATTTTGACACTAAAGATAAAAAATATTTTTATGAGGGGTTAAAAAAACTAATTGACCGATCTTATAAGTGCATAAACATAGGGGGGGGAGTATATTGAAAAATAAAATAAAAAAACCTATCGTATTCTTTTGTTTTCATTCTCATACCGAGAATTTATTGAACGCCCCTCGTACGTATGTAATCATAATAATATTACTAGTAAGCTGTTCGTTCATCACAAGAAAAAGCAATGAAAAATAAAACTGTATATCCTAATTAGTTTGTTCAAGTTAGGCTTCGGGCGGCTTGAGAATTTCTAACAGTCAAGTTGCCCACTCACTTGACAAAGTCTAATTCCAATAAGGTCTAGTTTCCTCTCGGGTTGGAAGGTCAGATGGCAGTCGCTTCCGTAAAAACTAGTGCCAACGCCAAATCTTGGGATTAGGGAGCGGACCCCAGGCCCCTGTACCACAAAACTTTTCAAGTCTACAATTTGACAAAATTGTAAAACTTTCCATAGAAAAAGATGAAAAGTTTGTTGAATTGTACGCTTGTAAAGTTTTGTGGTACAGGCCCCAAGCATCCTTCAGGATGCAACTGTACTGGGATAGCGCTAGGATGATGATTCTAATTAGTCTGTTCCCCTGGTACAGGAAACTGTCGAGCATCATGGTCGGTGAGTGCGAGCCGCGGCGCGAGTCCCGCGCGGCGCTCACCGACAGCTGCGTGGAGCTGCCCGCCGAGCCCAGGCCCGACCAGGTCAGTGCTGTTGTCCTGGTACATCATTGTCGTACGATCGAATAATTAATATGTGATATCAGTCATCCACACATATATTCGAGCGGGATTCGAACCCGGGACCATCAGCTTCGTAAGCAGGGTACATACATACACATGTATATACTCCCGCCCGTATCCCATTGGGGTAAGCAGAGACCAAGGAACGCCAAGTGCTACGGTCCTTACATACGCCTTTTGCTCACATCCATACATCTCATACAAGCTCGTCGGTTGCGGGAACTTCTGACATGAGCTTCTGAGCTTCTGGCATGATAAATAAGCGATGGGACCCCGATCACCTCGTGAACATCTGACCTGCATTTGTCGATACAACGTAGGATACTTAGGAAATTTAAGAAATCGTTCTGAAGTCGCAAGCAACCATATGCTGTAGTGTTTGCTTAACATCGGGTAGGCCCTATGCTTGTTAACCACCGTCGATAAATAAATAATAAAAACCATCTTTGTCGTTACCAGGTGGACGGCCTCCACCCGGATCACTTCGAAAATTCAACGCGGTTGCCGCGCGACCTCGCCAGCGGTTCCTCATCGCTCGAACGGGAGCTCGTCGGCGCCGTGGAATCCGACCACACGGAGACAGCTAGCGAGGACGTTGAGCTAGCAGACCGAGTCATAGAACATGTGGACGAGCCCGACACGAGGCCGGAGGAGCCGGGGACCACGCCGGAGGAGCCGGCGGTGTTCGTGCGGGCGTTCGACGAGCGAGGCCTGCCTGAGGTCAGTATATTATATAACCTGACCACACGGAGACAGCTAGCGAGGACGTTCAGCTAGCAGACCGAGTCATTGAACATGTGGACGAACCCGACACGAGGCCGGAGGAGCCGGGGACCACGCCGGAGGAGCCGGCGGTGTTCGTGCGGGCGTTCGACGAGCGGGGACTGCCTGAGGTCAGTACCTCTAGTATAAGTTTTTTCGAAACAAAACACAAAGGAACACGTTTGCGTTAAATTATATGTCAAAAAATAGTTACCACCTAAGGCCACCAGAGGCGCTGCTCGCGATGGCTTACAAAAGCCGTGTGCCGTTAAAATTGCTCGCAGCGCTACAGTGCTTACGGCCGGTCCGAATCAGTTAGCGCGCTCAAGGTCGCGTGAGAAGTGTTTTGTTTCGGACCGCTATTCGCTTGAGCGCGCTTACGATCGGACCGATTCACGCTCATAGCCCGTGTCTACTGTCATTTTCATATATCAAACGTCAACTTGACGTTTGGCTCAAGGTGCTTACGCCTGGGAGTGTGAGCATCGTAAACGCCAACATGGCGCCGTCCATGACGTCATCAGTGACGTCACGACATCTCATGTAAACGCTATGAGCGTGATTCGGTCCGATCGTAAACGCGTTTTTAGCGCTGTAAGCGTGATTCGGAACGTGCCTTAGAGCAACCCCGATAAATAAAAATGAATTAATTTTTTTTCTGACGCGACGCGTTCATTTTCGTCATGCCTGCTGTTCATTTTCGTTATTTATTATATATACGAGTGTGTATATGTATATTGTAGTTCAAACACGCACAAGTTGCGACAGTGCTCCAAAATTGTAAGGAAAGATTGTTATTAAATTATCCTAACAATGCAGACGCATGTTTCACATACTTTGTCTATTCAGCAGGCCCCACAAAACGGCAGCCGGACTCGGCACATAAGCATCACCTGGCGGTCCATATCCGAGTCCTCCAACCAATCATCCACCGGGTTCGATCTGCCCGAGCCTCACGAAGCTCGCTCGCCCGCCTCGCACGAGCGCTCGCCCGTCACTGCCGAACTACTGAACCACATCAGGCCGCAGGGGAATGGAGTGGCGAATGGACTGAACGGGGTCGATGATATCGAGCCCAAGTTTTTGGAGATCGACTTGAATGGTGAGTGAGATGCAGTGAGAAATACTTTACAGCAATAACTGGTGTTCTCTATATTAAAAGTACAATTCGTGAGCTCTTAGAACAGTTCGAATTAGGGAGGATTCGTTTATTTTGCAATAAGAACGTGTTAGAACAGTTGAGTTCTAATGGTCCGTACTTATAATTAGTTATCCCACGATAGAAAAACGTGTCTGTCTGTACTTTGACGTCCCGTCCCGTAGATCAGCCACTGATTATCGGCGGTACCTACGACCTTAGGTGGGATATTTTTATAGGAAACGGCTTTCAGAGAAGCACGTGGGACAGGATAGTAGAAATAAAATATAGTGTTTGATTAAAACTCCAATTTTGAGACTTGTTGTCATTGTCGGCGACGCATTGCGTTTACGTTGACCGCCATACAAGTTTGTTCTTAGGGAGCGAATAAAACAGATCAGTGAAGTGGTAAATAAATCTTTATGTAAACACTGGTGATGGCATTCTTGGTACTAATGGTGAATCAATATTAATTCCATACATTGTGTTCGTCAAACTAAACGACTAACTGAATCACACCATATCTCTAATTCCTTTATGTGGCATGTGACTGTCTCGTTTCGTGTAGCCGACATGGCCATCAGTAGCAGAGAAGCTGAGAGCAGAATCAGCCCTTGCTAGATGCTAGGGAAAGAAAGTTAAGATAAAGTCTCATAAGCTGCTCTATAGTGACTGGATTATTCCTCAAGCCATAGTGGTATCGCTCATGCTTGGCACTAGGGTAACTAGTCACGGTACCAGGGTTGCATGAGTGGTGAGTGATGGCGCGGTTTTGGCAGGAGGCGCGTCGAGCACGAGCTCGGAGAGCGAGGGCGAGGCTCGGCCGCGGCCGCGCGTGGCCTCGCAGCTCACGCTCTGCCCCGCCTCGCCGCGCCGCCGCTGCTGCCACTGCACCAGCACCACCAGTCAGTACCGATACATCGCATTTGCGTCATCATTATCCCACCTTTTATAAGCCGCGGTTATAACGGACAGCACGAGCCAACGCGTTCTCTTGGCGCGGTGGCTCGGCTTTGCTTGTGATTTCACGTGCCGTGAAAACCCTACATAACACTTTTTCTGTATCCTGATTCACTCTAACCTCTCCATGACTGCCACGTCGGTAGTTCGATCCACGAGGAAGCGTCTACTCCTTATTTCTGCTTATTTCATAGCGCCTCAGCGTGCATAGTAGGAGAACGGCGCTTCATCGTAGATTGAACGATCTACCTTTCTCATAATTGCCTCATCTACTAATTATACTTCGTTCATCTGACGAGGAAGCATCAAGCTTTTTTCGAGTTCTTAGTGTGTTCAATCATAGCGCAAGTAGATGAGTGATGCTTCTTTTTGGTTTGAACGATACTAACATAATTCACATCTATTTAACTAACTTATTATATTATTACTTATATTATTTCATCCGAGATCAGGATGTCTGAAGATCTGCTTTTGTTAAATACTAGGGAAAACGACCAAGCCATTGCCAATTTATAACGGAAAATTGCGGAAAATCTAAATTCGGGACTGACTCAGTAAAACTGCAGACCGCTTGGTGGTGTTTTTTCGTTCTGTGACAGCCACCTTTCTATGCATATCGGGCGCCTCGATCCCTTTTTACCTCTGTTACATAAAAGGACGCTCACGAATAACTAGCTATCGTCTTTGACAGGTGGCATCGAAACGTCCGGCTCCTCCGGTGCGAGCTCGGAGTGCTGGTGCGGCGTGTGCGGCGGCGAAATGGGCGCGTCGCGGGTGCGCTGCGTGTGCGGCGCGGGCGGTGCCGCGCCCGCCGCGGATCCGCTCGACGGTCTCCCGCCTGTGTCCGACCCGCTGCAGGCCCGCCTCCACCAAATCATACTCTACCAGAAGGTGGGCGCCCTAGCTGTTTAAGTTTATATCACCTTGAGTCTGCTGTTCTACCTCCCAGTAAACAGGTTCGACTAAATTAAGAGTACATTATTTTTTCCTTCTAGAAAGTAGTAGAAGAACTGACGGGGCAACTGCGCGAGGCGCGGGAGGCGTTGCGGCGCGCATCCCCGCCGCCCGCCGCGCCCGCCCGGCCCTCGCCCTCCGCGCCCTCGCCCACGCAGGTCTCTGCTTGTTCATGCTGCCCTGGTACCGCAATAGAATAAATGAACAGGACGAACGCGGCCGCGCTCAGAGCGCGGGCCTGCGCTCCACTCGTGCAGGTCACTATCCGTTTATGATGTCCTGGTGTCGCTGGAGTAGATGCCATTTTGGTAGCCATAGTCGAGTTTAGCTTTCGCTTATAAAACCATCATCCACACTTAGAAAATGGAAACATCATCGTATTTTCTCATTTTGCAATACCTGTGTGAGTGCTAATGCAGTAGCAAACTAATCATAGTGATGTAAGTCAAATCCAGAGCAAGTCCCTGTTCAAATATCGAAATAATACCACTTCACTTCTTTTGCTCTTCTTCTTCACTACGTTAGATCCAGGCATCAGTCAATGATAATGTTCCAAATACCCTAATTTTTTTGGGACTTACATATTACTTCATAGAAATGTTTGTATAAAACCAAGGGAACAAATAAAATGATCACCTAAATAACTTTTGATATCATCAAATTTTCAAATCCTAAAATAAGGTTGAACACTCAAAAAAATTTATCGATCAGCAATTCCGAGTCACCAAAAAAATTCTACCTATTTTTGCAGCACTTGCACCTATTTTACTTATTGCGTTCCTATAAATTTATAATCGCATCAAAAAAATTGTCAAGTACCACCAAAAACACTAAACTACCACCTAATCTCATGCACCTTTTTTCATTAGAATTACATCCAAATATTATATACATCGTATGCTACATTTTAATAAACAGTTACAAATTAATTGTTTTTAGCACTATAAATATTTCAGTTATTTCCAAAATGTTATAAATAAGAAAGTAAAATTTAAAATTAATTTAAAAAGCAACGCGCAATGTGGCTGTGTGAAATAATAACACGTATACTGCTATCTCACTCAATCAAATACAAAGAATTGTCTGAAGCATAAAACCTATTGATATGTCGTTAGAGTGAAAGGTACCTATTGCTGTTTCATTCTAACTACCTATTGCTGATGGTTTACAAACTGCAAGAAGTTTTTTTTTTTTTTAATGCGTTGACGTGAGCGCGTTTGATTGAAACCTTTTATTTGAAAATGAGTTTTGTTGATTTATTAAATTGTTAGTTTGTTATGAAAATGGATAAAGGTCCTCAAATGAGTTTACTTTATTAATATAGATAGACTTTCATGGAAAAATTAAAGGAAGTTAATAGGTAGAAATAGGTATAGGTAGGTTTAGGTTATGTTAGTTTTGCATCGGCCCGAAGGGCCAAAACAACTCAAAATAGGAGCTCCGCGCCAGCGGAGATCCGTCAATACTGTTCCAATCTCCACTAGTTTGAAATTAAAATAGCTATTTTTATTTCGAACTTCAACTTCTTAAAATCATTTAGCGCTGTCTTGCTCGCACGCGGTGCGAGGTGCGAGCGAGACGGACCGTATGGAAAACCGCATCAGTGTGCTAGCAATGAGGTTAGACTAGATTGGAACTGCTTTGCACGTCGGACATTAAAAAACAATTGCCGCGTGAAATTTGGTGATCATGTAGTATTTCTGGGTATCGAAAGAATTATTTGGGTGTAAATAATTTTAATAGGATTACGAGCCCTGTAATATTTGGATGTAAATTATATGAAATTTGGTGTTTGAAATTAGGTGATCATTAAGTATTTTTGGGTAGTGACTAATTTATTTGGTAACAATTTAATTTATTAGGTTATCGACATGTTACTTCTTTGAGTTGCACTTTATATTTAAAAGGAGTTGAAAATTTGGTGCGAATCTAGTATTTTTGGTAATCAATGTAATTTTTTAGAGCATCATTCGGCAACTAATTTGGTGGTTCGTTAAATGCTACCCTAAAACCAATGAGGTGGTTCGTGAATGTCGTTCGTAACCAGGCTAATTGTAAGTTAAGAGAGAACGCTGCAACTGGTGTTTCGGTTGCACAGATGACGAGCAGCGGCAGCGGGCGCGGGAGCGCGAGCGGCAGCAGCAGCGGCAGCGCCAGCGAGGTGGAGGTCGGCGAGGAGGCGCGCGGCGTCGTCTGGCTGCCGGACAGCGCTGCACCGCGCTGCCAGTACTGCCGGAACCACTTCTGGCTGGCGAGGAGGCGGCACCATTGCAGGTATCTACAACACTACCACTAGAGCGGCCAAAATATGTCGATGTTGTTAACACATGTAGAAGACGAATAATAAATATGATAGTTTATAACTACAGAGAAGTGTAAAGTATCGTATTCTTAATGTGTGTTATTGTTGCAGAAGATGCGGCGGCATATTCTGCAGCTCGTGCTCGGAGATGTCGCCGTGGGGCGGCTGCGGCACGGTGCGCGTGTGCCGGCGCTGCCGCGCGCTGCGGTGACCGCCGCCCCGCCCCCCGGCGTCCGCACCTCCCGCCCGTCCGCTCCTGAACGAACCGCTACTGTAATCGCTCTCACACGTTTATGGCCTCCTGGTATTCTTGCTTTATGAAATTGTGAATGTCGGATCTAAAAACGTTCGTTAACCATAATGTATCATCAAGACGCTTGCTATATCTATTATAATGAGGTAAAATGGCAATAGATCTAATGAACGTTTATGCACTGGAAAAAGATCTAAAGCATTTTTATTTATGACTTGAACATTGATTTCGACGAAGTCCGCCAGTTCTTGGAACAATCTTCTGGTTCGGGTTAAATCTCTAATTTTGTTATAAGAACGTATAGGAGCGAAAGAAATCCAAATAATGATACCTACGAAGATTGTTTTAACTGCTCATGGACTGTTCTAGCGGAATTCGAATCGAGGTTGAATCGTGTGACTCCCAAAGTCGCGATGTGAACAATGTGAAGTAGATCCCATACTGGTCGCGAAATGCTACAAATTAGTGAAAATATATATACTGTCTTGTTAAATGTGTTAATTAGAAATGCGATTACATTAGCGGTGTCGTGTGACGCGATGTTATCTAATTAGTGGTTCGAACGGTGGTCAGAGGCTGTTTAGACTGTTCCTCATAGTTCCACAGTCCGCCGCCTACCTGAATGAGATTCAAACATATTGCATATATGCAGGCCGCAGCATCTAAACAGTTAACTCCTGTGTACTAGTCAGTCCGCTTCGATGGTAACTCCAACTCTAACGATATTTCATTTATTTAATTTGTGTAAAGACTTTAGTACTACATCATTATCGCAACGACATGTAATGTTATAACGATGAGTGCGAGCTAATCTGAACTCTATTGCGTTGCAATAACAGCGTTCAGCGTCCGATTCCGTAACAGTTGTCAGAGCTACGTCTAGTCTGCCGAGCGTGGGTGCGAGTAGGATAGTTAGGAAATGGTATAGTGAAGGAATGAATACGCGAAGGCTGATTTTGTACGATGTTTTACGTTTTTTTTTCTACTATCATATTTATTGTAAAAGACTCCATTAGATAATCGGTCCGATTGGTTAAGGCAGACTAACAAGCGTCCATCTAGCCCGAGCAGAAGAGCGACATTATTGTTTTGTATAAATAACTGTTTTTGTTCTTTTATTTTGTATTATAGCGTTTCACTTTGTTTTATAAATATCTGTATAGTAAGGTTTTGTTTCACACTCGGCTCGCGGCCGTGCTAACTGGCAGCTGACTGAGATAGAATAAGAAAATCGCATTGTATAAAAACGAGACAGATGTCAGTTTGCTCGGCGCGCGTTTCGTGTCCTAGACTACGTGCGATGTTTATGGTATGCCAGCGCGGTTCGGCGGAAAGAACCCTTGTTGTGATTGTAATAAAGTCCAAAATAGTCCGGAGCCGCGGCCGGGCACTTCATACGACAGTCTGTACGAAACTTAAACAAACTGTTGCTAGCTCTCCTCCATCGATCATTAGCTTTGTATTTTATTTGTGATATTTATGATAATTTTGTATAATGATTAAGAGTTTATACATGTTGTTATAGGATAAATTCTACTGGTGATTATTTTAACCCTTGCGGTGCGTGATCGTTGATTTTTGCGACAGTTGCGAACGGGTCTTCGCATTTATGTATAAATATGCTAATGAAATGGTTCATCATTTCTGACCGTTAATATCAGGTTTTCAATGCAGTTTTGTTGATAAATACTACCATTATTATTCTAATCTATTATAATTTGTACAAATGTAATATGTGTCTGTTTCATACACAAACACAACTGACGTCACTATTAGAAATCCTTCTATGTGTTATACTCCCCATGGACTGTGTAGACCTTTTCGTACACTGAACGCGAAATATCCATGTATATAATAATCATAATGCAAATTATATTGCTTTGGGTGTAACACACTCCTTCCCCGCTGAGCTTCTTGGTCCCGAATCAAATAATCCATAAATTAACCAATGAAATTAATTAATGAAACCTACTAAATTGCAACCTGCACCTTGTTAAATTTAGTATTATTGTATTTACACTACCTGGGCCGTTTGTATACTTAAAATTATTTAAACTGCCCGACTTTTATCAAATTAGTCCATTCAAAAAGCTACTTTACTCAAAAAGCAAGAAGGTTCACAATCTAATGGCAGTTTTCTAAAAAAAGTCGGACATCATAAATAATTTCATCTATAGCAATTGCCGCGCGCTACGCGGACAAAATCACTTTCTGGCCTGGGGATGTAAAAATTAGCGCAAACTTGGGGCGGTGATAAAGAAACCGCTTTTATTTATCGCCCTAGTTGTGTAATATAGTATTTACAGTCTGTTATAAACAGGCCAGCTGCCAAGAGACTCGCGGGTCCCCGCCGCTGGGTGGGGTTTGTTGTTAACTGCATATATTTTATAATTATTGTAACGCGAAATCGGAGTATAAGTTCCAATGTCGAAGTGCAAAACTTGTTTGTGACCAATGAATATTGACACAATGTGAAATAAAGCATTATTTAGTTTTATACAGTTTTTTTACTTATTTACCCACAGACACAAGGCCATGTTTAAGCGACATGTTTTGCATCAACGATGGGCCCAATAGATACCAATTTTTTTGTAACTGACCGATTAAGAGCCGTGTTCCGAATCATGCCAACAACGACCACAGCGTTTACAGTGCTGACGGCCGGTCCCAATCAGTAAGCGCGCTCAAGAGTGAGTAGTGTTTTAATTCGGACCGGGCATGTTGTGTTTACTGTCATGTTCATATATCAAACGTCAACTTGACGTTTGGTTTAAGGTGCTGACGCCTGGGAGTGTGAGCATTGTAAACGCCAATATGGCGCCTCCCATGACGTCATCTCATGTAAACGCTATGAGCGTGATTCGGTCCGATCGTAAACGCGTTTATAGCGTTGTAAGCGTGATTCGGAACACGGCTTAGGTCTAGCAGATTTTTATGAATCGGTTCTACGCGGGCAAAAGCTCTTCCCCTTCCCCTGGTGTTCCAGACGTCTTATATCAGTAGACTTTCTTTCTGGACTCTTCTCGGCTAGGCTAGGTTTAGTGAACCAGCGACAAGACTCCTAGCCCGCTTCCACTGACACCTCAAATTCGGTGAAGCCGCTGGAGCCCAAACTCTTGAGTATTCCAGTGTTTAAACCGCCCGCGTGGTGTCGGAGGTTACCCCTGGATTTTCCGCAGGCCACTCTCCAACCGCGCACTCTCCTTTATTGGGCCCGGTCTTGTTAAAAAAAAAAGAAATAGACTTCGGTAACAGCTTACAATCAGGGAACACAGCTTACAAACGTACGGCACGTTTATAACTATATGTATTTAAAGAAAAACTCGAATACATAAAAAGGGATTTATTGTAGAGGAACATACATTTGCAGGTCTTACGTACTATCGAACAAACTGTTAACTGAATCGTGACCCACCGTGGAACCATGTCACAGAAAGTGTCATAACGATTTTCCTTGTCAGGCAGTACGATGTCACTATGACATTTTCTGTGACAAGGTTCTACGGTGGGTCACGATTCAGTTGGTTCGATAGTACATCTTAAAACTATGTAACGGTAAATAAAATGCATACTAAAATGCATTATGTTTTTACATTCTTAACAGGGGTTTTTGATTACAACTTCGTTTCATGGACGTACTTAATCCCTGGGGCAGTTTACTACAATCGAGCCGTTTAGCTAAAATTACAATTATTTGACCAATTCATGAAGGTATAGTGAAAATTGTGTGAGAAGCACTTTTTAATACGACATTTTTATCTCAAACCGACCTTACCGTCGGGATTGCATAAAAAAACAACGGGTTGCACTCAGAGAGTGCCGGCAGAAGCGAAAACTCAATGACATTGTAACAGTTTTTCGATCAGGTCACGTGTCCGTCTTATCTTTATGATAATTTGATGAACAAGATCAAATAAACAAAACAAAACCCCAACAGACACGACAAGTAATGAAACTGTAGTTTTATTATTAAAAACTCTTTAAAATTTCATTATATTGAAATTAGGTATTATTTCCCGCTAAATAATACAAGAAAAGGCATACAACCAAATACAAAAAATATATAAACAAAAAGATCACCGATATATACTTAAAATCATTACAGTTGAACGAATTGCTCCAAAGCAATTCCTTCAAAGAGCTACTTAATAAAGCTGTTCAAACAATAAGGTTCGAAATCCAATAACATTTTAATAGAAATACGTTCAACAAAAAGAATTTCAATTTTCAACCATACCAGGATTCGAACCTAAGAACTCGTGCACAGAAGGCGCGACCTGTACCGCTAGGCTACGCCGGCTACTGCAAGTGTTAGCGAATTTAAGTAACACTTACACACGTCTTACGAATTTTCAATCTGACCAATCTGACCCTGTCGCGAGTTTAAACATTTTTCCCCATCACAAAAAGTGCTCAGCGCCGCTAAAGAAGTTTTCACTTCAAAAAACTTTCGAAATTTAAACTATAATTTCAGTAGACGGTGACAGTGGAGACGGTGTGTAGTTTTCAACACCTGATCACTGATTAAAAATCATCGTGTATAATCAAACATTAAATAATTAAATATATCTAAAGCACATGTAATAAATACTGTCAATTGTATACTAAACTAACATAGGCTAATATTTAGTAACTAACCGATTAGACCATCTCAGTTGCCCTTGTCAAATAAATAGATACTTACACAGTATTAGCAAAAAACTTAAGTATTCTAGGTATGTAATAAAAATAAATATCACAACAAAATTAAAATCTAACTAAGTAATGACAAAATGTCAATAGGCATAGTGTCAGAATATAAATACAATTGAAAATGTCAAAATAATAAAAACAGAAAAATATTATTTAAAACATAATACCTAAATCAGTAAATATATAACAGTCTGGAGTATAAAATTAAAAATATATATTAAAAATAGTTACATTTTGAAATTAATTTAAAATCTCTGGATCAGGGGTTAAAAAGTGCCTCTCAAATTCATACCTACTCCATTTTACATACACCACACCACAGTAGGTATTCATACCTCAAACAGTTACACAACAACAATAATTCGTTAGAATAATAGACTAATTGCTTTTAAAACTTTGGCATTTGAAAATAAATTATTGTCATTAATAAAACTATACTGACTATAAGCAAAATAATAATAGGGAACATGCATTATTTAATTGATCTAGTCTATCTTAAAGATTTACGGAGTAGCTAAAGATATCAAACACGGAAAAGTTAAAATATGCACAAATAATTAAAATCAAAAAACAATATTTCAAATTTCGCGCGTCAACGCTCACTGCCTTGACGTGACGTCACTACTGCAGACGTCAAACTTTTCATGGCGCATAAAATCATTTGCATTACAGAAATAATACATTTTCAGTTTCATTTAATGTAATTAATCATTGATAATATATAATTTTCCATTTTATAAATAGTTTTCAACTCAAGTTACTGAAGTGACTGACAGGAGTGACGTCTCTGCGCGTTTTAAATTACGTTTCAATTTACGTAACTTTTAATTAAAATATTTCGCAATAAAATAATAATTTCAGAACAAATCTTCCAGAAAAAAACTTGTAACGGCTATCATTATTCGATTTCTGATATAATTTCTCGATGTAATCTTAACGCATGTTCCCCATTATGAACATGAGTATAAGAAAGGAGTCTTGTTCTTGTGACTTAAGGCGCAGGGTAGGGCAAGGCCTTCCCCATACAAGCTTTGTGCACGTTTTATTCGTCGGTTTTGGCACTAACAAATATAATATATTTTTTTGGTTGTAAATATTAGATATGCGAAGTTCGTGATGTGAAAATTTTCAAATATTTCAAAAAAAATCAAAAAATAAATAATAATAATAAAAAAAAAATTACATCACGAAATAGCTATCAGAAAAATAAGCATACTGACCAAAAATCATAACTTTAATGCAAACACAAACGAAGTAAATCCTGCACAAAGTTTGTATGGAGAGAGCTTGCCCTACCCCTCCTCTTAATTGCCTCCACCAACAAAATGTATACATTTATCGCCGTCGTAGTATTTCTCTCTTTCCAGTTTACATTTCATTCATACTCATAATCGCATAATCAATCATTGTAAACTTTTGTTTACAACAATGTGCATTTAATAAACATGACATGCACAAACATGCTGTCAGCAAACAGAATAGTTTTCAGTCAGAAAAATCATTTCTTCCCTCTCTCGTTTTGAAAGCAGTATGATGTGCCAGTCGACAGCAAAATTATTAAAGTCTTATTCCCTCGTTACGCTCAAGATTCTCTGTTAGAAGTGTTGGACCCCCACGCTACGCTCGGTATTCTAGTGTATTGTACACTAAAATACCGAGCGTAGCGAGGATTTTGCTTCACTCAGGATTCAATTTACCTACCGCCCTCGGCGTAAATATATAATTTTGCTCCCCTGAGACAAAATCTACTATTACCTATGCAACATTTTTACTCAGAAAAGTGAACGATTGAATGTTGAATTGTGACTAGGCGCTCATAAAGCAAATAGTATTTCCAAGACTAGACTTAAATATCTAACGGTGCATGACATAACCAAGTGCGGTACTTAAGTACAGTAAAGCTAGAGCTAAGAGCGAACTTTGAGAATGAACCAGCGAAGTGGTAAGTAGGTACTACACTACACTAAGTCGTTCTAATGATAGAGAGCACAAAGCCGAAGCTTAAACCGAACGTTAATGTTTTTGCCAAAACATTTTAAACTTGGACTTCTGTGTCCAAATTAGTACAGTCGTTGGTTTTTAAATTTGGCTGATCTACTTAAACTAAACTATAGTTGAGATGACCGCAAATATCACTAATGACCACACTGCAAAAAGTTGTAACCACCTTGAATGTTAAAATGATTATCAACTCTATCTCCGTAAGCAAACGATTACCAGTACACTAACAGAAAAAGGGCGGTCCAGACGCCTTTGTATAAAAAAAACTTGTTACTCCTCAGCTGTTCAGGTAAACGCCATGGCATGGGTGTTGAGTGCAGAATGCGTGTAATGTCACATTTCTATTAAAGCAATTTAAACTTTAGGCAAAGGCCCTAGAGTCGATAATCCGGTAAAATTTTAATGAACATGCAGTCTTTATCCACGGAGTAAGCTTATCTTTTATAATGGGCCATAATGAGGTAGCAAAACCATACAATAGGACAAAGAATGAGACGCAGCTAGAAGCGAACGACTATATGAAGTCAGGCCGATTCGTCTGAATCACACGGAACGCAACATGCTCGATATTAGATTCCGATTTGTACGTACCAATCGGAACTTCAACTACAAGCTTTGAGATACAATTTCCTTTGTTATTCAGATTTGTAGCCAAATTGCTACTTTTAGTAAAGTTTATTTATATTTTACCTCAAACCCGAATTTAATTTGAGCTAATTTGTACACACATTCAGATTGAGTAATGTGTATCTGGATCTAATAATAATTTCAGTCGCTCTTAACTGTAGCGTTGTTTAGGTAATCCAAATCCACACGGTCCACAAATGGTAGTCTAGTAAACTACTGACTTATAGCTCGCATGACTGTCTTGCAGGAACGTGTGAATGTGGCTTTAGGATTTAGGCCAAAATTTGAACTTTCGACAGGTTTCGTTGATGTTCAATTGACTTTACATACAAGGAAAACAGCACATTGAATTCACAACAATCAACTTAATTTAACGACTAAAAATAAATAATAAGTAGTTACCTATATATAGTTATTATGAATCAATAATTAAAATAGTTTGTACGATGCGATTGGAACTATTTAAGTACTTAAACCTGTAAATAAGAATAATAATAACCTAATCTAAGAAGTGAAATAAACAAAGTGGTAACAATACAATAATTCACGAAATAATACGAGTTAATAAAGTAATTGTAGCTATAAATTAAGTAATAGTACATTACTTACCAAGGGCGATAAAACAAAGAATGTCTCAGATCGCAGGTATTTTACGCCCGAGCCGAAGGCAAGGGCGATAAATATGCGATCTGAGGCTTTCTTTATTATCGCCCGTGGTATGTACAAAATTTTATGTTACCCCCTGGCCAGGAAGTGGGTTTTTTCGCGCGCGGAGCATGCGATAATGGCTACTTTATGGCCAGGTGTGACATAAATATTTATAAAAATATTTCTAGCTGAAAAACTAAACAGTATTTTGGTGTGCGACTAGCGGTAATGACATGGGTTGAAATTACAAATCCACAAAGCGTATAAAAACGTCATGACATTTGTCAGGTGACATGTCGTTTATAACATGATGAATGTGACCACATTTATTTATTTACTGTCAAATAAAGAACCCGTTGTTTAAAAAAAAAAACAAAATAGTACATTACTTAACAAGGGCGGTAAAACACACACCGCCCGTGTTAGGTACAAAATTTTATGTCACCCCCTGGCCAGGAAGTGGTTTTTTTCGCGCGCGGAGCGTGCGATAATGGCCGCTTTATGGCCAGGTGTGACATAATAGTACATTACTTAACAAGGGCGGTAAAACAAAGAATGTCTCAGATCGCAGGTATTTGACGCCCGAGCCGAAGGCAAGGGCGATAAATATGCGATCTGAGGCTTTCTTTATTACCGCCCGTGTTAAGTACAACATTTTATGTCACCCCCTGGCCAGGAAGTGGAATTTCCCGCGCGCGGAGCATGCGGTAATTGCCGCTTTATGGCCAGGTGTGACATAAAATACTTTTTGGGTTGGGAGCCAGGATGTTACAAACACACAAACACATTACAAAAAGGTACACATGATACACTTATAACAATAGCGCTACCCCCATAAAGTAACTTACTTATATACCCCTTTTTCACGCAAAATAGGCAAATTGAATGTCGGCTACGGCTTGCGGAAAATGCCAAGTGAAAAAAACTAACTGACTACACTTATAAAATTACCATCCAGTAACATTACCTCGTTTGCATCGGTTGTTAAAAATGTGATGTGAAGAAATGTACTTGTCAAACAGGTAATTAATGACTGTGTGTAGCGTCCTAGCCACGCCGAGCGAGCGTAACCTCAAGGAACTATTACCCATATCCTCTTTATTTCAAACAAAACAATATTAAAATATAATATAACACGATTATTAATACTTCATCATCTTAAATTACTTACTACACACATAGGTACAAATGGAATCTAGTAACGTTTTGCGGAAATTATAAAACTATAAAAACTAGGAAGTCTGTCATGGAAGCAGAACTATAGGTGCCACCACTCTAGCTAGCTACCGCTTGGCCAATAGAAAAGCGTTAATAACAATATTAATAAATAATACTTTGGTTAAAATGACTAGCAAAAACAGTGTCAGGCTTAATTAACTAAAACGGAGGTATTATATGCGTCACCGTTCTGTTAGTTACCGGTAAAGAATGAAGGTTCTAGCGTAAATCCTATTTAACGAGTCTATGATAGCCGTGTCATAGTTTCTTTACATAGTCGCGTCACAACACATAATAATTCATTCCCTATACTTTACAGCCCGTAACTCTAAAGTGAGTGTCTACAAGAAATGTGCTATGCTGTGTTTTCATAATATAATATTTGACACCTCACATCCTTGACACCTCTGTCATTTATCACCTGTTGTCACCTCTGTAAACGCACTGCTGAGCACACATCTGGTGGATACTCAGCCTCATCTTCACAAACGTCGACAACAACAAGAAATGACCTATACTGAGTCCTACCAAAAACTCAGCAGCTCAAATCAATAACTTGTGACAGATTTGATCATCAAAATGTTCTTAGTTCCACTTACAGTTACATTACCCTTACTTCATCGGAGCGACGTTCTCCAGGCTCGTTTGACTGGTCAGGTTGTGTCGGCGGTTGAAATCGGTGACCATGTCGTGGACGCGGTCCCGCGCCTTGTCTAGTGCGTGGTACATGTCCGCGGTAAACGGGTCGAAGTCCTGCAGTTTCTTCCGGCGCCGGTAGATCCCTTCGCGGTTGGCCAGCGCGCAACTCATGTCGTCCTAGTAACGAGAATACAATTTTACACATTACTGATATATTTACATTTAGCATAGCTCTGTTATGATTTCAGACATTGCAATTAATGTCAGAATAGAATTTAAGGTGGTATATAGTGAAGGTATATTAGACCGCTGTGCATTCTCACGTGTTCACGAAAATTGGAATAGGTTTTCGATGCTGTCAATGAAAAACTGGGATTTTCGGGGAATTATGAACAAGTCGACCCCGGAACTGCAAGCCCTTAGATGGGATAAGAAATGTCAAAGCACTCGCCTTAGTGATCGTGTAGTTGAGGAAATCCAATATTTTTTGCAGTGTCGGCCCGGTGTCTCGTACCAGGGTCTCATAGAAGACGACCAGCGTGCGGCCCGGGAAGCGCGTCAACCACAACTCGTGCAGCGACTCCCACGCCGTCAACTGGTATGAGACGAACTTCACCCAGTCTGCGAAAAACCGTCATCATATCATATTCATGCTCCCAGCCTTTCCGTTTTATCAGAGTTGGCTAAGGCTAAAGATTTGGATAACAAGTATCCGGAATCCCTGCCTCACCCGACCTCCAGACACCCATCGAGTGAGACAGTTTCTTTACAGTAGCGACTGCCATCTGTTTCAGAGTTGTTAAGTGACTGGAAAACTCGAATGTTAGATGTTATGTTCCCAAGGCTTCTAACTCATCTCACACTAAACAACTATTATCAACAGCTTTGCCTTCCTTCATTTGGAGTTGCGAGCGTCTATAGGCTGCGGTGTCCGCTCACCATCAGGTGGACCGTAAGATTTTTTGCCTCCATTGTTGTATAAAAAAAAGATTTCTTCCAATTTATGGTGCAGTTATTAACACTCAAAGAAGTCATTTATCTGGAGACAGCCCCCAGTCTACGTAACTAGACCTAGTTAGGCTAACACTGCCTGGCTGACATGACCAAGTGGCAAGTGTCCAAAGAACCGTGATTTAAGAGAGTGTCTTACTTTGTTAGTACGGCGTACGGCTTAATACCTATTATGGATTTAGGTACCTCTATATAGGTACACACAAAGTAACCGATATAGCCTTTCGAATCGCTAAACTTAAGTGGCAGTGGGCGGGGCACATTGCACGTAGAACCGATGGCCGTTTGGGCCGAAAGGTTCTCGAGTGGCGACCACGGACCGGAAGGTGCAGCGTGGGTAGACACACCCCCCACAAGGTGGACTGATGACCTGGTAAAGGTCGCGGGAGTCCGCTGGATGCGGGTGGCGCAAGACCGGTCATTGTGGCACTCTTTGGGGGAGGCCTATGTCCAGCAGTGGACGTCTTTCGGCTGATATGATGATGATGATGATGATGATGATGAGGTACACACAAGTTGTGAATGGTACAAACAAATAATAAACAGATAATTTTACCTGTAGTCCTGTGTTCATGTGATTTCTTTTTGAATGCTGATTTTGGGGCAGTTCCAATATGACCTTTGTGTAATCTATTGTATTCTGCCTGAAAATAGAAAAGGGCTAAGTTTTTGAATAGAGACATTCGACAATAGATTAAGAAACAATAGTTGAAAAGAGTAATAGTGCGGAGTTTTCGTGAGGAGCAATCAGTAAGGTAGGTTTTTGTACAACACTGCACTCTGCGGCGTTGGACGATAAATGGAAAGTTTTAGAACTTTGTGCTGTTTTGCAACGGCGCAGTGCAATTTGTACCGTTGTGCTGTGCTTGACTTCGCTTGGTATAGAGTGCAAAAATTACCATTGTATTCACCTCCCTGGCACTAACTCTTCTATCTGAATGCCTAGTATAATAAAAAAAATTACAACATCAGAAATATTTACCATCATTATACAGCAGACAAACATGTAATATGAAGCAAGTAGAATGTTATGAGCAAGATGTCAACAGAACAGCTTACCAAGAACTGAAGCAAAACAAACAAACAAAAAACAAATACTTGTTAATATAATTAAAGTTTAAGCAAATCATAACAAGATATTTAACTGCACATCAAAAAACTTATCAGCTGGCAACTTATTTCCATCAGATTATCGGTATTAAAAAAAAACTTAATGCTTAGCAAAACTGGTATGAATACTAGTAATAATTTGAAAATATTCATCAATTTATTTTCATATCAAATAATTGCACATCAAATTTTTGATATGCGTCAGAAAAGGTCAGTTATAAACTTAAAATTAAGTAGTGTTTCTACACAATAGTTAGGTACGACGACGAGGGAAGCGATGCGACGGGGAGTGTTAGGTGGAACTACGACAATTTTTTTTTCTTGAGGTTGTTCATATATCAAGTAGAATATTTACAAGCAAAATTATATTCAGAAGTGCCAAAAACGACGAATAAAACGTGCACAGAGTTTGTATGGAGAAGGCCTTGCCCTACCCTGCGCCTTAATAAAAACATAAGTTTCATTATGTTATGACCAAATGCTAGTGCTTTATATAGCTTAACTATGGAATTCCTTACCAAAATAGCATCTTTTGGATGTCTGATCAAGAGTACAGCTGCTTGGAATTTGTCAGGAGCCAGGGGAGGTGCTTCATGTGTCTTTACAACCAGGACTGTGCCATCTGTTACATTCTCCGCCGGGAACCCATGCGTTCTGAGACCATAGTCCATGTAAATTGACCCAGTCATAATACCTAAAAATTTGGTATGAAAAATAAATAACACTTTACATAAAAGGCAGGTATTTTTATTTATTATTATTATTATTTTTTTTTTTTTGGAAAATACATTTAACAGCATTAAAGCATGTGCCAAGACGCTGGTAAACTTAAAACTATCTAAGTAAATACACACAAAGTAAAAATAGAACAATACAAATAATACAAAGTAAAAATTCATTCTTCCTTCAAATTATTGAGGAAATAACTTTGCTAATTTAAAAAAAACTTGCTACAGTTGCCGGCAAACATGTTGAACCTGATTGTCCTGCGCAGTAGCGTGATTTGTACGTAAATCGGCTACTGCGCAGACAAGGTTAGGTTCAAGATGTTTGCCGGCAACTATACTTGCCCATTAGGACTTATAGATCAGAAAATGTATACAAAAAGATATATTTTAAAGAGTTGAAAATGTTGTACCTACTTTTTTATTTACATTGTCAATTAAAAGGTTAAAGAAAACAAGGCCTCAGGTTACAGAATACATAATATTTATTACAGGAAATAAGACAAGATACTCTGGTAAAATAGGTACACTTTATTTATAGGATTTAAATATTTTAAACTCATGCAACTTTTCCTAGATGTCCTGTTTTATTTCACCTTTTTTTTACAAACCGCTATATTCCAGGAGTTCTCGTAAGTAAACAAACAATGTTTCTTACAGATCACAACAACCATCAATTTAGTTCTTAAATAGATAATTTACCTGTAACCTGCTGTAATAGATAGCGTAGCCATGTATTACCGCTGCCGGGATGAGATACCAGGGCCACAACGGGACCAAGAGGCTTAAAGCGTAGATCCTTGCACCAAGCTACGGTAGGTCCCGCGTGGAGCGAGTACCGGTGGTAGCCACTCGCATAGTACGTCCGCCGAGCTCCGTGTAAAGGACTCAGCATGAACACGATTATCGTAAAATGTAGCATCACCAGCGTCGCCGCGAGCAGAAACAACGAACGTCGAGACATGACTACTCACAATTTGTTTGTTAATAAAAATAATAAACATTACGTCACATGATTGCTTACAATATTAAAGAAGCTTGTCATCTGTTGACAGTCATGGACTTGTTCCGTTTATGTTAGAGATTCCATATTTTTTTGCGAAATAAACCGACGATATCGCAAAGCAATTTTACGCATCGATTTGGATTTGTTTTCGCGCAGATTCACAACTTGTCAATGTCATTGTCATATCGTTTTTAACTACAGAGTATATAATATCTATGACTTTTTTTTGACCACGGACCACATGGACCACGACCATAATTTTTTCTGTTGTTATGAAATAGGTACATGAATATAGATTAATTGATATACATTATAGCGTAGATACCAAAGATTTACGATGTATTTTGTGCAGCTATAATATATGTTAGGCTGACCCGGTACCTTTATTGCACTAAAATAACAAAGTAATAAAACGTGTTAGGTAAACGATATAATATTCGAGCAACCAAGAGGGTAATACTTCATTATCATAAATGCGTTTTAGTTTTTAGTACATTACTTACTAAGGGCTATAAAACAAAGAATGTCTCAGATCGCAGGTATTTTACGCCCGAGCCGAAGGCAAGGGCGATAAATATGCAATGTGAGGCTTTCTTTATTATCGCCCGTGGTAAGTACAACATTTTATGTCACCCCTTGGCCAGGAAGTGGGTTTTTTCGCGCGCGGAGCGTGCGATAATGGCCACTTTATGGCTAGGTGTGACATAGAGTATATTATGTAGCACTATCCACAAGATTGTCTTAATGCTAAATTAAAACTTAATCCAGCAAGGAGTGAAAGCCGTTAACAAAAGAAATAAAACTTCATTTATTTTACTTCATTAGTTTTTATTGAAGTTAATCATTGTGATAAACTTCTCAACTTTCTCAAAGTAGTATGACAATTTTCTATATTGCCAGTACATATTTCTAAGTACATTTGCAGTGGTAAAACTCTAGGGGAGTTGATTTGCAACAAAATCTTTCTTGCAGTTACAAGATCTCCTCGCAGAATGTGACATACCGCTGCCTTGGCCCATACCGAAACGGCTATCATATCCCTCATCTGAGATGGGAGGACAGAGACTAACTCGTGGATCATTTGTGGATTGAGATGTTCTACAGCATCTGTTATTCTGTCGAGATTGATCAGAGCTTCAGCTGCATAAATGTGAGCCCAGGCTTTATGGCTGTTGGAGATATCCGGTTGGTTTAGCAGCTCAGTAGCACTCACTAAAGCTGATAGAGGATCCTGCATATGTAACAAAACATAGCTCTGTAGAACCAGCGCAGAGTTCTTTACTTCGCAACACTGCTTCCAGCTGATAGGAGGCCCTGGAGGAGCCTGCACTACCGGCAGTGTAGCATCTATAGTGGGTTCCTGCTCTGGCAATAATGTGATAGCATTTCTTAAACACAATGCTGCAAATTCTAGAGACAATGTTGGTATAGCAAATGACTCTCCGCTAGTTGAATATTTATCTTTAGCATCTTTAGTGAACAATATTCTAGTATGTGGGCCACTACCAAGCTTTTTAATGTTGAATTGTTGGGCCTCATCACTACAGCATTTTTTGATACAGCATTCAGCTAAGTGAAGCCAAATTCGAGGGTTATTAGGGTAATGGCGGGCTGTCTCCACCAGGCATTCAAAGGCTCCTTCAGAATTATTTGCTGCAAGTAATGCTAGTCCCAAGTTGTATACATACAGTGGTCTGTCCTTGCAAGCTATAAGACGCTCACTGTCCTCACTTTCCATAGCCCTAAAGTGCTCTTTTACAGCATGTTGGAAATACTTTGAAGCCAAATATGGTTTCTTCACTGACATATAAATAACACCAAGATTGTTGTTAATAGCTGCCCAAATGTCCTCTCCCTGGGTCTTTAAGTCATAATTATACTTTAGTATCTTATACTGTCCCAAAGTATTGGCGGCTTCTTTCATGTCACCATTGATATAATGCTGCTGGGCTATTACGAAAATATTTTCAATGGAGTCTGCTGTTAAATTCAACTTAACTTTCTGGCCAAGCAGAAGTTTGGCTCTACTAACTAGCCGTTCAAACATGTTATTAATGTCAGTATCAAACTTCATTAACTCAGTATGATTGTTAGCCACATCCAATGTCTTGTTGAAAGTTCGACGGCAGAGTGTAGCTTCCATCATTAGTAGCACAATCTGTTGATGCAATTTGGTATCTTTAACATTTTTGGAATTAAGTAACCGTTCCAAAACTACAGCACATTGGTAATAGTAGCGGGAGTGATACAAAATAACAGCATAGTTGTACAACGCGAAAGGAGAATTAGTCTCTTTGGTGTCGACTTCGGGGAAAGAAACACCAGTTAGTTGAGTGATGGCCTTCTTGAATTTCTCCACTTTCCTCATGTCGCTGGCCATGAACTCTACGACGGCTTTATTATGCTGAACCCTTTTATTGTTGCTGCCAGCGAGAGTTTCCAATTCGTCTAGGTGTTTGAGAGAACCTGAGTAATCCTTATTAATATAACACTGGTGAGCAAGCACAAAGGGTTCTTCGCGATCCTTCGAATTAGACATGGTGCGTGAAATACTTTCAAGGAAGAAAAATAGTTTCCAAGTTGTATAAATGGGATAAAAGTGTTGTGGTTGACTGACGTTTACACTGTATAAATTGAAGTTGACAGGTGTGGTGTAGTACTTTAATTTACGTTGTCAAGCGAAGGTCAAGCGTTTATCAGTGTTAAAAAGACGCTCAAATAGTTTATTAAAAATGTCTATGGCAAGTCAAGAATGCCAACATTCAAGGAGAGAGATCCCATTTGCAAGAATACTTCAACATAGTACTTCATGAAGTTCTTGATCTTGTTTATTTGTCAGTGCAGTTACTAATTATTTTATTTAGTTCGTGCTGTTCATTGTCTTTATGTCCTGTAGGAACGTGTAGAATTTATTTTATGTTTTACGTGGTTTTACAAAGTTTGTAGTTGCAATGCTACTTTAATCAATTGTTACTTTTTTGTGCTAAAATCGTATACTTAACGAGAAGGAGGTGCCGTTTTGCTTAATAATATTTATCGACATAATTGCAGTTAAGAATAATAAGAATGGCAACGAGAGATATTATCACGTAAGTTAACGTTTGGCTAAAAAATACTCTGTCAATTACAACTTAGTTTGTTGTTTTTTTTTGACACTGTATTTACTTACCTAAACAAGAATGAGTACCTATACAGGGTGGAACCTTTAACAATAGTATTTTTTTTATTTATTCATTGCAAATACTTGTATTTTATTTTCTTATAAATAGTGCATTACTTACCAAGGGCGGTAAAACAAAGAATTTTAGATCGCAGGTATTTGACGACTATTACCGCCCGTGGTAAGTATAAAATTGTATGTCTCCCCCTAACCAGGAAGTGAGAATTTCCGCGTGCGTTGCACTTTATGGCCAAGTGTGACATTATATTATTTATTTTAAAAAACCGGCCAAGTGCGAGTCGGACTTCGCACATGTAGGGTTCTGGACCAACCGCAAAATTAAGTTGGTGTTTATAACAAAATAAAAAAATCAAATATCTAACAAAAAATTGATTTATTAATATTTTAGTATTTGTTGGTAAAGTATAGATAATAAATAATAAACATTATCATCTAAATTTCAAGTTTATTGGTCAATGGGAAATCAACAAATTCTTAGGAACAAAATTTTGTAAAAAAAGCTAACTGATGGCTTCTCATTGCTTTGCTATTGGAAATATATTTTAAAACCATTAATTGTGTATTTATCCACTCAATGAGTTCGAAACAACGTAACCCAACTCGTAGGGTAGGTGAAAAAAAAAATACGCAACATCCTTTAGCTGTATGGGAGCCCCCTTAAAAACATTTAAAAATAATTTTGGACAATTTGTATGGCTTTGGGTCAACTAGATGCTTATTTTAGACTATAGCTCCAACCGTAAAACCTGTGTGACAGACGACGAACGGACGGACGCGTGAGTGACAGGAATAGGGTTCCATTTGGACCCTTCGGGTACGGAACCCTAAAAAGTGCCTAAGTCATGATACTTTCATTATGAAAGGTGCAGCAAATGTAGGTGCTGTGACTATGACTCATTGAGCACTAACAAATTTTATGAACACCAATACATACTCCGTCTCTCTCAGCTTTATAAAGTATTAAATTACTGTTTTACTATACGACCCTGCTGGTGACACGTACCTCCCATTACGAGTATAAGTCTAACTTAACAAAACAATGTTATCGTGTTTCGATTCTTAGAATGCTCAGCTGTCCAGCTTTGGATACTCCCGATAAAGGCGTTATCACAATACACACCGGATTGACGAATGTCAGCCAATAGAAAGCAGTAGCTATTTGTTACAAGTGGCTTCTCAAGCTATTATTTTATTCCAGTATGTTCTAGTAGATACACGTACATAGTTTGACAATGTAACACGGTCACAGTCACAATCTGTCAACACCTCCTCGGAATGCAACACCCGTCCACAGTAGCCAGAGAGAGTTTCTATATGACGTCACGCGAGGTGCATAGTAATACGCTATTTGACTAATTTTTTTTATAATGCCAATCGAACCAGTTTTTAGAGACCATCAAATGTCTATATGGGACCAACAACATTTAGACTACAATAAAGGGCTAAAATTAGGGACAAACCTAGCTCGACGCTAGCGGGTCTCAAAAAGGCTCCTACAAATTGGCCCTGGCAAATGACGTCACTTGCACTGCATTCGACCAACCGTTGTATGGGAAAATTAGTATTTTGCTGTTTTAGTCGTACAATAATGCGTTTAGGTACATAGTTGCTATACAATTTATTTTTAATTTTTACATAAGCATTCTATGGATACCTTTTATTTGAATTTTGGACGGTAAAAAATTACATAATTTTCTGAGTTTTTGATGATTCATATCTTTTTATAATTTTGGTAAAATTTTATAAATTACGATTTATTGTGATATTTTGATGGCTAACTATCCAAAAAGTGACACTGTGTTATAAATTTTAACATGTGTCAAATACCGTATTGTGACCGGGTTGTACCTCTACTTAGTTGCTGTGCTGTGTGAATACCATAATCCATAATTACAGCAGGGCGATTTTTTTTATATCTCTCGATAAGGTTTAAAATCGTGACAACTTTTGGTTAACTGCTACACTCGTTGACCACTCGTCATGACATTAATGACTCATAACGCGATGTTGCCACAAAACTTTCTACAAAATAATAATTTACTATTACAGCATCACAATGTAAATATTTTCGCTCAATGAAAGAGTTAAGGGCTTTAATATCTGTGTTACAGGATGTCCCAGCGGGCGATGGAATGCCCAGTTTGTCTGGAGACGATGTCACCTCCGATCCTTCAATGCCAGCGTGGGCACAGCTTGTGCAGCCGCTGTACTAGCCGCGGGCTCACGCAGTGCCCTATCTGCCGTTCGCCCATGACGGACATGCGGAACTGGGCATTTGAGGATATCATCGCAAAGGTTAGTTTAGGAGAATTGGGGATAGGAGGTGCAAAACGGTTTTTTTTCTCCGGTATCCTACACCATCCCATACACGATCCACCAAGCAATACACTTGCACTAGTTGACTGTGATATGACTCCGGTAGACCATCGGTCGTGTTGTAAGTCCAATCCAACTTAACCCAGTCATTGGCATAGTCGTTGGCGTAAGGTTCAGTATTTGAGACTACTCAATTGATCTGTGAATAAGCTATACCTAATTACATACGCCGGCTGGTACATTAACCGGCACAGTCAATGGTGCACTACTTCAAAATTTCGGAAAATTGTAGCACCATCGAACACACATATAGTTAATAATAATTTCGGTTTGTGCATGGGGCAGATGAACACGCCGGCCCCACCGACGCCAACAACACCGTCGTCGAAGCTGCTGTGCCCGCACAAAGACGCGGGCTGCGGCTTCTCGTTCAGCCAAGCTAAGGCGCGCGAACTGGACGAGCACGCAAGCGAGTGCATCTTCCGGGACATGCTGTGTCCACTTGGAGCGGTCTTTAGTAACTGCTTTTGGATAGGTAAGAAGGGGACAGACAAAGATGTGGATTATTTCTCGTTAAATCAGGTTAAAAGAAGAGAGAGACGCACGAATTATGGAGTACTCCTTTTGTCTACGGATCCTTGATTTGCTTCGGGATGGGTAAGAAAGGGACAGAGACAGGATCGGGCTTGCTTATGAGGAGCTAGAATCAAGTGCCTGAGGCTAGCTATCTATACAAACAAAAGCAAATTTTAAGAGAAAACATTAAGCATTTCCGCAACAATGCGTTTGACGCAACGTATTTATATGGAATAGACGTGTGCGCCGATTTAAAAATGATCGGCGGCGGCGTTTGCCAAAAAATCGGCGGCGGCGGCGTACTTTCGGCGTGAAATCGGCGTGAAAGTCACGTAAATAAAAAAGCGAAATAATTCGTATTCTTTTTTTAAATCGAGATCAATGCAATAAATCTGTATTCATACAAGTAAACCACATCCCTATATAACAAAAATGCGGTAGAAACATTGACAATACTGGTTAGGGAGCGACAAAGAATAGACGCATTCGATATGCGGTACTGGAGGCGAATGCTCAGGATACCCTGGACAGCCAAACGGACCAATGACCCAGCTCGGTATCAAGACACGGTTATCCACTGTTTGTCGGCAGTGGCTGCTTTCATACTTTGGACAAGTAATGCGCAGTGGTGCTGATAGTCTGGAGAAACTGGTCGTGGTTGGTGGAATGGAAGGCAAGAGGGCTAGGGGACGCTCATCAAGTACACATTATTATTGGAAAACGGGACTTAATCGCGTACACTTATGATTTATTTCATCAACTACATGGACAGATCAGGTTAAGGAAGCCACATCCTCAAGCAAATTTCACCAAGCGATTAGGGCTACGTTGGATCGAGACCGATGGAGACATTGGAGATAAGTCCTCAGGACGGCGAAATCCAGAAGTGATCACGATCCTCAGGAATGAGGGACCGACTTAAGAGACAGATATAGCTAACAAAAATATCCAGTCTAAAAGCTCCGCCTGGGACATGGTCCCCATAACGCTAGCCGCGTTACCCCTCTGTATTGCCAGAGAAATTCTCTGTGAAAGGAAAGTGTCAGGTCCCCCGAGGTACCGACCAGTCGCCACAACAAAGCTCCCATGAATGTCTTCATGTCAGCCGGCCAGGGTCCAGAGTCCACTGCAAGCATTGCAAACTCGTAGAGTTACACAATAAAGACGAGTGTTTGCGGTGCTTGAGAGCTTCGTCAGCTCCAGCACTGGCCTGGGAGCGAGTTGCGTGGAAGTGGGATTGCGCACATGCGGTGTTTCACACCAGAGCCCTCCCTAGTTTCCACGGCTCCAACGTGACTCCATCAGGATGCTTGCCATCGTCTTATGCCATACCCACCAGTTCTGTTGTCCCAGCACGAAACACACGCGCACATGCACGCCATATCGTTGTCAGGAAATTTCCGAATGAGACAACTACTAGAGGTGGGAGAGGGGGACATTATATTAGATTTATGAATCGATTCAAATACAAATAATTTATTTGCCAATAACCACAACAACCAAAAAACAGGATTATTACAATTTTGCATGTAGCTTAATATTTATAGGAGTTAGGTATATTGTGTTACTATATTAACATGAGTGTAATCTGACAATGTTCCTTACTCCCCGTACTAGTTAAAAACTGTATCACGGTGGAGTAAGATCCATCATCCTATTGTAAGTTACGATTTACTTTTAACTTAACTATGTTAATTTGAGAGAATTGATATTGCACAATAATATTAAACAATTGAAGTCCTTAAAGTGATTAGTTGAGGGTAAAAAGTTGCAGATAACTACTCCGGTCGCTAACTGTTTAGCATCTAACATAGACGTAAACAAGTAGTATTATTCCCAACGTAAAAAAATGTCTTTGAAAAATTCTTAATCGTTTCTGAATGAAAGTTTTTCAAAATGAAAAGGATTGTGACATTACAGGACATACGTACAGACAGACGGATATGACGAAGCTATAAGAGTTTGTTTTTGCTATTATTATTTGGCTATAGATGCCTACCAATACGATTTTCTCGTTCGGATTTCCATACTCAGGCGGTCAATGTAGTTCAGACTGCTCTGATAGTATATATAAACTAAGAAAAATATTTATTATGTCACACCTGGCCATAAAGTGGCCATTATCGCACGCTCCGCGCGCGAAAAAACCCACTTCCTGGCCAGGGGGTGACATAAAATTTTGTACTTACCACGGGCGATAATAAAGAAAGCCTCAGATCGCATATTTATCGCCCTTGCCTTCGGCTCGGGCGTAAAATACCTGCGATCTGAGACATTCTTTTTTTTATCGCCCTTGGTAAGTAATGTACTATTGTCACACAACAAATTTAATATAACAAGTGTACCACTGTACATACATTAAAACAATAACAAAGCAATAAAAAAGTTAAACAAAAATGTTAATTATACTTTTTTATCTAATAAAAAGACTCTTTGGCATTCAGTCAAGGTTACGCCGATTTCACGCCGATTATTTTGTCGGCGGCGGCGGCGTGGCAAAAAGGCCGGCGGCGGCGGCGCGCCGGCGCGGCGCACACGTCTAATATAGAACGCATGCGTTTGACGCATAAAACAACCGAGCGCCTAAAAATTTTTCCCTGTGATTTGATATTTAGGTAGAATTTCGTTAGCAGAAGATTATCCTTAATATAAAAAATCCGCATTTACAGTTCATTTGTCCTGTTATAGATGAAACGTGTCTCTATTTTTTAAAATTTCAGGCAAACTAAAAAACATGATGGATCATTTTAAGGAGAGTCACCCGTCTAGCTGCAACATAATATCTGGCGTAGATACTGACCTGGAGCTCAGAACCGATGAGGACTTGGTCAAGGTCTACCTGGCTGCCACAGGAAACATGCACTTCATCATAACCATGAAGGTCGATAAGACCGCCGCTGGCACCGTCTCCTGGGCGGTGCAGCATATAGGCAGTAAGAAAAACGCGCGTTTATACACGTACGAGATACACGTTACGAGCAAGCAGGATGTGAGAAGGCGGGCGGTGCTGGTGGAGCACTGTGTAAATGATGTTGTGGAGCCACAGGACGTCATCAGGGAAGGGAAATGTGCGAGCATGCTGCTGAAGACTCTGACGCATTATGTGACAGACAACAGGATTACATTCAAGATAGTCATTAGAAAGGTAGTACCTATGTGAAATGACTGATGATAATGAGGGGCATCGGTGACATTTAAATTTCTACCTTTATACAGAATGTTACAAAAATGGTTTATGAAGCCCAGGCAATAACCGGTATCGAAAGGAAAAAATTACTTCCTTTTTTAGGGTTCCGTAGTAAACAAGGAACCCTTATAGTTTCTGTAATTTGCCATGAGAATTAAATACGTATCAATTACTTCGCCAAAATGATAGAATAAAATTCTCAAAAAAGAATTGTTTGGTATCTCCCCCTACACAAAAAGTGGGCGTGCATTTTTTTCTTTGAAACCCCATCGTGTAGTGTTTCGTCATCGTTGTCGTTCAAAATATATATTGTCGGATTTCTGAAACCATTCTTTGATTCAGAAATCCGTTTGCGTGATATTAAGCTTTAAAATTATAATTTTTGTTATGTGTCGAGGTCAAGTATCCGCCCCTGCCAGCTAAACGGTGGCTACTGTATATGTACCTAATGAATTTAAAAAACTAATGCAAGTTAACGAGTAATAGCCGAACTTAAGGAATGTACTTAGAAAAGCAAAAGAAAGTTATTTTTGGAATCTCAATTCGATACCGATTATTACCTGAAGCGCTTCATAACACATTTTTGTTACACCCTGTATTAAAAAGGGAAATAGGTACCTAACTACCTACTCGTATTATATGCCGCGCGACGATTAGTGGCAATTCTTTTGCTTTTTTTTTAAATGTAGGTCCTACTAGAGGAGACAAATTTCAGCTTTACCGACCGATGGTACCACCTAATCCTACCCTATACAGGATGTAGCACAAATGGTGGCTATCCATCTAAGTCGCTAATTTGTATCGTAGTGTGACTGGATGGATATGAATATTTAAAAGAACACAAAACATATTTATGGGTGTATTTTGTTAAAATTTACAAAGTCTCCGTACGAATAATAACCTAACCTAACCTAACCGCTGATATGAGGACCGCCACCATTTTTGTTACACCTGTATTTGTTATTATTAGAAGTATTAGAACAGGTAGCAATACTGAGCAACTTGACCCGCAAGCTTTCTTCTCCTTAAGCTAAGGTTAATGTTTAACTCTGTAATCTCCTCAGAGAGATATAAATGATTTTTCACAAACATGTGGTTGTGGAGAAACATCAAAAGTCCTCATTAGGCTATAGCTGTTAGGTACGCATGGTAAAACGTTTACTAAAGGGTTATCCTTTACTTATAAATAAATATTATAAGTTGTTGTTATTAGAACAATATATTTTGTTCAATAACGTAATTATTATTTTTTATATGTGTTCCAACAAGTGTCTTATTAATACGAAATCATCGTGTATGCTATTGCTGACGCGATGTAATGCATATTTGTAAAATGTATAACATGTTTATAACCGATTCTGAGTAAGTAAATAATATTTTGTGACCCAATTGGTTTCAATATAAATTAGAATATCATGATGACGAATGATATAACAGCCCGTGCCATCCAAAACCCCAAAAAAAATATACCGTTTGTTTTTATTGTCTATTAATAATGGTTTCACTAAACAAGAAATACCTTAATCTGAGGGTACCTACGTATGAAAATGATTTATTTAATATCTGGGCGACCGAGCTTAGCTCGGCATTTTCCGGATCATGAGACCTAGCGTATAAGTTGTTATGTAAGTTTTTCAAGTTCATCATAGATTCATTCCATACATAATCATTACCAGGACCCTTACCATGAGTTTGCATTACCGTACTCGCTAGCGACTGCGTAAAAGATTTAGTATGCAGATTCTTAGTTCTATTGCGTGTAACCGCCAGAGGCGCTGTACTTTTGTCCGTACTAATGGCCACCATTCTAATAAAGTACTAAACAGCATAATTTTTTTATCAGTGCTTGATAAATTATGCAAGCAATGCCGATAGCACTGATGTCTATATCAATGCTATTTTGTAGGCTTACCGAAGCATGTTATAATAGCGCCTGTACACTTTCGGCGAGGCACAGCGAGACAGGCCGAGCGCGAGAGTGTATAGGCGGGGTCTCGCCGTCGATTCCCCACCTCCCCCAGCCCTGAGGTGCTACCGCGAGCCACAAACGAAATTTTCTCTCTCTCGCACTTGCAAGTCTGTACGTAAGTGCGACAGAGACGGAAAACTTCGTTTGTGGTTCGCGGTAGCAGCCCTGAGGGGGGGGGGATCCCGAGTGCTCTCGCTCGATAGTATACAGGCGGTGTATAATGAGTAAGTAACCAAAGAGAATATAATATAACCACTACGTGTAAGTAACTATAAAAGGCTTACCACACTACCCTATCGATAGGGCCCTAATTGGGGGAGGGGGAGTTAAAGCATCTCACTCATTAGAGCGAGATAGTTTAACTCCCTTCCCCGAGTTAGGGCCTTACCGATAGCGTAGTGTAGTGTGATAAGGCTTTATTTAAGGGCCTTATCACACTTGCGATTTGCGGGCGACTTGAATGACAGATTTCATCAATTGTGACTTATTTATATTTACTTAGGCTTATAATTCATGACATTGCATGAATAAGTGCACAGACATTCAGTATTCAAATTCTATTTTTTATATTGTATAATGACATTATTTAAAATCCTTGACATTATTTTTATATTTTTAGTTTTTAATTTCTGACATCGAATAAATAATAATTTCACTTCACTTCCAATTATGAACATTATAATTATTGCATGTAGGTCGATTCATAGCCAACATAATTTTATTATTGTGACCTAAATTATAATTAAAATCCCTAATCCTAATTTTAACAAAATACTTTATTATTATGTTGTAAGGAAATTGCTACGCTCTTACAGGGCCCATATGTTACTGACTGTACTTACTTTATGTTTAAGATCTGTACACACTATGGTTGCAATAAATGATATGACTATGACTTAGAGTTGAAAGCGAGTCGATCGCGTAACGAATTCGTCGCGAGCGCAAGTGTAGGCCCTAAGGTAGAGCTGCATGTATGAGTGGCACTGCAAGCAGGGCCCTGCAGGCAGGGCTTTGTGTAGGCAGCTTTAGACAAATACGCACGTTTGTAGTTTTCTATTTCAATTTTTTGGTGTTTGTAAGAAGAGAGTTAAATAAGAATACATAAACAGTACACATATACGTAGTATACATTTAAAATACAATCGGTAAAAAACGTGTCTTGAACAGCTTCATAATTTGCTCTAGCTTGTCTATGGCCTTTGCACACTTGTGCCAACATAACAATTTCTGGGAATACCCTCATCAAGATTTCTCATATCGTTCAAATGTACAATAATCAACTCTAATACCATGTAAAAGAGTTCATATCAACCGCAGCATTACATTTGTAATAGCCTCGTTTCATGGTGCTTCTTGCAACTTGCATGAGTGAGTGAGTATAAGCGCATAAGTGCATAAATAGCATATCAGTAGCGTACTGCGATAAGTGCGATAGTATTGTAACGTGATACAACAAATAGCTCCCGTGTTCCCATAACACTGGTGTTGAATCAGTGTAATTTTGGTTTTGGGAGTTTAAACGGCATCTTGACGTAAGTTTACTAGGTACCTAAGTAATAATTATTCACTTATAGTTTTGTGTACATAAGTCCGTCGCTTAATAGTGCATTAAATAAGAATTAGCTTAGCTTAGTGTCACAAATAAGTATGGCTGCGATTAGGCTCTTAACTAGGGCTGCCATCTCGAATTTCGCCAAACCCGGACAAAGATTTAAAAAAACCCGGACATTTGGCGCAAATCGCATTTTTTCCCCGGACGAGTCCGAAAATAATATTTTTAAAAAACAAGACCTTTAAATTCAATGAGGTGCTTCCTTACATGAAAAGTGTCCGGGTTCGGGACACTTCTTGACAACCCCCCCGGACGGCCTCCAAACTAGGACAAATCCGGGAAAACCCGGACGGATGGCAGAGCCCTACTCTTAACAGATATTTTATTGGGACAACACACTAAACTAGTATAACCGTCTATATACCTGAAATAGACTATTTATTGTAGCATATGATTTGTGAGTTGTTTTTGATTTAACAGGAACAGCTGCCACGCAGTAGTTACATTACTTACATTGTAGAAAAAAAATGTCTGCACTGTAGGTACACATAGGAAACACAAATAATTTCATCACTTATTTCAAAGGCTGTTAGGAGTGTTACATATTTATGCTCTCTTTGTTGTGGCAAATATCAAAATGAGTGAGTGTACCCATGTACCTTGATATATAAATGATTTTATAAATGAATATACCTGATATACACCCAAATGGCACCTATTTTGTATGCTAATATTGTTCTAGTGCTTTGTTATACAGTTAATTTCTATGTGCAGATTTCTAATGGCTGCCAAGGGAAAGAAACAGTGAGTAATAAACAAATAACAATACTACATAGATGTAAATACTCAGTAGCTCAGTACTCACCTCCATTTATGGTCACTTTCTTGGATGTGGGGTGAATGGATTCTTGAGGGGGAGATTCTTGTATTGTAATAAATACTTTATAATATTGATGTTTAGAGAGAATATCAATTGGATTAACATCACCCGTCAGTGGCAAAGTTTCAGTACCTAATCACACTGTAATTAACTACAACTACATATAAGTCTTTTTTTGATACATTAAAACAAATTATTTCTATTTTTATAATTTAGTATTAGAAATATTTGATTTAATAATTGTTTCTTAGGTCAGTGGAGATCCCGGAGTGCCCAGTATGCCTGGATCCAATGTCAGCGCCCATCTTCCTGTGTGCATCAGGGCACAGCCTGTGTAGCTCTTGCACGGAAGCGCTGTGCCCGCCCACTTGCCCAATCTGTCGGCAGCCCATGACGCAGATGCGGAACCGCTCACTTGAGGAGATTATTAACAAGGTACAAAGCAGATTCATGGAGTGCCCACTACCACCAACACTTATTTTCTTATGTGCGTCAGATCATAGTTGGTGTTTCTAATGCATGGACGCGCTTTACCTGCCCAACCAATCACCGGACAGGAGAGCTGCAGCAAATCAAGCTCATTATAAATAAGTACATTGTAGAAGCCTGCGTAGAAAGGTGGATGGACTGCGTGAAAGATTATATGGAGAGGAAGGATGTGAGTGCCGAGATGACGAGCAATAGAGAGGTATGGAAGAAAAAACATGCTGGGCCGACCCCAACTAAATGGGATAAGGGCAAGCGAATGATAATTGTAGAAGCCATTCTGCTTCTTGGTACCCAATGGCAGAGGACCAAACAAACCACTTTGGATCGATTAAAATCTTCTCCATGGGTTTGATAAGGCGAAGGCGCCATGCCCGAACCGCATGGGTTTGATGGGTGTGTAAAAACAAATGATGACAGAAACTTAAGTTTTATTTTGTGTATGCAATAGGCGAAGGCGCCATGCCCGAACCGCATGGGTTTGATGTGAGTGTAAAAACAAATGATGACAGAAACTTAAGTTTTATTTTGTGTATGCAACAGGCGAAGGCGCCATGCCCGAACCGCGCTCAGGGCTGCGTGTTCTCGCTGCCGGGGGAGGCTCTAGCCGCGCACGCCGCGGAGTGTCTCTTCCGACCGCGCGAGTGCCCGCATGCGGTCTTCGGCAAGTGCTCCTGGACTGGTAATACATGTTATTATTAACAAGTGTATAACACTCACACGGCAGTGTGTGTGTGTTAGGTGTGTGTTTAGGGTGGTGGTGGCAACGACGGTGGCAAACAAAGCCGTGCCGTGCAAGAAATAGCATGCAATTTTGATTACATTCCGGGCTGCGGGCCACCAAACTCCACAATGTAATGAAAATCGCATACAAGTTCATGCATCGTGTAAATGGGCCGTTACGGTCTGCCAGACGGTAAGCAAACATCTTAGACTGGACGCTTTCGATTCTAGAAGAATAATAAGTGCGTTGCCGGCCCTTTATTGTGTTGATGTTGATGATTCGTTAACACGTTAACAGATAGAGACGTTGCAGGTTTCCCACTATAAATGGTGTAAATACCATAAGTATGGAAATAAAACGTGACTGTACAAGCTATAGTGCTATAACATGACCTTCATCTGTTCTCTTCGATGCGTCTCTTTTTTCATAAAAAATTAAATTGAAAATAGTTTATTGGCGTTAGGCTGCGTTTCCACCAGAGATGTGCGAGGATGTGTTTTCATATATTTTACACCTCGCTCGGCGCGTTGCGAGGTGTCAAATGTATGAAAACGCATCCTCGCACATCTCTGGTGGAAACGCAGCCTTATACAGAAGCAAAGGTTGGCATCTTCCAGTAAGCATAGCAATGTTTATGTCCACAGCGACAATATTTACTATATTTTATGTCCAACAAACAGGAGACTTAAAGAAGATGATGGAACATTTCAAGGAGAAGCACTCGGCTGCCTGTGTACCGAGCGTGGACTCCGAGGCAGGCTGGCGGCTGGAGGTCAACGACCTCGAGCTGAAGGAATGCGCGCGACACGTGTACCTCGCCGGGCAGCAGAACTTCCTCTTCATCGTCACCTTCAAGGTCAGTCGATACGAGACAGGTAGCACCTGCCTGTAAGGTAAGTACAATACACACACACCTGGCCATAAAGTGATGGCAATTACCGCACGGTCTACGCGCGGAAAATCCCACTTCCTGACCAGGGGGGTGATATGAAATTTTGTATTTACCACGGGCGGTAATAGAGATAGCCTCAGATCGACGCCACGATCGATTGCCACCGACGTGGTATTAAAAGAAACATACAATTGATTTGTGTACTATGGTATGAAGATGTGATGGTAATAATTTGTGAGAGTAAGAGAGATTTGTGAGTTGCTGTCTGTGAGATCCTATAATTGGCTCTGCTGTCAATACTCATGTTGTTATACTGACTTATTGCTGTTGGTTCTCCTAAAATAAATAATAATAATTTATATTTAAGGTGGACACTATCCAGCGTATGGTCTACTGGGCGATCCAGCACATCGGTCAGAAGAAGGTCGCCCGGCAACACATCTACGAGATTCACGTCACCAGCAAACGTGACCCGCAACGCAAGGTCGTCTTTACCGACTACTGCTTCAATGACACCATGAAAGCAGACGAAGTAATCAAGCAGAGCAACTGTGCTGTCTTGCCGCTTGACATGCTGGCTCATTTCATTGAAAACAAGAAACTCTCCTTCCGATTCACAATCAAGCGTTTAGCTGGTATACAAAATAAGGAAAATGAGGATAGGGAGGCACATCAGGCTCATGCTCCAAGAAGCCATTCCAGGGCTAGAGACACTTCACAGTCTTCGGAGACGAGAGGCCAAGGGCCTAAGCCACACTGGAAGAAACATCCAGGGCAAAAAGGGCCTGGACCGAAGAAATTCACTAAGTCACCGGCTTAGGATTGATTATAACATTGTTAATATGTATTAATATCAATAATATGTACTGTTTGTCGTTTTTATGCTGATTATATTATACTTGTCATGTTTTTGATTCTTTGAATCCATCTAGTATGTGCTAAAATAGCTAAATAGATTTTGGTTAATTGTAACTTTGTGTAGGTAGCTATTAAACATATATGAGTTATTTGCTGTAAATCATGTTTAGCACTAATGCTACCCTTTTTGAAACACCACAAAACTAACATACAATGAATATAATAAAACCATACCTACCTATTCTAGGACGTCTTAAGACCAAAGCCACATTATTATTATTTACCTACACACTATATTTTTTGTATGTTAAGATTTTTAATTATACAGAATGTCAATTATATGACATATTCATATTTGTATTAACCCTTTATAAGGCCCCAGTTATACAGACATTGTAGTGAAAGTTAAATACACTACCATGTTTGTAATGCACTGGGGAACACATCTACGGCAAAAAAAAACCAAATCATTAAGAAAAAACATGTGGTCAATATATGCACTCAGCCTGTTAGTGCACTTGTGTTTTAAGATGATCTGTTTCCAATACACCTATTCATTGACATTGACACTACAAACAACCTAGTACAGTTATCGCAATTCACGATGGAGTCAAAGTCAAAGTGATTTATTTGTAAACATAGGTAATACAATATATGGAGAGTGGATTTATCAAAATTAGACCTTGTCATCATACCAATAAGAGTCTCGCCACTCACCATCGTGAATTGCAAGAGCTATAATTCAAATTATTAGATACAGCGACGTGTATATTTTTAATAGTATAATGGAAACAATGACGATAGCTTGCTTCCCTTGACAGGCATAGTGCATAAATTGACCACATACTATAGATTAATTAATTACACTAAAATTAAATACTGACCGAAAAATTATGAATGAGGAAAGAAAGCCTGATATATTCGCTATATACTACCATTAAAGTTAAATAAAAAAGAGGATGTTCTTCTCCGTAAATGTTTATTAACTAAGTGGTTTCCAAATCGTCTCTGCCTTATAAAGGGTTAAAATATCGCATAGCTGGTAATGCTTGATGTGGTTGTGTTGTTAAAGTATGTATATGAACAGACTTAGCATTGGCAAGTGTGTGCGTACTTTTATTATAGGATCATACTCATCATCCTCCTAGCGTTATCCCAGTACAGTTGCATCCTGAAGGATGCACGCACGGGAGCGCTCAGTTAGTAACCACTCAAAGTGGTCACCCATCCAAGTCCTGACCGCTGCCCACGTTGCTTAACCTTAAATACCGCAAGCGGTACGCAGGCGCCGCTGGGCCACGAGCGCTCCGATTATAGGATCATACTAAATTTTATTATTATTATAGTTTAATTTACAGTATTTACATAAAAATGTGGTGAATGTAACTGCTGTAGTTTGAGTACTGAATAGATAATGTATTAAAATTACAACAGTTGTTTACATTATTATAATTAATTATAAATAAGCATGTTGTACAGTTGGGGAATTTAAATATTTATTATTGTTTATATTGCAATATACTTCTAAGTGTCAAACATTTAAATTCCTTGACTGTACACACACATTAGACATTCAGAAATGTGAATTTAATTAATGATTGGCATGTTACAAATAAATGTATGCATAACCTGTTCCTGATTTATATTACCTAGTTATTGTCATGATAGTGATCACACTTATATTTAGTTTTATTTTAAAAAATATTACCACCACCGTAAGGGAAATAAAATAAATTTAACCTTTAAAATCAAACATTTGTATTTACATATTGAACAGGTAAACAGCTTAAGAGGAGGGGTAGGGCAAGCTCTCTCCATACAAACTTTGTGCAGGATTTACTTCGTTTGTGTTTGCATTAAAGTTATGATTTTTGGTCAGTATGCTTATTTTTCTGATAGCTATTTCGTGATGTAAATTTTTTTTTATTAAATTTTTTTGAATTTCTTGGAAATTTTCACATCACGATCTTCGCATATCTAATATTTACAACCAAAAAAAATATTATTTTTGTTAGTGCCAAAACCGACGAATAAAACGTGCACAAAGTTTGTATGGGGAAGGCCTTGCCCTACCCTGCGCCTTAAGGGCCTACGCTAACTTACGCGGATTACCCGCCCGCCTCAAAGAAATTGTATAGACACCGCTAACTGGCGCGGGCGCGTGCGACGGACGTTAATCCGTGCGGCGGGCGGCGGGTGTCCGCTCCGTGCGCACGCGGCGGGTGTCCGCTCCGTGCGCACGCGGCGGGCACACGCTCGCGGACTTGTTTCTTGAATTCAGCACTAAGTTAGGCGTGCGCCCGTCGCGGACTCGCTGGCCCGCGGCGGGTGTCCGGAGCGGGACCCGCGAGCGTGCGCACGCGACGGGCGTCCGCGTAAGCTAGCGTAGGCCCTAACACCATTTTAAGTAGTTGAGGTGCTGAAGGGGTTAAGGGACTGAGTGTAGGAGCCCTTATATTTTATAACAAGTCAGGGTGTAGTTGACTCTTGACTTTCTTAGAGGATCTCTCAGCTGGGCGTACACACAGATGCTTCCCGAACAATGTCACAGCAACATTCTTGATGTGCATTTCAAAAACTGAACAAAACTTAGGCACAGTAGTCACAACATTGTCTTTAGATACAATTTTAAACGTATTTCTAGTATCCATTATACATATGCCGCTCTTGGCGACATAGCTGGGGCATTTGGAACGGACAACGCGCAGAAAGCTTCCGTGGAAGTCTGATCGGTAGAGAGTTTGCGTGAACTGCTCCCAACTCTTACTCGTACAGTCTGGCACCGGTTTTTCCAGCTCCAACATTTGACTCACATACTCCGTCCACATTTTGTGCATGGGAAGTACATCTTCATATTTTACACTACGTCTTGGTATATCATAGAAACCTAACTTCTTTTTTTCCCGTCTTGTTAAAGTCTTTATTTTCTTAGTGTTAGCTCGCTTTTTAGGTTTTTTGCTCTTCTTTTTAGCTAAAAGAAAGTCCTTTTTCAATTCTGTTTCGATGTCGGCCTGGTCCGATTTGGGGACGTTTGCTTTTAGGAAATTAATTATGGATTTTTCGCCATCATTATAGCGTTCTTCTGCCGACATATTTGTTTTAATATATCTATAAATAATACGCTGAAGCACAGCGCTGAAGCCAGTTTATCATATATCGAGAGGTTATATGGAATTGACTTTCTTTGTTGTTGACAGGACACTGTTGCAGTGTTGCCAGGTCCAATCTGAAAAAAACAGTAGATACATGCCCTAAAAAACAGGAGATTTGAACAAAAAACAGTAGACAAAATTTATTCCATAAAAGTTACGTAAATGCGTGTTTCACAGTGTTTTAAGTGATAATATAAAAATAAGTACTAACTGCCACACTCCGAGAAGTTTCATAATTACTAAATAAATATCATTTCATCTGTCACTTCAACTTCAACTAACCATAACCAAGTAATGCCGGTCGGATCCACACCAAGGGTCATGATGGCCCATCAAACAATGACCATTGTCGTGGAGACCATGGCTGCTGTCTGCTTGCTCATGTATAGCTATAGTCCTCCTCGCCATGTCCGGCGACAGCGACTCCGTCAGTTATTAGGATTATATTAAAGTATAATGTGGCTCGCAAAGCCAAATTTAGTTTTGAATGTGCGGTTACACGATGCGCCACTGCGCGTGGGAGCTGTCCCGCGAAGTTGTAGGTATACGTCTAGCAGGGCTTTGGCCGAGCCTTGCGGATATGCCGCTTCACGTCCAGGTTTTCCAAACGCCGCTGTTCAAAAAAGTTTACTTTTGTATGAACAGTAGAGCCGTTCCGCCATTCCGTTCAACGTTGCGCGCTTTCCTCCCACTAACCCTACACTCGCTTCAAGAAATTTGACAAGTTATATGTAGGTTATTGTTTTTTTCTTGATAATTGAATTTGGACAAGTGAAATTCTAAAATCCAGTAGATTTTTTAGAAAAAACAGTAGACTTTTCTAAAATACAGTAGATTTTTCGGGAAAAACAGTAGAACAGTAGACACACCCCGAAAACAGTAGATCTCCTGTAAAAACAGGAGACCTGGCAACACTGCACTGTTGGGACAATGTGTGTGACATGTGTGTGACAGACTGACAGATGACGTTAATTTACAGTTGACCAAAATACCGGTTTCTGTTATTATTTTGATAGCGTTTTTACATATGTCTCAAAGACAAATCTTTGACAAAATAATTGGGAAAAATTAAAAATGTTATCCACAAATTTCCCCGTTACCACAACCAGTGTTGCCAGGTCTCCTGTTTTTACAGGAGATCTACTGTTTTCGGGGTGTGTCTACTGTTCTACTGTTTTTCCCGAAAAATCTACTGTATTTTAGAAAAGTCTACTGTTTTTTCTAAAAAATCTACTGGATTTTAGAATTTCACTTGTCCAAATTCAATTATCAAGAAAAAAACAATAACCTACATATAACTTGTCAAATTTCTTGAAGCGAGTGTAGGGGTAGTGGGAGGAAAGCGCGCAACGTCGAACGGAATGGCGGAACGGCTCTACTGTTCATACAAAAGTGAACTTTTTTGAACAGCGGCGTTTGGAAAACCTGGACGTGAAGCGGCATATCCGCAAGGCTCGGCCAAAGCCCTGCTAGACGTATACCTACAACTTCGCGGGACAGCTCCCATGCGCAGTGGCGCATCCTGTAACCGCACATTCAAAACTAATTTGGCTTTGCGAGCCACATTATACTATAATATAATCCTAATAACTAACGGAGTGGCTGTCGCCGGACATGGCTAGGAGGACTATAGCTATACATGAGCAAGCAGACAGCAGCCATGGTCTCCACGACAATGGTTATTGTTTGATGGGCCATCATGACCCTTGGTGTGGATCCGACCGGTATTATTTGGTTATGGTTAGTTGAAGTTGAAGTGACAGATGAAATGAGATTTTTTTAGTAATTATGAAACTTCTCGGAGTGTGGCAGTTAGTACTTATTTTTATATTATCACTTAAAACACTATGAAACACGCATTTACGTAAATTTTATGGAATAAATTTTGTCTACTGTTTTTTGTTCAAATCTCCTGTTTTTTAGGGCATGTATCTACTGTTTTTTTCAGATTGGACCTGGCAACACTGACCACAACTTTTCTTTGACTGTCTTTGAGTTACTCGAATGAACACTTATATAACATCTTCAGCGAAGTTCCTAAAACACGCACGTTAAATATTTTTTTTGCAATAATATTATCTGTAGTAAACATATTTTAACCTTGATAATGATAAAGCATTAAGTGGCACTTCGGCACAAGTAAAAGTTAATTGATTTAATTTGGAGCAGCCAAGTAATTCTCACCATGGTTGTAGAAGTTCCAAAAATCCAGTTAGGGAATGGGCAGACGATGCCGGTCGTTGGTCTCGGCACTTACGCGGTAAGTGACTACTTTTTGAATGTTATTAGTTATAAAAACTTTTGTATAGGATATGGCTAGATATTTTTCCGGGCCAGTTTTCTGGCACAGTGATTTCCATGTACTCTGCTTCTACACTGTTACTCACTTTACATTCTTAACTTTATTAAGAAAAAAATAGAAATAGATTTATTAAGTTTTTATAATATTATCTCATACCTTTTTAAATAAATTCTTCTGGTTTTCAGTGAGGACACATTTGTATAAAAAATTTCTTAAAAAAAAAATACCATTAACATTTAAAAAATTGTAGCGTAAAGCAGAACCAGACCAGTACCGGCAAGCTGTGGAGTGGGCTATTGAGGCTGGGTACAGGCACATAGACACTGCATCCTCTTACAAAAATGAGGAGGAGGTGGGGGAAGGGATAGCGAATGCCATCAAAAAGGGACTAGTCAAGCGGGAGGACTTATTTGTCACTACCAAGGTTTGCATTTTATTATATTCCGGCCATTCCATCACTCTTCAGAAAAGATCTATTCTGGTATTCATGAGGGAATCACAATCAAAGCCTAAATGATATCCAGCCATTGCCAGCAAAATTACTTTGTTACTTACTTGATTCTATTTAGTTTCCTGAAAAGTTATTAGAAGGAAGGAAGGAAGTTATTATATAATACACAGATGACACCAATGACCTTACACTCATCTTGTGGTATAAGCCTGCCTTTGACTCAGGTCAGAAAAACAATTCTTATATGAATATCAATATACAGTACCTACCTACTTGATGTTTTCTTCATTTTTTTATTTTCTAAACTGACTATTTATAATACATACTTTTTTAAGTAATTTTCGGTGTTCTATAGCTGTGGAATGATTGCCATGCTGAAGCAGATGTGATCCCTGCCCTGGAGAAATCCCTTGCGAGGCTCAAACTAGACTATGTGGACCTTTATCTTGTACACTGGCCAGTCTCTGTTAGTGTAAGTAGGAAATTGACATTAAGTTAGTAGTAAGGACAATATATTAATAAGAAAGTAGGTATTTAGTAAAAAAAGTGCAGACATATCTACAAGTCCAATTTTATTTTATTTTATCAACATTTTCGACTTTTCCAAAAATTTGATCACCATTACGACGACATAAGAAGCATATTTTTAGAAATAAAAAATTCACAACCATATTGAGAACTTATTTTATTGCTAAATAATATTGAATATTAAATGGCAGGCTGAAGGCGAAGAGATGGGTATCGACTACTTAGAAACGTGGCGCAGCATGGAAGAGGCCGCGCGGCGCGGGCTCGCGCGAGGCATCGGCGTTTCCAACTTCAACGCCGAGCAGCTGACGAGGGTGCTGCGGGTCGCGCAGATCAAACCACTCGTCAACCAGATTGAGGTGTGCACACGATTACTTGGAGTTTAACACTGACAAATGCTTTTATTCCATTGGATTCTACTCGAACACATGTCTCTTCTTCGTCGGTTCCTCAAGGCTGAGGGTTGTGACCACCACTCACCAGCACCAGCACCAGCAGTTCTTCACCACTGCTCTCCTACTCCTATTTTGGGCTAGTTATATTGCCCCCAGGATGTTGACGCCCGTGACATCGAGAATTGCATCAGTCCATGGTGTGGGTGCTCTACCTCTGCTCCTCTTTCTTTCAACGCAGCCAACCCACTAATTTTTAGTTCCTGGCGGGCAATTACATCCACTGAAGCAGACTTTTTCAAACATTAAAAGTTTGTACTTTTTTTGAACCTTGACCCGTTTCAATAAGGTCATAAATTATATCTGTCATATATGGTTTCAGGTTCGCTATATGTGGGCAGCCCAGCACCGATCGTTGTGGCATTGTTTGGAGGAGGCCTTTGTCCACTTATAGACGTTTTTCGGTAGATGATGATATTTAATCATCCTCATCATCCTCCTAGCGTTATCCCAGTACAGTTGCATCCTGAAGGATGCCTGGGGTCCGCTACCTAATCCTAAGATTTGGCGTAGGCACTAGTTTTTACGGAAGCGACTGCCATCTGACCTTCCAACCCCGAGGGGAAACTAGACCTTATTGGGATTAGGCTTTGCCAAGTGAGTGGGAAACTTGACTGTTAGAAGTTCTCAAACCGCCCGAAGGCCTCCAACTTGGCTTAACGACTGCTGCCATAGACAGCAAGCGGAATCAACGGCTTAACGTGTCTTCCAAATCACGGGAGCGCTCAGTTAGTAACCACTCAAAGCGGTCACCCATCCAAGTCCTGACCGCTGCCCACGTTGCTTAACCTTAGATACCGCAAGCGGAACCCGGCGCCGCTGGGCCACGAGCGCTCCAAATGATGATATTTAATGTTTTCAGGTAAACCCGACGCTAACACAACACGAGCTAGTGAACTTCTGCAAGGCCAGCGGCGTTGTGGTGGTCGCTTACACGGCGCTCGGCCTGCTGTCGGAGGCGCGGCCGGAGTTCGCGGGCAAGGACGTTATCAAGAGCGACGCCGCGCTGGGCCGCGTGGCCGAGCAACACGGCAAGACCCGGGCGCAGGTCGTGCTTAGATACCTGGTGAGTAGTGGCGGGATTTGATATAGGCAATGTAATGCTCTCCGTCTGAGGTAAGAAGCAATGTTATGAATAAATAAAAAAACAGTTGAAAAATGAGGCGCGAGGCCCCTGGCATCGCGAAGTCGCAGCGTCCATCGGGAAGATGGTACGCTGCGTTTACGGCTTCACTTCATTCCCTCCGGCGGGGACACCCACCGCGCGATCGCGACAACACAGACACATATAGTCCCTATTCGTCTCGGTACTGCCGCATACCGGGTAGAATCAGTCGGGTCGGGCCTAGCTTTCGGTTGAAGTCGCTCAACCTATCTCACTGGACCGCAAACTCTTGAGTATTCTAGTGTTTAACCCACACGTGGCCGTGTCGGAGTTTTTCCCAAGCCAACCTCGGGCTTCTAGCGCTTTATTGGGCCCGGCCTAAAAAGCCAGTCATGTTAAAATGCAATACTTTTTGTATTCCAGATCCAACGCAGTATCCCCGTGATCCCCAAGTCGTTCACGCAGAGCCGTATCGCAGAGAACCTGAACCTGTTCGACTTCGAGCTCTCCGCGGCCGAAATGGACGTCGTGGACTCGTACAACATCAACCACCGCTGCGTTCCTGGTACCGCCCTCGCTAAATACAACAACTTTCCCTTCTAAAGGGCCAAAGCGAATATGAACATTTAGGCTGGGTTTGATACGTCATCTACCAAGCCCGGTAATTACCGTCCACGTGTTATTGTTATGTACTGTTCGTTTTTTTTGCTCGGTAGACGAGAGAGAGTTGGTCACGGCGCGTTACTGAATGATACATATCAGAATATAGTATTGCCAGGGATTATACAGAATAATACGTAATTATATTACGTTGTATCCAAGTATTTTAAATACTACTAATTTTATAATATTTTTGTAATGCTGTAAGAATAAATCTCAAATGAAAAACTGCACTGTAAATGACCAATCACACGAAAAAATAACACTGTATTTTACACGATATATGTACGTATTATTTCAGTAACCTAGAAGCGCAAAAATATTTTTGTGAAAATGATTGATCTCTAATATGATGCCATAACAGGAAATCCAATAAAAGACTACAAAGAACACATTGTCTTATTTCACAATTATATTTCATAAAAACGAAAATAAATAAATTATAGCAACATGTCAACATTATGAAAACAATAATTTCTTAGAAACATTAATAAAATCAAAGCAGATACTATGGAATGTCCGAATAAAACCTCTCGAGTGAACCAATCCGTATCAAATCAAGGGGGCATTTTGTGAGTTTTATGCTCAAGAGGTCTTAAAGGATCAGAAAAGAAGGCGTACAAAAAGAGAAATACATACTAATAAATACTAATTAGTTCTATAAGTCGGTTTGTAACGTGGTCGTTGATTTCATCATTTGTACATCACCAGTTATTTCGAAAACCCGTTCTATATAAAAAAAACCCTGTTGTTGTAAAAACATCACAATACATAAAAATTCAAGCATATCTGTAAAATGTATATTATCCTGTATTAGCATAAAATTTGTAAAAAATAACTCATAAAATACAAAATACATTTAAATGTAATCTTAATAAACCTGACTATTATTCGTCATCGCCAAAAAACATAAAAAATAACAACAAAAAAATACATGAAACCCTGCTAAAAGTCATGTGGTCAACACCATAACACTGTAACTTTACACCTAAACGCCTACAAAAATATATTTTCGATGTTTTTCAAAATAATAACACTTATGCGATTACATTTCACTTACAACTCGTATCAAGCGCCTGAACATTTGTACAACTACGCATATGATGACTTCATACATTGTCACAATTATACAGTAACAATACAATACTATGCTATAGGAAATCTTTGATACTCATAAATCACAATACATATGATCATTTTGGATTGATAATGTAGTATGTCAGTTGGATATAGTTATGTCGGATTAATTCTGTAATATTTGTAAAATTATTGATAATATTGTATTTTAATTGTTGGTGTAAAAGCTTATAGTGGTAGCCGTACAAGCCCAATTTCAAAGAAAAACCGCAAATCGATGTACAGTTTAGCCATTTGGCACATGCATACTAGAGGTCAAAACAAAATTTTTGACCCGCAGTTCCTAAAAAAATTTCCCTTAGGAGGGGAGTGCGGGGACTCTTCTTTTTTTGTATGGAAAAAAAAAATATTTTTTCAGAAACCTATCGTGTGTGGTATCATATGAAAGGGCATTTTGAGACGATTCTAAAAATATACCACATCATTACATTTCAGGCATTCTTTTTTAATTATCACAGAAATAATTTTCGAAACATGCCAAGTTTGGGCTCCTCCAGACACGATATGGCTGATTTTTTTTTTGTACAATATACCACAAATGATACTTGATATCCTCATATCTAACCTTAAGAAAGCAATTTGGAAAATAATTTCAGTAAGTATTTTTTATTTATTTTTCAAGATTACTAAGTGACACAGTTCTACTTCAATACCTATTTTACGAGACTTATGGAACTGTACTGAAGATACAGTACATATTAATCATAAAATGATACGAAGTATCCATATATCCAACGGGAAATACCTCTTTAACCCTTTAACTGCGTCTTTTCATCAGTTGGTATAGTTGTTGTGGTAGATACTGACTTATAAAGTGGCTGAAAGTTGAATGAAAAATGTTTATTCCTGTTGTTTTTATTTACATTACACTAGCCACTCACTTGCTTTTGACATTTAGAAAACATGGCCTAAATTGGCCCATAGAGAACTACCTACACAGATAAAAAACAAAAATATTGTACCCAACTGATTGAATAGTTTTCATACCGTTGTCATCTGTGTTTCTTAATCAATTAATACTAGGTATTAATGTATGCTGTTAGAGTCTTCCACAGATTAAAAAAAAATGTTTTGTTTTTTATTTTACTTTTCACTTCTCATGCTCGAAAAGTGTGTCATATTTGACTTGTGAAGCGAGGCTAAAGTAGTACATTTAAGCCCTAGGGAAAATATGTATACATATTTATGATTTACAAAACATTTTAATTTGACCAATCAAAATATTTCACCGATTAAATCCACCAATCACAGAAAAGTAATTTGACAGATTAAAACATATTTGGTAAAAATATCAACCAACCAGAAAACAGCTTTACTAAAATCGACCAATCAGGAAAGACGTTTTTCAGTTATTTAAAGATTAAGCGGTGTCTATGGTCAAAGCAATTACTCCTCTTCAAAGAAAAAAAAAGCGCATGATGCATCTCTTTCTTTGATATAGCAAAAGAAAGGGAGGCGAATACGCCAAGCAAACACGCATAGCGAGGCATATGGTGCTGGCCTTAGAAAAAAAAACATGCTGTCAAATTAGACATACACCCGCCAAGAGTTAAATTATTCATTTAAGATGGATAATTTGTGTTTATGTGTTTCCTAGCAATCGAAGTGAAAAGTAGAGTGTATAACTCGGGCCTAAAAGCCATATTACCACTCGAACAATTTTCCCTCTCTACGTTCGGGAAAATAACCATCTCGTGGTAATATGGCTTACTTTAGACCCTTGTCAAACAATCTACTATTATTATTAGGCTTGCGGCCAGTGCTTGTTTATTACTTAGAAAGAGATTCATACATTTTAAACATGCCACGGGCTGAGGACTGTTGCGTCGCTTTGTAATATTGAAAAATAAAAAATAAATACTTAATGAAATTATTTTCAAAATTGCTTTTTTGAGGTTAGATATGAGGATATTACGTATCATTTGTGGTATATTGTATAAAAAAAATCAGCCATATCGTGTCTGGAGGACCTCAAACTTGGTATGTTTCGAAAATTATTTTTGTTTAAGATAAAGATGCAGTTAAAGGGTTAAAGAGGTATTTCCCGTAGGATATATGGATACTACGTATCATTTTATGATACGTAGTGTACTGTATCTTCAGTACAGTTCTATAAGTCTCGTAAAATAGGTATTGAAGTAGAACTGTGTCACTTAGTAATCTTGAAAAATAAAAATAAAATACTTACTGAAATTATTTTCCAAATTGCTTTCTTGAGGTTAGATATGAGGATATCAAGTATCATTTGTGGTATATTGTACAAAAAAAAAATCAGCCATATCGTGTCTGGAGGAGCCCAAACTTGGCATGTTTCGAAAATTATTTCTGTGATAATTAAAAAAGAATGCCTGAAATGTAATGATGTGGTATATTTTTAGAATCGTCTCAAAATGCCCTTTCATATGATACCACACACGATAGGTTTCTGAAAAAAAATTTTTTTTTTTCCATACAAAAAAAGAAAAGTCCCCGCACTCCCCTCCTAAGGGAAATTTTTTTAGGAACTGCGGGTCAAAAATTTTGTTTTGGCCTCTAGTATGCGTGTACCAAACGGCTAAACTGTACATCGATTTGCGGTTTTTTTAATCGTACGGCTACCACTATTAAAACTTAATCTACCACGTTAAGCCCTTCCTAACATATTCGATTAAGAGTTCTCTTTCTACGTGACAGTAATAGTTGTTTAACTACTTATAAACGGACAGACAGTTAATATACCGCCGAAGGCACTAGTGCAACATTTATCCTACAAAATACTCGCAATGGTTTTTTGAAAGGCAACCACACACAGAGCAATATGTTAAACATATTCATGACAAATATGAAGTTATACAATTGTCGGTCAAACTACATTTGTCATAACGTAGGTAATTAATTGGTGATTATAATTACGTCATTAGATACTTGTCATGTCAAAAAACCCAGTCATACAATAGGCCCGACTTTCACATAAATAATTAACAACATTAACTTGGTATAACCGAGTGCAAGCTACTACCACCCGTTTATAAAGGCCCAAACCACACGTTACACTAGCCTTTATGAAGAATAATGTAAAAGGGGATCATTATTCAAATATGGATTTCTTTCCCCACATAATTTATGAAAATCCTATATACAAATCGTATAAATGATCGCCCTTAAAAATAAATGCTTGGGCAAAAGTAACATACCGTGTGGTTTAATGCCGAGCGCCCCTCATCATGAAGAGCATATATGGTACCACTTTTATAAGTTACTCTCTATACACGATACATACCTACTCGTACATAGCAATATCGACTGCCCATCTCACTACATATAATGTGATGAGTAGCTTATATCACAGGATCCTATCAATCCATCGCTTTTATGTGTCACCGTAAAATTGTGAACTTCGATAGTTTTTAATGCAACTAGTGAGATTGGAAATTTACAGTTTAGTTCATAACATTTAGTGTATTATTTACTTTCTTACCTCAATGCCTACTTCATAGTAGTACAATTGATGTACCGTTGTTTTAAATCAATAATAAATAAATTGCACGTGAAACTATCAAAGTTTGCAATTTTTCGACGACATATGAGTTATTGGACGTAACTTATTCGCGGTCAGATTAACTTACTTCCACACATAGTTAAAGACGTCCATGATACTGTCGTATATAGTGAACGTGATGGCCACGTCAAAGACGACGCGGCTGAGACGAGGCACCGTGCCCTTGTAGAAGGCGAGAGGACCCTCCGCCTTCCAAGTTTTGATGAAACAGTCCCATGTGCTCTTGTATTTGGCGGCTTCGAGGCCCTGCATTCGGGTCTTCACTACGTCTATGGGCGTGTTGCCGAAGACTGATGCCGCTCCTGTTTTTCGATAGTAAATATTAACAATAGTATAAATATGATTTACTTTTTAACATTGCGGTCCTATTCCTATTATCTATTTAGTTATCAGTATAGCAAATCCGATAAGATTATCTCTAAATTATTCCGTACAATTTACTGTAATATTTTGCTGCTCAACCAATAACAATTGTGTTAAACAATGTTGCTAGACAGTATTTATAGAGAAAGAAAGAAAGTATAGAAGCACTATTTGTAGCCGATCTATAAAGAATCGCGTTGTATGTCAAATGAGGTGGGGTAGTATGACTACTTGGGAACCGAAAAATTAACGAATAGTGGACTTAATGGATTACTTATCTCTTCCTATGCAAATACTTGATCTATTAATATATTCCCATGGAAAACATAAGGGATCTCTTCTAGCTCATTCAGCACCATTCAGCACTATTTATTCTAATTTCTTAAGAACTGAACTGTCGCCTGCGGTATTTCCGGACCGATATGACCTTCAAACTGTCAAGAGCGTATACGCATCTGAAAATCCGGAAACGGAATTATGACTCCTCTGGTGTTGCGGGTATCTACGGGCGACGGTATATAATCGCTTAAGCGGCAATTACACTTCGTCGTTCCGCAAAAGTGTAAAGAACACTTGGCCGCATTCGGCGATCGACAGCTGCCAAGTCGCCGTAGTAGGCGGACAGACTAGTGTAAAGACGACGTTTGTTGGCCTAAGTAGTTTAAAATGAATTCGGCGACCGCATTAGGTGAACGACGCAGTGTAATTGCCGCTTTACCATCAAGCGATTCGTCTGCTCGTTTGCTCCGTCATCATCTTTCCTAGCGTTATCCCAGTACAGTCAGCATCAAAAGTAGCTTGGCATATGAAAACGTCAAGTCTTTATTACAAGGGAATAGGGACTTTTGACCTCTTGTATAGTTGCATCCTGAAGGATGCCTGGGGTCCGCTACCTAATCCCAAGATTTGTCGTAGGCACTAGTTTTTACGGAAGCGACTGCCAGACCTTATTGGGATTAGGCTCGTTTGCCCCGTATAAAAAAAAAAAGAATCACTTACCGGCGATACCACCGAAGAGGCCGACGATGTACTTGGGCACATGCTTGTCGCGGTCGCCGCCCTTGTACCAGTCTCGCAGGGACTCCACCACGAAGAACCGGATGGCTTGGTTGCTGCCCTGCTTCATTATCGTCGCCGTCACACCTTTGTACACGCCGCCCAGGCCTGGGTTAAAACGCAAAGGAAATTGTTTACAAAACACCCCGTCGTCTACCAGTCCCTGGGATCCCAGGGCAGATAACAAAAGAATGGCATTGTATATTTTTTTCGCCGGGAGAGGACGGCTTAATGTAGTTATAGTGATATGATTAATTTTTGGTTTGTTTTACAAGAAACGGAGACTAACAAGATTAACATCAGACACTGTTGTTCTGATAAAAACAGCTGATTGGCTTCAAATCAGTTCAATATGAGAAATGATTAAAAATGTGACTAATATTTGAAGAGTTCTTTCGTTTGCGAGATCCTATTCTTACTTTCCTCTGACGATGGGCCGTGCGCCGTTGCCCTTGAATCTAGGCTTCTCCATGCACATGTCGTTCATCTGAACTTGACCTTGACAACTTGCATCAAAGTAAAATAGAATGCCTATTAAACTCACCCTCTTCCTTAACAATGGTTCTCACGCCGTGGAATAAGCCCTTGAGCCTCGGCTTCTCCATGCGCATGTCGTTGATGAACTTGACCGTGACGGTCTCCATGGAGGTGACCGCGAACACAGCCTGTGTCCTGCGTATCTTTTATACTAAGTATGGGTGTGGTGTGCGAATAGTATGCCTATTAAACTCACCCTCTTCCCTAACAATGGTCCTCACGCCGTGGAAGAAGCCCTTGAACCTCGGCTTCTCCAGGCGCATGTCGTTGATGATCTTGACCGTGACGGTCTCCATGGAGGTGACCGCGAACACAGCCTGTGTCCTGCGTATCTTTTATACTAAGTATGGGTGTGGTGTGCGAATAGTATGCCTATTAAACTCACCCTCTTCCCTAACAATGGTCCTCACGCCGTGGAAGAAGCCCTTGAACCTCGGCTTCTCCAGGCGCATGTCGTTGATGATCTTGACCGTGACGGTCTCCATGGAGGTGACCGCGAACACAGCCTGTGTCCTGCGTATCTTTTATACTAAGTATGGGTGTGGTGTGCGAATAGTATGCCTATTAAACTCACCCTCTTCCCTAACAATGGTCCTCACGCCGTGGAAGAAGCCCTTGAACCTCGGCTTCTCCATGCGCATGTCGTTGATGATCTTGACCGTGACGGTCTCCATGGAGGTGACCGCGAACACGGCCTGTGTCCTGCGTATCTTTTATACTAAGTATGGGTGTGGTGTGCGAATAGTATGCCTATTAAACTCACCCTCTTCCCTAACAATGGTCCTCACGCCGTGGAAGAAGCCCTTGAACCTCGGCTTCTCCATGCGCATGTCGTTGATGATCTTGACCGTGACGGTCTCCATGGAGGTGACCGCGAACACGGCCTGTGTCCTGCGTATCTTTTATACTAAGTATGGGTGTGGTGTGCGAATAGTATGCCTATTAAACTCACCCTCTTCCCTAACAATGGTCCTCACGCCGTGGAAGAAGCCCTTGAACCTTGGCTTCTCCATGCGCATGTCGTTGATGAACTTGACCTTGACGGTCTCCATGGGGGTGACCGCGAACACTGCCTCGGCCACGCCGGCCGCTAGACCGCACGCGAGTTTGCCAGTGTTGCTGAGTGTGCCATTGTCGTTCACCATGTATAGCTTGGCTTGCTCGAATACTCCGAATCTGTGAAATGTGGTGGGTTTTAGTGAATTTGATACACTAAACATGTAGTTTAGATATGGGCTTTAAGCCTAGTAGAATGCTCTTTGATAACTATTATGGATGTGTCAAAAGTCAAAGTAGTGTTGTTTTAATTTACAGAGCTTGATTATCGGTGGTTAAATGTACACCTGAAAACTTACGATCAGTCGACATTTCTAGATAAACAAGATTCCCTAATCTTCGCCCTCTATGTACAATTTTTTGGACCACAGTTAAATTAAAACTTTCATTTCGTCTGACAATTGATTCCGCTGTGATACGAAAGTTACCCATATAAATTACTTATCGTGTCGTCTTACAACACCACCAGAAATCCAAACTCCACCCATTTACTGTTGCTACACTTGTTATCCAAGAAAACGTGAGCAACAATTCAGATCATAAAAATTATACAAAACATATTATTTACTTAGTTACACAAGACTAGTTTGTCACAAACGACAGCACTTAGTGTATCATCACTAATTTATGCAAATGATTGCATTGCATAAAACATATTTTGGCTGGTCTGGTGATGTCTACCCGATGCCTTGGTAACGGAATTCCAGTCAGAGTTTTTATCTATTGTTATCTCAAGTTATTCCAACGTTTAGCATAGCACTTCAGTTCCGAATATTCCGCTGTACAATGTTGGTTTACAATATTTATTGTTTGATTTATTTATTTAGTAAACTAAATTTCAATTTTTATTGAACCTGTCTGTAGCGTTATAGGCCGGGCCAATCTCATTTCAAAGCAATAAAGGTGAACCATATAAAAGGTCTCTGATTTCATTGTGGCGACGTGTTATTAAACTACCGGTTTTGCAGCATGTGTCAAGTAATACCTAGGTAATAAAGTTTGCAATATAGGGACGTTATATAAAATCATAATGAATAACTCCATCTATAGCCTTTCTGTTTTCTATGACCACAGTAAATCTATTTTTCTAGAGAGATGATTGCAAATACTACTTTTGATTGCTCATCTATGAGAGGAAGCCTATACCCACTTGCCCAGCTAAGGGACGCATAAACTTAGCCTGATAATGATTGTAAATACCTACTACAGTGTAACTTGGGTGAATGTCATTCAATAACACGGTGTCACGCGTCGAGTAACCTCCGCATTGTGACATAATGAACCTCGTTATCATTATCAGCCGTGGCGATACTTTGCAGAAACACGATACGCCGTGAATTGACCGCCTTGGACTACGGACCGCGTGCTCAGTTCTTTTGCAGCGTAAATGAATAGAATAAGCGTTTGTTAGTGATAGTCAGAACATGGATAAAAGAAAATCTGTATAAACATCATTAATTTAAGAGCTAGGCTCTTGTCAGTGGAACAACTTCCCTGCATCCCGTTCTTGACCCTTTTGTTATACCAACTTTGATATGTAATCAAAAATTTGTAGGTAAGGTACCTAGTAGATTAATTAGTGCCACAGTTGGGTACTTAGTTCCCGTTTCGTCAGCGTCGCTGCACCGAGTTCAAGCGCAGACGAATGATAATTGTTGAAGATTTGGCGTCTGTTGTAGCCTCCGACAGGACAGAAGGGATCAAAATAAAAGTCGCTTATGTAAGACAAACTTTCCAATCGACACATTAATGCTCAATAGTCTACAACTAACGTTCACCTCTGTTCTATGCACATTCTATGGCATTAAGAACCCACGAATTAGGGGGAGAAAGTCTCAAGTATTCATTTGGATTTTGAGTAATTGGCAGTAGTTGCACAGAATAAGTAATAGTACTACGTACAGAAGTTGCACTGTTAACAAATCGCCAAACTTACAACCCCAAATTATAATAGGTAAACAACAAATGTTGACCACACCAAGCGAATGACGAGACGACGCGACCGTCCGGTAGCAATTCGCGGCCGCTACTGAATGAGTATTGAGTACCACCCGGGGATGAACTTGCAGCGGCGCGGCGAACTGAAGGAGTGAAAGCCCCCTGGTAGTTGATAATACGAATCGTTTGAGTTGTATGAATCGGGAATTAAGACCATAAAATTACTTAATTGTTCGTCTTCATGTTTAATAGTTCGTTTCTACGGCCTCTCCGTAAATTCTGGTCAATGAAAAATCCGTATATCTAGAAGACATAGGCTGGATTAGCGGCATTACATATTTGTTAAGTTATTTATTTACGGATTAAAACACATAGTAATGGATGGAATGGATGGTTATAGTAATGGACTATTCATGCAATAGCGCGCGCTGTAGAGCAATGCAAACATCTTGAAAAGTGGTTTTAAACGGTTACGCAGATATCTGGGCTAGAATCTTTAATGATATTGAATCCGTGATAATCATACGGTGGCGCCGTGAAATATTGCTCCTTACGTAACCGCGATTGGTTAAGGTCACAGCTGGGCAGCGAAAATAATTATATTTTGCATTGCTATGCGTGTTAATTATGTGACTTATCTATTTCCTATGTAGGTGTTGTTACATTACCTACGTTTTACTTCCTAGAAACTTCTAAATTACCGTGTTAAAATGTATCTAATTTAATTTAGAGTTAATCTTTCTTATTATCGAATCTCGCAACTGTCATTATATACATCAACCAATATGTACCTAGTGCACAAACTTGGAAAACTTAAATTAAGACGTGAAAATTTTCCGCATAGGAACTTCACAACAACCGCATATTTAACAACATAACAACAACACAAACTTGTTCTAGTTTGACGTGGTCTTTTATAAACTGGCCAATCGCCATCGGAGGTGTGTCGAGTGTCTACGTCAATCACACGCAATTAGAATTCTTGTGCGTGCGCCCACGTCACCAGCCTATTTATACATAGGTAACCAAACAAAATATAACCACTGTATGAAAGAATTATATTTTAATAAAGAGCAGTGTTAAATATAAATAAATTAAATGTTAATTATTGGACGCCGCTTTGGAGACTTTGATTGATAATGGTTAGCGCCTACGTTAGCTAACGTGGATGCACGGAGCGGGAAATTAAATGTCGCTTTTGAACTATTTATGCACTAATTTAAACACAGAACTTAGATATTCTGTACCAAAATTAGCAAAACGGAACGTGTATCAGTGGCGGAGCGTCCATACAACTCGATTCCCACCGGCTTGCCTAATTTTCAGCCACACCAGTTCTTTTAGTACGGCTCATGAAGAATATAAGAAAGGCAAACTATTTCCGGCTTCCCTAAGAATATTTTTGACGCGCCGCCACTGACGTGTATGGTATATTGGTATAACTTCGGTATTTAATGTTAATTTCTCTAATTTTAACCAACCAAGCCCGACCCAATCTGAAACGGTCAACTCGGTAACCTAGTTGCCGGAACAACGTCCCCGATTCAGTTTAAGTAGTCATACGTAATTATGTATTGTCGACTAAAATTTGACTAAAATTTGACTAAAATTGAATTGGGAATCGATTTCCGTTACACTCAAGTGCCGTCTAGTTTTACGTTAGTATATATATTCTTTGCCAGTGCCTAATCCAGAGACAAAAAACTATACGTAGTCATACCTGTCGACTTTGACAGTTGTCTCTTGATTATCTCACTGAAACACAATTTGTGTATGAGCAGTATGAGCACACATTTTAGCTGATAACTTGATAAGGCCGATAGTTAGTCGCAAACATGTTACACAATCTTGTTTATAGCATTGAAATATATGTTACACTAGAACAGACATTTCAAACACAAGACGTTGTCAGACTTGATTAAAGAATGAGCGCGCAACAGATGCGACATACAGTTTATCCTACCTACCTTATTCACGACGTATGTATGTACAATGGGAAAATTAATAGTTATTTTTGTAATGGTGCATCATGAAAAGCATTTAAAACAGCAGTGTGGATTTTACAATAAAAGCTTTTTTTTTTACGCCAAATTATGTGCATTTCATACTTTTATACCACTATTAATCCTAAACTTTCTTCAAAATCATTATAGAGGTTTTATGGCATTGGTGTAGATATAATAATATAACATATTTTAAACTGCAGCACAATATTTGATTTCATAATCTCTATTAACATTTCACGTCTCAATTGTCCCGTCTGCGTAATCGTTCTTTCGTTACTCTATGATTTCATGGCGGCTACATGACGCGTCGGCATGACTTAAAATTAATACAACAAATATTTTTATAGGCGAATTTAACGAATATCCAGTAATATTACTACTGAGTAGTCACTCCTTGACTTTTATTTGATTTTCCTGAATGGTTTGCGCTGTGCTTCAGTACACAGGTAGGCATATTTACCCGCACGCTTTTTTAACGTCATCCGTCCAACTATCACAGCCGTCTGGCACAGACTGAGTGCACTTGTGTCACTTGACCCTAACTTAGTTAGGGCTTTATAGGACAACACCAATATTTTTTTCATTAAAGCATGAGCCTTGGCACACTTGTTACTTAGGAGGACTAGAGTTGAAAACGCCCGGGAGACAAGGGCGGAGGCGATGCTGGTGGGGAGGGGGAGGGGGGGAACTTTCGCTCCGGCCCGCGTTCTGTCAGTCCTCATATTATCTTATTTATAGAGACTAGGGCATGTTTGGTATCATTTTCGGATAAATTGAGGATGGCCGATCATTTTCTGGGACATAAATAACATGTTTTCATAGAAAAAAAATGAAATACAGGCAAAAGTTTTATAAAGTCAAGTTAAAAAAAAATCTTTCTGTACCGATTATGTGAAAACAAGTAAGAACTTGAGCATGAAAAAAATACGGTTAAATAGCCACATTTATGTAGATTCTAAAAATATATAATTTGTTAGACCAATATAAAACACAACTTAGTAAAAAAAAAAGAAAACATGTGACCCGTCAAAATTTTACATTATATTCGTACCGACCCGCGTTCTTTCAGTCCTCATATTATCTTCTTTATAGAGACTAGGGTATGTTTGGTATCGTTTTCGGATAAATTGAGGATGACCAATCATTTTCTGGGCTTTAGATAACATATTTTTCTACAAAAAATTAAAATACAGGCAAATGTTTTAAAAAGTCAAGTTAAAAAAAAACTGTCTGCAGCGATTACGTGAAAACAGGTAACAATTTGAGCATGAAAAAAATATGTTTTAATAGCCTCATTTATGTAGATTCTAAAAACATATCATTTGTTAGACCAATATAAAACAAAACTTAGTAAATAAAAGGAAACAGGTGATCCTTTTACATCATAACAAAAACGGACCTCTAAAGCAAATTTTATAATTATTTGAAAATGTAATGTAACTACTAGCCTAATTGTATATTTAGTAGTTTGTAGCTGTGTTTACGTTTGTTAGCATGTGAGTTACATTTTAAATTGCGAATAATCTAACCATTTGATCATTTCAATAGACTGGTTCAAAATAAAACTAACAAGTTTCAGATCTAATCCTACTCGTATTAATGTTACTCGTGATTATATCTTACTCGTGAAATACGTATATAATATTTATGTATAACATTTGTCGTCACAAGCACACAATTCTGTACACTTCCATTTTTGTTGGAGACACCTGCATCTAGCAGCGCATTTCTTTTTGCATTTGCACCTAATCATTTCCAGGCAGGCTTCGGCAGCTACTGGCAAGCTAGTCCATATAGGTTCCCATCTGTGACTTACTTTCGTCCATCCCCAATCAGATGGACTGGGGATAGTGGGGATAATATATTTTTCATTCCTCATACTCTGAAAGTGTGTCATATTTGACCTAAGGAGCGGGTTGAAAGTGGGCCATTGCGCCCCACGGGCTAACATGTATACATATTTTTGATTCCAAAACATTTTAAATTAACCAATCCAAATGCTTCACCACGTTGAATCCACCAATCACAAAACACGTCGACAGCCAAATGAATATGAATATGGATATAGATGTGGATGTGGATGGATATGGATATGGATGTGGATGTGGATATGGATATGGATATGGATGTGGATGTGGATGGATATGGATGTGGATGTGGATGTGGATGTGGATATGGTAATGGATATGGTTATGGTTATGGATATGGATATGGATATGGATATGGATTTTTTACGAAAATTTGTCATTATACTCGATTTTGATTCGGGGATAAGGATTTCAAATTTTACATTAATTTTCAATTGTAAGTTAAAAACAAAATTGTTTGCGAAAAATCATCAGTATCGATTTGGACTAATTCGGGGATAAGAATTTAAAATTTTATAATAATTTTGAATTTTAAGTAAAAAAATTTTTTTTAGTTTCCTCGTATTCGGAATGAAAAGCAGAGTGTTTAACTCGGGTGAAACCACCCATTTCAGCCTCGAACTATTGGCGCTCTCACTACATTCGAGCGCCAAAATATCTCGTCTGAAATGGGTCGCTTTCAACCCTTGGTTAACAATCTACTATTGGATCGGTAACATTTGACCCCATATATGAACTGCTTTCAAAACCGCCCGCAGGAAATGTTGGTGCAGTGCAGCATTAGTTGTTGGAATATGTTCTAACTGGCGATCTTTTTTTGTGAACAGCTGCTTATGGCATTCGTTTATTGTCGAAAAGGAGCTGGATCTGAAACAAAAATCTTAAATATGCACAACCACCCTCTAAATGACTCATGGTTTTATGAAAAAAGTAAATATTTATGAAAAAAGTAATATAACAAACTTTTCAACAATCGCCATTACATCTTTAATTCTGCCATCGTATGCTGCCAGGAAACCTCTGTGACATTAAGGAACGTATTCCAGGCTTCGAAAGCACTCTTTTTTTCCTTTTCCGTTGAAAAAAGAGACTGTGTCACAACCTGTGAAGGGACAGGGGAGCACTTTTAGCTGTCGCAAGTGTGCTACAAACACCTGAGCTTAGAGGGACTGTGGGTACACATTGGTACTGGAAAACACCAGCAGTACCTTTTCTGTCAAGAAATAGCTAACGCGCTCGGTAAAAAACAGACATAATTGTGTACGTTATGACTGGGTTACTATTCAAACATTTTCTTTCACAGGGCCTAAAAACAACAGTGCTCCCCCTGTTCCATGCCTTCACAGGTTGCGACACAGTTTCTTTTCACAACGGAAAAGGAAAAAGGGTGCTTGTAAGCCTGGATGCGTTCCCTAATGTCACAGAAGGTTTCCTGATGGCAGCATACGACGGCAGAATTAAAGATGCAATGGCGACTGTGGAAAAGTTTTTTGTCGTCATTTATGATAGGTAATATTTACTTTTTCATAAAACCATCAGTCATTTAGAGGGTGGTTGTGCATATTTAAGATTTTTGTTTCAGATCCAGCTCAGTTTCGACAGTAAACGAATGCCGTAAGCAGCTGTTCACAAGAAAAGATCGCCAGTTAGAACATATTCCACTATCCAATGCTGCACTGCACCAACATTTCCTGCGGGCGGTTTTGCAAGCAGTTCATATATGGAGTCAAATGTTACCGATCCAAAATATCCCCAGTCCATCTGATTGGGGATGGTCGAAAGTAAATCACAGATGGGAACCTATATGGATTAGCTTGCCAGTAGCTGCCGAAGCCTGCTTGGAAATGATTTGGTGCAAATGCAAAAAAAAATGCGCTGCTAGATGCAGATGTCTTCAACAAAAATTGAAGTACAGAAATGTGTGCTTGTGACGACAAATGTTATACATAAATATTATATACGTATTTCACGAGTACCATGAATAATAACGAGTAACATTAAGGATTAGATCTGTAACTTGTTAGTTTTATTTTGAACCAGTGACCAGTCTATCGAAATGATCAAACCGTTAGATTATTCACAATTTAAAGTGTAACTCACATGCTAACCAACGTAAACACAGCTACAAACTACTTAATATACAATTATGCTATAGTTGTGTTACTTTTTCAAAGAATTATGAAATTTGCTTTAGAGGTCCGTTTTTGTTATGAAGTAAAATTTTGACGGGTCACCGGTTTTCTTTTTTTTTACTAAGTTGTGTTTTATATTGGTCTAACAAGTGGCATATTTTTGGAATCTACATAAATGTGGCTATTTAAACATATTTTTTTCATGCCCGAATTGTAGCCTGTTTTCACCTGCATCGCTGCAGGCAATTTTTTTTAACTTTACTTTTTAGAACTTCTACCTGTATTTCATATTTTTTCTATGAAAATATGTTATTTATGTCCCAGAAAATGATTGGTCATCCTCAATTTATTCGAAAACGATACCAAACATGCCCTAGTCTCTATAAAGAAGATAATATGAGTACTGAAAGAACGGGGGTCGGAACGAACATGAAGTAAAATTTTGACGGGTCACCTGTTTTCTTTTTTTTTACTAAGTTGTGTTTTTATTGGTCTAACAAATGATATATTTTTAGAATCTACATAAATGTGGCTATTTAAACGTATTTTTTTCATGCCAGAGTTGTTGCTTGTTTTCACGTAATCGGTGCAGAAAGATTTTTTTTAACTTGACTTTTTAAAACTTTTGCCTGTATTTCATTTTTTTTCTATGAAAATATGTTATTTATGTCCCAGAAAACGATCGGCCATCCTCACTTTATCCGAAAATGATACCAAACATGCCCTAGTCTCTATAAATAAGATAATATGAGGACTGACAGAACGCGGGCCGGAGCGAAAGTTCCCCCCCTCCCCCTCCCCACCAGCATCGCGTCCGCCCTTGTCTCCCGGGCGTGTTCAACTCTAGTCCACCTAAGTATCAAGTGTGCCAAGGCTCATGCTTTAATGAAAAAAATATTGGTTCCCATACATTGATGTCCTATAAAGCCCTCACTAACTCATGTGACAAGAAATCAAGTTGAGATGTCTGCTCTATTAGTATTATTACCTCAGTGGTTTATAGAAAGTATCTGTTATCTAATTTGACGTCGCCATGGAGTTAGAACAAAATATGTTCTTCAACGAGTGCTTACCCGAACGGCCTGCACTCAGCAGAACTTGTTTGTTTAATTATTTTCGGTTCACGTGTAGGAAAAGCATTGTTTACAATTGTAATTAGGTTTTTAAGTCTCGTACCTTACTTAACTTGATGATCTGAGCTAAGTCTAGAGCTAAGAGTAAGACTCCAGCGGATTGGCCCCACATTGGGCGCCAGTGTAACGTATCCCCCATGCACCCTTTTAATGCAGGTGTAGGCAGATGATTACATATTAATACTTACTTTACTTCTTCTCTTCGTCTTGTCTTTGAGGTCTGATGGACCTGTGCCTGTCGGTCGAGTTTGTCCTTGTGGTAACGACATACAATGACGTATGTTTCATCATTATCATTTTCAGCCTATAATCGCCCACTCTCTTCGAGTACGCCACTCGTTCTGGTCTTGAGCCAGTCTTACAAGACGTATGCTTAGCCTCAGTATTTCTAAGTTTTTAAATCCCGGAGCCATTGCCACCACCACAGTACAAGTAGCACAACCCTAACATCCAAATTCAAGTCTGTCATTCCCAAAATGGTCAGTCAGGCCCAGTCATAGTCAAGTCTTTCAGTACGTGAGGTCGCTGGACTGCTCGAAAATGAAGGGGATGCTGTGCTCACCTGACAGCGGACTTGGGAATGGACCCGTAGAGCAGCACGCTGAGCCCACGGTAGAGTCCGAAGAACCCATGACCTTGGACCGTCTTCTTCACACAGTCGGCGATGCCTGTGTACTTTTTGGTGCCGCCTGGAAGTTAAAGATGACTGTTTAGTGTTGGTTACACTTTACACTGCTGCGCTGGTTCAAATAAATAAATATTAGGTGGAAAATCTTACACAAATCGAACTAGAACCGTTGTAAGCTTACTAAGGCTTGTGTTATGGGTACTAGACGACAATATAGTTTATACCTAGATATAAATAGGTAATAGGTACATACACGTAGAACACGTCAAAGACTCAGTTAAACAAATATTCATGCTCGTCAGAAAAATAATTGCCATAAACGGAATTCGAACATTTCGAATCAGGACCGTTAGCTTCGTAGACCAGTGGCGGAGCGTCCATACAACTCGATTCCTACCAGCTTGCCTAATTTTCAGCAAGTCTAGTTCTTTTACGACGGCTCATGAGAAAGGCTAATTATTTCCGGCTTCCCTAAGAATATTTTGACGCGCCGCCACTGACAGCCACTCAGTAATCATCATCATCATCATCATCATATCAGCCGAAAGACGTCCACTGCTGGACATAGGCCTCCCCCAAAGAGTGCCACAATGACCGGTCTTGCGCCACCCGCATCCAGCGGACTCCCGCGACCTTTACCAGGTCATCAGTCCACCTTGTGGGGGGTCTACCCACGCTGCGCCTTCCGGTTCGTGGTCGCCACTCGAGAACCTTTCGGCCCCAACGGCCATCGGTTCTACGTGCAATGTGCCCCGCCCACTGCCACTTAAGTTTAGCGATTCGAAAGGATGTATCGGTTACTTTGGTTCTGCTACGGATGGCCTCATTTCTGATGCGATCACGCAGAGAAACTCCCAGCATAGCCCTCTCCATTGCCCTCTGAGTGACTTTGAGCCTTCTTATGAGGCCCATGGTGAGCGACCACGTTTCCGTACCATATGTCATCACTGGCAACACACACTGGTCAAAGACTCTCGTCTTGAGACACTGCGGAATATTGGACGAAAAGATATGCCGTAGCTTCCCGAACGCTGCCCAGCCGAGTCGGATTCGACGATTGACCTCTTTCTCAAAGTTGGACCTACCTAACTGGACAGTCTGTCCTAGGTATACATAATCGTCTACAACTTCGAGCGTAAAGCGTCCGATTGTAACGGGAGTTGGTGCTACATGGGCATTTGACATGATCTTCGTCTTATCCATGTTCATCCTTAGACCAACTCGCTCGGAGGCTTTACTGAGGTCATCGAGCATTGTACTTAAATCCTCCATGGTTTCAGCCAAGACTACTATGTCGTCAGCAAACCGAAGATGAGTGATATACTCGCCGTTTATGTTGATGCCTAGCCTTCTCCAGTCCAGATTCTTGAAAACATCCTCCAGTGCAGCGGAGAACAGTTTAGGAGAAATAATATCTCCTTGCCTGACTCCCCGCTGCAGCGGAATAGGTTTCGAGTTCCGGTCCTGGAGTCGGACTGACATAGTGGCGTTTTCGTACAAACACTTCAGTACTTCGATATAGCGGTAGTCTACTTGGCACCGCTGTAGAGATTGTAGTACCGCCCAGGTTTCGATCGAATCGAAGGCTTTCTCATAGTCCACAAACGCTAAACAGAGGGGCAGGTTGTACTCTTCAGTCTTCTGTATAACCTGTCGGAGCGTGTGGATGTGGTCTATGGTACTAAAGCCTCTTCGGAAACCGGCTTGTTCAGGAGGCTGGAAGTCATCTAGCCTGCGTGCGAGACGGTTCGTAATGACTCTTGAAAACAGCTTGTAGACATGGCTCAAAAGCGTGATGGGTCGATAGTTCTTCAGAAGAGTGGTGTCACCCTTCTTAAAGAACAGCACCACCACGCCTGTGTTCCATGCCTTTGGCGTTCTCCCTTCCAGTAAGACGGAGTTGAACAACTTCTGAAGGGCCGTAAGGACCGGTTTTCCACCCGCCTTCAGGAGTTCGGCTGTAATTCCGTCTTCACCGGGTGCCCTGTTGTTTTTGAGCTGTTTAAGAGCCATTCTAATCTCGTACAGGCTGATGTCCGGGATGTCGTCGGTATAGTGCCGGGTTAGTCTAGCTCTAGGATCTTCCACTAGACCAACTTCGGGTCTGCTAGTTGACGTGTAGAGCTGTCCATAGAAGCGCTCTATCTCGCTCAGAAGCTCAGGTCTGGATGAGACAGTTCTACCATCCTCAGTTTTTAACTTGGCGAGCTGGCTCTGCCCAATAGACAGATCTCTTGCGAAAACTTTTGAGCCCTTATTCCGCTCGATGGCCTCTTCAATACGTTTTGTATTGAATTGGCGCAGATCACGGGTCAGGGATTTGGAGATCTGTCTATTAAGCTGCCGATATAATGTCGCATCGACTGAAGACTGTAGAAGCATCTTACTCCTTTCCTCGAAGAGCCTCTGAGTGGAGTTAGAGAGCCTATTGGTTCTGTTGGTCCGTTGGGCCTTGAAGAACTTAGACCCTGTGGTATGGACAGCTTCCACAAACCCGTCGTTGAATTCGTCCACATCGCCGCCTAGGCAATCGAAACGGTTCTGGAGTTCCAGCTGAAAGCTGTCGGGGTTTTGGAGTTGGGCTGCTACTGGTCGGAGCGTGGACTTCATCAGACGAGAGCGTTCCAGCTTAACACATATATTCAATGTGCCTCTTACCAGACGGTGATCACTTCCGGTTTTGACCGTATTAATCACCGAGACATCATTGAATATATGCCTTTTCGTCGACATGATGAAGTCAATCTCGTTTTTAGTTGCACCGTCGGGACTCATCCAGGTCCACTTTCTATGCTCACGTTTCCTGAAGAAGGAGTTCATCATGTAGAGTCCCTCCTTCTCCATGAAACCAGCCAGTAGGTGGCCCCGGTGGTTCCGAATTCCAACTCCAAATTTCCCCACTCTCAGCTCTTCACCATCTCTCTTGCCCAGTTTCGCGTTGAAGTCTCCCATGACAACGGTGAAGTAGGTTTTAGAACTATGCATGACGTTTGAAATGTCCTCATACATAGCCTTCACCTCGTCGTCGGAGTGTGCCGATGTCGGCGCGTACACCTGTATGACCTTCAGCAAGTACCTCTTTGATACTCTGAGTATAAGGTACGCCACCCTAGACGACACACTCTCGATCTTCACAACGTTGTTTACGAGGGACTTGTGGACGATGAACCCGACACCTCCCTGGGACTGTTGGTCGCCCTCCCGGAAATAGAGCAAGTTGCCGGACTTTAAGGTTATCGTGTCCTCCCCCTCTCTTCGGACTTCAGATAATCCTATGACATCCCAACGCAACTTGCTCAATCCTTCCTCCAGTTCGGCTATCTTTTCGTCGGTGCGCAGTGTTCGCGTGTTATATGTTGCCAGGGCCAGGAGTCGTCGGTGGTGGTAGCCGGATCTTTGCCGGAGATTCTTAGCACCCCTGACCCCGCTAGTGCCCTGGCCGCTACCATAACCAGGACACCGGGGGTCGCCGGAACCTCGGGGCCGTGGCCTTGTTGAACTCTGCATGGGGGGTAAAATGCCATAATCGCCACGCTTGGCATGCGGGTTGGCGATCGCAGTATCTCCCACCGCACTCCAGGGATGCTGCTGCCCATCCCCCGGTGGTCTTGGTCACTCAGTAATAACAAGGCTAAATCGGTCGTCAAAATATCACATAACTTCGGCTGGTTCATATTGTTATTATTATACATAAGGAGCAGAGCTGGCCAAGCGGCTCGTAGAGGCAACTGGGGATCAGAGGCCTGTCGCCTATCTCACCCAGCGAGGCAATGCCGCCAGCCTTCTGGGCACCTTGCCACGCGGCACTGATCTGGGGCCAGTTTTTTATTTGTAAATATTTAGTTCTACATGTTAGTTTAGTCATGTTTTATAACGTTCTGTATATTTTAATTTACAAAAATCAAAACATGATGTGTTTGAAATAATGAGTTTTTGTCCATACTTGTATGTCCTAAAGAATGTTGTATTGTAATTGTATTCCTGTGAAAGGGGAATATAAATTAATTTCGTTATCAGTAGGTATCTATGACCTGAACTCTCGATTGAACTGCGATATCTACACTGGTGGAGGTGGTTTAAGCCCCGTGCTACTCACGCCTCACGAGCATCGCACGCTAGTTCTGCCGTTCCGTAACTAACAGCAACATCGGTTATCAGGTCAAGAGCAAGGTTTGACAGAGTTCAACAACCCCGACACAACCATGATTAATTACAGTCTATTTTGTATTTGTTAGGTTAAGGTTTTTATGGGCAATAAATGTTTTCTTATTCTACTCATCCTTACGTGCCTATCCTATCCAAGTGCCGTCCGAAATCGGTTGAAGAGGACCATCGGGGGTTTTTAATCAGCGCAAATCGGACTCAGCTTCCGTGTGCCCCCCTTAACGGATTTTTATCCTGTCCGTACAAAAAAGGTACCTACTTTAGAAGTTTTTACGTTCGAGGAAATTACTTTTAAATAAATATATTTTAAGTCACTCCTGGCTAAAATGTGGCGGGTAATTGCCCCCTGCGCTTCCGGAATATCCACTTTTGTTCCAGGTATAAAGGGAAAGCGGTCTAATTTTGTTTGTGTTGCCGTTCCTAAGTGATTTACAGCCCTCGGTATGGAATGTACTTATTTGCCTTTCCTTTTAGGTAAATATCATGTGACTGAAGCCTTTCAAACTTCTGTCTTATAATAGTTATAATGAAGGAGGGGCGGTAAAAACTGTCTATAAGCGTTCATATCATTAAAGCAAAACTGACTGACGTATGATATGTCTTTAATAAAGAGTGATGTATTCATCACTAACATCACTTATGATCAAAATGCAAGTTGACCTTCTGACCTGCGATTATTGTGTGATCTTTTCCAGTTTTGAACTAAGTATATCAATATCAGACCTAATCAGGTGTAGTGTGTGTGTGTTTGAAAACTGAATATCCAATAAATAATTTCCATTAAATTGTGTTGTTTTTTATATAATACCTATTCTGTAATTACACAAAAAAGATGACAGTATAATGTAACAGTATGATTCTCAACAACAGTATGTAACTGAATATAAATGAGTCAGTTAAACTTTAAAATACAGACTAGTTTTACTTTGTTTCACAATGTTCACATGAACTAACAGGAAAAGTTTATTGTTGTACAAGTTTTCTAGCAATAATTTATAGCCACTATCAGGTAAAATATTTCCAAGCTATTCAAGCTAATGCTAGATTGTACTAAAACAACAACAGTTAACAGCTAGCAAACAACATGTCGAGACATTTATAATAATATTCTATAAACTTTGTTTTACTTTGTTACGCAGGAGTAATAACATGCTTACAAACTGTAAAGTAGATAACTGTAAACATGTATAGCACTCTGTACCTCTCTCTCTCTTCCTAGCTATTAATCCTACATGGTGGTGGGGTCAGCTTTCCGGACTAATCTTCGCCACTTCGCACTATCCTCGACATCATACTCTGTACCTCTAGGTGTTTATTAGGATAGAGGTATGTCAAATATGGTGAGAGCCGGTTGATAAGTACACAGTATCGATCCTATGATTATACACATCATGATAACAAGCAGGTATGGTTATGTAATAACAAAGTTATTATGCATGTATTATAAGGCTAACATAGAACAATATATGTTATCTGTCCCACTGCTTTGCTTGCATTCTTTTGAGCTAGCATAAATATGTGTTCTCTGAAATAGATAATAAAATCTGGCTTTGACTGCAAACAAATACTAGTCACACATAGTATAGATAGTGTAGGTTCTAAAACAAAGTCCTAAGCAAGATTTTTAAAGTAATGAAAATAAAAACAACAGGCCTGTAACATCGTCACAAGAAATTGGACTTTAAATCAATAGCGATAGAGGTTACAATAGCTTGATAATATTATCAGCCAATTTCTAATAAGATTCTAATTGGCCAGTACCTAATTAGAATAAAATTTCCTATTGTGTGATGATGATAAATGTACAAAACAATTTAAAAATGCACATTCTGCTCTATAAGTATACATTTTTATTCCGTATTTTGTGCTTAGCTTAGTAGATATGTAATAAATACGGCATAAGGACAAATTTAAATATGCATGGATTTAGTTAAAGTGTTAAACTGTTTAACATCAAGTGGTCTTGTGTTAAAACAAGACCACTTGACCTTGAGTTAGATTATGAGCGTCGGATCGTGTTGTAGGATTTCTGACACGACAAATAAAATAAAGAGCAAAGTCCACATGTTCGTGGAATCCGACTAGTCGCGTAGGAAGAAAGTGATCGATGATGGAAATATTTTTAGCAGTTGCCGTTCGATAGAAACACAAATAGAACTGTATATGTACGATTCAGTCAAAGGTAGACGGTGGGCGATACCTTAACTGAAACAAATGACTACCGTTATTTCTAGAAGCTAGGTTAATTCCACTAGAAACGTAATATCCACAGAGGAATTGATATAAATAGGTCAATCAACAATGTTTACTATTACGTTATGGAAGGTTATAATCACATTGATGAATGAAGGTGAACCACTTAAAGTAGCCGGTTATCACTAACCTTTTTCGTCTAATTGCAGTTGTGTTTTCACATATTCTGTCGGGAATGTAATACAAATTTCAATGCCACCAGTGATTCCGCCGGCGACTACTCCTTTTAAACCCACGGACCCCGAGCCCCCAGCCGCAGCCGCTGCGCCGCTTTCCGTCATCCATGGCCTTTGGAATGGATTCTTAAAACTTCCGGTTCTGTTAGACATATTTCTAACTGAAAACACTTCAATCAGGTCTCACAACGGCTGCGACGTCCTCCCCATACAACGGTTTAACACGAACTGTTTTTTTTTATTGGATTGGATTGGATGAAATACATTCCTTGAATTCCATTCCATTCATTGGTTCGTGATTGAATGAAATTTCCGAAAACATTTTTTAGTACGGCATCCCTGTAAGTTAGTTCAAGGCACTGTTAAAAACGCAGATTTTAGAACGCCAAAAACCGGTATTTTTATTTCAACCCTGTAGGTGCAGCCCTAAACGCTAGACGTTGCGCGGGTTGCGCCGCCATTTTGACAGCGTTCCGTTCCTTCATTATCGTTAATGTTGTTTGTAGATTTTGAGATATGTTTATTTGTTGGAATTAGTACAATTTAATATCTTATTAAGGTGTGGTAAATAAAACAACGACCAAAATGGCTATACGGACGTACGGCGATAAGCCGATTAGTTTCCAGATTGAGGAAGGAGGAGAATTCTACTGTGTTGGCTCAGAGGTATTTGGTTATTTGCTTATGATTTGGTTTATTGCGGATTTTTGCTTGTTATCCTAATTAGCGGTAACCTATAACAAGCGCCAAATTGTTAATCAGGGCCAAATTGTACAACTAAAACTTGTTGGTTAGGTTGGCAACTACCTGCGCTTGTTCCGCGGGTCACTGTACAAGAAGTACCCTGGCATGGTCAGGAGGACCTTGACCAATGATGAAAGAAAGCGTTTAGTAGACAACGGGCTTGGTCAACACGTGCTCTCCAGCTCTGTATCGCTGCTGAAGGCATCGGAAGTAGAAGATATAATAGAAGGGAATGATGATAAGTGAGTATGGTAGCATAATTACATTGTATTATTTTACGAATACAATGTTTCTCACTAAATTTCAAGTTTAATAAAACTTTTATGGGCATTTATTTGACATGAAAATGCAAATGAGAGATAAGAAATGCTGACACAAGCCAGCATTTCTCAACAACAATCATCATTTCTCAGCATTTTTCTTCAGTTTCAGGTTTGATAGTAGATTTTGACTTGAAAAAGTGCCATTGCAGAGCCAACAAAGTTCATTTATATCATTTGCAAGAATAGAGCTCAATTATGTCATTTAAGATCTGCAAGAATAAAGTTGATTTATGTCATTTAAGATCTTCTGCAAGAACAAAGTTCATTTATTTAATTTAAAACATCTGCAAGAATAAAGTTCATTTGTTTCATGAATCATCTTTTGCAAGAATAATAGTTAAATTAATTAATTTAAGATCTACTGCAAGATCACAGTTATTTTTTTTCATTTATGATTGTTTTGAAATTCTTGACTTACAGATATAAAGCAGTCTCTGTGAGTCAGGAGCCAGCAACACCTCGAGAGAGTAAAAGTAAAAAACCACATAATCCATCATGGCTGCCTGTAATGCCGAACTCGTCTCACTTGGATGCAGTACCACAAGCCACACAGATCAGCAGGACTCGGGTCCACAACAAGAAGGTAGTGTTTTGGAACTGGCAGCTTGCAATCCAATGGCATTCATAGACATGAAATGAAAGAAGCTTCATTAGATGCTTCTTAACATTAAAAATGTATCCGATGAGTGACATCTGACAGCAAAATGGGATTATTGTTTAATATAAAAACAGATTCCCCAGTCCTGCAAATAAAAAATAAGCCAACATGTATGATGTTTCTATTCTAGGTGCGCACATTCCCTCTATGCTTTGACGACACTGACATGACTGCGATGCTGGAGAACGCATCGCAGAAGCAGATCCTGGTGCCAGTCCGGCTGGACATGGAGATTGAGGGCCAGAAGCTCAGGGACACATTCACTTGGAATAAGAATGGTAATTTATTTAAAGTAAAAGGCAAAGTGTAAAAAATATTTGGAGAAGATATTTAAGTCAAAAGCATATTTTATTTTTATTTGCCTATTTACCCTTTTGAGCGTCTACGAGACTAAAGTTTGCGACTGTGCCTGCGACACCTATAGTTAATGCGTGAAATGTACATGCTGTCAAATAAGGTCTTTATGTATGTATGTAATCACTTTATTGCACACAATAACAAGTTAAAACAAGTACAGTCAGAAACAGAAAAGGAACCCCCGTGCATACAAAACTTCTATGAAGGGGACCTTTTCTCTGTTGCTGACTGTATGTCACAAAAGATCGATGAAAACTCAATGTTATAGTGTTCAGTTAAATCTTTTGCATATATGTAATCACTTGTAGCACTCAGGGCCCCAAGATACAGGCTCAGCCTGGTTTGGGGTCCGCCAGTCACTTTCTATTTATGTCATTTCCATGTGTTTATCAAATAAAGTTTATGATTTATGAGAATCTAAGTATATATTTTTTCCAGAATCAATAATAACTCCAGAGCAGTTTGCCGAAGTTCTCTGTGACGATCTAGAGCTGAACCCTAGCACATTCGTGCCGGCCATAGCGTCGTCTATCAGACAGCAGGTGGACGCGTTCCCGAGTGAGCCGCCCGCCATCTTGGAAGAGCAGAGCGATCAGAGAGTGGTCATCAAGCTGAACATACATGTTGGGAATACCTCGCTCGTAGACCAGGTCAGTATTTAGACATGTTTGCTGGCCATAGCGTCCACCTGCTGTCTGATAGACGAGACAGCACGTGGACGCATTTCCGAGTGAGCCGAGTGAGTACTTTTATCTCATGAACCGTGATAGTTAGACAGTTGAAATTTTCACAGATGATGTATTTCAGAAATAAATAAATACTATTTCTGTTGCCACTATAACAACAAATACTAAAAAAAAACAGAATAAAAGAAATATTTAAGCCCATACATGCATGCGTAGTACTGAACGATCCGGCACTAAATTAAATAAATCATGGCTAAGAGCAATTCATGGAAAAAGTAGATCACGACGGATGTCGCGAAGCGGAGTCTGTCAACAGATACCCGTACACGTAATCCCGCCGAGGCATAAGTGCTTATCTCAAAAATTCAATAAAAATTTTGAAATTATAAAAATAATCCAAAAGAAACTAAGGATTCAGTAATAAAGTCCCGGAGATTCCATCATCATCATCTGACGTTCCCTCAATGCTGAGGACCGTGACATCATGTCCTATTGCTGATCAGACTCCTCCATAGGCTCCTGTCACCCGCCTTATGGATGGCCTCGTGCAGTAGTTGCAGGGGTGCAGTGATTCGGGTGCTCCATCTAGCGGGTGGTCTGTCCCAGGGCCGGCGGAGAGAGAGTCAATAAAGTAAAACAAAAGACCATCCACTATAATAAAAACGCGCTGCAGCAGCCGGCGGCCTGGTGCACTGAGCGAAAAAAAAAATTAATTATTAGTAAGTTTTAGTGAATCCCAGGACAAGGAGATTATATACTAACGGTTACAAACCATTTTTTGATAATAGTAGTTATTTACTAATACCAAAAAAATTGCCCTTGTAACAACTATACTGTTTTGTAACCGTTAGTATATAATCTCCTTGTCTTGGGATTCACTAAAACTTACTAATAATTAGTATTTTTTTCGCTCAGTGTGCGTCCTAAGCAAAAGACGGTCGCATTGCCGACCTCCCATTTTGTATGGAATGCCATGTTCGGCTATCTATTTTGTTGTTTGTTTTAGGTGGAATGGGACATGTCTGAGAAAGAGAACAATCCCGAGGCGTTCGCCACGAAGCTGTGCGCCGAGCTGGGTCTGGGCGGCGAGTTCGTGACCGGCATCGCGTACTCCGTGCGCGGGCAGCTCGGCTGGCACCAGCGCACCTTCGCCTTCAGCGAGGCGCCGCTTCCTGTCGTCGAGGTCAGTCGCTGTCGCTACTGCGTGCTTCCGTGCGATTGCACGAGACACCTCTTAAGCTAGGCGCGCAATGAGCAGCTTTTTCTGAGTAACTTTTTTTTGTCTGTGTCGCATTTTTATACTAACCCATAGACTTGATGATAGAGATATAAAAGTTGGTCGTGCGCGCATAGCCTTACAGCTTGGCCTCGACTTTGCGCGAAAAGGGATGTTGACTGATGGTCAATTAAGCAACTTTTTATGAAACGTCAAAATCGCTCAGTTTGTTCTGATCTGTTCCATGAAGATGCGCTCCAGTACTTGGCAGTCCATATTAAAACGACAGCATAGTAGACACTTATAGTTGAGTTCGAAAATATGTGCTGCCAAGTGAACAAAAATGTGAACGCGACTTAATTGTCAGTGGCATAAGGTTGCCCTGATATTTTTGAACCTTTGGCAACGTTACGACCAAATTAAAGTATTATTGATTAACAACGCAGTAAATAACATTTGTACGCCAACAGGCAAAACACGGAGTTCTATATCACATTTTAATTAAGACCTTTATAATATTACCTCCTGTGTTTCACAAATAAATGATTTCTATTTCTAGCGTTCATATATATGTAGGACCCGGACAGGGTCCACGGTAAAATAAATAGGCTTCTTTAGGAATATTCTTGTAACGCCAAACCAATTCAAACTCCATTCGAACGTTCCTTATTCATCATCAACCAGCCAGCACCTTACACAGCCATCAAAAAGTACCAATCCCACATATGTATATATTTATAAACTTGACAGTACTAGGAATAGTGCTTTCATGAATGTTGTACCCAATTGTTAAATGTTGTTCGTGTTACAGACGCCCTACCGCCAGCCATCTGAAGCTGAACCCTGGGCGCCATTCCTCGAGACCCTCACAGACGCCGCGATGGAGAAGAAGATCCGCGACCAGGACCGCAACATGCGCCGCATGCGTCGTCTCGCCAATACCACGCCGGGTTGGTAACACACACATGTAACACATACACACACATGTAACACATACACATGTAACGCATACGGATAAGTCACTCACACACGTGAACAGGACCGCGACATGCGCCGCATGCGTCGTCTCGCCAATACCACGCCGGGCTTGTAACACACACATGTAATACATACACATACGTCACTCATACACATACGTCACTCACACACGTGATGTCACAACACGTGCCGCATGCGCCTTGCAACACTCTTAATTTGTATACATGTGTAATTTTTTTACATGATCTCGTTTTCCGCGTTCTGTAAATGAAAATAATAAGCTGGTTTCTCGTTTCTAAAATTCTTCTTTAACTTATCAAGACCACCACCATAATTTACCAAGTCACAATTTTCTATTTTCATCACACAATACATTATTTCACATTGTCATATACTCTACTCGCTCAATGTTTACTTTTATTTAAGATTTATTGATTATGGACGAATGTTTTTAGTATTTATTTCGTTTAATTGGCAGTTAGTCAATGGCTATCATAGTAGGCGACTTGTAATTTTAGTGGTTTAGGGATATTTAGCAATGTTGTTAGTTTATTACTAACGTGATACTTTTTACTATCCTTTGAGGTGTTTTAAATATTTATTACTTAATTGGAATGAGTAGGGCATTAATTTATCTTCATAAAATCATCACACTTATGTTTCATCATAATGTTACTAGTGTTTTATGAATCGTTTTACATAATTTTATATAAATAATGTGTTTTCAGGTGTGTTCAATACAATCTATTAATTATATTAATCACAGTATTTACTGTGTTATATTCCTATATATGTATATGAACTTTTAATAATTGTTTGTTGTTCATAAAAGGTACTTAACTGAACGTAAATAGGTATTTGCACTAGGTAAGGGAGGGCAGTGGTATTAATCTAATAATTTATTCTATTATTTTAATTAAAATTGGCTGAAAACTAAAAATTAAAAAAGAAATTTACCCATTGTTTCAAATAATTACCAAAGAAAACTAAGGACATTTTGTACGACTGAAACTAATTTACATGCATTTGACTCATACACACGACGGAATGATGACGTCGATGTGTTTCATACAAAACATGTATGTCTGTCATTTCCACTTGCAGAGGGCCTACCGTGAACCGAAAACGAATGAAGTCTTCGTTCGTTTTTGGTTCGCGGTAGACCCTATGGAACAACACATTTTTTATCGTACTGTCGTCTACCGGCAAAAAAAAACCAAACGATATATCACGTAGACGGAAATCTCCGGGATCGGTAGTTGATGGATTAAACAACAAAGTGGTAACAAAATATTTAAAAATCAGGGCTTATCAAAGAAATATACCTTTAGTTTTGAGGCAAATTTGACATTCTGTATGATATATTACAAATGTTATACTCTCTTTAAATGATTCATTCTACTTTTCATACAGTTGATTTCTATCAAACATTATTACTATTCGAATGTTTACAATATGAGGACCCCATACAAAGTTGCCCTTTGAAGTACATTTCGTTATTTACTAACTCTGGTCTAATTTCAATATTGACTTTACGGAGTTGGGTGTATTTATTGGATACAAAATAAATTCGGAAAGTTAAGTTTATGATAAAGTACAAGTCAGGCAGGCGGCATCAATAATCAGTAACTTGTTCTGATGAACTTTGATCTCTAATAGGGTTGTTATTGCTACCTTTATTAATGGTTTTCAATAAAAAAATAGTTTCATGATTTATTCACAACTCGTCCAGAACAGAACGCGCTCTACCTGAAGAAGAACTCCCGAAGAGTTCGAAACATGTCGCCCGGAGTGACAACGATATATGGTTATCAATAAAAAAAATAGGTTCATGATTTATTCGCAACTCGTCCAGAACAGAACGCGCTCAACCTGAAGAAGAACTCTCGAAGAGTTCGAAACATGTCGCCCGGAGTGACAACGATATATGGTTATCAATAAAAAAAATAGGTTCATGATTTATTCGCAACTCGTCCAGAACAGAACGCGCTCAACCTGAAGAAGAACTCCCGAAGAGTTCGAAACATGTCGCCCGGAGTGACAACGATATATGGTTTTCAATAAAAAAAATAGGTTCATGATTTATTCGCAACTCGTCCAGAACAGAACGCGCTCAACCTGAAGAAGAACTCCCGAAGAGTTCGAAACATGTCGCCCGGAGTGACAACGATATATGGTTTTCAATAAAAAAATAGGTTCATGATTTGTTCGTAACTCGTCGAGAACGCGCTCAACCTGAAGAACAACTCCCGCAGGGTTCGAAACATGTCGCCCGGAGTGACAATTAATTCGTGAGTTTTAACCGCTCAGTAACATATAGTTTTAACTTTTAACTAAGTAAAAATTCAAGTCGATGAATTGTTTTTTCAAGAAGAGCGGAACACTTGCAAAAATATTACGGAGTTAAAGAGTATGTTAGATCATCAAAATAATAGTTGGAATCTATGAGTTTATCGAATGATTTGGTTCTAACTATTTTACTTAGGTTGATTAGATTGTGTCAGTAATACTCGCTAGTATATACTGCTGATCTCATATTTATTTTACCTTCATTGATGCCGGCTGCACTAACTCTTATATTTTATTCTAGTTTATTAAATTTTAGATAATTATACATTTGCTATTATAATGTTAAACGATAAGAATAACGATGCCTTTTATAAGTACAATCTAATGCAATTGAAATGAGACTATAATAATAAATATTGCATGGAAAACGACATAATTATTTGAAATTATTTTCTGGCTGTCAGATTTCATGCAATTTTTACTAATATTTTAATAATAAAACGTAAGTGGACTGTTAATATTTCTATCACATTAAAGTTATAAAAAGTTATATTGTTTTATTTTTATATCCATCTCCAATAAACGTTAAATTTGCAATGGGTGATTAAATTGACGCAATCTGCTTACCACTAAATAATTTAAAGTTATTATAAATTAATAAATACATCTCGCATGCCGAAATCGACACTAAATATTTGTAATTATTTTTGGTAGCTTTGGTAGTTTTCGGCAGTTTCTGAGTGGTATGTTTCTGTGGCAGATGTGTCCTTGGGTCGCGCCGTCAACCGGATCATTCGCGCCGACGAGGCCCTCTTCCAGTCGACGCCGGAAAAGAGGAGGAAAAAGATTTAATCACCCACTGCAGTCCGGTCAAGCTCGCCAAGATGGGGCAATATTGCCAAGTTGTGGCAAGATTACCAAGTTGGGTCAAGATTGCCAAGTTGGGGCAAGCTTGTCAAAATGGGGTAAGCTTGCCGAGCTGGGGCAATATTACTAAGCTGGGACAAGATTGTCAAGTTGGGGTAAACTTGCCGAGCTGGGGCAAGATGGTCAAGTTGAAGCTAAATTGCCTAGCTGGGACAAGGTTGCCACGCTGGAGTCAATACTACTTCTGTTGGGGTAAGCTTGCCAAGCTGGGGAATTTAACATTTTAGAGTTGCTAGCAGAGTACAGCTGCTCCGATCGTTAAGATATTTATCTAAGTATATGTACAAAACCACGCGGTCATTCAGCCATATGTACAGGATGTTTGGTAGCTAGGTGCGAAGCCTTTAAGGGATGATAGAGGAGGTAATTGTACACATTTTAGACCACACTTGCTATATACAAAGTCTTCTTGTTTCTAAGTAAGATATGCGCGTATTTATTTTGTAAATTTGGACTTTTCCATGAAAGACTTTCCCGTGAAAGTCAAGGGGAAAGTCTATAAGACGGCAGTCCGTCCAGCCTTATTATATGGGTCCGAATGCTGGACAGTGAAGAAGCTGCATGAGCAAAAGGTTCATGTCAATGAAATGAAGATGCTGCGATGGGCGGGAGGTGTAACTCGGCTCGATAAAGTCCGTAATGAATTTATCCGAGGCAGCTTCAAGGTTGCACCAATAGCCGAGAAAATTACGGAAAACCGCCTCAGATGGTATGGACACGTAAAACGCCGCAACGAAGACCATGTGGTACAAATCGCATTGAACCTACCGGAGCAGAAGAGAGGTAGGGGCCGCCCGCCATTGACCTGGTCTAAAATAAGAAGAGACCTCAAACTAGCCCAATTGCCGGAACCGACAACCCAAGACAGACTGTCTTGGCGCAGAATTGTGAGGAGACCCGACCCCGAATAACGGGAACAGGGACGGAAAGAAGAAGGACTTTTCCATACAACCATACAATGAGAAAATCTTACTTTTAAAATTCTTATTTATATTTTTTTCTGGATTATCTTAATTTTACAGAAGCGTTAAATATTAAGGAAGTTTTTGAATTTAATTGAATATGTTTCATACGACCTTTTACTTCTTTTATTTACATGATAATCAGGTACAAATTTTTTCCATACATTTTCATAAAGTCCGTATATAAAGGCTTTGCACCTAGCTACCAAACAACCTGTACATTACCAGAAATAAAATAAAATTAGCTAAAGAGACCGTTTTACCCACTCTCTTTGGCAAAAATGGCAAATAGTTGACAAAGTCAGAGATATTTTATTTTTTATTTGATATGTCGTCTATTTGTTAAATATAAAATATAAACATTCATGTTGAAATGTTTATAACTTATAACTAATCCATATACATTTCAAATACTATACAAGTTTGAACAAAACTTCGACTTTGAATCTCTTTAGTAATATTTTTCTAAGAATTCGTTATCTATCAATATTGATAAGGTATGGTAATGATAAAAACAACTTGACAGAGATATAAAATACAGATTTTTCTGACTTTGTTAGCTCTAGATTAAGCACCAGGCTCTATACCACAAAACTTTACAAGTCTAGAATTCGAAAAAAAAAAACAATTTCCATAGAAAAAGTAGTAAATTTTATCAAATTGTACGCTTGTAAAGTTTTATGGTATAGCCTCGTAAGGCCCACCATACAACAAAAAGAAACGAAGGAATTTGAGTCAATTCTCTCTATCAATAGGGTTTAAAATATTTTTTCGAAAATCGAACATAACAAATGAAAATGCATCTCTGTTCGAATCGCAAATAATTCAAATTCCATTGAAAGTACAGTCAGGGCACCACAATATGTATACACTTTTTCCCCTTATTCCATTGAAATAAGGTCCAAAAGTGGATACATATTTATGCCCTTGACTGTACTATGTCTTAAATTTAGTACGCGGGGCCTTACGAGGATATTAGGCCCCAGAATGGCTACAATGACATTTTGCGATAGTTATAGACGCAGAGGCCGAGGTAGCATGCCGTTTTTTCTTACTTATGAATAAATATCAAAACCGTAAGAGATAGCATGTCTCGTACGTAATAAAGATCGAGGTCGTATTGATTCTGTCGGTAAATATTCCATTGTATGTAATCTATTAGTTTAAGATTCGTGTCGTATAATAAAATAATAATGCCAAATTTTTTGTTTTATTCCGTTGGCTTATTATAGGTTCCGTACCAAAATGGTAAATAACATGATTTTAATATACTTTTTATTCTTCTGTGAAAAATTACAGATTAAAAGGGGCGACTAATTTTCAGTCTAGTGACTAAGAGCCGATTTTTCATTCCCTAGGTAAAATTATCCATCGGCTAAAATTATGACTGTCTTATTCTGAAGTCAAATGAAAGAAAAAGAAAGAAAGAACATTTATCTGACAGATACTTTTACCTGGAGATTGAAAAATCGGCTCTAAGTCAAGTGGGGTTGGGTTGTCGTATGAAAAAATATATAATAACTCTGCCTTGCAGTCGGATAAAAAGATGTATTGTATAATACCCATTTATACATCCCGTTGTTAAGATTTTTCCAGAATTACCTAATGGTTTCGGGATGAGTACACGAACTGTATACGAAACCCTCGGTGAGCGAGCCGGTTTATATTTACAGATTCCCATTAACCAAATAAACGCGCGTTCGGTCACAGAATAGTATATTAGTATGTTCGGTGCGCGGTTCGGGCGCTATGCTCATAGATATGCGTAGCTGATACCTACCATGCGTTTCGCCGCATGTATAGGAAATTGCGTAGCGCTACGAAAAGCTTGGCAGAGACAATGTCTTAAGGCGCGGTCCCTTCATTGCAAATGTCCCGCTCTAACACGCGTGAGTTTGCAATTGACCACCCCGCTCTCTACGGAACTGTGCGCGTAGTTTTCGTAAATATTTAGTACATTTTGATTGATTTTTGGAATACTGGATCACTTATCGAAATTCTATCCGGGTATTGTGTTAGAACAATAAAAAAAGCAAAGCAATAAAAAAACATATCACAGTCGTTGACAATTACGAAACAATCGGAATAAAAGTTTTTTTTACGTTGATATTTAGTTTTTTTTTACACATTTACCAAAGCATTTTTCAATATTTTGTTCGGTTATTGTGTCATTTTGTTTCTTTTCCAGTCTACATTAATTTTTGTGTAGTGTAATCCTAACTTATTTCTTCACATTGGAAGCTCAAACTTAAATATTTTCGTTGATTCATGGACTGGCCTTGCCTTAAAATTGCACGCAAGTTCTTGTTAGTCTAAACTGCGCTTAATGTTGTAATTCAAAACGAATGGAGCTCGTTAAATAAGTTTATATAAGGGTTCATCGGATACCTACTATGTGGAAATTTATAAAATGTGATCAGTGTTAGTGCACATTTGCCGCAACCAATGGGCGTGAACATTTAACTGAGCGAGAAATTGGTTTGTTCGTTATGTGGAGGCGGGTTTACCGTATGAAATCAGGTATTCTATCATAATTAACCAGACTGCATCAAATAATAATACCACTATCGAACTAGATGGTCACATACAACCATCTATATAGTGTCTATATAGTTAAAAATGTAACTATGTTTCTTTAATTTTTTTGGTAATAAACCATTTGTATTTGTATATTTGTATTAGTGCGCGCCATCCACGACGACGCGCCCCTCCACAGCGCATCTCATAGTATGTTACGCATAGATTAGTATGAGACTTATACTAATATATGCGCAATTGTACGGAACGGGCGGTGGAGGGGCGCGTCGTCGTGGATGGCGCGCACTATAGCAGCAGACTCGTTTCTTTTTCAACCGAATCTGAGGTGTGAGTGGTATCGAGCTGGGAGTTTTGTCGCTGGTTCACTAAACCTAGCCTAGCTTAGAAGAATCCAGCAAGTAACTAGTCGGACTGACTCTACCCGAATAGGGACCATATGTGTCTGTGTTGTCGCGATCGCGCAGTGGACGTCCCCTCTGACGGGAATGCGTAATAGGGATGTTGACTCAAAATTTTTTATTACTTCAATAGAAAGAAGAAAGTATAAAACTATGGCAAATAGTGAAAATCCTATTCAAATATCTCAAAAAATAACGAAGTTACAACGGTTAGAATGTTCGTAGTTAGAGAGAGAAAGTGCTACTCAACAGTGACGTCACTGTTGAGTAGCGCTATAGTAAATGACGATCGTTCAATACAAAGCAGGTGCGTTTTGCGGAAAAGCGACAGAAAATACCCACTCTTAAAACTTTAAAGACTTATAATTTCGTAATTTTTTTTTTGAATTACTTACTTTTTTCGCCATTTGATTGAGAATTGGAGCCTTTATGTAGAAAATTTGGATTTATTGATTTTCTTTTATAGTGTCATCATCCCTATTGTATGCGTCGTGTCTGAGTTGGACGCCATAAGTAAGGTCGCTAACCAACTTATCTTTATTTTTTATTATAAATGGGATTGCTTTTGGCCAGCATCTAGCCAGGGGGCAAAGATGAGGCCGACTGTGAAGCGAGCTCACCCAGATGCCTATTCACTCGTGCCTCAAAAAGGTCTAGGTTATATGAACTCTGTAATACACTCGCACATTATAAACGATGATGTAAAGCGCTTAGTTCGAATAAGATTTATAGTTCGTAGGTACTTACAAAACCGTAAGGCCAAGTTCTGTCAAATTACCGCAAGCAAAAATCTACCTTACAGTCAGAGCTCGAAGTCTAGTTTTGCTTGCGTTCGTTTGACAGAATTTAGCCTTAGAGTTGTGTCCAAACTATACCTTTAGAATAGATTCCGCATAATGATATTTTGACTTTAACGCCGGGTTTATCCGTCGCCTCGTAGCGCTACGTGCCGCGTAGCGGGAGCTACGGCGACCTGCTACGAACTACGTCGACGTGCTACGAACTACGAGTGTCATGTCTCCCTCCAGTTGAAATTAGTAAAACCGACTTTCTGATACTTCTGCGAATTTATTTGAATAAATAATTACAAATTAGCAACAATAAAAAAAAACTTAAACTAAATATTTACAAAGTATAAAATTAAAACTTCTTGCCTAATATAAGCATGTACGGTATAAAATGAACTCAAACGAATCTTTTTTCAGTCATACATAAAATAAAAAAAAATCTTTTTTACAAGCTTTTATTTAACTTGCACTGTTATTATGTAAGTAGGTAATGTGAGTTGTACTCAAAATTGGCTGCTTCAATTTACTTTCTCAAAAAATGCATTCTTCAGCCACTTGCTGGAATCCGATTGAGCATAAATTTCAGATTATCTATATATACATATAATAAAGCAGAAGAGGGTCGAAAATCTGTACATTGAAGATATTAGTAAAAAAATCGATGGAGGGGTCTAAGAATCGATAACAGAACACGTTTCAACTGTTTTTAGAATTCGTGTCTGTTTGTCTGTTTGTCCGTTTGTCTGTTTGTCTGTTTGTCTGTCTGTTTATTTGTCTAACTATCACGCGAAAACTAGCGAATGGATTTTAATACAGCCTTCACTAATATGTTTATTGGATCTTCGGCCAGGTTATAGGCTATAAAAATCATACAGGTTAGGGATGAAAGGGGGTGAAAAGAGGGGTTAAACTTTGTATGAGAAGTCTTTCAGTTCATGATTTACAGGCTTGAAAGTTGGTAAGTATATACATGGACGCAAAGTAAATAGAACCTCATTCAAACATTGTATATAATAAACAGATAGTATTGGAAGCAAAAAACCGGCCAAATGCGAGTCGGACTTCGCACATTTAGGGTTCCGAACCGACCGCAAAGTTAAGTTGGTTTTTATGGGAAAAATAAGGAAATTTCAAAGAAAAAAATCTAATTTATCAATATATTAGTATTTTTTGGTAAAATATACGTAATAACAATCATTATTACCAAATTTTAAGTTTTTAGGTGTTTGGGAAGTTAAAAAATTCATCGGAACAAAATTTCGTAAAAAAAGCTGACTTTGTTGGCTTCTCATTCCTTTGTTTTCCAATATTTTTTTCAATAAAAAATGTAGTAAGTATCTACTCAATGAGCTCTAAACAACGATACCCCACTCGATAGGGTAGGATAAAAAAATTTTTCGCGCTCCCCTTTAGCTGTATGGGAGTTCCCCTTAAAAACATTAAAAATTTTGCTTTGGGCCAACAAGATGCTTATACTGTGTAAATTTGAAACCTGTAGCTCCAACAGTTTGGCTGTAAAACCTGTGTGACAGACGACGGACGGACATCTGGGCGTCACCAATAGGGTTCCGTTTGGACCCTTCGGGTTCGGAACCCTAAAAACAACTCTCAGAAAATCACATACCTCTCGGAAGCAACCAGGGTGGGTGCGCTATCAAAGTGAAAGAACAGATCAAACAGTTATACCTATGTTTTACAATAAAGCTTTGAACTTTGAAAGTTATTCCAATAATTAATGAACAAAAAAATATCTATTCAACTACCTCTTTACAAAGCCACTTGACAAATTTTTTTTGTTCAATATTTCGCGCTCGCTGCGCTCGCGTTTTCATCTACATTGCTTGATGCGTATGAAGTATTTTCCGTACCTGCATCATAATGTTCGAATTATTTCGCACTCGATTTTTTATCTACATTACTTGACGCGTAGGAATTATTTTCCGTAACTGCATCATAATGTTCGAAAAATTTCGCGCTCGCTGCGCTCGCGTTTTCATGTGCATAACTTCATGAGAATGAAGTATTTTCCGCACCTGCATCATAATGTCCGAAAATTTTCGCGCGCCGTACGCTCGCGTTTTCACCTACATTATAGTTAATGCGAATGATGTCTTTTCCTCACCTGCATCAGAATGTTCGAATCATTTCGCGCTCGCTGCACTCGCGTTTCATATACATTACTTAATGAGTGTGAAATATTTTCCGCACCTGTATCATAATGTTTGAAAAATTTCGCGCTCGCTGCGCTCGCGTTTTCATCAACAATACTTGATAAGTATTTTCCGCACCTACATCATAATGTTCGATAATTTTCGCGCGCCCTACGCTCGCGTTTTCATCTGCATTATAGTTGATGCTTATGAAGTATTTTCCGCACCTGTATCATAATGTTCGAAACATTTCGCGCTCACTGCGCTCGCGATCTCATCTTCATTTCTTGATGCGTATGAAGTATTTACCGCACCAGCATAATAATGTTCGAAAAATTTCGGGCTCGCTGCGCTCGCGTTTTCATCTACATAACTTCATGAGTATGAACTATTTTCCACACCTGCATCATAATGTTCAAAAACTTTAGCGCCCGCTACGCTCGCTTTTTCATCTAAATTACAGATGCGTTTGAAGTGTTTTCCGCACCTGCATCATAATGTTCGTAAAAATTTCGCGTTCGCTACGCTCGCGTTTTCATCTGCATGACTTGATGCGTATGAATTATTTTCCGCACCGGCATCACAATGTTTGAAATATTTCGCGCTCGCTGCGCTCGCGTTTTCATACACATTACTTGATGAGTGTGAAGTATTTTCCGCACCTGCATCATAATGTTCGAAAAATTTCGCGCTCGCTGCGTTCGCGTTTTCTTCTACATTACTTGATGAGCATTTTCCGCACCTACATCATAATGTTCGAAAATTTTCGCGCGCCGTACGCTCGCGTTTTCATCTACCTACATTATAGTTGATGCGTATGAAGTCTTTTCCGCGCCTGCATCAGAATGTTCGAAAAATTTCGCGCTCGCTGCGCTCGCGTTTTCATCTACATTACTTGACGAGTACTTTCCGTACCTACATCATAATGTTCTTAAAAATTTTGCCTTCGTTACGCTCGCGTTTTCATCTGCATGACTTGATGCGTATGAATTATTTTCCGAACCGGCATCATAATGTTCGAAATATTTCGCGCTCGCTGCGCTCGCGTTTTCATACACATTACTTGATGAGTGTGAAGTAATGTTCGAAACATTTCGCACTCACTACGCTCGCGTTTTTATCTTCATTACTTGATGCGTATGAAGTATTTTCCGCACCTGCATCACAATGTTCTTTTTTTCATTTTGAGCTCGCTACGCTCGCGTTTTCATCTACATTACTTGGTGCGTATGAAGTCTTTTGCACACCTGCATCGTAATGTTTGAAAGAATTCGCGCTCGCTGCGCTCGCGTTTTCATCTTCATTACTTGATGCGTATGAAGATGAAGTATTTTCCACACCCGTATCAGAATATCCGAAAAATTTCGCGCTCGCTTCGCTCGCGCGCGTTTTCATCTACTTCCTTCTTAATATATATTTTGTCCTTGTCATGTGTTTCATGTGGGCGCATTGAGCCGGCGTGCGCAATGTTTGGCGAGACAGCCGGTGTAGAAGTTGATATGGATATTCACGCGAATGAAGTCGCGGGAAAAAGCTTAGATAAATAATTTTAAATCATAAAAAATCCTCTCCCTGTGATCCTGATCTGTTTAATTGAGGTGTGCAATAAAGAGTAGGTATTTGTTGTTGTTTAAAACTGGACTACCCGTGCGAAACCGGGGCGGGTTATACATGCGAAATGCTGTTTCTCCTTAAAATGCTCAACCGATTTAGATGAAATTTGGTATGGATATAGTTTGAGTCCTAGGGAAGGACATAGGATACTTTTATCCGGGAAATCATCCCTTATTAACGGGGTTTAAGTTAGAATGGAAGAGACATAACTAGGTAAGCGCAAGAAATAGAAGAATGAAATAACATTCTAACGTGATGACCGAGTTCTACGCAGACGAAGTCGCGGGCAAAAGCTAGTAACTAAATAAAATGATCGAGAACGTTAACATTTCAAATCGCCTTTACATAAAATCGTCGATTAAAAAGTTACACCGCACGACGAACGGTCAAGAAAAACAAAACACTTCTTTGTTTCGACTAAAGCTTCGACAAATCCCCACGAACGGATCATTTCTCTCGAAAGGCGTCAAACCCCAAAGTTTATGTGGATGTTTTCGTTTATAAATACGCCTGGGAGATTTATCTACAAACGTTGGATGTAAGACGGATTCGAGTTTCGAATTGTGAAAAACAGGCTGGGCGCATGCGCGGTTTCGACCAATCTCGTGGTGCGTGACTGTCTCGCTCGAGAGTGATAGTGATGCGCTGAGCGGTTATCGATAGCCATGTTGAAAAAAAATGATCAACATATTTTATTATTTTGCTTTTATTTTATTGTTTTGTATTTTTATTGAGGTGTGCAATATTGGTGTACTTGTATTGTATTTTAATTTTATTTTGATGCTTTAGAGACCTAAATAATTTCCTATATTTTTTTGACACGTAAAACCAGAATAATATATAAGTATAATATTATATTATTTTTAATTGATAAATCGACTTGTAAAATAGTCCTTGTGGCCTATAAATGTTGTGATTTTGTCGATTTGTTAAAATAAATAATTCCAACTAGATAGCCGCTTATTAAAACTTTATAAAATACATATCATATTACATTTTGAAGATATTTAATACTAGTAGATCACGTAATATTGTTAAAATTAGGCAAGTCACAGCTTTTTAACACTTCAAGAGAAATTCGTCCAATTACGAGAAGACAGTCGACATGGCGCTACCCTATCGGTAGATTTCCACACCGCTCAGTGCGATAACATGTTTGAGGGAAGCAGCGGGAACGGGGGCCTTCGCCCCACTCCCGCCATCGCGAAATTCAAATTTCGAATCATCACCGCCAAATAAAAAATATACTGTACATAGACAAAAAAACGTTAGCTAAACTTTAAAAAAGTTATTGAAGCTGTATTTTCGTGTGTGAAGTTTTATGATTATGATAGACAGTTTCTTCGTGTTATAATTAAGTTTTTTTTAAACAATCATGTGAAAGTTGCGTGAAGAATGACTTAGTGAGGAGGAGGCGACGGGATATGGGAGTTTTTCTAAATAAGGTAAGACTTATTTTATGGTTTATTTCGTTACAATTAACTTTTTTACGTTGCACTTATAGTTTTTATTTTTATTCACACTCAAAGTAAAATATGTTCGTGTGGTTTACTTTATTTAATTATATTATTTAATATTATTATATTCCAGGGTTAAGCAGTGTTATAATAAAAAACACTATGATTATTAAAAACTTTTTTTTAATACCACAAAGTGACATTAAAAATAAAATAATTGAGTTTGTTTCTGGCACAAATGAAATAACCGTTAAGTGGTTAGTGGCTTGCTGTTTCTGTGCCAGAATAATCAAGTTTGCCACCTTGGCTTTATTCCACTCCACGGGGGCAGTTAATTAAGAAAAAGTTTTCCGCATTTGGCTGTGTAGGCGCATATGACACGTAGCGGATTAATACGGACGATTAAAAAAATATAGCTATGAATTGAACTGCTCCGCATTCATTATTAATTAGATTGTGTAACGAAACGTTAAATAAATAAACCCAACTTTTTAACTCTATAGGTAGGTACCAATGTAAACTCACCGGCAGAAAATTTGGCCCAAATTAAAAAAATGCATTTTTATATAATTAAACATTATTTTATCTCACACCTGGCCATAAAGTGGCTGACCATAAAGTGGCGAAAAAACCCACTTCCTGGCCAGGGGGTGACATAAAATTTTGTACTTACCACGGGCGATCATAAAGAAAGCCTCAGATCGCATATTTATCGCCCTTGCCTTCGGCTCGGGCGTAAAATACCTGCGATCTGAGACATTCTTTCTTTTATCGCCCTTGGTAAGTAATGTACTATAATTTATTCAATTTATAGTTTGAAATCACGAAAAGATTTTGGGCCAAATTTTCTGCCGGTCAGTTTATACCTATAATAAATGCATAGGTACATTTTTGAAAAAATAAACAGAAAAAAATGTTAGAACGCACTAAACAAGGCAACAACCGCCTTAGACTTGCATATCATATGACGATATCCCGCTCGCACTGCGGGAACCGCCCGGAAACCGAAGAGGTGTGACAACCGCCTTAGACTTGCATAGCGATATGACGATATTCCGCTCGCACTGAGGGAACCGCCCGAAAACCGAAGAAGTGTGACAATCGCCTTAGACTAGCATAGCGATATGAAGATATTCCGCTCGCACTGCCGGAACCGCCCGAAAACCGAAGAAGTGTGACAATCGCCTTAGACTTGCATAGCGATATGACAATATCCCACTCGCACTGCAGAAACCGTCCAGAAACCGCAGCAGTGTGACAACCGCCTATGTCTGAAACTCACGGGATTTTTAGAGACTGGCACTAAGTGCCAGTTGCACCAACGTACGAACACAGACCGGTCATCGTCAAATATGGCGCCGGAAGCTGTCATCCCATAGAAACTTGTCAAACTTACCATACAATCAGATTTGACGAACACCGTTTACGATTACAGACGGTTTGGTGCAACCCAGCCTAAGGCTAAGTTTCTATGGGATGATAGCTGCCGGCGCCATATTTGACGATGACCGGTTTGTGTTCGTACGTTGGTGCAACTGGCACTTAATAATAGGGTTTGTTTTTTTATACACCGACGGTGATAAACAAGCTTAAGGCCTGCACGATGGTAAGAACACACCACAGCCTATGCACGCCTGAAACTCCAGAAGAATCGAAGCGCGTTGCCGTCCCTCTAGTGATTTGAGGTTTCATTGTGTTGACAGCTGAGACCTGGATCCTCAATCCCAACGCACACACACAGGCTTCGCATGGAGCCCTAAAAACTATTTTACTATTACACAGAAGTAGACTAGGCAGTTACGGAACTCTAATAAAAGCAACATGGCTAGGTGTTAGCGAGTGTCAACGAGTTAACGACGTTATTAAAGCTCAATCACAGCCGAAAGCTTTTTCCGCACGAGTGAAACACCCTGTGTAAAGCTAATTTAAACATGAAGGGCTTATTGACTGCGTAGACAAAATATACAGGCTGATGTCCGGGTTGTGTGCAATTTTGTAATTATGTTGGTATGAAAATATTTTTAAGTATTTTGTTGTTTGAAAGATAAAATAGGTACCGGTAAGTACCTAAATGACTCGCTAAGTGATCAATATCATCTACATATTTAAAAAGTTTTAATGGGTCACTGTTGTGGAGTTTGGATTGGCCTAGTACTCCGCATCAACGGTGATGTCTCCGCTACTGTAAATCCATGTAATAACAAAATCTATATATATAAACGTAAATAATAAAATCTAAATAGAGCAATCCCATTATTAATTAAAATAAAAAAAACGTTAAAGTCCTGACTGACTGACTGACTCACTTAAATCAACGCCCAGCCCAAACCGTTGGACCTAGAAAGCTGAATTTTTCACAATAGGTAGTTTTTATAACGTTAGTATCCACTAAGAAGGGGTCTTTCAAAATTCATCCCCTAAGGGGATGAAATGAGGGTCCAAAGTTTGTATGGGGAAACCAGATCAGTTTCGACTATTTAATTCTAAACTTCACACGAGTATTTCTAACAATAAATAAGTAAATACGTGTTTCAGGGTTTTTGAAAATTCAACTCCTAAAAGGGGGAAATGTGGTTACAAAGTCAAAAATCGACGTATGGGTATTGTTTCTTTCCGCTGGGTATCCGGTCCCTGATTAGGAAAACAACAACGATTTTAAAATTCAACGTAGCAGACGTGAAATACCATCTTGCCTGTTGGAGCGCATATCAATATGTTTGTCGTTTTTATGGTGTTTTGGGACGTTAATTAGAAAAATGGATCGATTTAGATAGGTTACGCCAGTTTGAGTCCCAGGTCCCAGAAAAGGGACATAGGATACTTTTCATCCAGGAAATCATCCCTTAAGGGGCTGGAAGTTTGTATGGAAGAGCCATAACTAGGTAAGCACCTGAAATGAAAGAGTTCTACGCGAACAAAGTCGCGGGCAAAAGCTGGTAACTTATATGCACATAAGCCGTCCACCGGATGGACAACTTTTGTTTTTTGACAATGAACCTAATCTAATTTTACTTAATTCAAATAAGGTGCTCCCAAAGATGCGCGGTGTGTGTTGAGAGAGCAGGAGTTGCATTTGTCTCTGCTCGCATGTTACTTCTCTGGCGTTTCGGGTGTCTATAAGCTACGGCGTCTGTTAAGCACCAGTTTGTAAGCCATTTTGCACTATAGCAGCACAAAACATGTTAAAGAAGCCTAAAGCGATTGAAATAAAATAACTGTTGTCTTTTACTTACGTCAACAGGCATACAGAGTTTGCCAAAACTGAACTCTATTTTAAAACACTAGACTAGACTAACTATAATAAGTTTTCTTTTGTTTGTTATTAGAAGAGAGAAGTCTCGAAGTATAATCCCGGGAGATACCGTCGGTATACCGCTCCGTTGGAAAACTTTCAGCTTATTGCATTAATCCATTGTGTGTTTAGGTGGCCGGATTCCTTTTCTATAAATATCGACGATCCGTACAATAACAACGATTTCTGATAGTTTTTTCAGAAAACCAACTATTTTGCTCCTATACAGGATGATTTCTGGGACGTGAGCAGGAATCAGGTAGATAATCAGGCCGATGAAACTGAACAACTTTCCCCAAGAAACCATGGACCGAAATAATAAAATTAGAAATCAACTTTCATACAAAGTGGCTGGTCAAGTGACTATGTGAAGTAGGTTTTTATGTCTTCAGATTTCTACCTATATTCCTAGGAATAAAATGTGAAAGTGGGAAAGTTGTTCAGTTTCATGGGCCTGATTATTTACCTGATTCCTGCTCACGTCTCCTGAATCACCCTGTATACAGTGTTTCAGAATTAAAATATAATAGGTATTTGGAAATTTGCTTTAATCTCACGAGCACGGGTGAGTCATGGTCGTGTGTTGAGCTATACATGCACATTGTCTAAGTATGTGTGCGTCAGAGTAGGAGGCACGAGTTCACATTGTCTATTTGTTCGTATGTATCACAATGGCTAACTATGCTAACACGCGCTCGTGAGAAGTAAGTAGGTACCTAAGTACTGTAACTTGTACGATTACAGTGTTACATTTTCGTTTTGTTGTCTAATTTCAGTGTAAATTATTCCCTGTAATGTAACCCCAATTATTTTCCATTGGAAATGGAAAAGGTTTCTCAAATTCAAAGCATTCTGATCAAATGTTCTAAATTGATCGTTTATTTTTCCAACACCATATCTTGTAAGCGTTGGATGGTAAAAGCATCCTTGTTCCTAGTGAAATAGAATATAAACTTCCATAAAAGGATTCTTTGAATAAAGAGTTTGTGAAAGTACACATTTGGAATTATTAGGCAGGCCCAATTGGGTTGGCGTCTCGGGGCGAATCTAAATCAGATTGATTTAATTTTTATTCTCATAAAAGATTCAGTGGTCCCCTAAATCTTGTTGTTATTAGATGTTACAGCGTCTTGCATATAAACCTTAATTAATTTAGCCCGACAGATTTAATTTAATTCACGATACCATTTTATTTAGAGTTTTGGTTCCGGTGAGGTAAGCGATTGTTTTTAAATCTTTGAAAGCATTGTATTACTTATTCAAAAAATAAAATTCATAGAGCAAGACATCATATCTTCATCAATATGAAAGGTATTCCCTTCAAATCACATAGTCGTCAGACAAGCTGTATGTCCACACTAATATTATAAATGTAAGTTCAAGTTATCGCTGGGCCGATTTAGACGATAACGAGGGGAAGGTAAAAAGTTTGATTGCCGGACAGGATACTTTTTAGCTCGGTAATCATCGCCTAAAAAGATTTAAAGTAGGTTTTATGATTTACTTTCTACTAGATATAACTAGGTATTCGACGAAATTTTTGCTTAGACACTTTTTCAAAGGAGTGGTCAGAGGAGACTCAGAAACGTCAACATAGGAAACTGAGGGGGGAGAGACCTTTGCCCAGCACTGGGAAAATACAGGCTCCCAATAATAATTTGTGCAATAAACATTAAATATGTAAATAATCATCTCATGTTCTATCGGGAAATTAATGAACAAGCAAGATAAATTGGCCCTAATTTTCTTTATGCCGCCGGTAACTAAATTGTCTGTTAGCCTCCAAACTTGGTACAGCCGGCGTCAAAGATGCATTGAGCCTTATCAACACAGAATAAGGGTCTAAATAAACATGTCTTTGATGTGGACTGTAAAAATCCGCATTTGCTAATAAATTCGTCAAATTCGTCGTGTTTAATTCGGCTGTAGGCGGAGGTCATACCTACCGTCCATTTCGGGATCGTCAATTTGAATTTAAAATGAGGGTGATTCAAAGTCGCTTTATTTCACACCTTCGCCCGGTATGGGTAATCAACGAATTTTGTTAAAATTATGTGTTTTGTTTTTGCCTATAAATTCAAATGAGAACCCTGAGTTTTAAATTTCGACACATTCGAATATTCAAATATTTCTTGCACCAAAACGAAAATAACATAATATACAAAACATATACAATAATATGACTAAAAAGAAAACTAATCTAAAATATCTTTGAAAAATTGGATCCTCTCGGCATTGTTCCTAATATTTTGATATTTATTACCTATTATAAATTCTATTACCTATTTCATCCCTTCCAGGGATGATTTTGGGGATAAAAATTATTCTATATATTAATCCAGGCTATATACCAAGTTTCATCATAATCAGCCGTTTTCGCGTGCTTTAGTAACAAACATCCAAACGTCCGTCACTAATACATTAGCAATGGATTTTTTCTGGCTGAAATAGATGGAAACTGTGTGACATATTTTATTATCTAGTAGTTATCCACACTTTACTCACGAGGACCGAAAGGTTAACATTACGATTGTATTAGAGCGCCTCCCAATTGTGAGTCGGTAGTTAATCCGGATAGGGTAATTGGTTCCAGCCATAAAATGCCTCCTTCGCGCCTGTCGGGACTTTTTACGATAACACGTGTTACCGCGCTGAACGAATACGGTTTATATCCTAACAAAATTTCAGATATAATGTTATAGATTAAAGCTGACAGCAAAAATAATAAGTGATTTTATAACATTTGGTATTGGTATTCACATATTGTAATTAATTAATTGAGAAGGTAACCTAGAAACTAAAATCTAATTATAAAACTTAACTACATAATTAAAAATAAAATGTATATACATGTTATTGAACTACGTCCGGCTCAGACCGGTCCAAAAGTGCCAAGAACGCTAGCTGCGTTACGACGCTGTATGGCGACAGAAATTTGTTGCACCAGAACGGTAAGAGCCGGAACGTGGTTCACAGCCCCTGTCCGTCAATTTGTAACACGGTGCAGTAGGTAAATAACTTAACACACATAAAATTCACTTAACTATATTTACAAACAAAAGTACATTTAACTTCTTTGTATCATAAAATTCATAAAACATTAAAATATAAACAATTACAGGCAGCGAGACTAATTTTCAACAAATCTTTTTTGCAGTCTTCGTTCGTCTTCTGAAAGCTGTGCAACCTGTATATTCAGATCATTATGGGACCCAGGAGAGCGCATCGCACCATGCACGCTCCACCCTAAAGCAGATCGAGTTGCACAAGGCTCATTGAATTTACCTACTGTAAGCTTATTGGTAGTTGTGTTAAGGCTTGTCTCTGGACTATAAATATGCCAGTCTGGCTACTGAGAGCCGTTGCGATTAGAAGGGGTTAATCTATTAATAAAAGAAACTCAAGGCATATTGTCCTTGGTTTGCGTTAGGGATGTTAAAAAAGAAACAAGGCAAAACATATGCTAAAATAAAAAGTGAAAAAATAAAAAGTGAAAATCTTATTCAAATATCTCAAAAATAATGAAGCTGTTGCTGAATGTTTAAATGTTGCTGGTTAGACATAGAAAGCGCTACAGACCAGTGACGTCACTGACCTCGAGCGGCATACCAAATGAAGATCGTTCCAATACCAGGAGGGGCTTACTACCGTGACGTCATCGCGCCGCGCAAAGTACATGCGGCCGCCGGCTCACACATTGTGTGACTATTCAATGGCTGCGGAGCAGCGTTACGGATCGCACGCGCACGCGCTTGTACGATCATAAAAAAAATTCTTTTCGTGTAGTTTCGTGTTAAATAATAATGTCAAAACCACAGCATTATTGTATTGCAGCAGGTTGCACCAATAATAATAAGAACGTAGACGTAAGAACGGTCATTGAGTTTGGTATTCACCAACGGTTGACATAAAAGAAAACGAAAATGAAAACTTTGGTTCTAAGAAACCTCTTTTATTTTTTAAAGTGATGCCTTTAAAAATTATATAAAACTTTGTATTCCCTGGTTACATGTATGGAGTGCCCCCTCTCTCCTACTTTAATATTTTTTCGTCATTTCACATCACTTTTACGTAGCGGTTCATACGAGTAGAACACACCTTCCTGCTAAATGTTTAAATTGTATTTGTAGTGCTTATAGTCTCCGAGTACATCGGCTGTCACATACAGACGAAAAGACGGACGGACGGGTTCCGTTTTCACCATTTTGGCTACGGAACCTTAAAAGTACTATTCGTAATTGTATTGTAAACAACACTACTAATAATAAAGTACATATATTAAAATAGGTTCTCGCTGGTGGTAACCCTAGCGCTGAGGGCGGGGCCTCGAAAGAGCGCGTTGCGTGCGATAGAAAGAGATGGCCACGTTTAGGCACGTTTGGCATACCTAAACGGGGAATTTGTTAGCAGAGAAACTTCTGTACTTGTACTATTACTTATTCTGTGCCAATACAAAGGTGCGTTTTGCGGAAAAAGAACAGAATATGCCTTAAAACTTCCAAGACTTATAAATATGTCATTATTTATTTTTATCAGTTAGTTTTTTCGCTATTTGATTTAGATTTGATCCTTATTCGAGATATATTCGAACTTCTTCATTTTCTTATTAATTTGGTGTCAACATCCAAAGCCAGTGATTATTTGATCTTTGCCCCCTGGCTAGATGCTGGCCAAGAGCAATCCCATTATTAATAAAAAATAATTGATAACTTATCTACAGCCGCCATCAGCCTCTCATTGTAGCCGAGTGGTAAGACACGGGACTTTCAAGCAGTAGGCCTAGCACATGATGGCCGCGAGAGTATGTCGGCTTATCTCGAGCTACGCGTTCTTTTTTTTATTGGTGCTGTTAGAAAGTGACGGATAGCTCGAGAAAACTGACATAATCTCGCGACCATCATGTGCCAGGCCTCCTGACAGGCATGGGTTCGAATCCCCGCCTGTCCACCAAGTTTAAAAAACTTATGTACTAAATATCCTGCCTTTAATATAATAACATCCTGTCACACTCCCTGACAAATGTGTGGGGCCTGTTGGGTAAAAAAAAATCTCGAAAGAAGAGGAAAACGCAATCTGTGGAAAAAATGCGTGACGGAAGTGACAGCGGCGAGAGGCGCTAATTATTTTTAAGCGAGGGAGATTCCCAACTTTTTACGCCTTCGGGTGGCTTAAGATATAATTTACATTTCGTGTATTTTTTAAAACATTCGCAGTCCCCATATCATATGTGTCAAGTACTCACAAACAAAACCAGACAAACAAAACGACTTTATGTATCAGTCACTGGCTTTTCAGTTAAAGACGTTAAATTAAAATTAAATATTTGTGGACGTCTCAGTTTAGTTAACAAAGCGCGCAAAGAATATCAAATAAAATACAGAAATGTTTATTCGATTAAAGAACACCTTAAGTCCTACTTTAGAACCTCCGACTTTTTTTTATAAGCTATCGGTCAGTTGCGTACATTTCGTGCACGTGTGTTAGGGAGATTTAATAGTACCTACAGTACTTTTATCCCTAAAGCGTGGGTGAGCCATGGTTGTGTGTTGAGCTATACATGCACATTGTTTATGTGTGCGTCAGCGTAGGAGCTGATGAGTTCACGTTGATGTGTTCGTATGTGTCACAACTACAAGTATGGCCAACCCGCGCTCGTGAGATAAAAGTACTGTACATTACTGCAGAGTGTGTTATAGACTTTTAGTAATACGAAGCTGACTATGTCTGTTCCAGCCGAGCTATGTATTATTGCTTATCTAAAAATTAAAACGCACTTCGTAATTAGGTATTATAACGCACTTCGTAATGCTCGTTCGATAAATTACGCAATTACTTCTCTGCTGTCAGTTTTATGCCAACGATCCCAGATAGTATTATAGCTATCATCCTCGCCTGAAAAAGCAATTATTCGTACCTTGATACTAATTTGCCATATTTTATATCCTCATATTCAGATTCAGAAAATTCCAAAGTTTCCACTCCAATGTAAATATACAAATACAATGTAAATAGATAAATATTGTTTATGAGCACCCATATTTATCCAAGTAGATACTTGGCGAAGTTTTCACGCTTTTATGTGAGTTAATTCTGCTTACCTGAATGAACAGTGCCGTGCCTTTGTTCAAGAGTAATTTACTTAACAATCGCGTCCAAACAAAGTATGAAAAGTACAATGGACGCTTTACAAAGTAATGTTTTTGGACAACGTAATTAAACGGTGCATGCGTTTATATGACATGAGTGTGTTAGTATGAAGAGGCAGCAGAGTGATTCACTTTGTGCCCGTCGATATATTGTGTATTTGTTAAAATATTACACAACCTATATTATACCTGTTAGATCGTATAGTGAAAAAGCTTTTTTCGCAGGTAAGCGTTTTAAATTTATTACACGATTGTTTGTGCTTACATTTCTTATAAAATAACTTGTAAGTATATTACCGAGCGATATTCGAATTATAAAGATATAAGTGACCCCGTTTCAGTATATTTTCATACATCTGAAACTCACGGGAATTTTCTTCATTATCATCATGTTTGGGTGTTAACTTGTGTGGGAGCTTCTACCAAAATGAAGCCTGAAATAACCATCAAAAACTTTTATCAATTCTCTCTGCGCTCTCTATATTAGGGAGGGTCGTCTAAAATAACACAGGATTTCTCGTTGCGATTTGAAGCAAAAATATTTAGGCAAGTCTCGCACTTAAAATCCTACTAACATTAAACTTGCGAAAGTTTAGATGTTTGGATGTTTAACCTCGTAAGGCCCAATGTACATTTTAATGAACAAAAGTCCAATGTACATTTTAATGTACAAAAGCCCAATGTACATTATAATGTACAAAATCAAATAGGTAGCATTCTTTTTATCCCGAAAATCATCTCTCAAAGGCATGAAATAGGGATGTATTATTGGTTAAGTTTTTATCATCATTGGTTATTATTAGGAACCCACTTGAATTCTGACTATAGTAAAGTTAATATAAATTTCATGTTTGACGCTTAAGATATACAGCACTGGGAAGACCGCTAAATGTATGTAAGTATGTATGCAAATTACTTTATTGTGCACAACATAAAATTAATTATTTTGGTAAATGTCGGCGTACGCAAGCTATATCGGTGGACTCATAGGTATATCCAGTAATGTGATTTTTTTTCACAGTTCCATGGCCACTACGTGTCTACCCATTAACAATATTAAATCCCAATGACAACGCCCTTCCATCATCAGTTAGACTCATCTGAGTTACACCCAAAGTTTTCCAATATTGACAGGCGCCTAAAGCCGTATACTTATAGATTTGCGTCAGGCGTAAGTCCCACAATATGTAATTGTACTTACTTATGTATATTTGAAGAAAGCTTACACATTTTACGAAATATTTAGAATATGTAGGCGGTAATCACAGTAGGTAATAGTAATAAATAGTAATAAAGATAAGTTGCGATATATTTATATAGCTCTTTAGGCTGTTAATATTTGATGCTGACTGCCTTTATTTGCCAGTCGATCAAGCGCCTCAGTGTTACCAGTTTACAAACGTTTTCATGTTTCTTAACGCTTAAATGTTTGCTTCCTGAAGCGGGCCCGTGTTGTTTATGTTTATGGCTAGTATTTAAGGACACATCAAAAAAACCTACCAACGATAAACTGCTGATTTGCACATGTTCAATGAAGTAGTATAGTTTACATTCTACGGTAAAAAAGCTGATTCAGACGAATCTTTAGACGCCTTGTCCAGTCTGTGTAAAAAAGCGATTACTTATCTTAAACATGTTTTAGAGGCATAATCAATCACCCTTATAAAGAAACGATACACTAATATCAGTTCTGAAAACAGCTTTCACGGGCAAACTTTCCGCAGAATATTGATTACCTATAGCTTATACTTTCAACGTCTTCAGGCAATCTCGGCGTGATGTAGGCAAACTTGTGCGAGGTCGAACTAGCGTTACTTTATGAATTTATTTCTGTGTTACGCCCATTTCAAATATACCTTATTACGTGCTATGAAATAATGTTCTGAAAAAGGTTCGGTACCCTTACCATTAGTTTGCAATGTTTGCATTACCGTACTCGCTAGCGACTGCGTAAACGATTTAGTATGGCGATTCTTAGTTCTATTGCGTAACCGCCAGAGGCGCTGTACTTTTGTCCATACTAAATCGTTTACGCAGTCGCTAGCGAGTACGGTAATGCAAACATTGCAAACTCATGGTAAGGGCACCTGTGACATTTGATACACACCGTTTCGTTACACATGGTTACGTTACAAAAGGTTCGGCCCACGAGGCCTTCTCAGCCTGCGAAAGTGGGCGGAACCGTAGTCTTCCTTGTTTTTCTTGACCCTTGCCACCCCTTGCCCTTGCCCAGCCATGAAAGCCAAGTCTTAGCCCGCACTTAGTAGTTGTCTGTCGAGGTCAATATAGCTCTTTCGCTTGGACCAGCTATCTCGATGTGTCAACATGTGCTACTAAAATCGAGAAAATTGATAGCGCGATCGATATATTTGACAACCGCAAGCGAGTTTTGTCGCGGCTCGAGCTATATCTCTTCATAAAAGATTTGCTAGCCGTGCTGTAATGGCAAGTTTATTAATATTAATTAGACGGTTAAATAAGGTTTCTTTCCAATTAGCCCGGAGTGCATTGACTCTCTTTCTTCGATAGTTCTGAACAAAAGATTGAAGCGGGGTTATTGAAGAAAATAATGAACTGTTATTTTCAAGTGTTATTGCAGTGAGGTTTTTAAATTAATGAAGGTTGCTCTCTTTATAAACGTATTTTATCGTACTTGCCTCTAATTATTATCATATACAACATTTCATAAGTAACTATATATCGTGAATTCCATTTTTTTCCAATGGACCCGACGAATCGGATTGCATTTCATTCCCAGAATTTGACATAAATAAAATAAATGTGAACGAAACTTCAAAATCTCGTTACCGATGGAAATACGGAGTATCATGTTTACACACAATTTTACATATTTCCTCGTAGTAGGTATTTGTTATCGGATCAGGCAACCAGTGGGGCGCGCTATTGCACGGCTCGTGTGATTTTTACCCTCGCTATGATACCCTGGTACATCGAAACATGATAAGTGGATTTATTCGGGTTATTTATTGGTAAGTAACAAAAGGTGCAGTAAAATATAGCGAGACAATTGGCCCAGCTGTGGGCCAAGATCGCCACTGACTGGCAGCCCGACAGCTCGCAACGGAGACGAGGCAGACCTCGCCGGCGATGGGGGGACAAGTTAGACTCCATTTTAAAGCAGTGGCCGGAGGCAGCTCAAGATCGGGAGAGCTGGAAACGGAGGGGGGAGGCCTTTGCCCAGCAGTGGGACCCAATAGGCTCCCAATAATAATATAATTACCTACAAACATACGTTTAGGTAAGAATATTTGTAACAGTTGATCCTGCCTGACAGTACAAGTCCACACCGGTCCAGTCCAGATTTGTTTGTAACTATACTATTTGTCGCCCACCTATACACACCCTCCGAAGAGATTCCGATCACATTCCAAAGCAAGCGCTCGATTGGAATCCACAAGGAAAGCGCAAGCGTGGCCGACCCAAACAGACCTGGCGGCGAACAGTTGTAGAAGAGGCGAAGAAGATCGGGAAGACGTGGAGCGAGATAAAGCGCGAAGCTCAAGACCGAACGGGATGGAGGATCACTGTGGACGCCCTCTGCCCCATCCAGGGGACATAGGATATTAAGTCAAGTAAGTCAATACTATTTGTCGAAGTCTTAGTTTACATTCACAATCGGGAGTACCTATGACAAAACTCTAATAATTAAGGTTAAGATTATTGTCGATTGCTTACTGCATAATCCTATGATATGTTTTATCCCATATGCATTGTTAATGGGGCACTAAGACGGGAAGTTACATTATCCGACCCGAAATCTCTCAAGTAAAACTACTTGATGCCATCTTCTCAGCTAATTAGATATTGTGATCGTGATCCGATCTCTTCAAACACACGCACACACACCCACATTATAACACGCACATTGATATGTGACAACATTGCTAAAAGTAATTCGCGGATACTGGACTAATCCCAACAAAGTTTTGTTTTTCCTCTGACATGGAAGGTTTGATAGCAGTGGCTTTATAACACACCGGTGCCAGTTTATGTATTTATATTTTTAAAAACTTTCTTTACATTAACCAAGGATTTAGTTTTAGATAAGCAAACATACACTGTAGACTTGCCGACACCACTGGCGACCGACGAGCTGGCAGCTTCCTCGCGCAACGCATCAGCGTTGCAATACAGCGAGGAAATGCTGCCAGCATGCTCGGCACCATGCCGCGGGCGCCCAATTTTTTAGGTTTATTTAGTTTTAGATTTTAGTTTAGTTTTATTTAGGATTTATGAGCTGGCAGCTTCCTCGCGCAACGCATCAGCGTTGCAATGCAATACAGCGAGGAAATGCTGCCAGCATGCTCGGCACCATGCCGCGGGCGCCCAATTTTTTAGGTTTATTTAGTTTTAGATTTTAGTTTAGTTTTATTTAGGATTTATTTTGATGGAAAAGTTCTTTTAGAAACCACTATGCCTCTAAGTATATCATTTTTAAAGGCCAATCCAAACTAGATATTTTTGTGCATTGTTTTTTTTGCAGTTTCCGGTTACATGTATGGAGTGCAATAATTTAATATTGTCACATCATTTTTATTTACCTAGTCGTTCATAGAGTACACTTTCCTACTAAATTTCATAATTGTAGTGGTTGTAGTCTCAGAGTAAATCGGCTGTAACATACGGATGGATAGACAGGACGAAACTATATACATACTATAAAAATATTATTCGTGATTTAACACTACTATAGTAACGTATAATGTAATAGGTTGTCGCTGGTGGTAACCCTAGCGGTAAGGCCCCGCCCCCGAAAGAGCGCGTTGCGTGCGATAGAAAGAGATGGCCACATCTAGGCACGTTTGGCATACCCAAACGAGGGATTTGTTAACAGTGGGACTTCTGTATGTAGTACTATTACTTATTCTGTGCCATTACTCAAGGGGTTTTTCTGTTTGTGGTAACGTAGCTTAGGCAGTAGAATAGGAAATAGTATTTTCACGTACAAACCAAGTTACCTTAATATATAAATAGTTACCTTAAAGATTACTAATTATGTATATAAGTTGGTCTCACAGAACAAGTTACCTGCAGTAATTATACAAATTATGTGTATGTATGTATGATACATTGCACATTAGTAAAAACATAAAAAGAAACAAAATTATAAAATATTAAGTATAAAGGCGAACTTATCGCTCTAAGGGATCTGTTCCAGCTAACCTCTAAGAAAATAAGAAAAGTGAATGTAACGCACTAAGGCTACAGACAAACTAAAGTATAAAACAAACCTTAGAGATTTATTATCTTTATGATTTGTCAATACCTAGTTATCTACGTGTACTTTATATGAAATCCAAGGTGAACACGATTACAGCTTAAGTCACATTTTGTAACCCGTTGCGACACAGACCCCTTTATATGCATGACGGCAGCGAATGAAGTTTCCCTTAGACGTGTCTTCATTATTGCGGGTCTATTTGGCTTAAATTATGATTTCAAATTGGATTGGTTGTCGCGCTCTCGCTTCCACTCACGCAACGCCGTACATGGCAGAACGAGCACACAGCAAATACCAAAGATTCCAAGTCAATATCACGAGTCGAATATATGTTATGAGTATAATATGTTCGCAAATTGAAGACTTAATGACTGCCCAACTAAAGCTTAAAGCGTGGTTTAGACTAGCGAGATTTTCATAACTTTACAGGGTTTGACCGTATTCATCTTACCTTACCGCAATGTAAAGAACCTTGCATTCGAGTTCCTGCTAATGTAAATCGTGCTTAATGATTGTTCAGTATATTTATACTAAGGCGACTTCCTGATTTGTCGGTGCGGAGGCGGTACGATATGAGCAAGCTGTCAAATGTCAGTGTCAACTGTCAGTCGAAGCAGTACCGGTTTTTACTGCGCCCCTACATTTAAATGAGTGCTTCCTGACTGGCGCGGGATGTGCGGTATCGGGACGATACGAAGGCAGTACTGGTCCGCTTCTGCGCATGATATTACTACTGCGCAAATGTAATACTTGACAGTATTCCGTCAAGTTGGAATCTTTGCGACGTCAATAAGTTTACGTCAAAGAAAAAAATGTCACATATCGATCCCGCCCCGCCAAGTCAGGAAGTCGCCTAACCTTAAAAGAACTGTTAAAGCTGAGCGGTAAGGTAGAGACGCTTTTCTCTACAAATGGCTTTCGCATGTTATTGGCTACGATTGTAGAGCAATGAAAAGTGAAACGAAATAGCCATTGGCACCGGAACATTACGCGTTACATGTAAAACAGTATGTTACTCGCCGCTCAATGCGATTAGTCGGTCGTTAACACGGCTGAAGTCTTACAACAGTGTCAATGGCTGGTCGGCACTGGTATCTCGAACCGTGCAAGTTATTTAATAAGAGAACAACGGTCATGAGTTTGCAATGTTTGCATTACCGTACTCGCTAGCGACTGCGTAAACGATTTAGTATGGACAAAATTACAGCGCCTCTGGCGGTTACGCAATAAAACTAAGAATCACCATACTAAATAATTTATGCAGTCGCTAGCGAGTACGGTAATGCAAACATTGCAAACTCATGGTAAGGGTACGATTGACACTCACTTGGTAATGTCACTATTTGCGGCATGTTACTTGCGGTCGGTTATCGTCAACCTGATGAAGGACTCCAATTGTAGTCCGAAACATGTCGCAAATTCGCATTTCCAGGGAATCGGTTTGATCAGGCTTTTTTACTTCGGATAGGTAAGTCAAGTTGCCAAAATGACACAAAATACCGTTGACATCGAAAAGGAGAGCGATTTTTAGAATTAACTATCAGTCTACGTTATAGAAACGCAGTCTCAATCCAATATCTATTTTAAAACGCTTTAAGCCGATAATTATACAATTTAATAGGCACGTGTCAAAACGGTGATAGAGATGGATTATGGAATAACACGAGGTATCGAGAAATGCCGTAGGTATCATTTTAATCACACACAGTGTTTCTTTGTCAAAAGCACGCATTCAAATTGCTCATATTAATTTAGTTTTGTCGTAAACAATAACGGTTTATGGTGGCGGTTTACACGATGTCACCGTCAACGTCAAGTTGCCCACTCACTTAAAAACGGGGGGTTGAAGTTGCGTCCGTAGGGAAAGTACCCACCGCTACCCTACACGTGACCCCTGGGTGGTTCTAAAAGTGCAACAAAAACTGGCAACCGTACTGTCTTCTCGAAGATCTCACGGTTCGAAATAAATGCCATAGGATAAATGTATATTTAACACAATGTTTTACAGTCGCGTTTGCTTTGCGTATAACATAACGTGAACGTTCGAGCAATGGAATTGTTGGGAACGTTTGAGGAAGCAATTCAGCGTTTATTTTCGTTTGTAATCGCAACCCAGCGCGGGAACGCTGCTTTACCAAACCCTATAAATATTGACAACCCCAAAATGTTGATATGTATTTTTATATTTATCTAGCTAATATTAATGTTTTATATTTTTATATAAGACTATCTGACTTATTTTAGGGGTCACTTTCACATAATGGGCTTCCAGTTCACTTTGTCGTGAATTGGTAGGAGCTAGATGATGCTAAACAGCTATTTACCAAGCTTTATCATCAGTTATGGCGCCCCGAGCATTTGCTCGTAGAGAATAAAATATAAGTAGGAAGTGACCATAAGGTTCCGCATTACTTTTCAAGTGTGATTTTGGCATGTATACATACATTTGGCGACCGCTTTAGCCTAGTTGGTAGTGACCCTGCCTACGAAACTGGATGTCTCGGATTCGAATCCCGGTTAGGCAATTTATTTGTGTGATGAGCACAAATATTTTGTTCCTGGGTCTTGGATGTTTTCTATGTATTTAAGTAAGTATTCTATTTTGCAGCGACTGTTAAACCTGTACGGCTTTAGCCGCTGCTCCATTGTAAATTCTAATTGTATTCTTTTCATTAGTAAATAAATTTAAAAAATCTATTTATATCTAAATGAGTATTTATATCGTCGTCTAATAGGCACCCATAGTTCAAGCTTTGCTTAGTTTAGGACTATTTCGATTTGTGTAAGATTGTCCACAAATATGTAATTATTTATTTGTTTATTCTTCATGTTCCTGGTCTGCGAAGTATAGGAAAGACTTAGCAGGACTCTCATCAAAATTGGGAGCCAGGTCAGTTTCGTAACGATCCATCCAGACGGGCACTACGTGAGCTTTTAGCTATTACGTCCATCCGTGAAATGGCGACAATTATTTGAAAAGTAGCAAGCTCAACGTCGAACGATCAATTTTATTCAATTCGAAGTCACAGAAAACTTAAGTGGATGTTAATTGATATATTCGGTGAAAGCTGACGATGTCCCGACCAAATTTCTATCCTTGGTGATTCATAATCATGCACATGTTAGTCTTCTACACCGTCACATCTTGCCCGATAAAGCGCCTTATACTAACGAATGACCTGGCAACGTTAAATATCACGGCACCTGGAAACCTATGAACATAATCGCTTTAAAGGCTTTTGGAACACAGAAGGGTTTAATCAAGTCGACTTATAGGATTTGCCGGATTACGCTTAATTCGAAGAAAATCCTGAAACCTGCTTGTCGTTTTTGTTTTCGACGGCGTCTTTGTCTTTGTAAATGAATGGGAAATTTTCGATGTGGATTTTAGGTTAGGTCTCAAGTAACTCTAGTTATTACACTTAAGTAGGCGGCGGGTTAGGTATGCAATGTGGGAAAGTAGTTTAAAGAAACAATCAAATTGTTTATCAAGATCTAAGCAAATTCACACTATCATTCATCAAACAATTGATACACAATTTACATGAGCATACATTTGTGCTATAAGAGAGCTTATTAGCTCTCTTATTCTCTTATCTTGATCGATATCTTATCTATCTTGATCGAAAACCCATGGTGGTCCATGACAATCCGTGGTCTTCTTCATCAGTTCCAGTTCACCAAATGCTACTTTCTGAATGCAAATTCTTAGTTTGTCACCGAAAATACTAAAATCGCTATATGTTTCCGTCGATTTTTTGAGGATTTCCCTAAATTCCTCATAATTTCCATCATCATATACCAATGGGACCAATCTGGAAGCATACCTATGCTTTCAAACTCGGAAATAGTTTTCCAAATCTGTTCATAAATGGCGGAGTAATCGCGTAACAAATATACAACAAAAAGATACAGGCGAATTGAGAATCTCTTCCGTTTTTTTGAAGTCGGTTAATAATCCCTTTGCTCATTCATTTATTACGCACAAACATGGGTGTAACTGAGCAAACACACGAGTACATGCATATATACATATAGACTAAATATTGTATACAGCGAGATTAACGATTCTGCTGGAAAAACAGGAAAACATGCGGAATAACAGGATAACAGAAACGAATTCACGCACTTAGGGGTGTCAAACGTATTTCTAAATGATAATCGATTGTCCTAAGTGCTGTTGACTGTTTTAGAGTTTTTTTTGACATACAGGCATCGTTAACGTCGCGAAAGAGCAATAACTATTCTTCTCTTACGGTTGATTTTATCTCAAGAAAATTTGACACATCAGAATGCTTCACTTGGACCTAAAGGTTGATTCACGCTAGCTTAAGGCGATATATCGATTGAAAGAGACACCCTTTGTTTTTCGCTCACGACAAAACGGGATGCTTTTTAGACAAATCTCGTTAAATATCTGACTGTGTGCAGGTTTATTAAATTTCCTCTTGTCAGTACCTAGATGAGGTAAAATACCATCATATTAACTTAATCGTGTCTTTTAATAATGCGTTGTTTTAGTGGGCTGAGGAAAAAAAGGAAAATATAGACTCGACTTTGGATTTATTTTCTATCGAGAAAATTTTAAGGAATAATGTTTCGCTATTATCAGTACCACAATCATATAGTCAAGAATCATATATCTGAAAATCAGCCCCTACTGTTTGCTAGTCTGGGCAGGACAGCGTTTCAAAGTCTCCAAATTTCTCAGTGTAGCGCCTTAAATTACCATTTTGTAGCAGCAGTGGTGGTGGTTTTAGTTGCCAACCAACGATATTATTCTATTGCGCGACGATCAAAAATCCTCTTGGACATAAGCCTATTAAAAGGTCCAGTCCCCATAGTCTGTCCTCAACAGACGAGCCGGAACAAGGCTTAGCAGCTATTGTGTGGTAACCTCGCAGAACGAACGGGCTTCTGAAACAATTAATTATTCCATTATAAGTTAGTGCGGCAAATTAATGCCGTTAACTGGGCATCGGAAATGTATAAACTGTGTAAATGTTTACCTTCTTTAATAGGGAAAAGTTATTTAACATTATGCGACCGAAAAGGTCAGGATGGTTTGCAATAAAACTAGGGATAGGGGAAATATTTTAATGTAAAGTTTTTCAGTAGAATAATAGATTATTATGTATACCGTCGACGTCGAAAATAGGTATACGTTTTCAACTAAATCTACGGAATAATTGTTTATGCTACTGCTACATAATGAGAGAGATCAAACGAGTATTTTATGACCAAATTATGTGCAGTTGCATACACTACTTTATTTACATCCATTTATTAAATTAGCGTAGAGCCGGCGGAAGTATTTTTCACGAGATACCTACTCCGGCCAGGACCCCCGGCGGCGGCGCGAACCTGTGCTGTAAAGTTGTACGTGATCTCGCAACTGCATTATTTTTATATGCAGTTACGTTATACAGGGTGGATTTTCTTTTTGGGGCAGTGAGGGCAGCTACCAGATCCCGTGCTGCTACGTGAAAATGGTTTAAGAAGACCTTCCTTTGATTTTGAATTAATGAAAAATGGCGTTTTCAGATTTTGGGAAAAAACATACAGGGTGCGAGAAAAAGGTCATTTTTGATAAACTTTTTTTTTGAAGCCTATCGATCCCATTCCTATTCAGGACCAAAAGCTTGTATGGGACCAAAAAAAATTTTCCGACTAGAAAAGCCACAAATCAAGGAAAACTTTTCTCATACAATTTGTATGAAAATGAAAACTTTTATTTTTCACATGCTATTATTTTATGCCAATCGATTCCATTGCTATCCAGTATCAATAGTTTTCAAGGGGTCAACTTCCGGTAATGTACTAAAAAGCCAAAAATTAAAGAAAACTTTTCCCATACATTTACTATGGAGAATAAATAAATTTTTATTCACGTTTTTCTATCTTGCTTATCACAGGCGTGCCCTTGTGGCGTATTTGCAGAATAAATGTTTGATTTGATTTTGATTCTGAGTTCGTACATAACATCACATAACGTTCAATCTGGAGGTCGCGTGCTGTATGTCACTAATTATTATATCAGTAAACACGGAGAGAAAATAATTGTACAAACAAGTAAAAAATATTAATTATTAGTAAGTTTTATTGAATCGCAGGACAAGTACATTATATACTCATACTAACGGTTACAAACCAGTTTTATTAATAGTATTTATTGACACCAAAAAATTATACTTGTTATTAATGCTCATTTGTAATATTTAGTAATCTTACGTACTGGTTCTAGTAAAACATTTATAAACTTAAGGAAAGTTTTGTAGAATTTATACAACTCTGTTATTCCGAGTAAAGAATATTAATTTCACGATTAAGTAAAATCGTTTCGTATATAGTTACTTTGAAATTAATAAAATTTCCTTAAAATTATATTTATTTTCTAGGAACTACAAAAAAAATGTAAAAATGAATAGACTTTGATATTCCTGTCTTTTAGAAATCAGGTTATTAATTTGAATAAAAATTTTTTTCTTCCTCAAAACATCGTCGAGGCATCGTTAATAAGACATTTGGCAAGAGCATACAATAAACCTGGAGTTATCGAGAGCTATTAGATTTTAGCTATAATAAATCAAAATACTTATTCGAACACAATTAAATCAACCTAGTACGCTAAACGCTTCACAACCTCAAAACAACTCGTCGGTGAAACAATCAATAGATAAAACGAGTAGAAATATCCTGTTTTGTTCTGTTCAGACCTCTATAAAGTTAGCGATATCTCGTTTCTAACAGGCAATTGGAAAGTTAGTTGTGAACGAGCCAGTGTGGCTAGAGCGGCGTTATAGGTTAAAATGTGCCGCGGGCATGCCGCACTGCGGCCTCTTGTCGCACGCTGTTTGGATGAACAAACCTTTGCTACATTATTATCCTCATGGTGATATGGGTACGTTTATCATTTTAATTTAATCGTTAAAACTGTATGCCAATCAGTAATTGATTATATTTGCTCATCATCATTCGCTTGCTCCTTTCCCATTTATTTTCGGTCAGCGCAGCATCTATGCATCCATACATCTGTGTCTTTATCTCTGTCACTCGCCATCTCTTCAATCACAATCTTCTTATTCATATCGTCTCTCACACAATCCATCCACCTTTTCATTTTAGGTTTCTTGCATTCATCCAAATTCAGGTTTTACTATTTAAATAATTCCACGGCAGGCGTTACTAGTTAAAAAAACCATCGATTCGTCCGATATTGAGTAATGAATCGTCACTCAATATCGATCAATGATGATTGTATATTTTTTAAGTACCTGTTGCTGACACGGTTTAAATAAACTGGATATACATAGAGCGACTGGGTGTACCTATATGAACATAAATTAGGTCAGAATAAAAGAATTATCCATCTAATAATTAAATGGCAAAATTGAAGCTCAAACTCTCGGTCATATCTCTAATACATTTGGTATGTGGCACCGTGTAGCATGCGACAGTATGTGAGGCGTTCTAAGCTCACATTTGTATGCGGAAGCCGTAAGAATCAATGAAGCGCTAAAAGGTTGCGCAAACTTTTAACTTCTGTGTTTTCATATCTCTGCTCGAGTGCGCGGTGTTATTTCTATCTCGAGTTATAATTCAATACGGTCGTTGTTTTATTTATCCATATAAAAACCATTGTATTTAACTTCCGGGTTGGGTTCCTATTGGAACTAATGTAGCTGATGCTATTTTGAATGGTAAAAGTACCCGTTCAATTGTATTATAGGACTTGTAGCCCTTTCCGCTTGTCACGTTACGTGCCTAATAGTTTGAGAAGTGAGGTAATTGAATCAATAGTTGTAAGCCGAAAGTAAGGAGTGAGTAAAAATAAAATTAGAGAGTTCAGAGTCGGGGTAAGTATATTTATTTGACACGGTAATTAGATCACAGTGGGTTTCCGCCTTTGTTAATTTTTGTAAGTCACACCTATGTTTGTGATAGACGATAAAATAAAGCATCACATCTTCTCATGTGACGACGGATAGCGATATGCTTTATCCTTCATCCTTGTTATCACGTGATAAACCACAACCCGCAGAACTCCATATTTTCCTACATACAAGTACCAGACCCTATATACCAGGCGATCACGTCTCGACGGTGGTATCGGTTTATAGCCGCTCCGCAGAGTTTTCCCATTTTCCCAGCGTCTCCTGAGATCGCTTTGTCCACTACACACGGAAATGGATTCGGTGTAGATTGAATAACCGACTTGTTTCATTGGGTAAACGACGATGTTTGTTGTTAGTATAGAATTTCTGATTCCCTGGTCCGGTGACAGATGAACTTGTTAGGTAAAATTTTTGATATAGAAATAAGTCCGAAACTATATTGATATACTTCTAAGACTTAATTAATGGTTAAAAGAAATCTAATGTACATACCTAATCTAATATTTAAATTCAGAATTTTGATTGCTGTTTGTTTCGCGTCCATGCAATTTCCCTTTCGCATCCTTCACTTTATGTCTTAGAAAAATATGGAAGTTTACGTTCATGCATAAAAATCGTATTAATTAAAACTTTAAATGAACGCTAAGATGTTACGGCCATGAAGCTCCATACTTGTTTTCAGTTATTTCGAGTAACCGATACTTTTCGATTAAAACACGTAATTAATAATCCGATAAACGTTCGCAAAACTTAACTTTAATAATCAAGCGTGCGGCCTGTACTTTCAGGCCTCCGGATGAGTAATGGCGAACTTGTCTAATTTATCGTGCGAACGTGCCGGATTCTTCTACCCTTCAGCGCTCCTGGTAGGTACTTACCAAAGATGTAAATGTCATTGAAATACCACATCAGTAGCAGTTAAGCTCTTTCTGTGGAGTGATTTGCCTGCTTGGCCCCTATTTCACCACGTCGACACAATTATGTTGTGAAACAAAAATGATTTTTCCTAGTCGACATATTTGTAGATTGGTCGGTAAATCTTGACATGAGATTAAAGCTGTGCCAGGCTTTGTAGTCCCACTGGGTCGAGGTGCATCCGCAAGGGCCACCATAAGAAGGCTTTGTAGTGTTTACCGACAAATCTATGAATATGTCGACCAGGAAAAATCATTTTTGTTTCAGAACATAATTGTCACATAAACAATTGTAACAAAATGCCTGTCATGTTTATATGTATGCATTTCTAGCAAAAATAATTTTCAAATTTGTCACATGTCACCTGTCGCTTGACAATTGTCACTCGACATATATTATGTCACCGCCAATTGTCGACGTGGTGAAATAGGGGCCGGTAGAACTTACAAGTTATACAAATATTGTCAATGTCACCACAGTATTTTACGTCGAGAAATAAGACAAGATAAGTGCTGAAACGTAAAATAATGCCCCGAGAGTATTTTATGCTAATAAACACTAGGGGACCAGAATTTGAAAGAACATAAATATGAGAAATCTGGCCATTATGAAGATAAGGGAAATTGCGGTCACTTCGTGCACTTAACTTAAACGGGAACTACATTGGATAGGTACACAGTAAGGTGCCGTAATACAGCCACATATGGAAAACACTTGGCAGACTCACTCTTGGGACAAAGGTTTCAGTCTCATCTGTGGTCTATGCAGTATAGGGCTTTCATGGGCGAAATACTATCAAAGTAGTCTCGATCAGTAACGGACAGGGAAGGGGAAGGGAATGGGGCATGTTCCTGCCACCCGTATTCCCTCCGACACCCTTTGAAGTCTTCCCTCTTACGCCGCATGCCAATTAGGAACCGTATGAGGAAGTGGTACGCCTAAGACCCACAACCATGTACACTCGGATAATTCAACCTTGTAGACTTGGACATCAACTGTGTAGACGTTCAGCAACCGTGTAGACTTGGACAAGAATAGGTTTACGGCCTCCCCCGCCTGTCGTAAAATGCGACTAAATAAAGGGGGTCACCGGGGTTGCGAGTGCTTCATCTGCGGGGGCCGCAGCACGTGGTTCGCTAAGATAAAATTTAATAAAGCGCGAGAGGGGCTCCAGTGCGTTCAGTATGAGATCCTGGAGTCCAGATGGCGGTCACCGTGGAATTTTTAGTGGATAGAAATACCACATAATCCAGTCAAACCCCGATGTCTGGATCGCAGGTTTTCTCCACGTTAAAAAAGGCCTAGGAGACAGTACTATACGAAACAGACTAGCATAATCACTGGCATGTCCAATTATGTAGATGTGGTCCGACGTTATCATAGAATTAGCGCAACAACGTATCGCTAAGTAGCCGGGTAATTGAGATAATGGCCCATTCTACGTTAACTGCTACGCTAACATGGGCCGTTAGTGTACTCCTTTATACTAATAGCTTGTAGCGTGAGTGCGAGCGAGATGGTAAAGATAATTTATTTTATTTGGAACAGTTGAATCTTCCTTGCAGTTCGGAACAGCGGCATCCTCATTATAGTATGGCCAGAACCAACGTGCCGATTGAGTTTTAAAGCATAACGCCGGACGTTTTGCTCGCTCGCAATATAGAGCAATTTTAAAAGTTACCTTACGTCAAAACGGTGACATGTAATTTTTTGACACCTATGGTTGCTGACAAACGTCAAATAGGGAGTTTTAGACAACGCTCTGTTAAGCCAAAATTAGGCGAATCTCTTTCTAAAGGGCTACTTTGTAGTAGTCTATACGTCTGTATAGCTGCGCCCTGTAGCCCGGGCATAAGAATACGGCTACGGTGTCCTCTGCCTGTCGAAGAAGGCGACTAAAAGAGGGTCCTCGGGGCCGAAGACGGTCGTAGTTGGGGGCTGCGATCGTCCATAAAAACATGGCGGGACCGATATAGGTGGACTCTAGGGCGGCACTGGAGAGTTCCATGGGAGAGCCCAGAGCCGTCCGAAATGGGTTGAGGAGGACAATCGGGGGGTTTTTAGTCGGTGCAAGTCCGACATAACCTGCGCACTGCCCCCGCGGTATTCATAAAGGATTTCCCCCCCCCCAAAAAAAAGGTCTGTATAGCTGTGGCATTCTGTAAGTTCCACTCTTAGACGCTCACTCCTGTAGAAGTGGTAAATGTATTTAGGAAGGTAAACGCTATTAGGACTGCGTGTTCCTCACGCATGGCGTTTGCCGACTAATTGAAGGCGGGTAAATACTCCGTGTGTAATAGACTCGGTAATTGGGGATCATGTGTCTTTGAAGTATAAGTTAGTAAGTAGGAAAAAACCTGTGTTGTGGTGTGTGTTACCCTTAACTGGTTGCCACACGGGAACAAGTTCATTGCTAAAAATCTCTTCGTTAAAATTGTAGGTACTTGAAGAAATCTTAAGCTGAAGGGTCCATGTTTCCGCTCACATATGGCCTAGGGAAAAAAATGTGAACAATCGTACACAAATCGACCTATGTAGTCCATAATTAAGCAAAGCTTGTTCTAAGGTATATATATGGGTACTAAGCGACGATATAAATACATACATATTATAGATAAATAAACACTTAATGTAAATAGAAAATATCTACGACTCGGGAAGAAATATTCGTGTTCATAACATGAAATAAATGCTCTGACCGGGATTCGAACCCGGGACCTCCACCTTCATAGGCAGGTTCACACTAAGCCGTGTAGACTCGGACTAGAATAGGTCTACGGTCTCCCCCGCTTGTCGTAAAAGGCGACTAAAGGGGGTCATCGGGGTTGTAAGTGCTTAATGCGGTGGGGGCCTCAGCACTTACTTATCAGCCCCAGGGAGGGTGGCCCAAGCCAAAAGGCGGAAAAGCGCGAGGGGGGCTCCAGTGCCTTCAGTATGAGATCCCGGAGTCCGCCGCATGAGAGCGCAGATAGCGGTCGCCGTGGAGTTTTTAGTGGCTAGAAATACCACATAACCCAGGCAATATATGCTATATAGGCGTACACAGAAACTTAGATACACATTGAAACAATGTCCTAGAAGAGGGGCGACACACATAGGTCGGGTTGCACCAACTTACGAATACTTACGATTACAGATCGATGAACGTTAAATATGGCGCTGGCAGCTGTCATGCCATAGAAACTTGCCAAACTTACTATACAATCACATTTCAACGAACGCTGGGTGCAAAGCGGGTGGAGGGGGTAGCCTAAACGATCACAGCGCTCGCTACGGCTAAAATTTACATTTTTGTCGCTGACTTGAGATGTCAAATCCATATTGCAGTAAACATTTTCTAATCGTTTTTGAGATAAATTTAATATGGTCCTAGTAAGATGTGTTATTGCGAATTGTAAAACACCAAGAATAATAGCGACTGTAAATTTTACCAATTTTCAAGACCGTGGTGGAAACGAGACCAAAGAAATGAGTGGATAATTGCCGTAAGAAAAAATAAAGTAAGTCACCTAACCTGACAACAACAACTGAAAACAACAATTTTAATGTTATTGGCAATAATGTTACTGACTACCACCGTTCAAAATTGTCTAATATAGTAAAATAACAAGATTTCATTAATTTTTTTCACAATATTTACTTACTTCTCGCTTGACAGCTGTGAAAATATTGTCCATAATGGCCACCTGTCCGTGACGCTGTCGTCGCGCACGGTCCCAAATGTACAACCCACATTTAGCATGCGTTCCACTCATCACAATTCCTTTACGATCCTAAATAGTTTTCATTCAAAAACCAGCGACCATACCACTACATACCCTTTAACTTTCCGACCAAAATGCAAATGACTGCCGAATACCCGAAAATAACCTTATTAATTAAATTCTAGGCATTTTCCTCGCTCGAATCACACGCGCGAGCGCTCCGTGTGTTGAATAAGAATTAAAACAAATTACCTTCACAACTGCGTTTAAAGTTCCCACATGTTATTAGAATCTAAACTTTATCGAGAAAGTTTTAAGGTTGTTTTTCTAACAACGCATCAGATAAGAAGAGAGTTTTAAATGTTTCTCGAATTCAGCTACGACAAACTTATGATGCAGCTGATTGAGGGCGCCACTGTAAATAGGAAACCCAGGAAAGTAGGGAATTACTTTAGTTCCCTATTTCGCCGTAGAATGTGAGCAACGCTGCCTGAATCCTTAAAAGTGGAGTTATTATTGAAAGATAGCGATGTTTGTCGTGCTTCCGAATCGATAGCTTTTCTGTCCCTTTCGTTATTGGTTATAGTCACGTTAATGCTAGAATAGAAATAGATTATAGTGCGCGCCATCCACGACGACGCGCCCCTCCACCGCCCGTTCCGTACAATTGCGCATAGATTAGTATGTGATGCGCTGTGGAGGGGCGCGTCGTCGTGGATGGCGAGAAGTATATTGGTTGTATTTCGCCTCGCTACTTTACTAGTAGAAATCCACGTGCTATATTTATCGATTGTTGATGAGTTTTGAGTTGATATTCCTGCGTCAAGACTGTACATATATTTATGGCACAAAAGGTTATTGATTCTTCAATCCTAAAAATGCATTTGCAAGGACCGATAAAAAAAGAACTTACGATTTTTTTTAATAATTTATTTATATAAACATGGCCCAAAAAAGCACCATTTTCGATATTTTTCGATATGTTGTTTATGCACTTATTTATATGATTTCTACTTGTTACTGTTGCTTATCGTATTATGTTTGTATTGTTTTGCTTGTTGCTGTTGTATTTAAGTATCTATTTATCTATATAAGTATGTATATCGTCGCTTAGTACCCATAGTAAAAGCTTTGCTTTGGACTAGGTTGATTTGTGTAAGATTGTCCACAAATATTTATTTTATTTTTCACTTCTCATGCTCGAAAAGTGTGTCATATTAGACTTGTGAAGCGGGACTAAAGTAGTACATTTAAGCCCTAGGGAAAATATGTATACATATTTATGATTTACAAAACATTTTAATTTGACCAATCAAAATACTTCACCTATTAAATCCACCAATCACAGAACAGTAATTTGACAGATAAAAAAATATTTGGTAAAAATATCAACCAACCAGGAAAGACGTTTTTCAGTTTACTAAAGATTAAGCGGTGTCTATGGTAACAGCAAATGCGCCTCTTAAAAGAAAAAAAAGCGCATGTTGCATCTCTTTCCTTAATATAGCAAAAGAAAGGGAGGCGAATACGCAAAGCGAATACGCAAAGCGAACACGCACAGCGAGGCATGGTGAAAAAAAAACATGCTGTCAAATTAGACATACGCCCGCCAAGAGTTAAATTATTCATTTTAGGTAGATAATTTGTATTTATGTGTTTTCTCGCAATTGAAGTGAAAAGTAGAGTGTATAACTCGGGCCTAAAAGCCATATTACCACTCGAACATAAATAACTATCTCGTGGTAATATGGCTTACTTTAGACCCTTGTCAAACAATCTACTATTATTTTATTGACGTCTCTAACAACGGAAGATAGATTTTATTTTTACCCAATTTTCACAAAAGTTACGTCCAAAAAAAAACTGTTTTTGGCCTAAGTTGTAAAATTGTCCAAGTTTGATGCCATATATCTCGAAGACAGTGAGTTTTGAAGTAAGTATACTAATTCGGTAAACCTCATTGTTTTGTTGTTATACGATAAGCCATAAAAAATACGAAAAAACGGAGAGTTAGAGTTCGAAGGTTATTGGGACTATTGGGAGCTAGGAGTTCTTTTACTCCAAATTTAAGATGTAAGTTGGTCCTTGTTGTAGGTATTGCTAGGATAGAAGATGTAGATATCTTCTATCTATTCCTAACCCCATCAAACACAAAGAAGAGGGGCAGAAGTCCCCAACAGTTTTTTCGATCATGTCGAAAACATTAGGATCTACGTATTTAAGACTTCATTATTCTAGACAAAATGTCATGGGTATTATTTAATACGAATTTGGTTATAAAACGTGATTGAGTGAGGTTACTATGACATCTCAATAATGCTAATTAAGTTGCGGTCTCTGGTTGTAATAGAGTAGGCCCATTTTTGAAGAAGTAGAATGCAAGAAGCAAGTCGTGTAACAGTTGGGGTGACAACGTAATCAGAGGGTTTAGACCCTGCAGAATACGGATCTGCCTGTCGCCATTTTTGCCTGCCGCCCCAAATTTGAGCCGGAAGAATGTTATATCCGAAAAGGTGCAGCCCATACAAATTTTTTCGTTGTACATTTGGTAAATCGTTGTTCCGGTACTCTAACTATGGTCCGATTGTTATGAATTTTTGATATGCCGTAAAGAACAATATTTGTCATCGTATCCCGAAATGTTTGACACTCCAGCTCCACGTCTTTCTCCGCCATCTTGGAAAATCTGTCACTTTTTTCAGGTTTTTGCTTGTACTGTCGTTATAGTTCATTTAGTGCCAAACATGGTTTGGCAATATTGTAAAACACAAAATTTGATAAAACTTTTGACTACAAAGATTTTTTCTATGATCCCCAGGGACGAAGATATGACAGGAGATATCATTATAAATTGCCACTTTTTTATAGTTTTCCTCTCATGTTTACGTTTAAAGTGCATTTTAGCGCTAACTATAGTTCGGCAATATTGTAGATTACAAAATTTTCTACAACTTTTGTATTGAAATATTTTTTCCACGATCATCAGGAAAGAAGGTACGATATCGTCTATGGGGTACTACCGTCAATATTTACTACTTTTTTCAGTTTTCTACCCATATTTGCGTTTTAGTGCATTTCTCGGTCAGCAATATTACAGAAGACAAAATTATCTGCTAATTCAAAGTACCTACGATCTTCCAGGTATCGTGGAAACAGACGATTTTGTCTTCTGAGGGATTGAAGTGGTATAGATCGGAAAGTGACAGATGCTTTATCTTGTCGTCTATCACGCTATCACTCGACCATCATAGATCCCCTACAGATTGCGATTCATTGCATTCAAACCTAAATATGGGAAGAAAACTGGAAAAGTAGCAAATTTCGACGGTTGTACTCCATAAATGACTTCATATCTTATTTCCTAATGGTCGTGGAAAAAATATTTCAATACAAAAGTTGTAGCTAATTTTGTGATCTACAATATTTCTGAACTATAGTTAGCGCTAAAATGCACTTAAAATGTAAACATGAGAGGAAAACTAGAAAAAAGTGGCAATTTTTAATGATATCTCCTGTCATATCTTCGTCCCTAGGGGTCATGGAAAAAATCTTTGTACCTAAAAGTTTTAGCAAATATTGTATTCTACAATATTGCAGAACTATGTTTAGCACTCGAATGAACTTTGATGACAGTATAAGCAAAAAACTGAAAAAAGTGACACTATTTCCAAGATGGCGGCCAAAATTATGGCGCTAGAGGGCCGAAAATTTTAGGTTACCATGGCCAATATTGTCCTTTACAACATACCAAAAAACCATATCAATCGGACCTCTTTTAAAGTAGCCAGAGCAACGATTTACTAAATGTACTACGAAAAATTTCGTATGGGCTGCACCTTTTCCGGTATACCGTACTTCCGGCTCAAATTTCGAGATGGCGACAGGCTGATCCGTATTCTGCAGGGTCCAAACCCTCTGATAACGTTGTCACCCCAACTGTTACATGACTTGCCGCTTGCATTGTTTAGAGACGCCTTTTCCAATTCTGTTCCTGCTCTATAAGTCATTGTTTTTATACTAAAAAAATAATCATTTATTTTTTTATAAGTAAAACATATTTTCCTAAATATTGAATAGTCTCTTTCCGCTACCCTATTTGACATTGTTAAGTAAGTATACGTATGTTTGTATATATAGTGCTTTTCAAAGTTTCCAACGTTTGAACTCGTGAACTGTCTAAGTTGTTATAACATCATCTCGTTAGCATTATGGAACTTGAAGAAAATGCTTGGAAACTATTACATATTCCTTATTTATACAGAGTTCGTAGAATTAAATGGCTAAAGTTCCGCTATACCTACATAATAAAAGTCAAGATCAACTAATAATTTAATCCGCCCGTTTAGAAAATCTTTAGGGGGATATAGATCTCGGGAAGAAACAAACGTACGGACTGATATCTCTGATATTTTCTTCTATCATCAAATGGAAACGGATTACGCTTGTGGTTGTTCTGGAATAGCAAGCATCCACACGTTTCAGTGTCTCCTTACCATCAAGCAGGCCTTTGCTTGTTTGCTACTGTCGTCGTATAAGTAAGCGACTTCCTGAATTGTCGGTGCGGAGGTGGTACGATATGAGCAAACTGTCAAATGTCAGTGTCAACTGTCAGTCGACTCAGTACCGCTTTTTACTGCGTCCCTACATTTAAAATTTAAAGGAGTGCTTTCTGACCGGCGCGGGATGCGCGGTAGCGAGGTGATGCGGAAGCAGTACTGCTCCGCTTCTGTGCACGGTATTACTATTGCGCAAATTTAATACTGACAGTATTCCGTCTGGTGAAAATCTTTGCGACGTCAGTAACTTTACGTCAAAGAAGAAAATGTTCCATATCGATCCCGCCAAGTCAGGAATTCGTATCTCTGATATTTTCTTCTATCATCAAATAGAAACGGATTGCGCGTGTGATTGTTCTGGAATAGCAAGCATCGATAGGTTACAGTATCTACTTACCATCAAGCAGGCCATATGTTTGTTTGCCACTGTCGTCGTGTAGTGTAAGGCGACTTCCTGATTTATCGGTGCGGAGGCGGTGCGATATGAGAAAACTGTCAAATGTCAGTGTCAACTGTCAGTCAACGCAGTACATACTACTTTTTACTGCGCCCCTACATTTAAATGAGTGCTTCCTGACTGGCGATGGCGCGGGATGCGCGGAAGCGGGACGATGCGAAGGCAGTACTGGTCCGCTTCTGCGCATAATATTACTACTGCGCAGATGTAATACTGACAGTATTCTGTCAAGTGGGAATCTTTGCGACGTCAGTAAGTTTACGTCAAAAAAGAAAATGACACATATCGATCCCGCCCCGCCAAGTCAGGAAGTCCCCTAAGTATACATAGGTGTTAAACACTCGTACCTACTTACGCGCGGCATTCAGTCAAGTGTAGACAGCCTGCCTTAGTTAGCCTCATTACATCATCTCTCAATCAGCAGCAATCAGCTTAATCAACTGGCCTAAATCACCCTCATCGGGAGCTAATATTGACTTACGCAATGGCAGGTAAGTTGGCCTCTCGCCAAGGACAGTTGTCTCCCTGGGGCTCTATTAGAATCGACGATAATTTGTGCTATTTTTTAAATCCTAGTTTCGTTTTCATTATATTTAAGACAGACCAAAGAAAAAAAGGACAACATTAAAGATGATTCACGCTGCTAGACCGTTCCGTGTCCGGGCCGGCCCTTTTTGTAGTACAAGAAATCGACGTCGATTCGGGGTGTTTTGTTTTGTATGTCAAAGAAAAGAGCTGCTAGAGATGCAACAAAATATATGCCCATTATAAGTAGGTAACAAATAAGGCATTCACTTTGTTATAGGCTTCGTTTGATATGAACCCCAATTATTCGTACCCGCAAGACGCTAAAACGTTCCAGTCCACGCATTCACCGCTTGGTTTCATTTAACTATTAGCGGCGACAAAGACTCCCAAAGGGTCGAAATAAGAATCCCTGGTCCCTGAAGTGTCCATTGTGCCATTGTAATGGCACAAAGGCCAGAATAGTTCTGCGTCTGTGGATGTTAAACGATATAAGTATTTAGCGATTTGTGTAGAACGGGACGTGGAAAAGGCGTGTCTTATGCGGTTAACGGTTTGTGAAAATTTACTATAAGGCTTAGGCCTCTGGCTATAGCCTGTCCGTAAGAACGAAGATTAAAAAAAGTGATAAATACTGTGAATACCAAAAAGTCATATGAATGCTTTTCTTTTTAGCGCTGAAAATGTTTTTAATTTTGCTACAATATCTAATATTTTACAATTACAACAAAATTAGTGTCATGACTATTACCTATATTTTTTAATGGGTTTCTTTTTCACAAGATACCATTTTTTTCTTGATATATATTTCAATGTTATGCTAAATATACGACTACCGAAAAGCTGGTGCAATTTTGTAATACTTTGCAGTAATGATTTACTATTGGGATGGAAGAGATACAATTTTTAAAACGATGTTACTTTATTCAATGAAATTAATGATTTGTTTATGTACACACAACAACATGACCTTATTTTCTCGTAAAGTGTCCTCATGACTAGGTGTGTATCATGACTCCCATTATTAATCACAAAATTGTGTTTTGGGATATAGCATTATTGAATTTATTGGACTCCAACTAAACGCCAGTAACATAAGAAAACTCCCTCACATATAAATCAATACGGAATCCTCTCAAGGCGCATAAGCAGATTTGCCCTCGCTGCAAAATAGATTCTAGCTCTAGACAGTTTCAAATAGTAAGTAATAGATGCTTTTAACAAAAACCATTTGCAGAAAATGCAATATAAATACGTTGTGTGTGTGGCATGTCGCAGACTTTCAGTTGCATGTAGAAGACGTTACTGTTAAAGGATTTTGTTCTTTGTCATATGATATTGAAAAGTAGATTTTAGATTGGGTAGCATTTAACGAACCACCAAATTAGTTGCCGAATGATGCTCTAAAAAATTACATTGATTACCAAAAATACTAGATTCGCACCAAATTTTCAACTCCTTTTAAATATAAAGTGCAACTCAAAGAAGTAACATGTCGATAACCTAATAAATTAAATTGTTACCAAATAAATTAGTCACTACCCAAAAATACTTAATGATCACCTAATTTCAAACACCAAATTTCATATAATTTATATCCAAATATTACAGGGCTCGTAATCCTATTAAAATTATTTACACCCAAATAATTCTTTCGATACCCAGAAATACTACATGATCACCAAATTTCACGCGGCAATTGTTTTTTAATGTCCGACGTGCAAAGCAGTTCCAATCTAGTCTAACCTCATTGCTAGCACACTGATGCGGTTTTCCATACGGTCCGTCTCGCTCGCACCTCGCACCGCGTGCGAGCAAGACAGCGCTAAATGATTTTAAGAAGTTGAAGTTTGAAATAAAAATAGCTATTTTAATTTCAAACTAGTGGAGATTGGAACAGTATTGACGGATCTCCGCTGGCGCGGAGCTCCTATTTTGAGTTGTTTTGGCCCTTCGGGCCGATGCAAAACTAACATAACCTAAACCTACCTATACCTATTTCTACCTATTAACTTCCTTTAATTTTTCCATGAAAGTCTATCTATATTAATAAAGTAAACTCATTTGAGGACCTTTATCCATTTTCATTACAAACTAACAATTTAATAAATCAACAAAACTCATTTTCAAATAAAAGGTTTCAATCAAACGCGCTCACGTCAACGACGCATTAAAAAAAAAAAACTTCTTGGAGTTTGTAAACCATCAGCAATAGGTAGTTAGAATGAAACAGCAATAGGTACCTTTCACTCTAACGACATATCAATAGGTTTTATGCTTCAGACAATTCTTTGTATTTGATTGAGTGAGATAGCAGTATACGTGTTATTATTTCACACAGCCACATTGCGCGTTGCTTTTTAAATTAATTTTAAATTTTACTTTCTAATTTATAACATTTTGGAAATAACTGAAATATTTATAGTGCTAAAAACAATTAATTTGTAACTGTTTACTAAAATGTAGCATGCGATGTATATAATATTTGGATGTAATTCTAATGAAAAAAGGTGCATGAGATTAGGTGGTAGTTTAGTGTTTTTGGTGGTACTTGACAATTTTTTTGATGCGATTATAAATTTATAGGAACGCAATAAGTAAAATAGGTGCAAGTGCTGCAAAAATAGGTAGAATTTTTTTGGTGACTCGGAATTGCTGTTCGATAAATTTTTTTGAGTGTTCAACCTTATTTTAGGCTTTGAAAATTTGATGATATCAAAAGTTATTTAGGTGATCATTTTATTTGTTCCCTTTTAGATTTAGGTGATGGAAAACATCGTGAGGAAACCGGAATAATATTTCTAGTTGTCTCTCTGGGTTGGAAGGTTAGATGGCAGTCGCACAAAACAAATCTTTAAAAAAAACTAAGCACGATAGTCGACAGTGCTCAGTTAATAACCATTCAAAGTGGTTACCTATCCATGAACTGACCTGGGCCGACAATGCTTAACTTCGCATACCGCACGCGGCACGCGGCCGCCGCTGGGATACGACGGCTCCAATCTTTATGTCATGATGACAGAGGTTGTTAATAGGTGTCATCTATTGGGCACTAAGGTGTCGAGCACTGAGACGATTACCGTATACATACCGTCACTAGCTATAGTACAATAGAACGATACAAATACTCGGTGTCCCCTTGTTTTGTGGAAAAATGTTTTATAGAATGTATTAATTGTTTCGCAGAATTTTCATTTTATATATATTTTTTCAATAACCGTTAATTTTTAAGGCACAGTTAAAATGCCATTGTGTAGAACCCAATTAAATCTACCAGAAAAGGTTAGGTTAGGTCAGAAATGCGACACGTTTTGAAAAATGTTTTCTATAAAATAAAAATTCTGCGAAACAATATATTCCATTATATTGGAACTTCTGTCTGTTAAATAAAGTACAACCCAAATACTGTAAATGTCCTAATTTGTTTGTATTTTTTATGTGTTTTTTGTGTACAATAAAGTTATTACATACATACAATACAATACTCTTTATTGCAAACCTCACACAAATGAATCAGTTACATACAGAACAGAAACATGTAGGCACCCTCATATTTGCTAGAAAATGAATTTAGTATGCACCAATAATAGATGCTTTGACTGTTCGTCCAGACGAGTATGCGCCTTAAGTTAATTTCTACCAAATTTGCTTAAGCAAACACTGGCAACTAGTATAAATACCTATCTAACCGTCAATTTAGTTAAATTGTTACCAAATACACCATATTATATTATTCTACTCTTTGAAACACATCCCTGGGACTTGGGTGATGAAGACGAACGGTTTTAACCCTTTTCAAGGCATAGTACGATTTATCCACCACATGCGTGTACTTCAAATTTCAACCTTAATAACCAAAGTTAACGTTTAAATCGAATTGAATTTCGGCGAAAAGTTACTTGCGCTTAAATTGGTGCGGCCTGGAAAAGGGTTAAATAGGAATAACTATGGCATTTTACTGATTGTTAAATAAGTTCTTTACAAAACTTTTTACAAAGTGTCACAAACGATCAGTTAGTACCTACGAAATTCGAAATGACTAATGAATCACAATTTTCTGCAACTGCATCCTTTTTAGGGTTCCGTAGTAAACAAGGAACCCTTATAGTTTCGCCATGTCCGTCCATCCGTCCGTCCGTCCGTCCGTCCGACCCCCGTTTTTCTCAGTAACCGTTAGTACTAGAAAGCTGTAATTTGGCATGAGTATACATATCAATGTCGCCGACAAAACGGTAGAATAAAATTAAAAAATTTTTTTTTTAGGGTACCTCTACATTAGACGTGTGCGCCGATTTAAAAATGATCGGCGGCGGCGTTTGCCAAAAAATCGGCGGCGGCGGCGTACTTTCGGCGTGAAATCGGCGTGAAGGTCACGTAAATAAAAATGCGAAATAATTCGTATTTTATTTAAATCGAGATCAATGCAATAAATCTGTATTGATACAAGTAAACCACATCCCTATATAACAAAAATGTGGTAGAAACATGGACAATACTGGTTAGGGAGCGACAAAGAATTCGATATGCGGTACTGGAGGCGAATGCTCAGGATACCCTGGACAGCAAACGGACCAATGACCCAGCTCGGTATCAAGACACGGTTATCCACTGTTTGTCGGCAGTGGCTGCTTTCATACTTTGGACAAGTAATGCGCAGTGGTGCTGATAGTCTGGAGAAACTGGTCGTGATTGATGGAATGGAAGGCAAGAGGGCTAGGGGACGCTCATCAACTACATGGACAGATCAGGTTAAGGAAGCCACATCGTTCGAGACCGATGGAGACATTTGAGACAAGTCCTCAGGGCGGCGAAATCCAGAAGTGATCACGGTCCTCAGGAATGAGGGACCGACTCAAGAGAGACAGATATAGCTAACAAAAATATCCAGTCTAAAAGCTCCGCCTGGGGCATGGTCCCCATAACGCTAGCCGCGTTACCCCTCTGTATTGCCAGAGAAATTCTCTGTGGAAGGAAAGTGTCAGGTCCCCGAGGTACCGACCAGTCGCCACAACAAAGCTCTCATGAATGTCTTCATGTCAGCCGGCCAGGGTCCAGAGTCCACTGCAAGCATTGCAAACTTGCAGAGTTACTTACACAATAAAGACGAGTGTTTGCGGTGCTTGAGAGCTTCGTCAGCTCCAGCACTGGCCTGGGAGCGAGTTGCGTGGAAGTGGGATTGCGCACATGTGGTGTTTCACACCAGAGCCCTCCCTAGTTTCCACGGCTCCAACGTGACTCCATCAGGATGGTTACCATCGTCTTATGCCATACCCACTAGTTCTGTTGTCCCAGCACGAAACACACCAAGCTTACCGGGCCTCCTTCAGGCACGCCATATCGCGTCAGTTTCCGAATGAGACAACTACTAGAGGAGGGGGAGGGGGACATTATATTAGATTTATGAATCGATTATTCCCAAAGTAAAAAAAATGTCTTTGAAAAATTCTTAATCGTTTCTGAGTAAAAGGATTGTGACATTACAGGACATACGTACAGACAGACGGATATGACGAAGCTATAAGAGTTTGTTTTTGCTATTATTATTTGGCTATAGATGCCTACTTATACGATTTTCTCAGCCGGATTTCCATACTCAGGCGCTCAATGTAGTTCAGACTGCTCTGATATTATATATATAAACTAAGAAAAATATTTATTGTCACACAACAAATTTAATATAAGAAGTGTACCACTGTACATACATTAAAACAATAACAAAGCAATAAAAAAGTTAAATAAAAATGTTAGTTATACTCTTTTATCTAATAAAAAGACTCTTTGGCATTCAGTCAAGGTTACGCCGATTTCACGCCGATCATTTTGTCGGCGGCGGCGGCGTGGCAAAAAGGCCGGCGGCGGCGGCGCGCCGGCGCGGCGCACACGTCTACTCTACATGTAAAGTGGGGGTGCAATTTTTTTTTCTTTCAAACCCCATCGTGTGGGGTATCGTTGGATAGATCATTTAAAAATATTATAAGGTTTCTAAGAGCATTTTTTGATTAAAGAATTGGTTGGCATGATATTAAGCTTTGAAGTGATAATTTTTGTTATGGTCAAGTGTCCCCCCCCCCCTGCCAGTTAAACGGTGGCTACTAGGCATGTGAAAAAAATCACGGTAGTAGTATATACGATGAATTTAAAAGGAAAACTATCACAGCTAAGTAGACATTACTAGTTAACGAGTAATAGTCGAACTTCAGAAATGTACTTACAAAAGCAAACTTTCGTACAATTTCCATTGATACCTTAGATAATGTTGTTAATTCTGTCAAAAACATAGTATATATAAGTTTGCGAACTTTTTAGTCCACATAATGTAACGGGTGGACGACTACGGAACCCTACCTTGCGCGTGGCCCGACACGCACTTGGCCGGTTTTTCATATTGCATTTAATATCTCTGAATCTAGTTCTACGGGAATTTTACGGAACTCTGCAATCGGAACATTCCTTGGCCGTATGGCATTATTATAACTTTTCAGGATGAAAATAAAATTCCAGGTGAGCGTATCGTTAAAAGTTGAACGTTGTCGAAGGTCTCGACTTTCGGTCCGGAATAGTCCGGACCGGATTTTAAGCCGTTCCGTGTATGTGATGCAATATGTAGGTATGCGAAGCAATATAATGACTAAAACTGTGACATAATAAAATAAAATAAAAAAGCCTTTTATTTCATGTCCTGTTTGATTTTTACATGGTCAATTTATAGCTAGTTTTTATGTTGAAAGAAAATTTATATTATAGTCCAAAGTATGTCCACGTCATTTTATGCATAGTCATTATCATGAAATACTATTAGTTTATAGATCGTTAAGTAAAATTTCAATGTCAATTAAATTAAATTAATGTAATAGTTGTTGCGGACAAGAACCCCTCATCAGGTGAAGGCCTCCTCCAAGGACTTCCACTTTTCTCTGTCTGTAGCTGCTTCTTGCCAGTGGGTACCGGCCATCTTTTTTATGTCGTCGGACCAACGGCATGTTGGTCTCCCCCTTCGTCGCTTCCCTGTAGGTCCTTTCCAAGTGGTAACGAGAGCAGTCCAGCGATGGTCGGGCAGTCTGGCGACATGTCCGGCCCATCGCCATTTGAGCGATTTAGCATGCTTTAGGGCGTCTATTAGCTTTGTGATGGATCTTATATGTATGTGTGGTATTTTTTGAATTTTTTTGATTTTATGAAAAAAAAAAAAAAAAGCTGTGACATATTCATGCAAAATAAAAGTGACCAAAATTTTTGGATTTTGATCGTCGCCGCGCTGGTGAGCATACGTGCCCGGGGCGACGACGGGCAGAATCCATTTACCGTACAAAACCTCATCTACTGTCATGGCGTCGTTACCGAACAACGTCATTGAACACGTGACATTGGCGAAATCATCATAAATTTGATGGAAGCCATTTTTTTAAAGAATTGATTGATTGACCAAAATTTTTTTTATGCCACGACGGTGGCAAACATGCTTATACCTACGATCCACGGTGGTAAGCGGACACCGTAGCCTATAGACGCTCGCAACTCCATAGGAGTCACTCGCGCGTTGCCGAAACTTTATAAAAATTATGGATTCAGTGTGTTGACACCATAAAGGGACCAATTTCGGTCCCTCGTTCTCAACACAGTGCATACTCGGGAGTTCTGCCAAACTTGCTCACCTCCAGGAACAAAACACTACATACTTGTATAGTAAATAATGTTATTATGGCTGTGGTCATCTGCAAAACGAAGGTATTTGCTCGCGCGCTGAGGTATTTGAACAAACCAAACCATCTTAGGATATATCGACGTTTAACTGTCATTTCGAAATGAAACTTATAGGTTAGGCATAGTTTGGCAAATCAATGACAGTTGAAGCGGATGTCTAGTCTTTGTGTCATGTCTAGACTAGTTACACAAAAGTAGGTAAACACTAAACAGAGAAAGTGAACAACAGGTACTTACATGGACCACGTATTGGTACGAAAAATGTCGAGCGATATTCGATGTTAAAGACGTGAGTGACCCGTATATATTTCAATACTTAACTACATGGAATTGTGAAAATTGGTTGATTGCTACTCGTAGGTTGAAATTGCTCGATCATCGATGAAATAAAGTTTGAGAAAGAAACAACAGTATTTTTATCAGCCGTGGGCGTAGTTGTTTTACATAGAGATTTCTTAATTAATGAAGGAGAGCTAATGAAGTATTCAACTTGCAATTTTAGATTTTCTATTGTACTATATATTTTTTTAATTCTTTACAGTACCGGCCATTCACCGTGTTGTATTTGACTAACTTTTTTAATACTTTGCTGAAATATACAGACAGACATGTTATATATAGGGAGATAGAGTAAAACCATTCTTAAACTGAACGCCCCTCCAGCGCGTTTCTGCTCAAATTTGATGTAAGCATATTGGCGCAATACACAGAAACACACACATTAAATAATGTCTACCAAGACAGGTAAGTACTATTATTTTAATCATGGGTTTGCTGTACTCTACTTCCTTTATGAAGATATAGTTTTGAATGAAAAAAGTATTATATAAGTACAGTCACTCTCATAATTCATTCTTCATGTTAGCTGAAGGTTTTTGCCATTATTTTACAAAAATGGGGTCGTAAAGGAGTAGATGATTGTAAAGAATTATGTTACGGTTATTTTTACAGCAAAGCTAAACCACAGCAATTTCAACCCCGATCATACGAGTTAATGAAACGTTACGTAGCGTTATAAAAAGTATCATTATATTCTACCTCTACCTGTATAAGCTATATTTATCTGAGTTTTAAGGTAGATTAGCCTTCTTTAGTATTTATGTAGGTAACTGACTGTACAGGATGGTAAAAAACAAATGCATGATTCTAATCAACTTGTAGTACTTACGCGTCCAATTTTGTCCATATTTAGGAGAGGTAGGGCATAGCAAAATGTCATCTTGCTCGAATTTGGAGCAGCCTAACTGGGGAGGTAGGTAAGTACCTCCGCCTTGCAGAAAATCACAGTTATTAAGTGTTGTGTTCTTGGAGGTGAGCAAGGTTGCCAGAGCTCCCGAGGATGCACTATGTTGAGAGCGAGGGACTTATATTTGTCCTTTCTGCTGTCAACACATCACTGTGTCAACACTGTCAACCTCAAATTTCGGTCTGCAACGCGCACGTGACTCCTTTGGTGTTGCGAGCGTCTATAGGCTATAAAAAGATAAATGCAGGTCCCTCGCACTCAAGATAATGCATCGGAGCACTGGCGGTCTTACTACCACCAGGAACACAACACCACATGCCTACAGAGCAAGTGGTGTCATGTCAGGTGGGATAATATCGGTTTGCCACCACTCAGTTGTTGCGTTATTTCCGTTACCCAAAGGTTGTTTGGAAGAGATCGCAGTTTAGCAATAAGACTGCCTGTTGTTTACCTCTACTTTAAGCCTAACGTTCTGTACTGTACTGTGTTCTTTTTGAGGTCTGATATAAAGAGTATTTGTATTGTATATAGTAATGTGGGACGGATTTTAATAAAAGTAGAAAATAATTTTAAAGGTAGAGGGGGGTGTAAAGGTAATTTTTTTTTAATTTCGTAAAAAGCTCTTAAACGATGGCCTATAGCAAAAAATATTCTTAGGCATGACTAATATACATAAAATTGTCTACAAGAAAGGTTCTACGCAGGCGGATTAAGATTTAATTTGCACACTATGTAAACTATGTTACACCAATTAAAACTTGAAACGTCCAAAACAAACAAATCTTCAGATTCAGATGGTTTATTTGTCAGTAGCAACTGGGTCATAAACACTTGCAAAAACAAAAGTCGTCTCTCCTGTGGTCAATAGTTAACGGCTTATGAGCAATGTGAGTTATGATTTTATTACATGGATTTATAGAACCGGAGACGCCGTTTATGTGGGTTACTAAGTAGACCAATCCAAAATTATGCTTTGTAGCCCTTAACTTTGAATAGGTCCTTTTGATATGTATTTACAGGAAAGACGCGAACCTAAATCTGTTTATGACCCAACTAAGTATGTGACTTTAGTGATTATTTCATGAATTAAATAAATAATAATTGTTTTGGTGACGATAATAAGACGCTATCATCATAACGACCCAATTAGAAATCCTCCCTATTGATAGGTACTCAAAAAGAGGGATTCGTCTTCAAACTCGTAATTAAGAAGGTATAGTGTTATCCGTGTACCAATTTCGTAATTACATGATCTGGGCACAAGAATCCCTCACTCGCGTTCATTCCATTTCTCATCTCAGAATTCTTTGCAAATTACAGCTTCCTATAGCCGCAATGAACCCTAGCAATCCAGGGCTCTCATCACGAGATTTCCGCTTTAATCGTCCAAAGATACCGAACTTTAAAAAGCCTAAATTCAAACTTTTAAAGTCGATTGAGATCTGCCGACTCCGACGGTTAAGTTACCAAAATGACTTCGCAACTCACCTCTCTACAGAATAATAATATCGCTTTATTACACTTTTCACCAATTCAATGCTGGCAATAAAATCGAATTTGAATACATTTCGAGCCCTTTAAGTTTGAAGTAAAACGAGAAATAACAGGATTATTCGGCTCGAAAGTATTTTAGTCACATAACGCGGAATAGAGGTAATTGACGCCGCACAATAGGACAAGAAAATGGTCCAACGTGATCGTCATGAATATTTATGTAGCGGAGAAGCTGGCTGGAAGAGTCAAGAGGGTGATACCGACTGGAAAGTAGAAGGGCCTAGGTTGGTAGTGACCCTGCCTACGAAGCTGGAGGTCCCGGGTTTACAACCGGGATCCGGGGGTCCATAGTACAAGCTTGGCTTAGTTTGGGAATAAGTTGATTTGTGAAAGATAGCTCAATAAATATTTATATTTTTTATTTATTTTTCAAAATATCAGAGAAGCTGTGAGGTTGTATAAATATGTATCATTCGCGGGGCAGCTCACAGAGCCATTTAATCAAGTACAAAACATTTTTTATTTATATTTATTACAAGTTTATATGGATGACATATACGCAATTTAAAAAAACACCGTCACAAAAAAAAAAACACATTTTGCAAGACCACCACCTTGGCGAAGCGTAACGTTATAGGCCAAGCCTTTTCAAATGAGGAGGTTTGCGTATTACCGTAGACGATGGTGTCTTGGAATTACTCTATCCCTAAGTGATCATAATGATGATGATCAAGAAAATATAAAGAAAGGCTTCTGAACCCATCTTTGGATATTTATAGTATGGGTGTAGATAGGTAATGTATGCAACTGTGCATAATTATAAATTATAACTCTCGTGTTTTAAGACCTCGCATAATGTAACAGTTGCATAAACTACTACCTATTAATAATAGTGGCATCTGTACGGAACAAGAAAAGGGAAAATACGGCGTTTAATGAACAAAAGATTTCCTTTGGCAGGATTGATATCTATAGTCTAAAGATGCATTTACGAAGTAGAGCCCCCCGGTTTTTTCACGTGGTAAGAAATGGGGGGGGTCCAAACATAGCAGCCGACCTGTACATTTCAAACTAAGCTGACTCCTTTCTTATATCTAGTAAGGCAAGTTTGGTATCGTTTTCGTATAAAAGGAATACACCGACATCATTTCTGATCGTACATTTTACTATTTTGGAACAATTTTCTGACTAAAATCGCAAATTTATACATTTTGAATTTTTACTTTTTGATTCAGCGCTCTGATATTGGATGTAAAAAGTTGATTGAAATAATGAAATAAATACTATAAGAAAGCTCGTTTTATGCAGATTCTAAATATGTAAATATCAATATAGCTCCGCCTACAAAATTATGACAGAAAAAAATATCATGGGTCGCAAGACGGCTGCGCGGGCGGATCGGTAAGTACCGAAATACGTTACTAGCTACTGGGTACAGTCACCGAATTGAAATGTTTTCCACTTTTAAGAGTAAAAATAACTAATAGAGAATCTTACCTGACTATACCGACGTGTCTGACTAATAACAATGATAGTTCCTCAAAGTTATTTTCAGGTTTTAAAACGATGACTGTGATAAAAATTACACTGTAATATTTTATGGATTTTAGTTTCCGTATGCATGCGCTTAGGGCAGGCTATCAAGCAGGTCACTTGTGGGGACAAACTTTAAATGACACACAATATAACCCCCCCCCCCCCCCCCCTCCTAACAGACGAGTGGATAAACGCAGGAACAGTGCAACAGTGGCAGCCCGTATGGACAATCCAACACAGAATCTGGAATGCGGCACGAGAACTTAGCTGCAAGAACAGCTGCAGAGGCCACTGTCCTTGAAAGCGAGAATGAATGCCATGCACGCTGCTTCAAGACCTGTGGGTAGTCGCAAATGCGATTACTGATGGTTTTAAATGTGTGTCCAGTGTGAACCAGGGGTTTCAGCAAAGATGACGTCGAGGAGGCCGAAGAAGGAAAGTACAACATCTTTATCAGTTTATACTGGTCCTGGGTTTAAAAAATCATAACTAACTTCAAAAAAGATGAGGTCCTGTGTTCGACTGTCAATATTTTTTAGATATGTTCACAAATATCTTTGCTAGTTTAAGACCGATTTCGCGTTTTTTTTTTTTGGTTTGGAAGGGGCTGCCTCAATGATGTTTTCTTTTAAATTTGGTCAAGATCTGATAATGGGATCCATGAGAAAATGGACACTCTTCAATTTACAAAGGTGTCTCCGCGGTATATGAATGCTAATTATTACTTACAAGGTGGACCAATATATATTTTTTTATTATTAATAATAAGGCTGTACTTTTAGGGTGATCCAATATTATTTTGGACAAGATCCGTTAATGTTAGTAGGCATTTTTTTTAAATTTAGCCGTTATCCATATAATTCATGGAGTTCGAATTTGTACTATCGTTTGTAGGGGCCTGTCTTTAGAAGTAATCAAACGATTTTAAAAATTCTTTCTGTAATAGAAACCTACATTAGTCCTTAATCACATAAGCTAAGACTTTTTGTAAATCGTTAAATCGTACGAAGCAGGGCGGCTCTCTAAAATTTGATAAATTTTTACGTGAAAGTTTAGGGTGAAATTGATATATTTCATTGTTTTTTTAATATTTTAAGACGTGAATTGGCATGAAATATGTTTTTATTGAGTTAATAAACCCACCACTACGATTCCAAGATCACAAACTATGTTTTTTAATTAATTTGATTTTTTGTTCTATCTTTTAATTTTTAATTTTTTTAATACTTTCACAGTAGGTATATTTTTGAAATATATATTTTTAAATATGATATTAACAGGGTTTTCTGAATACCTATTTTTTTTCCAAAATGTGTAGGTGTTTTTTAAAGTTATGGCCATTTTTCTGTTTTCAGTATGAATGAAAAATTACCTATTTTTTGTTATGTTTCGAAAATTTTGTATGGAATGGTACAAAAATAATTCCAGAAATGAATTTAGCATCCTTGATTTACTCGAAATTGACACCCAACTTGACCCAGTAGCTTAACTGGCGCAGATATCAAGATTAACCTGGACTCACCCCCCCCTCAAAAATTTGACATAAAAAATTTCGAGGGCTCTACTTCGAAAATCCATCTCTGGGTCCTAAAGGACCTACCCTGATACAGGAAATCTTTTGTTCACGAAATGCCGTATAAGTCCTCTTACCGAGGCCACTATAATAAGCAAGTATGGAAAGTTCACGCTGTCGTTCTACCTTCGTCATTGAATCAGTAATCAGGACCACAGAAACTCTAACAATGCCTGCTAAATTACAAACACTTGACACAACAAATGCTCTCGTGTTTTCTGTTCTCCTGGTAGTCATTTCACACTTACCGACAACTCGACTCAGGAGACCAGTGTATCTGAAATTTATATACACATATTTCTTGCGAATGTCTGGTTCAAGATGTACTAGGAGTGGCGAGGCGGATCGTAGGTAGTACATTGTGAATCGCCACGCTTGTTGGCTTAAGGCGTTTTTCATTTAAGTAATTCGGTAACTCCGTGATTACGTTAGGCGGTGTTATGTTTCAGGGATCGTATTTAAAATTGAAATTCTTCTTTAACTGGCGGGGAGACGTGAACTAATCAACTAGAGACTAATTGGATTTGATTTTGTTGCGATCGTCTCTTTAGTTTTTGGATTTCTCGATTCTGTGATTTTAATTCGCTTATTTTTTAGCCTTAACGTTACACATTAAGCAAAGTTTGTTACTTCAATTGATGTGTGAATGTGGTTCTGTTCTGTTCAAGGAGTCTTTAATTACAATTCTAACTGAAACTTTGAAACTTCGCATAGGAACCTAGCCTTTAGAACTGTCAATAAGATATAAAAATGGTCTGTAATGAGATTTTCCAGGCGTTCTCTTTTCAAAGATGAATAATATTAGTAACAAGAGCTGCAACTTACGAATTACGGAGTGGTAAGTTAAGTATAAATAGTTAAGGAAAAATAATAGGCCACCTACTACGACACGACAACTACATCAGAAACATTATAGAAGGGAAAATAAATGGGAAAAGAGGAAGAGGAAGACCAAGGAAAAGTTATATGAACCAGATAAAGGAGGATGTGGGTGTCGTGTCGTATCAGGACGTCAAGAGGCCTCGGACCGACAAAGATGGAGAGAACTGCATCAAGCTGCACCGACAAGAGCCCGGTTCTTAAGATGATGATGAAGTTAAGTATCTCAATATTTACATGACTAATAATTATATTCATATATTAAATAGTAGATTGTTTGACAAGGGTCTAAAGTAAGCCATATTACAACGAGATGATTATTTTCCCGAACGTAGAGAGGGAAAATTGTTCGAGTGGTAATATGGCTTTTAGGCCCGAGTTATACACTCTACTTTTCACTTCGATTGCGAGAAAACACATAAACACCAATTATCCATCTTAAATGAATAATTTAACTCTTGGCGGGTGTATGTCTAATTTGACAGCATGTTTTTTTTTCTAAGGCCAGCACCATATGCCTCGCTATGCGTGTTTGCTTTGCGTATTCGCCTCCCTTTCTTTTGCTATATTAAAGAAAGAGATGAACCATGCGCTTTTTTTTTTCTTTTAAGAGGAGTAATTGCTTTGACCATAGACACCGCTTAATCTTTAAAGAACTGAAAAACATCTTTCCTGATTGGTCGATTTTAGTACAGCTGTGTTCTGGTTGGTTGATATTTTTACCAAATATGTTTTAATCTGTCAAATTACTTTTCTGTGATTGGTGGATTTAATCGGTGAAGTATTTTGATTGGTCAAATTAAAATGTTCTGTAAATCATAAATATGTATACATATTTTCCCTAGGGCTTAAATGTACTACTTTAGCCCCGCTTCACAAGTCTAATATGATACACTTTTAGAGCATGAGAAGTGAAAAGTTTATTTAATACACGGTAAATCTGAACCACTTGAACACAGTTACTTTCTAGAGTCCCACCCCACCACCACAATAATGTTTGTACAACTTTAATTAACACTGATACAGTCTGCCTACCCCGCCAGGCTTAATAGTCGTGATTATCTCGAATGCTATTTCTCAGCTAGAGGTGCCTCGACCTCATTCTGCATTAATTCCACAGTACAGTCGTCGCCAATGATTTACATTCTTGATCCTTGATTAAATAATTTAAATAGGATTTAGAAGTGTTGACTTGTGCGGTCGCGTAATCGAGTAATCCAAAGATACGAGTTCGATACAGACTAATACGTCGTAGGGTAAATATTTTGCTTATGTACCTTCAAATATTTGGATGTAGACTAACTTACATAAATTGGTTGGAGACGTGTCAGGTAACCCACAGCTTTTAAGTATTATAGTTATAATTTAGTATAGTGGAAGCAAGGAAGCATAAATTAATGCAGATGATCGATAGGTTTATTGTCATATATTGCGACCCAAACCACCCAAACGTCATATCAAACATGACCACACAATATTATAACCTATCACGCTGTATGGTTATTATAACACTACCAAATCTGCAAATGATGAATATACATTTTTAAATTGATGTACAAAATAGTTTTAGAGTAAAATTCCTGTGCCATACAGACAGACATGAATAAGGGTTCGGTTATTGCCATTTTGGCTACGTAACTTTAAAAATAGGGCCTATTTTCCTTTGCACAGCGCGCGGAGGTGATATAACCGCTAGATTAGAAAACTCATTACAGTGTGGGATCAAGACTGCTAAGTCGCGGAGATCGAACCGGTGTTAACCAACCGACGATTTAAATGGCGTCGCGGGTAGTGTTCTGGAACGGAATAGTGTTCACTTCTGAATGCTTCCTTTAAATGTAATTACATGCTAATTATCCATACTAATATTATAAATGTGAATGTTTTTCTTCTGTCTGTTACCTCTTCACGCATAAACCGCTGAACCGATTAAGATGAATTTGGTATGGCAATAGTTTGACTCCCGGGGTAGAATATAGGATATTTTGAACCCCGGAAATCATCCCTTAAGGGGGTGGAAATTTGTATGAAAGAGCGATGACGAGGTAAGCGCCTGATATAAAAAAAAATAGTAATATTTTAAATTCTTTCGCTATGAACGCGGACGAAGTGTGTCTTTACGCTTTAGCCAGTTTAGCCGCTGAACCGATTTCGATGAAATTTGGTATGGAGATAGTTTGAGTCCCGCCCGGGGTAAGACAAAGAATACTTTGTATCCCGGAAATCATCCCTCAAAGGGGTGGAAGTTTGAATGGAAAATCGGTAAGTAGGTAAGCGCCTGAAATAAAATGATAGCAATTAAATTGTAACGCAATAAACGAGTTCTACGCGGACAAAGTCGCGGGCAAAAGCTAGTAGTTAATAAAGGTTTTGCCAGAAATTATGGAACGGTGTTTATGCGGGTAGTTACAATAAAGGGACCGCGACAGGCATGGAACACCACGTGTTACAAGTGCGTCGGTAACTTGGTGACATGGTGACCGCTTACTGTGGTATACTGAAAATCATTTCAGTTGAACGGATTGCACCAAAGCAATTCCTTCAAAAAGCTACTTTACCGTTCAAATAATAAGATTCAAAATCCAATAACATTGTAATAGAAATACGTTCAACAAAAAGAATTTCAACCATATAAAAGAATCAATAAAAGTTTTCAATTAATAGATATGCAATAGACTATATAAATGTAGCAAAATAAATTTGTTAGATATACAATACGGTTTATATAAATATTTGTGATCTTAAAGCTTAAGCCACACAGAGAGCGGGCGGGCAGTAGCGGCGCGAGAGCGGCACGGGAGCGGCGCGGGAGCGGCGCGGGAGCGGCGCGGGAGCGGGCGGTAGCTCCCGCGGGGCTCCCGCCCGCTCCCGCGCCGCTACCGACCGCCCGCTCTCTGTGTGGCTTAAGCTTAACCGTTGCACCGCCAAGCTAATTCATCCGAACCTATCGTCTATATATAAAGGAAAAAAACAATAATATAAGTACCATGTGGACGGAAATCTCCGGAATAGGTACATGAAGGATTAAACGACATGGACACGGTTCTAATCCATAAAGTATCCGATCAAAATAAGTAATTACTTTTTATAACTCAAGTGTAAGACAGATTAATCTCACGATGTAAACTTCTGAACAAATAAACTTTCAAATTACGTTAATACGTCCACTTAGGCCGGCCCTTGTTTGTCGAGCACACAGTCACATATTGACATAGGCAAGGCGTGTGTCCATTTGCTACTTCAACTGTAGGGTTGAATAAACTCGAAAGTTTGAGGTTAACCATGAGAGTTTCGCTAGGAAGAGTGTTTATACAAGTTTGCGGATTCAGTGGTTATTATTTAACACATTCACTAACTGAAACCCGCCTTAGTGCTCTGATCGTAAACGCGTAGCCAATATCATGCATTTCCCCGTCTGTGATGTAATAGTAGTTTATGTCACACCTGGCCATAAAGCGGCAATTACCGGACGCTCCGCGCGCGGGAAATCCCACTTCCTGGCCAGGGGGTGACATAAAATTTTGTACTTAACACGGGCGGTAATAAAGAACGCCTCAAATCGCATATTTATCGCCCTTGCCTTCGGCTCGGGCGTCAAATATCTGCGATCTGAGACATTCTTTGTTTTACCGCCCTTGTTAAGTAATGTACTATTATGCAACTGGTACATAATGAGGGGCATTAAAACACGAGTGTGTTTTATGAAACGAGCCGAAGGCGAGTTTCATAATAAGGTCACACGAGTGTTTTAATGCCTAATTATGTACAGTTGCATACATTACTTTATCTACACACATATTATAATTACTCTAAGATGGGTTCAGAAACCGTAGTAAATAAATACAATAATTGTGTTAATACAACCTTTTTTTGCACGGTTGCGGAAATATCGAAATCAGAACTGGCAACAGATACCTGAATGTTATTATAAAAAGTAAAGAGTCCTTATTGTGATGTGATCATGTCGTTCTAGCTCAAATTTCGTGCGATATATACTAAAAAAACATCGAGCTGACATTTCGCATCGACTGAATTTGAATTTTCAGTGATACTAGAATAGGGACATGTCAACTTTGACATTTAAATTTTGACAGTTTTGTTTGACGTAATATTTTAATATATGAGAATAAAATGAAATATTTTATTACTGCTGTAGCCTTAGCCACAGATAAGAAAATTGCCATAAATTCATTGAATGTTGAAATGAGAGTCATTTTCTACGGTTTCCGAACGCATATTAGAGGATTTATGATATGTGTGTAGATAAACATTTTTAAAATAGTTTAATATATGGTTTCAACCACTATGTCTGGTTAGAATAGCACCATTTGCTTTCTTCCCGTGGGTGTCGTAAGAGTAAATTATAGAACCGGATTGAAGTGTGTTGTGGGTGATGGGCTAGCAACCTATCACTGCACTGAAATTACACATTTTCTCTATATTTAAACAAACTGGCAATTTCTATAAATGAAGAAGGAGAAATACACTTATTTAAGGTTAACAAGCACAAAATGAAAAAATAATATGACATTGAACGACGCTAAATAGGATCCCCACTCAACATGGTGCCACGGCAAGCCGAGAGGCTCTGTATTTCAGTGGGTAAATGACACTGATATTATCGCTTTGCCTACCCCTATTGGAAATATTAGGTAGTACTTTATTATTAGGTTGCAAATGATGCTGAACAATGTTGTGCCCTGAAAATAAAAAGTGTCAGCAATCTATCAAGGAAAAAATCATATTTTCAGTTTTCACCATCTTAAACACCGGAAGTCCCTGGAATAAGTCATGAGGAAACCGGTCTAATCTCAGCAAGGTCTAGTTTACTCTGTGGATTGGAAGGTCACATGCTAGTCGCTTTCGAAAAACTAGTGTCTACGCCAAATCTAGTGTTAAAGTGGTTAAAGCGGACCCTATCTGATGGTTTTACTCTACATAAGCGTAATAAGCGTTAGTATTGTATACGTGAATGTAGTTTCCATTGCCACTTTTAACAGTTATAGGTGTAAAGATATGACATTTATTAATGCAATAAACAATTACTAAGTCTTAAATAACTAATTAACTGAAAAACACATCTTAATAAATAAAACTAATTTTAAATAAATAAACACAAATAATCTAATTTTAGCATGGGGCCCCGCGGCTGAATACTAAGGATCATGGCAGCATATAATTTTTTTTTCTACATTCCAACCAATGCGGGATTCTCAACGTAGACACAGTTGCCCTTCAGGTGTCTCCTGTAATTCAATTCCAAGACACTCATAACCCTCTAAATTTAATCCGTTTTCTTATTCCGAAGTTTAAATTGTATAGAGTCAGCTTTCGTAACTTTCTCAATCAGCGCGGGAATACATTACTTACTTTTGCGTTATCTTGTGACTCGAGATTCAAATTTTGTTTACGTTTGCGGTGTGCTTCACTAATGAACAATGATATCTATTGCCGAGTTTGTTTAGCTGATACGCTTCCACTTTATGGGTTCCTGGTACTTAGGCACAGTCCAGTTATTAAAAAAAAATGGTTTTACTTTACTGATATTTACATGGATATCCAGCCTGGCAGCAGATGGTTTAATGGGTCTTTTAACCCGGCCAGTGGATAAATACAACTACGAGTGTATACCACAAATACTAACTTGAACAATTATCGATAAAACTTAATTGTATCTTGTGTTAATACCTTTATACTAACTTGAACAATTATCGATAAAACTTAATTGTATCTTGTGTTAACCTTTATGTTGTTAACTTATTATAAAATCTCACTACCTGAATCCTCAAATCCCTTTATATCCTAATAATGGCTGTTTGTTGCAGGTAATCCTACCGAGCAGGGCCCAAATTAGCGAAGGCCGTAAAGGTAAGCTAACTGCCTAATATATCTGGCGCCGATTCCATTGGATCTTAACTTTTTTAATTTCGTGTAGTGTGATTTATTGGCGCTTTCGCTAAGCAAGTTTTATTAGGAGATTTGCAAGCCGTCCTCCCCCGGCGAAAAAAATATACAATGGCATTCTTTTGTTATCTGCCCTGGGATCCCAGGGACTGGTAGACGACGGGTTAGTGGTAAATAGCCCAACAAACTTTCTTTTCTCGACCATAGGTAACGTTTCCTCGATCGAAAACCTTATGACAAACGCAAAACAACTTACAATATGCGAAGAATCTACATTACAATATTTTTTATCATACTATCATACGGCTATCATACATCAAGTTTATCATACAGCACTAGCGACCGGTCCCGGCTTCGCGGCGGGTGCAAATTATATATACAAACCTTCCTCTTGAATCACTCTTATCTATTAAAAAAAGCCGCATCGAAATCCGTAGCGTAGTTTTAAAAATCTAAGCATACGTAGGGATAGGGATAGACAGACAGACAGGAGGAAGCGACTTTGTTTTATACTGAGTAGTGATGTAGTGATACGCATAACATGCACAATAATGATACGAAAAAGTTGACCGTTTGACCAACCTAAATATTAAATCTGTATTTTTTATAAAGCGCGACACAGAGAACTGTGACGAAAATGAACGTTTAGTAGATACATCTGATATTACGAGTATCTGTATTTTCCTTATAAGAAAAATACAAAGTTAAATGGCCATTTTGTTCCAGGATGCTATATAATAAAATATGCAAACAATATATTTTAAATTAGAATAACAATACGGGCGCGACTTTATTGTTACCGACATATTAACGTTCTATTTGACTCGATGAATGGTATGGTATCATTTTTTTTTAAATTGATAATAGTTATTTGTTATGCAAGGCTGCAAAGTTGATTTTTGGCGCGAGTGTTTGTATTGAGAGCCGAGCTAGCGAAGGATTGTAAGATTGAACCACGAGCGAAGCGAGTGGTTCAAAAATACAATCCTGAGCGTAGCGAGGCTCTCAAGGCACGAGACGCCGAACAACTTTGCTGCCGAGCGCAACACACAACTTTTCATCTCACCATAGCGAGGAAATACTTTCATGTATAATTCAAGATGTACTCATGTTCTATAAAGGGTTGTTTAAATTTCACCCGTTACAAAGCATTTCGTGGATTATTAACATTTAAATGCATCAAAGAGCCTAATTATTATTGTTGAGTACTGTGGTACGAAATACTCACGGCTATCGGCTAAAACAAATATATTTCACTCATTTCCAGACTTATCAGGAGTTAAAATTGTAATATAAGTATCTTCTGCACTGAAATCAATTAATTAAATTCATTATTTTGATATTATTCTAACTCAACAACAAAACAATATTTAAATATCTTAATCTCTCGCATAGTTTTTTTCTTAAAAACTAACTTTTTAAACGGTGCGTTCCGAAATTGCACTGAGCGTAAAATGTTGAAACATAATAAACTTTTCAAATGTGTTTCTTCGTGTTATTTCTTTATAAATAAAACTAAATTATTATTGAATATCATCAAATTAAGCTGGAAAAATTATTATTAATATCATTATAAAAAACAAAACAATAATAAACTGCACCATTAGGTACATGATATGTATACTTCTAAACGCTTAGGAATGACCTGTCGTTTCACTTTATAGAAAAAAGTTGGAACTCATGGAACTGCGTAACGTTCGTATTTCAAAATCACTTTCCACGCTAGCGTGGAAAGTGGACTTTTGCACGCAGATTTGAAACGATAAAGAAAGCCTTTCCGAGCGGGTGAGATGAAAATGAATTAATTCGTTTGAAAAAATGGGTATTAAAATACAAAGAAACAGGTCACTCGCTATTTTAAGCCGAATGTCGCTCGTCATGTTTCGAAACTATTCGCAATTCTTAATAAGTGGGTGCATCTCTCATATTATGTTTAAAGAAATGATGGCTTGTGCCTCACGAGAGATGACATAGTGTCAATAATCTGAAACCAAGGATGCTGAACATGATTGCGTGAATTGTAGAGAGACGGAGAGAGATGATAGAGAGAAAGAGCCCGGTTTGGTACAGTCAAAGGCATTAATATATGTGCGTTCCCAAAGGGATTTAAACATCTGTACCTACGCTCTTAAGCCTAAATATATCATTAAAGTCATGTTCGCTTATTTTGTCACTAAATTGCGTATATATTTTCGATGTTGACTGTACGTGCGGTAGCGCGATAAATGTAATTTTAATACCAAACCAATATGTTCACTCAACTAAACCTTCCAACCTTTTCACCGGTACTCGTATACGTGGTACGAGGACGTAGCGAAATGACCTATTGTTTCCATTTCCGAGTGATAGGAGCGTTTGTGCGCACGATTTCAAGGGGATTGTTAGGAGCTAGAGTAAGGAAAACTTAGATTTCCCATGGATATGATATAATTAAATATAAAAATTTGGCAATGCCTTGCTCAAAGATGGACACTCGTACAGAGAATACAATCAAATTATATATTTGATGTCCTAACTCTCAAGGAATATAGCCCCCAAGTTGCAGATGAAATAAATGGAATGAACTCACTTTCCCACTCGCAGTTTAGGTTTCTCGTGAGTACAGTTTAGTAATTGCTTATTTTTTAGGGTTCCGTAGTAAACAAGGAACCCTTATAGTTTCGCCATGTCCGTCCGTCCGTCCGTCCGACCCCCGTTTTTTTCAGTAACCGTTAGTGCTAGAAAGCTGTAATTTGGCATGAGTATACATATCAATGACGCCGACAAAACGGTAGAATAAAATCTTAAAAAAATTTTTTAGGGTACCTCCCCTACATGTAAAGTGGTGCTGCAAATTTTTTTTCTGCCAAACCCCATCGTGTGGGGTATCGTTGGATAGCTCTTTTAAAAATATTATTAGGTTTCTAGAAGCATTTTTTGATTAAAGAATTGGTTAGCGTGATATTAAGCTTTGAAGTGATAATTTTTGCTATGGTCAAGTGTCCCCCCCCCCTGCCAGCTAAACGGTGGCTACTAGGCATGTGAAAAAAATCATGGTAGTAGTATATACGATGAATTTAAAAGGAAAACTATCACAGCTAAGTAGACATTACTAGTTAACGAGTAATAGTCGAACTTCAGAAATGTACTTTGCAAAAGCAAACGTTCGTACAATTTCCATTGATACCTTAGATAATGTTGTTAATTCTTTCAAAAACATAGTAAATATAAGTTTTCGAACTTTTTAGTCCACATAATGTAAAGGGTAGACGACTACGGAACCCTACCTTGCGCGTGGCCCGACACGCACTTGGCCGGTTTTAAGCTAGATTTTGCCTAAGGCGACTTCCTGATTTGTCGGTGCGGAGGCAGTACGATATGAGAAAAGTGTCAAATGTCAGTGTCAGCTATCAGTCGACTCAGTACCGCTTTTTACTGCGCCCCTACATTTAAATGAATGCTTCCTGACTGGCGCGGGATGCGCGATAGCGGGACGATGCGAAGGCGGTACTGCTCCGCTTCTGCGCATAATATTACTACTGCGCAAACGTAATACTGACAGTATTATGACAAGTAAGAATCTTTGCGACGTCAGTAAGTTCACGTCAAAGAAGAAAATGTCACATATCGATCCCGCCCCGCCAAGTCAGGAAGTCGCATCAGCAGTAAATGGATGTAGGATATTGTCATTTTAGGGGTCCGTACCAAAATGGTAGCAGAGGAACCCTTGGTTGGAGGGGGAGGTGAGGAAGTAAAAATCTGTGTGCCTATTGGGGTACTTTTACTTTGCTTACATTTCAATGGATGAAGGACAAATTAAATACCATTTCTCCCTCGGAAGTTTACTAAACGAACATTAGGAAATTAATACATATAACTAACATTAATTACAGGAAAAATTGACTTTGAGTCGTTCATAATATTTGAGCCCCAAAAGGGGTTTTTCAACTTTGCCACAAAATTTTGTCTTGGAAAAGATTTTTTTAAACAGCAGAATAGCATCAAAGAAATAAGCTACAAATATTAGGGGACTAGGGGGAAAGTCTTACGCAGACTCGAACTAATTCCTTGGTTCATTCTTTTCTCCTAGCAGTCCCTATTCAACCACAGTGCCAGCGCGTCGCGGCGGCCGACTAAGGCTGCGTTTCCACCAGAGATGTGCGAGTTGTGTCGGCGCGTTGCGAGGTGTCAAATGTATGAAAACGCATCCTCGCACATCTCTGGTGGAAACGCAGCCTTGGCCCCACTGGTGCGTTGCATTGCATCGGCGTCATCGCCTGATACCTACCCGTGAAGTAAACTTGGGGGGGGGCGTTTAGTTTCAACTTGCTATTTCGGTACAAAGTTATAAAATAAACTTACCATCAGGTGGGCCGCACGCTTGTTTGCCACCGACGTGGTATTAAAAAAAAGAGGTCATGTCAAAAACTCAACATTTACTTATACATGTACAGATTCCTTACTGCGCGCCTACATCTAATGAAATGAGGTGCTCCCTGATTAGCGCGGGATAGTAAGGGACCTGCATATCTCTATCTGTCAACGCAACGAATCCTTAAATCAAAAAGAGTTGGCAACGCGTTTGTGATTGTGCTGGAGTTCCAAGCGTCCATAAGTTACAGTGCCTGATACTAACATCAGGGAGGCCGTATTGATTGTTTGCCACCGCATATATGTATGTCAAAGCAAGCTATGACCAAATGATTGTTCCCTGTGTCTTTAGTGTAAATTATATTGTTTGTTGTGGCAATTGTACTGTATCGACTGGTTATGACAAAGCAATTAATTAATATAATGGATTCAAAGAGCGTTTAGGGACAGATGAATGTTCCAGGGATAATGTTATGATAGGTCGGGACAATTATACGTAATGCAATATGGAAACTATTCATTTACGTTAGGTTTAACAGATTTTGTCCGCGACTTTGTCCGCGGCATACAAACTTCTTCCTACATTTTGTTGATCATCCTCCAATGGAGCAAAGAGAGGGGCGATTACGTAACGTTTCAAGCATATACGTGGGCTTAAGCTCTCGCTTCGACGATCTAATTAATTCGCTTGACTCCTACTCTTTGATGTGCTCCTGGTATCCTTTCTGCCCACGTTACGTCGTTATAGGTATTTTGACATAACCTAGTTTTAATTTCTTCAATAGCTCAATAGAGGTCTATTTTTGTTTATCACTTTTCGTTGCATCGTATCCACTTTGCGCCCTGTTTTGTGCACTTGTTTTCACGTGTGCAGTATTGGGTCTTGTCTAAGATGAATGAATCACGAATAAAATATTTGTAGATTTTTGATACAAAAAGTTACATTAAAAAAAAAGAGATTTACCCAAGTTGTTCTTGTAACATCCCTGCAAATATCATCCCAGCTGCAAAAAAACCCTTTAACAGAACATCGACGTCCTATCCCTACCTATCCATTATCCGCCAACACTCGATTACCCGCGTTTTATATTTACCCGCTCGATAAATAGTTTACTTTTATCGTCACTATTTTCAGCATTACAAATTGAATATCAAATACGCAAAAAAACATTGTTTTTGCGTGTTCAAATGTTCGTATACTTATGACTCTGAAAAAAAGTACAGTCGCCAATAAAAGCTTGTATAATTCGTACAAAACTATAAGGCCAAGCGCTGTCAAATTATCACAAGAAAAAGTCTACCTTACAGTCAGAGATCTAAGTCTAGTTTTGCTTGCGTTCGTTTGACAGGATTTAGCCTTACAGTTGTGTCCGAATAGAAACTTATTTCCTATAGATAAATTAATCGAGTTTCTTGATGTAATATACATATAACTTGTGATTAACATCTTGCTTTTTTATATTCGTAAAGGAAACACTGCATTTGATCCTATTCCGAAGTCATTAAGTGGCACTCCGGAGTTTCGTTTAAGTTTCAATGTGGAGCGAATTGCCGAAGTCGAACTACTCGAGATTGTCGAAAGTTAGCGGTGCAATCGGCTCTTTGCTCGATGAATTGCTTACCAAAGCATAGTATACACTAAATCTAGGATAAATATTTAATAAAATCTAAAATATTTCATAGGTTAGATTCGTTATAGTCCCCGCAAGATAAGAAGTCGGTGACACCTGTCATTTCCATACATTTTATAACCTAAATGTCATTTGTAGGTTATAAAATGTATGGAAATGACAGGTAACGTGTCAGGATTGACTTCTTATCTTGCGGGGACTATAGGTAGCTTCAGATGCCTGAAGGAAGGGCAAAGTAACCAGTACTTATTGATGACGTCAGCTGTAAAGTTTTAGCTCTATAGAATACTTGATTACCTACACTTAACATTCGTAATCCGTCACGACTAGTATAAAAAGCTAAAATAATGGAACCCTATAAATTAAAAAATAACTTTCGCTGGCAGTCGGAACCCTAAAATAATGGAATTAAACTGTGTTAAAGCGGTTTTTGTCGACTGAATGTAGGTTTTTGTGTTCAGACACGAGGCCCGTTTTAGTCATCAGCTGTCGCGGCCCAGGGGATTAAATGTTGTTGGTAGAGGTCTGACGTTTACGTTCGTGTTTTTTGGCATAGTAGCTAACTTCCTTTTATTATGGAAATATATGATTGATATTTTTGAATGATTTGTGGGTTCGTTATGTATTTAATAGATATGTATAAGATTTAGAGAAATCTTTGATGTTTGAAAATACTGATAAATATATTAGACAATAGCTGGGCTCTATTCGTACTAAAATACGATACAGAATCGAATACACGAATAATTAAGGCTTCTGCGCCGTAAAAAGAATATACTCGCTCAATGCAATCACACGCCTGTGATTGTCACGCAATTTTTCGTTTTGTTAAATTTAGTTTTAGGATAATGAAAATGACAGTTGATATGATATGTTGTAATTGAAAAGTAACGCAACTAAATATCTACCCTACTGAAAAAAAAACAACTCACTTGAGTTTTATACAGGGTGAAAAAAAATGGACCCTGGAGAGAAACTACCTTAAATCCTTGAGATAACTCATTTTACTTAAAGGAAACATTCTTTTATTTTTCAAAGGAAACAAAACTGCAATCATAAATTTTCTAAAATTTTCGATGATTTTTTAAGATATTGCAACTCAATACCATTCAGTTTTATGGATATCTTGTACGACAGAAGAGTGTAAGACCTAATGTTTCTTGGAGGTTGGAGAAATATGCAGTTTTGTTCCTTTTTAAAAACAAGAGAATGTTTCCTTTAAGTAAAACGAGGTAACTTAATGATTTAAGGCAGTTTCCCTCCAGGGCCCATACATTTTTTCCATCCTGTATATGCGGTAAAATTGAACAGCCCACTGCAGTGCCATAATGAAATTACGAGGCGCTGGTAAAAATCTGCGATAAATATTAACTGAAACCAGTATCGATACGGCAGGTTGAGCTGGCAGCCGGCCCATACAATGCTCCTCATATTTAATGGCAGCTCTTGACCTGCCGGAGTGCACTCCATAACGTTTAGTAACTCTTTTGCTTTGTGCTTTCATTCGCGTAGCGCTTAAATACTACCGCGTAATTTCTGGGGCCCTGGTAGCTAATTTGAAGGTGTTAACATTTTTTTATGTACTTGTTAAATCTAGAATGTGAGTAAACGTTTACTTTTTGAAATATATGTTGTCGCTGGCTTGGCCACCTTGAGAGAACGGGAGAAGACCGACACGTGAAAAGAGCAAACTTGGGCCGACCGACCGGACGAAGTCCTGTGGGTCGCCCCAAGTAACGCTAGAAAAATGTGGTGGAAGCAGACCTTCGTGAGCTTGGAGAAGTGGCGTGCTCTAGTGTCGGATGCCAAGTCTCAGTTTTGGTCGTCATGCCAGCCCATTCAGAAATAGTATGCTTTCGCATTTTGTAATAAGACTAATAAGAGGCAAATCCTGCATCCTTTTTACCATTCTACGTCTGTATCCCACGTCAGCGTTTCGTTTATTATCAAGATACTGCTAAAATAATATTGCTTAATATTGATTCTTTCGATATATATATATATGCACCATTGAGTTAAATTTAAAGTCTTGTCATCGCTTTCACCAGGTGAGACTAAGGCTAATCGCTGAATATTTCATCATTAATAATCATTTACATTTCATAGTATTCAGTAAATAGCCTATTCACTCTTGCATTGAAGAGGCTTTGACGCTGAGACTGGGACTCATTGCCCCAACTTACCTAATACGTTCTTTTATGTTCTTTTATTTCTTTTTTTTATTTTTGTGAATTAAATGTATGTTAACGTGTAGATAAACTTTTTATTGTAATATCTAGGTTACGTTTTTGCGGCAATAAAGATGTTTTCACTTTTATTTTTACTTTTTAATTATAAACGACCAGAAAGACAGAAGACGGGAGCAAGTTCCATTCCTTTTATGCTAATATCACCGTAACATTGAATACGAAAACCTGAAACTTAAAAACTGACGTGACTGCATACGTTAATCTTCGTACAAACTTTCCAACTTATAAAAACCTAATACCATACCCATTTTACTCCCAACAATTGGGTCAAAAGTCTGTAAGGCCTTTTAAACGGCTTAGTAACTAAAACAACCTCGTGTTGTCTTGTCTGACCCGTAACAGCCGCTAAGACAAACCACTCCGACAGCATGAATTTGACAGCGATAAAATATCTTCGTTGAACAAGAACGATTTATCATCCAGCTAAATACTGCCCAAATTAAGAACCATTGACAAAAACAGACCCAAAGGACTGATATCTTAAAGTTATATATCTTAGACTGAGAGAGCTTGTGGGATTTGTATTAAATTCAACTTAATTATCTTAAGGGGACATTTCTACATAAATCCTAACTACAAAGCTTACTATGGCGACTTCCTGACTTGGCGGGGCGGAATCGACATGTGACATTTTCTTCTTTGACGTAAACTAACTGACGTCGCAAAGATTCCCACTTGACGGCATACTGTCAGTATTACATTTGCGCAGTAGTAATATTATGCGCAGAAACGGACCAGTACTGCCTTTGCATCGTCCCGCTTCCGCGCATCCCGCGCCAGTCAGGAAGCACTCAATTCAATTCAATTCTTTAAAAAATGGCTTCCATCAAATTTATGATGATTTCGCCAATGTCACGTGTTCAATGACGTTGTTCGGTAACGACGCCACGACAGTAGGTAAGGTTTTGTACGGTAAATGGATTCTGCTCGTTGTCGCCCCGGGCACGTGCGCTCACCAACGCGGCGACGATCCCAGGAAGCACTCATTTAAATATAGGGGCGCAGTAAAAAATGGCACAGAGTCGACTGACAGCTGACACTGACATTTGACACTTTTCTCATATCGTACTGCCTCCGCACCGACAAATCAGGAAGTCGCCAAACGATGATAATATTCAATAGATCATCATCATCATCATCATCATCAGCCTATATACGTCCCACTGCTGGGCACAGGCCTCCTCTCATAGATGAGAGGGATTGGGCAGTAGTCCCCACGCTGGCCCGGAGCGGGTTGGGGACTTCACATACAACTTTGAATTTCTTCGCGGATGTATGCAGGTTTCCTCACGATGTTTTCCTTCACCGAAAAGCTAACGGTAAATATCAAATGATATTCCGTACATAAGTTCCGAAAAACTCATTGGTACGAGCTGGGATTCGAACCCACGACCGCCGCTTGACAGCCGCATGCTCGAACCACTGGGCTACCGTAGCTTTTTTCAATAGATGTCATAGATAAAACATTCAAGACTCTGAAACAAATATTCATGCATATGCATATCACATAAATATTTGTACTGACCGGGAGCCTGACCTAGGACCGTCATCTTCCGACTGGACATACTCGTAGGTACTAACTAACCACTAGGCTAAATCGGTCGTATGGCGTGTAGTTAGTAAGTACTACTTTTGTATGTGGTGGTACTTAATGTACTATTATTGCATTTGTTTAAGTTATTTCTAAATAAAACGTACATACAATAAAACGAACATTTAGCACGTAAGCATCTCCATGCAAATATTGCGTTCAGTGTACATTTTTAGGCTTTGAATACACGATATATCGGTACTATGCAGCGCAAGAACGAAAACTCCGCTCGTACATCGTGCCTTTACGAAGGGTATCGTTCCCACATAAAAAGGTCTCTCGTTTATAAGTAGTATCTTTCAAACAATCAAATGCGCTCCACCGCGTAGCGCAGTGATGTAACGCCTGGTGTGACCTTCGCCTTAAGTAAAATCTGTAAGATAAACCGGGCAAGGTCTATTTCGGAAATGAGGAGTCTGTAGTGTCAGAGCAGTATAATCAAGTGATGAAATTTTTCGAGGTGTAGGGTGAATTGCCAACAGAGCTATGCTATGCTATGTTGCTATGGATGCATTGATATCCATTATCCACCAATCCTATTCATTGGTTCACATAGCATAGCACCCACCGGTGGAAACGAAAAGCTATCACATCCTCGTAGCATTGTGTATAGCATAGCTCTGATGGAAAGGCAGCCTAAAAGTATTTTAAATGAACGGTTTATGGGCTCCTAATTTTTTAATATACAGGCATAATGTACAGCTCCATTATAGCTTATAGTATAGGGTATGTATGATATAGGTTCATTTATATCTAAAATCTTCAATCTTAAAAAAATAAAGTAATATCCATTTCATAATACTTAGATATGTCTAAACTCAGAGTTCTTAAATAAAAAGCCTTAAACTCGTTACACTTTGTTATTCAACTATTACGGTTCAGTTGGTCAGCAAGCTTTCGACGATTTTTCATACATATTGCATGAGCACTGGATCGAATGTGGAATACATTCCACCGAGGAACATCTCACAGGGAATGTATGTGATGTATAATTCAATCAACACTTGTAGATATAAGTGTGTCGATAAGATACAAATAATGTCGATGGAGTCATGAACTTGGCTTTCAATTTATCTATCCTACTATTTTATGCAATGGGGATGTTGGCTGATAGTCAAATCAACTACTTTTTATGAAATCTCTTCTCTATGGTCAAAGTCAAACAGCGTCCATTTATATGTTTATAAAAAAAAAGTTAATGGTTAAAATGGAAAAAAGTTAAAGCGTGAAGAAGATTTTTTTGCGTTTGGTTTATTGGTATTGTAAGACTAATTTATTTTTATTATTGTCCACATCCCAATTGTAAAAATATGTTTTCATTTGTAAAATAATCAAATTAGATTTATATATAACACCTATTTAACCACTGTTTAACACTAACCAAATGTTCCTTCATTCACTTCCCTTTCTAGTAAATTCCTAGTAACGAAAGAGCTTCGATGTAAAGTGGATATTTTATTTAAACATCCTAACTGAATTTCCTTTCTTGGACATCTAATAAACACTAAACCCAGGTTCCAAACTAGCGACGGACGACCGATGTGAATAATTTATTTACTTGTATTCTCAATGAAAGTTTTCAGTAAGTTAGGTTAGTTGAGAATATTTAATGTCAGAATCGGTGATAAGGGTCAGTTCATGGCGCGATCGCCCGGTGGTGACCCTAGGTGTCTCGTTGGGATCAATACTACAAAATGTAATAATATCAATACAATTTGGATGGCGGCAAACGGAAATGGGTCTCAATTTGATCACTTCTTTCAAAACAAAATCTAATTTCTTTTTGTCACGTTTTCTCGTCTTTGACACGAGTTTAAACGAGTTTGGAGAAACATTGAAGTATGACTGACATCGAAAGTGACGAATAAAAATTGATTATTTGTAATACTGTTAAGCGGTAATAACCTAGGGCAAGTGCACATTAAAATACTAGTTTTAATCATTTCTTACATTGAGTGAAACATTCCGATAATTTCGACCGAGACAACTGCCTGTACATTACTTCTGTCAAACATTTGAATATTATTCTAGATACTTACTACCACTGTTCGCACGTGTAGCGGTACATTATTCGGATGACTCTAAGGTAGCTTAAGTCATATGTCAGCGTTTTCAGTGCTATAATATCCAGGCCATTAGAGCCTTGCCGACTTGACTTCACAATGACGTAGGGCTCAAATGTATTTAGATTTTTATGAATCCTACTGCTACAGTTAAAGTAGGTATTTTGGTATGTGTGTGTTTAAAGTACCTGTATCGTATCACCCTGTGCTAACTTCAGTCCAAAGTTCTTACGAAACATTATTCCACATTTGTACCTACGACATGGTCATAGTATAAATATATTTAGTTTAATCTATTCCTATCCATCTGAGATTTATTTGAGACATTTCACTTGTCTGTGTTTTCTGCGTAAGTATGAATATACATAGCCCTAAAAACGATTACTGTGTTTTTTATCTTTATTTGACTGTTTGTGTTCTAAATAAATTAAAAAAATATTTTTGGATAAACGTCAAACTTATCTTAATTTGTGAACGCGTTTAACTCAATTATAATATGTCGTATGTATTATTTGAGTTGGTTGAGGTGAAAATGGAAAAAATAGATCTGTATTTTTTTAGTGTTCCGTACGTCGTCACTAACGCGTTTGTTCTTCCGTCGTATGTCACAAAATTTTGTTGCGTAGAATTTTTTAACTTTCCATTGACCTTAAACTTTAAATTTGGTGTTAATGTTTTATCACGTATACAAAAAATACCAATATATTGATAAATCTGATTTTTTTTCTTTGTAATTTTCTTATTTTTCCTATAAAATACCAACTTAATTTTCGATTGTTTCGGGATCCGAAATGTGCGAAGTCGGACGCGCACTGAGCTAGTTTTTTTCTGTTTAGTAAATTTTTAGTAATCGTGTTTAGCCTTCTGACTACTCAAGATACATAACTATAATGTTCGAAAATCAAATCCTCTATCTACCTAGTTAGTTACACTAAAACAAAATTACCTAGTTCAGACATTGCCTTTGAGAAATGTCATAATTTAGCAATGCATTCAATTGTGCTAGAGCAATCAACGATGGGTTATATTCACAGTCTTTTTACAATTGGACAAGAATGTAGATAGGTAACCTTATTTTAGTACAAAGAGATTGATGGGTGCAACGCGATTTGTCGCCGAATTTATATATTGTGCCTTACTTATCGAAGAATGAATTAGTATAAGATACCTACAATATAGATATATAGGTATAGGTACCTACATCCATCTTTGCAGCACTAAAATCAAAATGGAAATTGAACATGAATAGGCAATCAGCGGTCCGCTTTTACGCATTTGTAAGAATTTTCACAAATATTAGGTGAGCTTATTACATAAACTCTCGCCTGCTTTCCCAAAAGGGGTGGGCAGAACACCTGAAATTTAATTGTAGGTTTAAAGATGGAGATTAAGCACTTATGGGTGAGCTTATTAGAAGAAAGAAAAGAAAGAAAGAAAATACGTTTATTTAACATCAACATCATCATCATCCTCCTAGCGTTATTCCAGTACAGTTGCATCCTGAAGGATGCCTAGGGTCCGCTACCTAATCCCAAGATTTGGCGTAGGCACTAGTTTTTACCTGACCTTCCAACCCCGAGGGGAAACTAGACTTTATAGGGATTAGGCTTTGTCAAGTGAGTGGGCAACTTGACTGTTAGAAGTTCTCAATCCGCCCGAAGGCCTCCAACTTGGCTTAACGACTGCTGCCATAGACAGCAACCGGGATCAACGGCTTGACGTGCCTTCCAAAGCACGGGAGAGCTCAGTTAGTATAACCATTCAAAGCGGTCACCCATCCAAGTCCTGACCGCTGCCCACGTTGCTTAACCTTAGATACCGCAAGCGGTACGCAGGCGCCGCTGGGCCACGAGCGCTTAAATATGGGTGAGCTTATTACGATTATTGTAATTAAGGTGGTTTAGGTGGTATTTCTGTCCACTGAACACTCCACACTCCAGAATGGAGAAAAGGCGGAAAAAAAACAGTCACGTCGTAAAAAGAGCCCCTCTAAAATTTGTGATGAACACTCCACGTCGGCCGCCAATCACTACATATACATTTCGGAGGGCTCGAGGATCTCGGGTTGAACGCACTACAGTGACACTGGTTCTGAAACGTTTTTGTCGCACTTTAGTAGACTTGATTGAGCCTACTTAGTTAAAAAAATGTCCTATCATTCCAATAAGTTGATACAAAAACAAACAAGTAAGCAACAAGCAAGCGCATGCATCATTGTGCATGCGACGGACGCTCTGTGCAGTGAGGTCGGTGCCGTGTACGCGAACTAGGCGACGCGAGCGGGCTGACTTACGTTGATGCTGTGGATCTACAGTAAGCCTACTCTACGTAAGATTTACGCTACCGTTTGATAGGGATACGTAAATATCCAAAATAAACGAACGAGCTAAAGTTTGGCCATATAAAAATAATAAATGGTTCTTTTCGCGTAATGTAGCGTTAATAACACTGAAACACGGGCTGGTTAATTAGCGCGAAACCGATACAACGTTATTAATCGCTTACACTGATGTTTTTGTAATTTAACTAAATACGTTATTTACTCATCGGTTGTAGGCCCCAATAACTTGTTCGCGCACAATCGTCCACTGACTCGGCTAATTCCGAACGAACTCCGGCATCAGTCGAACGCGCTCCGTTAAAAGATTTGCCAGCAGAACCATTGCCAATATCGATAAGCTTTTGAATCCGGTTTTATCCAGTTTTCGCCGGTCCTAGGCAGCCTTATTGTCAGCAGTTTAGGCTGGGTTTATGGTTGCATATTTTGAAAAGATAGGCTATGTCAGACGGAGTGTGAGTTGTGTGAGGAGTTTATACCTACTGGCATATGCTCTGCAATGCTAATGTAATTTTAGTCAGTGTATATGTAATAGAAGCTCTATAATATTAGTATTAAAGTAGTGACTAATGGAACACATGTAGGAAACATTTACAAGTGACATGTTCTATCATGGTAGGATTCATTTATTCCAACATGAGGCCTAATTTAAGGTCATCTCACGAAACGCATTCGCATTGATAAGTAATCTAGATTCAAAGGACGATACATCAAGGACGGCCGTTTCTTGCCTTTTTTCCAGTTATATTACTTTTTTTTTAAGTCATGAAGGTTGGGTTACACAATTTTAGAAGGAATTGATTCAAACGCTGATAGCTACGTCTATTTAAAGTTTTGTATAAACAAGGAATTATCCTGAAATTAACTTTTGCGCACATTTTGAAGTTAATAATGTATTTTCCTAAGATACTGCGAGAAAGTGGCAAAACTTACGTAAGAACCATTCACTAAGACGCTGTAGAGTCACCAGCATTAATATCATATCTGCCATAACAAGGCGCGGGCATGGGTTCCACCCTTATGTTGTTGGCATGCGCCTGATTCACACGAAGCGTTTTGCTTCTAGCTTTCTTGCGAGGACGGCTAAGGAGAGGAATTCTCTATCGGCTAACCTTTTTCCAGACCAATATAACTTGGAACTTTTCAAGAAGAGGGTAAATCAGGCACTATCTAGGTATGCATGTAACACCCTCGACCTCATCATTACTTATTAACAGATGAGATAGAGGACAAATGCTTACCTACTCTACAAAAAGAAAACCAAGGCGGCAAAAATATCTGCTTTATCCTAACGGCCCTACAAATAGTCTTGTCAGATATTTATGCACGCTTTGTGGCTTAATCACTGGTGGCTGAGTCAGTAGCATAAATAACAATAGGGTTTACTCTTTCCAATTAAAGTGAAAAATCACGGTGGCTCAGTTGGTTAGAGCAATGGACGTATTCCAGAGGTCGTGGGTTCAAATCAAATCCCACCTGTGGCGTTGAATTTTTCCATTTTTCACTTTAATTGGAAATGATAATTCCGTTGGTGGACGCATCCGCTTGACAAATTTAATCAGAGTTTACTCTATCCAGCTGATTGGCAATAGCCAAAATTAAACTGAACTTAAGGCGATATATCGATTGAAAGAGACACCCTTTGTTTTTCGCTCACGACAAAACGGGATGCAAAACCCTCTCCGAGAATGGCTTTTTAGACAAATCTCGTTAAATATCTGACTGTGTGCAGGTTTATTAAATTTCCTCTTGTCAGTACCTAGATGAGGTAAAATACCATCATATTAACTTAATCGTGTCTTTTAATAATGCGTTGTTTTAGTAGGCTGAGGAAAAAAATGAAAATATAGACTCGACTTTGGATTTATTTTCTATCGAGAAAATTTTAAGTAATCATGTTTCGCTATTGTCAGTGCCACAATCATATAGTCAAGAATCATATATCTGAAAATCAGCCCCTACTGTTTGCTAGTCTGGGCAGGACAGCGTTTCAAAGTCTCCAAATTTCTCAGTGTAGCGCCTCAAGGTGCAAAGCACAGAAACTTGCACATTAAAACAATGCATATTTAGAAGGTCTTCATTTCAAAACTAGTTTTAGTGTGCGTGTGCAAAATAATCTGTGTTGTATTGTAAGCTTGAATTCAATGTGTTTTGCCCCTTTCCCACTAACAGAAATCACACTTGAAACTAGTGTACCTACCTAATGGGTGGATTTCAACGAGAAATTTTTCACCATACAAAAAAATATTTTTTATTTTATTTCTTGCAAATGGGACAAAAACTATTCTAAATGATGTAGGAATGTTTTCTGAGTAATATAATAGTATTTAGCCAAGCATTTAATGCGTATTTTCGAAGTTATAAGATTCGTAACATTGAACCGTGAGATGGTGTTGATTTGATGATGATGATTTTTTAATAGACGGTGATGATATCACTTGTATGGTAATGACTAGTTGCTGGTATAAAAATAGGTATAAAATAAACCACAGAAAAGCAAATTATCATATTTTTTATTTGATAAATCAATAATAAGTACTAGTGATGCGCCGAATACGTTTTTCACCAAATACGAATACTTGGCCGTTCAAGGTTCAATTTTTCGGTTTTTCATAAAAATCTTGTCAACGGTGGCCCATAGCAAAAAAACTTTCTGAGGAATAAATGATCTACATAAAATTATCTACAAAAAAGGTTCTATACACTTTTCCGCTAGGATTAACATTTAATGAGATAATAAAGGGGGAATGTAAAATTTTATGATAATATAAGTGGCTTCTCATTCCTTTGTTTTTGAATATTTTTAAAAACAAAAAATACTATATTCTTGCACTCAATGAGCTCTACTCATCGATATACCCCACTCGGTGAGGAGGGCCACTTTTCATATATTCTTGAAACTTGTAACAAATTCCACTCAAAAATATTTGTTAAATATTCGGCAATTAAACCGAATAATTCGGCTGAAAACCGAACATTCCAAAACATGCCGAATCGGTTATTATTCTTTATATGCCGAATACCGAATAACCGAATATTCAGCGTATTTCTAATAGAATATGCCAAATACCGAATAATAACCGAATATTCGGAGCATTTCTAATAGAATACGCCGAATACCGCAAAATAACCGAAAATTCGACGTATATCAAATAGAATATGCTGAAAACCAAATATTCGGCGCATCTCTTATAAGTACACCACTTCTTAATAATCTTATATTTTTGTAATACTTGACAGCCAAAGTGTGTATGGTTTTTTATCGAGGACGTTAATATTAGTACCATATTTGATTTAATTTTCGCTCCGACGATCTGAAACGAAGAAAATCTATATTATGAGTCCAAATCTAAAATGCGGCAAAAATATCATTAAAAACGTGAAAATCGTAACACCATCAGGGTAATAACATATTTTTCGAACGCGCGTCACCAAACATAAGCATGGAGTTTATTAATTTGTTTAATATTTACAACTCGTAGTGCATAATACGCAAAACCAAATAAATAAATAAAGGAAATCGTCTCACCATACATATGGAATCATAACCGTCCATTGCTTGAAAACCGGTGATGACGGGTATGGTGTTGACAATTTGCAAACTTTTTGAAGATTATTCTTGAACGCTAAGTATTATTGCTAAGCCACTGTCACGTCATTAATCTTCATTTGGAGTTACGGTTTCTTAGGTAATTTGTTTTAATATCATATAAGTACTTACTTGTAACGGCTCCTGGATGGTTATGACGCGAATCATGGCTAATCATTTCTCCCAAAAACACTTTTTTGATTTTTTCTGTTCGGTGCGCCTATATGTAAACGTCCACTCATTTTCGATGTTCGAATCGAATTCAGGGAGCAGAAGGGGACACCCACGATGTGTTTCACCGCGGATATACAAAACTACCTCGACTTTGATAATACGCTGACGGTGTTGACGAATTTCGGTACTAAATTTTTAAATAATTTTATTTGTACTTATTTCATGAACGAATTATTTAATATTTTTTTATATGTAAAAAGGCAACATGGAAAAACTGTAACTGACGAAAATTTCGGAATCGTACGTTGCGTACGCGATATTTTACACTACAAACATAAAGACTTGGATTTTTTCACACGACGGTGATGATTTTGAACATATAAAATATTTTCCTCCAAGAAAACTGTTAAATTATTGGTGGTTTTGATTGAAGCACTATTAATATATAAGTACTAGCAAATGAATAAAAAAGTTTCTATATCTGAAACTTGTTAACTTTTTTTTATAATGACCGAAACATAACTTTTCGCCTGATTTTGAAATCCACCCTAATATGTTGTTCGTTTATGACTAAGAGCATTAATCGATTTCCTCTCCACACATCCTGAAAAATTATTCCGCGATTCCAACGCATGCAATCATCTTAAACGACTCCAAATATTAGAATACGCCCTTGACCTTTCCAGTTATTCAATGCTTCCCAACAACTCCTCAAACCAGTACAAGGCAGACCTCCAATAACGTATGGTTTGTACGAGTGTCTGAGTCAAGTTATACTAGCTGGAGATGAGATTTGATTCTGAAGCTCAAGATTGGCGGGGATAATGCCTTGTCACGTAGATGGATGTGTTGGTTGAGTGTTCAGTTACAGGGTAAGTATGGGAGGTCAGTACATTCACCAACGTTGTCTGTGTGAGTGCGTCCTAATGTTCCGTAGTGGTCGGTGGATAGATAAGATTGAGTGTACTAAACGCTGTTTGTGCAGGGACGTATTAAGTAGAGACGAATCTTGTACGTCGTGTCATATAGAGAAATACACATGCTCGTAATTGCATTCCTCAAAAAGAACACAGTACAGAACATTAGGATTAGAGTTAAACAACAGGCGGTCTTATCGCCAAAGAGCGATCTCTCCCAGACAACCTTTGGGTAGCGGAGATAATGCAACATTATATACTCGTATCTAACTGAGTAGGTGGAAAACCGATAAATGGATTTAAAGTAAATACCATGTGGGCACTAATAACATAAATTATAATAAACATCATATAAATTCATATAAAATTGCATTAAGAATGAAATGAAACTAATACTTCATCAACATAGATATTGGAGGTGACTTTTACGGCTTATGTAATCGTTGGATATTTCGATGAGCGTTTGCTGGAGACATCTCATTTCATTTGAAATGTCACTTAATTAAACGATTTAATTTTAAAATAATTAAATGCTGTTATATATGTGGCTCAAAATAAAATGATTACAGCTAGGAGCTAGCATTCTACTGGAAAGTAATCAGTATATATTATCCCTATGGTAAGCTAGTAAAGAAGTGCCTTATGTGATGTGTGCAACAAAGAATAAATAAATTAAATAAAAAAAAAGTACTTAAGGAAAAGGAAATAAAAGGGTTATAAACACTTGAGAAAATAAAAGTCGTCCCTCCTGTGATCAATACTTACTTAACTGCTTTTAATATGAGCATGTAAGTTATGCTTTTATTACCATGGACTTATAGAAACGTAGACACCGTTTATGCGGGTTACTAGACCAATCCAAAATTAAGATTTGTAGCCCTTAACTTTATCGTACACAAAAACAGGTTACAACAATATACATCTCACATAAGATACAAAGGCGAATTCATCTCTATTAGGGATCGCTAACCTTTGGGGATTGAAAGAAGCGAACCCAATAAATCTGTTTATGACCCACAAATGATTCAAAGCTTTCCATTCACATTCAGAATTTATCTTAAACATGTATAATTTTGCACACTAATACGAGTAGTTATGACTATGAATAGCAAGCATACAGAAACGGTCACACAAAATCTTAATGCAAAGCCAAGATACTAGTATGAGCTACCCCTCATTAGGTACTGAATATGATACTTATGTACAGCGGGATATAAAACGTAGTCGGAGAGCGCACGATCATCGCTTATGAATAAGATCTATCAGACGGTACATGATTTATGAAGATAGTTCAATTCAGAGGCAACCATTGAAAATCTAGGTCGTTGACTTCCTTTTAACATTAGGTTTTTGAATATGATAAGATTGGGCGTTTATTGAGCATGAATACCGCTGGTTATTCCTTTAGGTACTATGAATAAGTATACCAAAGACTTTTCTAACATTAAAAAAATTTTTTTTTTTTTGTTTTTTTTTTTGGACTATCTTTCACTAATCAACCTAGTCCCAAACTAAGCAAAGCTTGTACTATGGGTACTAAGCGACGATATACATACTTATATAGATAAATAAATACTTAAATACATAGAAAACATCCAAGACCCAAGAACAAATATTCGTGCTCATCACACAAATAAATGCCCCGGCCGGGATTCGAACCCGGGACCTCCAGCTTCGTAGGCAGGGTCACTATACCAACTAAGCTAAAGCGGTCGAGATAAAAACGGTTGACACTTACTAGGACAGTGACTAAGTGACACTCAATCCCTCAAAGGTTAGCTGCAAGAGATGGATCATAGGGTTAAATGCACTTTTCTACTTTAAATTGTTTTAACCTGTCTTTGTGTACAATAAAGTGCTACATATTGTCATGTATGGACTAAGATTTAATTTTAAATGCAGAATTAGATACTTCTAACGATCAGACTTACAATCTGCCTGGAAAACGTATTCAATATTTTTTTTGTTTTATATTGGTATAGTATGCCCTTTTCCGGGTTTCTTTACACCGAATATCATCAAAATCTGTTCAGAGACTTAAACAGCATGAAAACGACAGATACATTTTCATCTTTATTAAAATAGTATTGCTTCGATATCTATTTTTTGCGGCATGTCCATTATGTCCAGAACGTCGCCGCTGCCAATAATGAAGCTACCACAGGTATAATAATGTCATTCCGGTCACTGCACATCGATAACATCTGATAATGCAATATGGCAACTTCCGGAAGCTGGCCTGATTGTGCCCGCGGCTGTCTGGAGGACGTCACATCCGGGCTGTTATTCACAAACCTACTCATCCTCAACTGTTACCTCACCCTTCACCTGTTTTTATATGGAAACTTAATATTATTATATAATCCGGTCAAATTATTTGGAAATTTGTACGAAATACGGTTTTTTGTATGTTATCGACTACGACTATAGTGCTACGAAAAGGTTGAAAATGAAATTGTGTTAACTACAGGAAATCAATGCTACGAGCTACGGCGGCGGCGTAGCAGTGGAAAAGTTACCAAGGAGTATAATAAAATAGGAAAGTTACTTCCCAAAATGCCTCAAATTTTATAAAGGGTCGGCAAAGCGCACGTGAATCTTTTGGAGTTGCAAGCGTCTATAGGCTGTGGTGTCCGCTCACCATCAGGTAGACCGTACGCTTGTTTGCCACCGTCGTAATATTTTTAGCTTACGCGTAGCTGTGAATGAGAATGTGCAAGCTAGAAATTCTTTGTAACATGGTCTCAGTTCACATTGCTTGAAATATAACGAAAATCAGTGTAAGGATCCACCATAGGCGAGGATTACGTATATATGTGTGACATCTCCTCAAATATAGGTATGCAAACATTGGAAACATATTTGTAATTTTGTACATATATCTGGTGGATATACACATACACCCTAAACAGCCTTTAGCCTGTTTTGCGTGAATCAAAATCAAGGTATAGTTAGCACATATTTCTATGACACGATTTTGGCTTGATTTCAGCACTTTATTAGAATAATAGGAGATATTTACGAGTATATTAGTATTATAACTCCAAATGTGTTATCTTAATTATATTTAATTCACCATTAAGTCTACTCTATACCACACTCATACATTAGAGAATTTAGAGATCTCCAAGATACAAGCTGCAAATCAGTGCCCACAATATTGCACCGAGATTTAGTGGAAATGTGGCCAATTCAGTGCTCGGTTCTTATTGGCCAGAACGCCGTAAGTGCCTTAGGTTTTCCTATTCACATAGGCTCTTATGTGTGAGCGGGATAGAGTTGCGGTTTCTTGCAGCCTGTTCATAGCCGCTGGGAGGTGTTTAAGTATGGCTCCATGCTAGATGAGATGTAGTCACGGAATAAGCGGAAAACACATCGGAAATAAGGACAAGTGGGAACGAGTTTAATTATATAATTTAATGACGGCACAACTGAGATACATTTGTGTTTATGAAAAAAAACGGGTAGGGTCGCTAGGCCAGTTACGTGGCCTGTGTCAGTTTGCGGCCTCCTGTAGAACTAAGTTTTTTCAATTCAAGATATTTACATTTTTACATGCCCAAAAAAAACGTCGAGTCGTATGCGTTTTTATTAGTAGCTATTGAATGGGAATGTATTAAAAAAACAAGAAAATATCCTTTCAGTTTATCAACACATCCAAGTGGCCGCAAAACTGGCGCATCAAATTAAGAGGCCGTAAACCCACCTACCGACCCTATATAGTTTTTTTTTCACCCATAAAGTGAAATGAGAAGCGGCGAGGCGGCAGGATAAAATATACCGTCCCGAAGGTCTCGCAGGTCGGTTCTCCCAATAGTTCTGGAGATAATAACCGACATATAATACAAAACTTCAAACTCTTAGCTTAGCCTCATTATAATATTAGAATATATATATAATTCTTCTGTACGTATGTTTGTTACCTATCTCCTCCTAAACGACTGGACCGATTTGGACGAAATTTTGTGTGTATATTTGATTTGGTCCCTGGAAGGTTTGAAAATACATTTGGACCCGGTAGGTGGCTCTGCTTTTACGGGCAGGACGACGTCTGCCGGGTCCGCTAGTTAGAATATAAATTCCTGTCCTCTTTATTTTAAAAGGTTCAATTACATTAGCTGCCTGTGAACAATGGCACAGAATGATTAATAATATTTACGTACAGAAGTTTTCTGGCTAACAATACCGATATGGTTGACAGCGAATCATGGCATCCCGTACGCACTCGCTGCATAGCATGTGGTCTCTCGTTTCGACCGCGACCGGGTATTGGGACCGTGCGCGACGACAGCCATTATGGACAATTTGTCATAGCTGTCAAGCCAGAAATAAGTAAATATTGTGAAAAAAATTAATGAAATCTTGTGTTATTTTACTATATTAGACAATATTGGACGATGGTAGTCTGTAACATTATTGCCAATAACATTAAAATTGTTGTTTTCAGTTGTTGTTGTCAGGTTAGGTGACTTACTTTTTTTTCTTACGGCAATTATCCACTTATTTCTTTGGTCTCGTTTCCACCACGGTCTTGAAAACTGGTAAAATTTACAGTCGCTATTCTGTGGTGTTTTTACAATTCACAATAACACATTTTACTAGAGCCATATTAAATTTATCTCAAAAATGATTAGAAAGTGTTAACTGCAATATGGATTTGACAGCTCAAGTCAAAAGACCGCGGGCCAACGACAGGTCACGATTACCAACCTCCTCTCGCATGAAAACTACATAGAGTGGTTAAGAAAGATGAATAAAAAATTACTGTGGACGTCTGCCACGATTCCGTTGGTGGGTTGAGGAGCAGCAGCCTCCCAAAGACGTAAAAAAAAAAATTAAATTCAGTAATTTCCTCTCGACTGAAACTAGGTTTAAATGATAGATAAGAAAATACCTTAACGAAAATCGTCTGCCACTTGTAGGGCGGTGGAATACCCGTCTGCCAAGCACGTGAACATGTAAAAGAAAAAAAAACAGTCATTTCCTCTCGCATGAAATTTTGTCAGATGATAGTTTATGAACTATTATGACCCGAATATTCCGTGCACTCCCCAGCAAATGTATTCCCAAACGCTCCGTTTGAAAATAAATGCAGCCTTACCCGTCCAGTCCAGCGATTCACAGGTAATTGCGCCTTTGCAAATCTTCAGGCAATTTGCCACTTTTAAAGGTTGTTCCTGATAATCCGTCTTTTGAGAATGCTTACCTTTGAGCTGTAAAGTGCAAAGTTTCTTTTGCATCCGATGAAGAGGAGTTTCCTTCAGATACAATCATGGCTTAGAAATGTTACTTTAAAAGCGAAATTCAGGTGGTTACGCGTCTAGGTGCTCAACACTAAGTGCTCAATAGATAACACCTATTAATCATCTCTGTCACTATGAAATAAGATTGAAAGTGCCTTATATGGATCAGTTAGTACCGAGCACAGGGACGTTTACCTTATGTTATATGGCAAACAAACTAATAAAGTTTATCTCTTTATAAATCGTCAATGCGTCATGAGCGAAGTATGTGTAAGGAGTATGTAACCCTAGTGGAGGGCACTTTCGAGGGCGGTGTAATATGGTAATTGCCTAATTTAGTATTTTAGCAGTAACAATAGCGAAACCGAAGAGGTATAGGCCTGATAACATACCATATTAGTGGAGGGGTGACCATGCCCCTGGGGTAAATTCTCATTGATGATTATTGAGAAGAGGTTTAAGGGCCCGCAGGGAAGCGTAGCTCGTCAGCCCATCAGAAGATTCCAGGTTCGGATCCTGGCAGGATCGCCATGCAATATGAGGGTCCAGGGATGGTGGTAATGATAGGCACGAGTAGATGTAGTATAATGAACCATTTATTAAATATCTTCCTATCGGTTTCGCTGATACAAGCAATATGCGTTAACGTAGCAGTAAACTATTGTTACTGCTAAATACTAAATTAGGCAATTACCATATAACAGTAGAAGTGTTTCAATTACCTTGACTGTGCCTATATGATCACAAATTAAACCTTGTTTTTTAAATAAAAAACATCAATTAAGAAGAATATCTTATGAAAATTTAAATATCTATTTTATGAAGTATGGATAACCGGATAGGCGGTGTAATGGAAATCGGATCGGCTTATCCGCACATACCGTGTCGGGCTTTAGGCGAGCCGGATCATCTTAATAGCATCCCGTCTTTGTAGTGTTCAATGGCTGGCGTGTGTTTACAATTTAAAATAAAATATCACATTACATGACCACAAATATATCTAAAAAAATGCTAAAAAAGACTAGCGCCGCTTCTGTCATGTGTAAAACTTTACTCGTCCGCAATATTACATATTTCCATAGCACTAAAACCTTACAGTTTGATGGTATATCAAATAAGCACGCAGTTTTTGTAATCATTATGTAATCTACTATGCCTTTCTAATTGCGCATACAAAAACATTAATTCAAGTGTTACATGGAAATACTCACAAAAATATATTAGAATGATAAATTAAATGCGAAATTGTGCATTTACTATGAAAAATTAAATTGTAATATCTCATAAGGTCCACTAGGGAGTTTGTTTAATATTATTAAAAAGTTTTTCTTTAAAAATGAACAAAAGAAAACAGAAACTACGTCCTCTCCGGCTAGAGCAGAATCTTGTCTCCTTAATCAAGTAAGGCGTCGTCGTAAGTAAAGAAGCTCGCCGACGTGAGACAAACGAGCTCTCAGATACCACCTAAATAGATACGTTGTTGTATAATATGCTGCCCTGGTACCTCTGGTACCGTTGTAGTGCTACTTGGGCGAATGTTTGTTTGATAGCTTTCGTGGTAATGTGAAAATGTGATTTCGGTACACTCGTTTGAACAATTCAAACGTGTCGATGTTTCGTACATATTTGGCTTTATAATGTACTCTAATGTCTATTTTAATTTTCCCCATTGTTGTCAGTCGTAATTTGTTATTCTTGACATTATATTTTTGCATGAAAAGTTGCCTTGTATGGTTTTTGTTCCTTTTATCTATCAAATGATGTAAAAGGACCTCAATGATATGAAAATGTTAAAATTTCCAATTAAAGTGAAAAAGTGAAAAATTGAAAAATTCAACGCCACAGGTGGGATTTCAACCCACGTTCACTGGAATCCGTCCATTGCTCTAACCAACTGAGCCACCGTGGTAATCCCTTGTGACGGTGAATCTTTCAATCATTACACTCTGCTACACCGTCACAAGGGATTACCACGGTGGCTCAGTTGGTTAGAGCAATGGACGGATTCCAGTGGTCTTGGGTTCAAATCCCACCTGTGGCGTTGAATTTTTCACTTTACTTGGAAATAGTAATTTCGTTAGCTGACGCATCCGCTTGACAAATTTAATTTTAATTGTTAATAAGCTGATTCATGCCAATCCGGTAAATATCGATCTAACATTATGAAGAAGTAAACTGATTTTTAAATAAGGAAGAACATGATGTATCGTATTACCCCATTAAGGTTTTTTTTTGTAAAACTCTAATTGTGCCGTGGACGCCTAACTGGTCTACCACTTCCGTATTTGTCGGTCCCATATCAATAAATAAATATAAATATTTGTGGAAAATCTTACACAATTTTAATTAGATATATTTTATGTTTCTATTTTATTATGTACTTAGTTTGTTTTTTGTTATCTTACACAAATCAACCTAGTCCCAAACTAAGCAAAGCTTGTACTATGGGTACTAAGCGACGATATACATACTTATATAGATATAAATAGATACTTAAATACATAGAAAACATCCAAGACCCAAGAACAAATATTCGTGCTCATTACACAAATAAATGCCCCGGCCGGGATTCGAACCCGGGACCTCCAGCTTTGTAGGCAGGGTCACTACCAACTAAGCTAAAGCGGTCGTCAATCAATAAGCGGTTAGCTTTGTGTGAAGTGTGAATTATTCGTCATCAGCCTGTGTAAGTCCACTTGCTGGACATATGCCATTCCCATGGCACGTCACTGAGCTCGATTTTCAGCTCTTTTCCAATCCCTGCCCACTTACGAATGTCATCACCCCGCCGGTTATAGGTGAACCTCGTGCATATTAATAATGCGCCAATGCAATACTGACCAGTGAAGAAATCTAACAACATCAGTAAGATACATACTACAATAGAAAATACCGCAAAGTGGTCCCCCGCCGCCAAGTCAAGAAGTAGCTGTCTGTAAATATTGGCTTATTACCCATTAACTTTTATGATATTCCCGGAATATAGTATAAAGAATCTAAGTAGTTATCGTCTCGCATTCCTACTTGACCTTGTAATGAACACCTCACCGCTGCTGTTTCCCTGGCCATTGACTTCCGAAACGAAAAACATCATAAACAACGATAAAGCTATAATAAAGCGAATAAAACTGATGTACAGACATAACCGTAAATCGTTTTCGGAGCCATTTTGTATGCTCACGAAGAAATGACAACGCACGTGTAGAAGGGTTGACAAAATGCCTTAAACTATGGTTGCGTGAGATTCCAAAATGTAAGAGGCCGCGCATGAATGTTTTGTTACAATAAAAATATACACTCTAGCGCTAGCTGTGTGAACCTGTAATTGGATTTATTGTTACATTGTAATACGGCTGTTGGTTCTCTTAACATAAATATGGAAGACATTAGATATTTGCAATTGATATTTTGCTAAGTCGTAGTTTTTTATTTGTAACTAAGCATACCTCTAAAAAGAAAAAATCTTATACTTGCCCTTGGCCGGGCACCTGAAGTGCTTCTTCTCATGCAAGAAAAATATTTGTCCGTAAACTTTATACATTCCATACTCAAAAGAAAACACATGAAAATCAGTCCGAATCAGATGTCATTAATTTTAATGTACTACTTTTTGTATTTTTCTCGATCATTTTCAGTTCTCAGTCAGTTTTAAAGCTAATAACGTTCAAAGCTTACGGTATTGGTTCAATGAATAACCATGTATATTTAATATTTTATTTGTGGTTTTGTCGCTTTCGCTTTGTCACTCGAGCCGTCTCTAAACTATAACAATAGAACCTTTATCTCCCGCGCGAGGTGAGAGCTTGTTTGTCATTCACATCAGAGTACTCAAATTTATCGTATGACAATTATTTCGAACCGTGAGATCTTCGAGAAGACAGTACGGTTGCCAGTTTTGTTGCACTTTTAGCACCACCCAGGGGTCACGTGTAGGGTAGCGGTGGGTACTTTCCCTACGGACGTGGTACAACTTTGACCCCCCTTTGTCAAGTGATCTCAATGATCATTAATAACTTTTTATGTATCATGACGGTGAAAATGAAAGACCTGCTTGATGGTAAGCCGTTGCCGCAGCCTATCCGTGAGCCTTAACTGATTTGAAAATTATTCTATCTATCGCTTTCAATACAGTATGAGTGTGTGATTTATTGACCCCCCTCGTTCCTGTCACAGCCGGTCACACTTATCAGACGCCCCATGTGATGTCACATCGTGTTTTAATAAATAGAAAATATGGGAAATCTATCTAAGAACATTTCTCAGATTGTTTCAACCGCCGTGATTTCGGTGATTGCATTATTGAAGACATCATTGCAGAGCGGAAGACCATATCAGGCTGTATTGTAGCAGGCGGGGAGGCCTATCATCCTTTTCGAAATGGACCACAGAAACCTACGGACATCGTAAATATGACCACCAAAGTCACAGCGGTGGTTGAAACGCTCTGATAAATGTCTCTGACGTTGTTTAAAGCCGATTCTAGGTAAACCCGAGCTAAATATAAATTCGACGTCATATTTCTGCGAAGCGAGATTGATTAAACGATTCCTTGAAAATGCATTTTAGAAGATGTTTCCGATCTAATTTGTGTTTGTGGTAAAAATGTGAAGCTTTTCATGGGTTCCTGCCACTGTGAAGCTGTGTTTAGCATTATTATATATCCTCACTAGAAACTAAATAGGTACCACATTTGGGAAAAGTCTTGGAAATAAATGCGTGAAAGTTAAAATGAATAAATAATATTTTGTGGACAACTACACAAATCGACCTAGTCCCAAACTTTGTAAAGCTTGTAGGTTTTATTATGGGTACCTACTAGGCAGCGAATATGTGTTTTTTGCGTTACCTTTGTATTACTTCCTCAATTAAAAAAAAAAAAAGCTTAGTGTGGACCCGGGGTTGCCTGAATCGTCTCTTGGCAAACAACCTTTGATTTTTCGCGCCTCAAACAATGTAATATTAAGTAAAAATGTTATACCATTTTTTCACGCATCGCGTCAACTACTAACCCCAAACTTTTTTCCTACTTTTTGCCGGCAGCATCGCGGGCACGTTCATATTCCGGTTGATTTACGACGCGTCCGTCGAAGACAATTACGCGGCAGGGATTCATTTTTCTATAAAAATATGTGTTTTCCCGCACACCATTTATCCTTGCTGTTTGTTTTGTGGCTACATATACTGTTGTAACGTGCATGGCGAGCGATTGATATTCGTCTATATGAAAAGTCTGAAACTGAGGCCGCATTACTGAGGCGGCTATAGATATATTTACTGTGCTATACGCCGTGCGGCCGTCAGGCGAATAAGGACGTGAATGTGGGTCTTGCGACGCGCGGTCGTGTCCGAGGGTTCCCCTGGATTTTCCCTAGGCTACAATCTTACCGCGCACTTCTATCGCCCGGGCCCGGAGTATAAAGCCACAATTAAAAAAATATATAAAAAAAATATAAGTGTCGCTTGACGGGTAGCACATAAGTAGCCTGCGTTAGTGAATGAGTCCAAATGTATTTAAGAAAAACTCTATATTATAAGTCAATGCTTTGAATCAACATCATCATCTTCTTCAGCCTGTAATCGCCCACTTCTACTAATGGGCAAAAATTAAAATATATAACTTTTGGGCCGTTCAATCGTTTATGAATATTTTATTCTGAAGAAAATAATAACACGGCTGCGAACAATAATTCTGAAGAAACTAAAAGTAAAGCTGCTGCTTCTCTATATATATAAGCTGGGCTTATATTCAAATTGGAGATTATTACAATTCTGTATGCCTTTTGGCTACAGACTTTCATGGCCCATTTAGTACTCAGCCTACATATTATAAGTAGGTACATAAGTTGCGGAATAAACAATACTCACTTATAATTTCTACTAGACATCGTAAAAAAACTGATATTCCCTTGTACAATACATACAAAGAGGAGCAGCCTACGCAACGGCTACGGAGGTTTTGCAAAAACAGTTTACCAAAAATACAACTCCGAATCGAAATCCATTGACCTTTCTTTATATTATCTTGTGCCACTTCACTTTGTCTTTTACAATCACTAATACTTATACTTATCCCATAGGATAGCGAGAGCACTTGATTTAACAGTTTTCTTAAAATAACTCAAAGAGAAAACTCAAGAAGGTTCCCCGCAAATCTGTCTTCAGTAAAAAATATGAGAAGGAACTTCATAAAAAGCTGTTAAAAACAAAATCGAAGAGACCGGCTTGATTTATGGGATGAAGTGGAGGTCGGGGACCTCGATATAAATCAGGCTGAGTACTCGAGTACTTCATTAGAAACTAGCTTCGTTCCGTGACTCTGATCGGCATAAAGTCTTTTTTTTTATCTGACTCAGGCTTTGTAAGGTGGACTGATGACCTGGTAAAGGTCGCGGGAGTCCGCTGGATGCGGATGCCGATGCCCAGCAGTGGACGTCTTTCGGCTAATATAATGATTATAATGACGATTTTTTTAAAAGGGTTTACTGTTTGCTCTTACTAGCTAGCCGAAAGGTAAAGGGCATCTATTTATCATTACTTTTGACGTTGAAACAAATTGAAATTTTATTAATATCATAAGCAACTTAGGCCTGTAGATTTTAACATAAAAATTGCACTATTTCGCAGTTTTTTGCGTGCTGCTCAGCTTCTCGACGGTGCAAATTTGGATACACACCCTAACTGATCCGTACAACATATTAAAAATGTATATACATCATGCTTTGCGATATTAGCCTTTTTTAGTGTCGAATTCTACTGCGTTAACTGACATACAACTGGTTTCATGTCCTATTATAGGCTACAAGAGTTGAAGCTTATGCATGTTTATATTATGTAACCAAAGTTTAAAAAAAATTTTGTTATAGGTACATTTATCTCTGTAAGTTCTCCAATAAAATAAAATAAAATATAAAATTCCTATTTAATGTGTGACTTTTTAATACACATACATTGCTCGCGCGCAACTCATTATCACTACAAAGCCCGCACGTTCCTTAGCGAACGCTTCAAGCGAACACGTAGAAAAATCTACTGCATTAATTAAACTTAACTATACAAAATTTGAACTCTCAGTTTCCACTTAGTTTCTTAAGCGTCGCACCAAGATCGGGCGGATAAGCGGCCAGCCGTAATAAATAGCCCAGACGAGGGCCTAATTGAAAATGCCGCTGTCTCTTAAAAGTTAACTGCTGGCGAGGGCCGAGATTCTTTTTAATACCATTGTAAGTTTGTAGTTTTTGCTCAAAAATGGCCTGCAACCCTATGCCTGAACACTACTCACTACATATTGCAAGGTAAAATGACAATGAAAGAAACATAGCAGTCTCGCTCCACGCGCTTGAAATATATAAATTCCTTTAATTTGTTGAGTTACAGACTTAAAAAAAGTAGAAACAGGCATAAACAAGCATAAACGTATAAACGACAGACAGGTCGCAGTTTTTACTGAATAAATGGTTTTTCTTCTTCTTCTTCTTCTTCAGTTTTTGACGTTTTAAGGTTATCTTCATCAATTTTAATTCAAATTTCGTCTTATTTCTCACATCTTTGAGAAAAGCATATTGAGTATTCGCACAGAATAGTATAATAGTATTACATACAGAATGGCCACGAACCCCCCGCACCGAGGTCAGTTACCTGGTCCCTGAGAGACCTGCCTGGTGCCGATCGGGTGCTAGCGTGCCTCGCGATTCGACCGCGCCCCGCGCTACGCACCCGCGCAAACAATTGACGCGTGTCCCGACAGCGCACGCACACATAGGTACCCACAGCACTTACGGTCCTTCGCGTGTCACAGGTGTGGTATTAGCCTCGGCCTGGATGGCAATTGCAGGCTTTCCCCTTAAACAAATACCCAGCCTGTAAAATCTTAAACAATAGTGTACAATAACTTTAACATGGCGCGCCACGAGGTTATTAAATCAACGTATTTAGGTTTTCATTATATGAAACCGATTAAGTTGCACAAGATAACCCGGATGTTTTATGCATATCTGGAAACCCCGGCCGCCATATTTCCTGGCGTCTCGATCTAGGTCATTTCCAATCGTTGCCTGGCGACCGACGCTCTAACTGGAAAACCTTCATGAAATCAAGGAGCGTTCTCTATATATTCTGTAGCTCTAGTATAAGTTTTTTCGAAATATTAATTAATTCGAACGCGTTTGCGTTTTAACTCTAAATATGTATGAAAGTGGTATGAAAACTTGAACAGCGCCTCTGGTGGTCACTAGTGGAAACTAAAACAGCGAGTATAACATTTGTTGCTAACCGATGAACGCGCGTATTTCAAACTCGGTGAGAGCGTTTTCGTACATTTTGAGACAAAACGCAAACGCGTTCGAATTAGTTAATGTTTCGAATAAACTTACACTAGAGCTACTGTATGCGACAAATATCTTTTTAAAAATTAGTCTCTGATCTGTAACATTAGTTTTAAGAAAGTTGGCCGCCCTGGCCTCCATACAATTTTTGTTCACCACGAACGAGCAAACTTGTTGAAAATTGTAGACCCAAATGTAATGTTACACATCAGAGCCTAATTTTTTAAAATGAGTCCTGGCTACCATAATGTTCTACTAGCTATCTGTTAGCAGCACTATTACAGAATATTTAACAGCAAACGGAACGAGAAAATATCTTTATTTATGGCCGTTGAGGCAAGGTACCAATTAATAAGAAAATAGAAAAGTTCGATTATCTCGAAAACCAAGGGACTTTTACCAAACCTGAATGTCCATTTTCTGGATCAGCTTGAGGTGCTCTATCAGTGGTTAGAAGGTTGTCCATTAATTACTGGACACCCTGATGTATGTATTTTATTAGCACTATTTTTCCCTATTATTTTCCCCCGCTCCGTAAACCGCGTCTAAATCCAGTTTTTGAATTAACTATATTCGAGTTATTTTTATGTTTACATGAATTGTACTGCTATAATGAATATAGTATTGTTGAGACTATTGTTAAGATTGTCATATTAATAAAATAAACTTAATTATAAATGTTTAATTGTACGTTGGAGCATTATGGGGGTTTCATTTCTCGTCGCCGTTTGGGACAACTTCAGGGTCGTTCTTCTTAACGACGCGATTCAAAAGTTTCCGAGAGAACTGAGATGGGACTTAAAAACAGTTTACTACTATGATTTAATTACCAACGGTGAGAGACGATGTCTATACGTATAAATTTATATTAAATTAAACACAGTCTTTTGATGCTTGCAAAGGCTTAATAGTAACTACCTCAATAATAGTGGTATTTTATCGGGGATAGACAAGAGATGTTTTCCCGTTCTGAATTAGTTTCTATTATTACTGTCGTTTATAGACCTTATCTATTTATGAAACTATTCAATTCGTATTATTTTTACCGTCCGCACCTCAAAAAGGAAGTTATAGGATAACTTTGTTGTCAGTTTGTCTGTCTGTCAAGACTAAGGCTGGAAACAGTGCTCGACCGACGGTCAGCGCGTACCGTCGGTCGGGCGTAGCTATCGCTGTAAGAAAGCATACGTGCGTTCAGAGCGATGCTCACCGTCAGCCGACCGACCATACGCGCTGCCGTCGGTCGTGCTCTGTTTCCAGCCATAGACTTGCATAGATATATCTACGTCGGTCGGCGCCCGACCGACGGTACGCGCTGACCGTCGGTCGAGCACTGTTTCCAGCCTAATATTTATCTCGGCAAAGCGTGGACGTATAGAGTTGAAATAAAAACCATAATTATTGTCAGGTCTACGGTCTCTTGAAGCTTTGAAAAAAAAAACTCCTAAGTTAACGAACAAAAGGTATGGCCGTTTATGCTGCATAAAACGTATATTTATAGGGTACTTATAGTAGGTGTGAATCCCCATATAAATGGACATTGCGAGTTACAAGTCATGATAAAGTTTGGCCTCACGATGGAAACTGTTCCTTAGGCTACTTGTGACTTATACTGAGCGAGGCCAAACTATCCACGCAAAAAATTCAAAATGGCGGCTATTTTAGTTTCCAATTTTTTTTATTTTTTTTAGAACTCAAAAATGCTTCGTGCTGCACAAAAACTTTGTATGACAATTATGTTATGCATAAATTTATCTATAACTTTGGTTATTATCATTTTCTCGATATATCTAATAGTTCATGAGAAAAATGGTGTTCAATATTGCGTTTCTTGTTAAAACACTGTTTGTCAAAAGGCTTAGCAAAATCGAACTGCATCGTATGCAGAAAGCAATTCATTTTCTCCAGTGATACTAGGAACCAATATAAAGGATTTCATCCGACGAAATGAAAATTTCATCGACGGGAATTCAAAATGGCGATCATTTACCAAAGGGGGAGCCGCATTTTTTAAAAAGTGTATAATTTCAAAACGGCATCTGCTATTTAAGTAATATGGGTATCAATCGATTGGTATTGACACCATTAATTAAAATAAGAAAAATACCATGTAAAAAATTAAAGATAGCGGCCAACTAATATCAAAATTGTAAAATGTTCATTCTTCTTTTTTTCGTTATATTAAAAATAACAACTAAATGTCCAATTATATAGCCAACTTGTATATTTACATAAATTCTCATAGTATTATCTACGCGATGAAACAAAAATTATGACAATCCGTCGAGTAGTTTTTGGACTATACGAATTACAAACGAGCCTTGGTGACTATGTCATAGTAGTTATAGAAACAAACTGCACTTTTGTAATGAAAGCAAGTCGCTTTTGCATAATTGTATTAGTGAAGAGACTAAACTTGATTACTTTTTTCGATAATATGTAATTTTCACCCGTCAGTAACCGAGACTACGCCACTTCGAAATTATAAGTCTAAAACGTTCTACTAAGTTAAAAGGTGGCCAAATTTGGACAATAAATGTGGCAATCGATACAGGAAAATGTTGTTCAACATAAAAAATAACGCTGTGATTTTTTTCAACATAACTTAAGAAAAAAAAATATTTTTTTGCAATAAACTTTTGATATCCATACCCTATAACTAAGTACTTATATTCATACCTTATATATTTTTTGAACCTTAAAAGAATATTTTTTTCCAAAAACAATCTACAGAAAGTTTCCCCAATATAAAAAAACAACTATGACACACAATGCACATGCACAATGTACTATAGATTAAAATGCTCTTAAACGCAGAAAAAACAAAGTGTAGGATTTTACAGAGTATAAATATCAAAAAAATAAAAATAAAATAAAAAGTTTATTGCTAAACACAGAAAAAATTTTTTTATTAAGTTTTGTAACAAAAAGCGTATTTTATTTAAAGTTGAGCAACATTTTTCTCTATCGATTGCCACATTTATTGTCCAAATCTGTCTACCTTTTAACTAAGTAGAACGTTTTAGACTTATATTTTTGAAGTGGCGTAGTCTCGGTTACTGACGGGTGAAAATTAGACATTATCGAAAAAATAACCAAGTTTGGTCTCTTCACTAATACCATTGTGCAAAAGCGACTTGCTTTCATTACAAATGTGCAGTTTGTTTCTATAACTACTATGACACAGTCGCCGAGGCTCGTTTGTAATTCGTATAGTTCAAAAACGAATCGACGGATTGTCATAATTTTTGTTTCATCGCGTAGATAATACTATGAGAATTTATGTAAATATACAAGTTGGCTATATAATTGGACATTTAGTTGTTATTTTTAATATAACGAAAAAAAGAAGAATGAACATTTTACAATTTTGATATTAGTTGGCCGCTATCTTTAATTTTTTACATGGTATTTTTCTTATTTTAATTAATGGTGTCAATACCAATCGATTGATACCCATATTACTTAAATAGCAGATGCCGTTTTGAAATTATACACTTTTTAAAAAATGCGGCTCCCCCTTTGGTAAATGATCGCCATTTTGAATTCCCGTCGATGAAATTTTCATTTCGTCGGATGAAATCCTTTATATTTCTTCCTAGTATCACTGGAGAAAATGGATTGATTTCTGCATACGATGCAGTTTGATTTTGCTAAGCCTTTTGACCAACAGTGTTTTAACAAGAAACGAAATATTGAACACCATTTTTCTCATGAACTATTAGATATATCGAGAAAATGATAATAACCAAAGTTATAGATAAATTTATGCAAAACATAATTCTCATACAAAGTTTTTGTATAGCACGAAGCCTTTTTGAGTTCTAAAAAAAATAAAAAATTTTGGAAACTAAAATAGCCGCCATTTTGATTTTTTTGCGTGGATAGTTTGGCCTCGCTCAGTATAAGTTACAAGTAGCCTAAGGAACAGTTTCCATCGTGAGGCCAAACTTTATCACGACTTGTAACTCCCACTTAAGGATTCATACCTACTATTACTGTTGACCTAGAACTATGAAATTTGGCAAGTACTATCATCTTATACAACAAATATAGGAAAAAATCTGAAAATTGTACATTTGTAATTAAGTCATAAAAATATAGTCTTTATTTAAGTAACATTTAAATAAAGGCTGCTACTAGATTCCTGAATTGTTTATAATATGTACCTAAAAATGTGTACGGAACCCTCGGTGGGCGAGTCCGACTCGATATAACAGAATAATAATAAAATAAATTATAAATCGATCGATATAATCTGTGTTCTTTTTGAGGTGTGCAATAAAGAGTATTTGTATTGTATTGTATTGTATAATAGAATAATTATGAATCGTGTCTACGATTCCAGATGGATGCTCAGAGTCACAGATCATAAATCATAACCATCTTTGGGATCAAGTCAAGGAATCAAGAAAAGGAAGGAAGTCAAAATGCACAGAATCAAGAGTATATATATTAATTAAGAGTACTTACTACATATTTATTCGAATGACTATTCGATACGGTTAGGCAAATTGCTAAATGCTAAATATATCAACTCCATGAAGCCAAATAGCCGGGTGCATTAATGGAAATTGTACATGCGCAATTATGCACATCCACCTGAACTGAACACTTCCACCTTAGATCAACAAATCAACTCGACAAGTAAACTGAGAGTAAACGTACTTTAATCAACTTGGTTCTATGATCTGGTTCCTGCAGCGCACACTTTGCTGCGTTGTAGTAGTTTATGCAACTGCAACATAAGAGGCATTATAACACGAGTGCGGTTTTATGAAACGAGCCGTAGAAGAGTTTCATAATAAGATCACACGAGTGTTTTAAGGCCAAATTATATTCACTTGCATAAACTGTAGTTTATCTACATCCATGTGTCTTTCCTGTTTGATGTGTCTTACCCGTTTCACGTGTTTCATGTGCAAGTGCTGAGCATAAGTATCCTGCCCAACTCCATCCAACTCCACTTAAGCTTTAGTAATGATAGCGAATCATTACTGCACCGGCCACAAACTTCATTATACGTTTCTCGTTTCAGCGGTGAATGCGATCATTTTTCCAAAGGTCAATTAAAGTGATGGCAGCCATCAATCGTGTGTCACTCGATCCTATCGGGGCAGGGATCGACATCTCCGTGAAATCTCGATAGCTATCGGCATAGTGTTTTTTTTACATTATACGGCTGGTAATTGGATGATTCTTGAGCCTTCTTATAAATACTTTATCAGATCAAATAATTATCATTTGTTTCCAGGCAACAAAACCCGTAGATAAAATGCCTTATGCCATTTTAAAAACTAGTGTAAGGCCTTGTACAAAACTGCGCGTTGGTGTTAAGGATAAATAAGCTAAGAGAGATTTAGTAAGAGAGTTGCATCGTCGTGAATTAGCCAATTACGAAATCGATATTATGGAAAAGGAATAAAGGAATTGCACTCAGGCACGGAGCTAAAAACTGGTTCATGAAAATAAGTCTGTTTTGAATAATCCTCCACCACATATGTACTTACATGAAAATATTTTTAAATCCAGTGGATTGTTTTCTAGGTATATCACAAACCTAATGTCGGCGGTTTCCAAACCTAGACAGTAACTTAATAACCAGTATACAAACCTGATGGGCTAGCACAACTTGCTGCCAAGTCGTATCTCGCGTGACTCAGCTATTCCGTAGCCATTCCTGTCTCGCTCGAACTGTGCGAACTCGAAAGATGAGGGTAGATATTTCTTTACTCGCGTCGCGTCGCAGCGACAGTTGTGCTAGCCGGGCTAGACTAAGAATTAATAAGGCAGCGAGGCATCTCAGCATCTATATCATCCGAGTGCGAGGGCGTCTATATTTGTGCCGAAGCCGGGAGGTGTGCATTGACATATGTGCACTAGGTCACATTTAATGACTTCTGCAGCTTGCCGAAGCGAGGGGACTTAATAGGTTTCATTATCTGTCTTCTTATATAAATCTGAACTACTCCTCAGTCGTTTTTATTTTATACCTGTTTGATTATACTCGTATCTCTAATTGCTACGTTCTGACGGTATTACGCGGCAATGAAGTTAATAAAGCGATATCCGAACATAGAGACTTGAGTTACCTACCCCTTTTATTATACTTCAATTTTATTTAGCGATGATTAGAAACCCTGAGCTCGGCTTGCAGATAAGACTGAATGGGGATCTCCATAATGTGACGTCACGGTTTCTGGATATTAATTGAATAGGACAAAGGACCTGCTTAGGCTAGCTTGTATAACCGCTTTAGTTAGCGCACATAATATAATAATTCTTACCCAGAGAATCAAAATGTCCAATGTCCACTTTGCTGTTCACGCTATTTAAGGATGTAAGCTTGTAGCAATTAGTTCTGTATTAGGGTGAATTTGAAACCATCGTAAAATAGGAGGTAAGTGAATTTTGACGTCACAGTTCCTTACGAGATAATGAGTGAATGCACTGCATGGAAACCATTTGAATCTATACTCAAGGAACTGAAATTACCGTTGTTGTACGGGTAGTGTTGAAACATGGACATGGAGAATGCGCGTAAAATTATAAACGTAAAAATCTTTTTATGTGAAACATAGGTATAGGTAATTTCATGTGATCAACGTATGCTATTTCGCTTATTTAGCACTTTGTTAACTTGGCACAGTCAGCTTTGTGCTAAATTGTAATGTCAGATTATGAATAATATTATCAGTAATAGTAATAATATTAAATAAATGGCGTAGGGATGTGACGACCCCATCGCCCACTGGTTCTCCAGTGCAATCAGTCAACGTAATGCAGCTTGTGGCGGGCCGTTAGGGAGTAGCGACCCTACGTACCTGAGTGCTCCGGGGGTGAGCCTGGGGTCAGGGTGTACTGATTGGTTGGTTGGTTGGTTGGTTGGACGCCCCCCCCCCCCCCACCTCTGGCTTGCCTTCACCGGCCGTCCAGAGTGGAGTCGCAAGAGCTGTTGCTCGAGGGTAGATGTAAGTGGCGAGTTGGTTAATATATGTTTAAAGTCCAGTGCCACCTCTCTACCCCCCAGGTCTCTGACCGGTGTTGCCCCTAGGCCATTTTTTAATGTCGCTGTTTAATAGGGGCCCATTTAGCAGGGAGCAAGTCACCGTCTGCCGGAATTAAAATGAGAGACTGTTTTATTAGGCAGGCGTCCGATGTCTCACCCAATAGCCCACAGCCATTAGTCCATCATCTTCACCTAATAACCCGGTTCATTTAGATTCCATCAACCAACAATAGTCCCTATACTCCCTATACACCCTGGCGGGTGCTGTCTCTGTGTGCGTCCCATGACACGGGCAGGGACAGAATCCGCTCGGTGTATCACTTGCATTTCATTAAATTTTCAAATGGGTCTCTACGTGTTTGTTGGCTATGTGGTACTCGATGGTACTTTAGTACCTCGGTACTTCGGCTTCGCGCACGCCTCCCAAAGGTCCGGGACACCATTGTCCCGTGAACGGAAAAGACATATTAATAATAATCATTATGTTCAGCAAGTTCAACTAAAAGTCCAAAAACTCTACAGTTGATGTATCTTAAAGCGTATAATCCCAGCATACAATGGTTACGTTAGTAACAATTTTGGATCATTTTCCCGCAGTCAACCGCCAATCTATTAGGCAGGTGTTGTTGTCGGAGATACATTCGTTCGTGCCCAAATTGAATGCCTCTACGCGACAGATGCACTCAGTTCGGTCGATTAGCTTCGCGTGTGCAGGGCGCCAAGTCAGGAAGTCGCCTAAGAGTAACGAGAGTACTCAGCAACCATCATTAATGTAGCCAATTTTCAAGTCGGTGAACCATGAAAATGGAGGGAGCGAATGAGGATTGCACTTGGCCAGCACTTAGCCAGGGGGCAATGATGAGACCGACGATGAAGCGAGCTCAGCCAGAAAAGACCTATTTAATTCACTCGTGCCTTAAAATGTTCTAGGTTATATGAATTCGGAAATGCAGACGCCGGCACAGCAGGGAATCCTAAACCTTAGCAGTGCACATTATAAAAGATAGCTATTACATTATATTTGGCGGTGCGGGTCGTTGCGATATTAATAACCTCACAGCTGCCAGTGTCAACTCAACTGTCAGCCGATTTGGAGAAATCGCAGTGATCGCATGATAAACTACAAGATAAAACATGTGCCACTTTCTATCGAGTGGTATCAGAAAGTGACAGATGCTTTATCTTGTTATTTATCACACGGTAAACGTTAACATCATGGATCCTCGACCCCCTAGCTCCCTGCAAAGTCAGGAATTAGTCTGAGGTTTCGTACGAATTTTAGGTTAGGTAGATCTAAGGTCATGTTTGCAATGGGAAATGACAGTATAGTTGCCCTAAAAGTTACGGAATACTGTCTCTTATTAATTATTCTCACCGTGTCAAATCATCATCCTCCTAGCGTTATCCCAGTACAGTTGCATCCTGAAGGATGCCTGGGGTCCGCTACCTAATCCCAAGATTTGGCGTAGGCACTAGTTTTTACGGAAGTGACTGCCATCTGACCTTCCAACCCCAAGGGGAAACTAGACCTTATTGGGGCTTTGTCAAGTGAGTGGGCAACTTGACTGTTAGAAGTTCTCAAACCGCCCGAAGGCCTCCAACTTGGCTTAACGACTGCTGCCATAGACAGCAACCGAGATCAACGGCTTAACGTGCCTTTCAAAGCACGGGAGCGCTCAGTTACTAACCACTCAAAGCGGTCACCCATCCAAGTCCTGACCGCTGCCCACGTTGCTTAACCTTAGATACTGCAAGCGGTACCCGGCACCGCTGGGCCACGAGCGCTCCAATCTTTATTCACACTGTAAATACACTTTACATTTTCAGGTATAAAATATAAATAGGCTGTAGTATGAGCAGAAATAGCTAACTGGGTTCTACACTTGGTAGAGCTGCCCCATCGTGGAAGCCAAAGAAATGCTTCATTGATCTGAATTTGTGTTGTGTCCTACGGAGACACATGCTTGTGGCTCGGATTATAGAAATAATAATTTTTGATCTTAACCAGCCCATTACCACGCTTAGGCATCTGTCCCAACGGTCAACGATAGCTTTACCTAGATGTCAATCCTCTTCTGTTCTGTTCGATACCCAATTTGTACGTACGTAATTTGTAAGTCACCCGACCTCAGTACTCTTGGGTTAAGTAAGTATTTGCAAGTCTTCATACTGTACTATTGTTGGCGGTCGCTGATTTACAAGTGAAATGCAGACCGCACTTGTGCTGGAAAAATACATTTTGTATTCGAAACAGTTTGGAATCTGCAGTGTGACGGAGAGAAGAGTTTTGTTTAATTTGGCTTGCATTGAAGTAACCTTTATAATAGAATAGGTGATAATGTAAAGTCAGAGTCATAAATGTATGAACGTTCCCAAAGTATCATAATCTATCTATACATATAATAAAGCAGAAGAGGGTCGAAAATCTGTACATTGAAGATATTAGTAAAAAAATCGATGGAGGGGTCTAAGAATCGATAACAGAACACGTTTCTACTGTTTTTAGAATTCGTGTCTGTTTGTCTGTTTGTCTGTTTGTCTGTTTGTCTGTTTGTCTGTTTGTCTGTTTGTCTGTCTGTTTATTTGTCTAACTATCACGCGAAAACTAGCGAATGGATTTTAATACAGCCTTCACTAATATGTTTATTGGATCTTCGGCCAGGTTATAGGCTATAAAAATCATATAGGTTAGGGATGGAAGGGGGTGAAAAGAGGGGTTAAACTTTGTATGAGAAGTCTTTCAGTTCATGATTTACAGGCTTGAAAATTGGTAAGTATATACATGGACGCAAAGTAAATAGAACCCCATTCAAACATTTTATAATAAACAGATAGTATTTGAAAAAATGGGGGGTGAAATAACAATACCTCTGCCTCTCAGGGCTAAAGACAAAAATACAAAAGTCCCTCAAACCATATTAATTGTTTGAAATGAGAGATCTAATTATGTTGGTCAGTCAGTCTCTATCAATATTCACAAACCTTACTACGAAACCTCGGTTTTTTTTTGTTTTCGATGGAGGGTACCTACGCAGAGCGGCGGGCTCTCGGTTGCATAGTAGCACTTGCGACATGTACCTGTAATCTATATATTAGGTATGCGCATTTTTGTATAAGATATTGTTTTTTGAGGTGCTCATTACAAGAATGATATCCATTTTCAAATCGAAGATGGCGGACATTTATTTATTTACTTTTCTTAATAATCGATATGGGTGTCATTGAGGTTCTTCGAGGTGCCGATTAGTTGCGTTTTCCGTCAGCAAAATGTATAAAATACGTTCAGCGCGTAACAGACATAAATTTAGGGTATATTGGTATTCGTTAGTAAAATATACCTACGTAACAATAAACATAAAGTATGACCAAATTCGAAAGTTATAGGCGGATAGGAAGCAAAAAAAAAACAATTCTCAGAAAATCACATAACTCTTAGAAGCAACCAGGGTGGGTGCGCTATCAACCTAGGCCTCTACTCCATCTTCGAAAGTGCAGACCAAAGTAGGTATTCAGTTATACCTATGTTTTACAATAAATCACTTTGAACTTTGAAAGGTATTCCACTAATTTATGAACAAAAAAATATCTATTCAACCACCTCTTTACAAAGCCATTTGATAGGTCAACAGTTTCTTTTTGTTCAATCATCTACATTGCTTGATGCGTATGAAGTATTTTCCGTACCTGCATCATAATGTTCGAATCATTTCGCACTCGCTTTTTTATCTACATTACTTGACGCGTAGGAATTATTTTCCGCACCTGCATCATAATGTTCAAAAACGTTAGCGCGCGCTACGCTCGCTTTTTCATCTACATTACTTGATGCGTTTGAAGTCTTTTCCGCACCTGCATCATAATGTTTGTAAAAATTTCGCGTTCGCTACGCTCGCGTTTTCATCTGCATGACTTGATGCGTATGAATTATTTTCCGCACCGGCATCATAATGTTCGAAATATTTCGCGTTCGCTACGCTCGCGTTTTCATACACATTACTTGATGAGTATGAAGTTTTTTCCGCACCTGCATCATAATGATCGAAAAATTTCGCGCTCGCTCCGCTCGCGTTTTCTTCTACATTATTTGATGAGCATTTTTCGCATCTACATCATAATGTTCGATAATTTTCGCGCGCCCTACACTCGCGTTTTCATCTACATTATAGTTGATGCGTATGAAATATTTTCCGCACCTGCATCATAATGTTCGAAACATTTCGCGCTCACTACGCTCGCGTTTTCATACACATTATTTGATGAGTATGAAGTATTTTCCGCAATTGCATCATAATGTTCGAAAAATTTCGCGCTCGCTGCGTTCGCGTTTTCTTCTACATTACTTGATGAGCATTTTCCGCACCTACATCATAATGTTCAAAAACTTTAGCGCGCGCTACGCTCGCTTTTTCATCTACATTACTTGATGCGTTTGAAGTCTTTTCCGCACCTGCATCATAATGTTCGTAAAAATTTCGCGTTCGCTACGCTCGCGTTTTCATCTGCATGACTTGATGCGTATGAATTATTTTCCGCACTGGCATCATAATGTTCGAAATATTTCACGCTCGCTACGCTCGCGTTTTCATACACATTACTTGATGAGTATGAAGTATTTTCCGCACCTGCATCATAATGTTCGAAAAATTTCGCGCTCGCTGCGCTCGCGTTTTCTTCTACATTACTTGATGAGCATTTTCCGCACCTACATCATAATGTTCGAAAATTATCGCGCGCCGTATGCTCGCGTTTTCATCTACATTATAGTTGATGCGTATGAAGTCTTTTCGGCACCTGCATCAGAATGTTCGAAAAATTTCGCGCTCGCTGCGCTCGCGTTTTCATCTACATTACTTGATGAGTATTTTCCGCACCTACGTCATAATGTTCGATAATTTTCGCGCGCCCTACGCTCGCGTTTTCATCGACATTATAGTTGATGCGTAGGAAGTATTTTCCTCACCTGCATCAAAACATTTCGCGCTCACTACGCTCGCGATTTTCTTCATTTCTTGATGAGTATAAAGTATTTTCCACACCTACATCATAATGTTCGAAAATTTTCGCGCGCCCTACGCTCGCGTTTTCGACTACATTAGTTGATGCGTGTGAAATCTTTTCCGTGCCTGCATCATAATGTTCGAAACATTTCGCACTCACTACGCTCGCGTTTTTATTTTCGTTACTTGATGCGTATGAAGTATTTTCCGCACCTGCATCACAATGTTCTTTTTTTTCATTTTGCGCTCGCTACGCTCGCGTTTTCACCTACATTACTTGGTGCGTATGAAGTCTTTTGCACACCTGCATCGTAATGTTTGATAGAATTCGCGCTCGCTGCGCTCGCGTTTTCATCTTCATTACTTGATGCGTATGAAGTATTTTCCACACCCGTATCAGAATATCCGAAAAATTTCGCACTCGCTCCGCTCGCGCGCTTTTTCATATACTTCCTTTTTAATATATATTTTGTCCTCTGTCATGTGTTTCATGTGGGCGCATTGAGCCGGCGTTTGGCGAGACAGCCGGTGTAGAAGTTGATATGGATATTCACGCGAATGAAGTCGCGGGAAAAAGCTTAGATAAATAAATTTAAATCATAAAAAATCCTCTCCCTGTGATCCTGATCTAAACTGTTTAAAACTGGACTACCCGTGCGAAACCGGGGCGGGTTATACATGCGAAAGTAACTCTGTCTGCCTGTTTCCCCTTAAAATGCTCAACCGATTTAGATGAAATTTGGTATGGATATAGTTTGAGTCCTAGGGAAGGACATAGGATACTTTTATCCCGGAAATCATCCCTTAATGGGGTTTAAGTTAGAATGGAAGAGAGATAACTAGGTAAGCGCAAGAAATATAAGAATGAAATAACATTCTAACGTGATGACCGAGTTCTACGCAGACGAAGTCGCGGGCAAAAGCTAGTAGGTATATATACTCGTAATTTTCCTAGCATGTAAGTGATTTGGTGCAACAGTGCTGTAAGCTTACATTGTATTACTGAATAAATGAAATGAAATACTTTACAATTACTGTTTATTGCACACCTCACATAAATGAAACACGTTACGAATAAACAGCAACAACATGTAAGAAGAGGTAGACAAACAGGCGGTCTTATCGATGAATAGTGAACTCTTGCAGACAACCTTTGGATAGCGGAAAAAAGAAAAGTATATCTGTACGTGCTTCTTGCCACTGAGGTATTTTGTACTTTAACGTGAACTTGTCGCAGAGATTTCGTCACTTTACGGAATACTGTCAGTGTCAGTACTACATTTGGGCAGTAGTAATATCATGCGCAGAAGCGGAGTAGTACTGCCTTAGTATCGCCCCGCTTCCGCGCATCCCGCGCGACAGTCTAGTCCTCATTTAAAAGTAGGAGCGCAGTTAAAACCGGCAATGAGTCGACTGACACACTGACTTTACACTGACTGATAGTTTTCTCATAATTGTACCGCCTCACCACCTCCGCATAAAAAAATCAGGGAGTCAAACAGTTATTTTTGGTATTTTCAATTTTGTCTGTACGTGTACACCCAGTCTTGTTAACTCCGCACCTGGTGCTCGTGCATTTCAATAAATACAATATGTAGAGTTAATTCGACCGGGTAGTAAACTAAGTATGTGGGTGTGTAACCACAGCTGACGCTGACTGAAATATACGAGAAAAGTGCGGAGTTACCTTGACTCTAATTTGCAATGAGCACGACGGTCCGTCCGTCGGCGACGGATAGCAATGGACTTAAATAAGAGTTGGACGCTCAACAACACATACATTATGGTCGTGGCAAAGGCGCGACACGGGTCTATCGGTGTGAACCGAGTGTCGGTGACCTTGGAACGTTACGATTCTATACTTTGCCCGTCCGAGGAGTGTTTTCCACACACCGCGCCACCCTCGCGCGCCCCCGCTCGCGTCCGGACACGCACACATAGCCGCGAGACGGGTTTACAGCACACATGCTATGGTGTCGCTTCTTGTTACGTTAGTATATATCTTCTTCGGTCGTGGTGAACAAGAATAGCCCGAACATTGCAAAATGTCACCTAGACAAGGCGGTAAAGCATGTATTTCTATCTTTTACAGCCTAAGTGATGATAGAATAGAATAGAATATGAAAAGAAGTGATAGAATAGAATATCATTTATTGTATTGACCATACATTGTCAAGAACATGCTTTGAACAGTATGACATGCGCTGCGCTTGACCAACAGTGACTGGCCATTTGACCAATGTTACTGGTTTAAAGTAGTACAATTTGTAACCTGTATCTCCGGGAAACGGCGCACTGGAAAGAATGTGCGTTGTAGGGATGGGAGTTAATCTTGTATTATCTTTTGATTTCAGGTAAGCACAATACGAGTACATAGAAATAGATGCCTCCAGATTTTGGTATGTATGTATATTGTATAGCTATAATAGCTTACTATTTTTACTTCATAAAATGTATTATATATTACCTAATGTAGGGAAAATTTCGTGAGGAAACCGATCTATCTAAGCCCGACAAGGTCTAGTTTTCTCGGTTGGAAGGTCAACAAGGTATAGTTTTCCATTTTGGATAGAAGGTCAGGTGAAACTGGTGCCTGTGCCAAATCTTCAAAGCCGACCCCAGACTCCTGTAGGACATGAACGGGAAGGCGCTAGGAGGATGGTATTATAGTAATTATAAAACGAAAACAAACTTACGTATACGTAAATACTTACGTATGTACGTAAGACTTATGTAATCGGTACTTACTTTTATTTATGTACTTATATACTTGTATTTGTATTTTATTGTATTATATTGTACTTCACCTATTTGTACCATTGTACCTAATATTCTTCCACTCGTATTATATCTATGTGTTATTTAGTAGGGTACTAAGTACCAAGCTTTTCTTCATCTCTTGATACGAGTGTTAGCTTTCAAGTCGTGTCAATTAGGCTTACGAAAAAACATGGTTCATTTTACGTGGAAAGTCACAAACATGGTTCATTTTACGTGGAAAGTCACTGTAAGCGGGCTATCTACAATCCTGAATAATTCTGAAGCTTTCTCGTGATATCTTTGAGTTAGAGTGACATCGCTCTCATGATGTACGACCTTTACGCAGTAAACTATGTTAAAACAGTAGTCATTATGCATTTTTCTAAAAATTTACGGAATTGATAGCAGACGTCTCAATGATTGACATTTCAATACCCTGTGGTTGACAACTGTTGTTCACCTCTATGATATAAGATTGAAAGTGCTAATTATTGGCCGGGGCCGAGTACTGGGATATTAACCTTACCCACAAATAGTAATGAGGAAAAACTTCAAGCATCCAACAGTATGCATGGCAAACAAGCGTACGGTACGGTCCACCTGATTGTAAGCGGACACCGCAGCCTAAAGACGTTCGCAACTCCAAATGAGTCACGTGCGCGATTCGTAGTAAATGACCAAAAGAATTCGGGAAGTTTTCCTCTGAATCTAACCTACGAGTTATCTTATCTTATCTAGATGAGGGCCCTTGCGGATGCACTTCGACCCAATGGGATCTTTTGTGCAATTGCCCACTCCTTTATGCCTACTCCAAGCTGTTCTCCAATCTTTCCACGAACCGGATGATGGAGTTCAGCGGGAGTACTTCGAATTCCTTTGGTTCTGGGTAACCATTGCCAAAGTCGTTCATTCTTTGTCTGGCGAGGGCGTGACATTCACACAGCAAGTGTTCCATTGTCTCGTCATCCTCGCCACACATCCTACAATCCATGTTGTCGCATAGTCCCATCTTGGCCAATAGTCCTTTGACCCCGAAGTGACCTGTGAACACCCCAGATATGATTCTGAGATGCTTCCTGCTGCATTTCCTAAGTTTTTTGGTCCAGCTAGAGTTCACTCTATCAATGAAGAGCTTTGAGTGCCTTAGGCCTGCCTCCTTCCTCCACTCGGTTTGGTGTTTGGTTTTGGCGTTGGCTTTTAAGGCCGTTGTTATGGTTCCTTGCGAGAGTCCCACAAACGGTTCTGGACCAACGAATTGGTCTACGAGTCGCTCATCATTTGCTCAGCGCCCTCTGTTGGGAGCTTCTTCGTTGTGTTCATAGATGGCGCTATGTGTTAAGCAGAGGTCTTAGTGGCATACGAATTAAATGGTAAAGTGATCTCTCCATAGTGAAACTAGCTACAGCAGGCCCATTATTTTAAAATTACGCCACAATGTATAGGCATTGGCAGTCTATATAATTCCTAGTCTCTGCTACTGACTAAGTAATCGTTTTGCGATAGGGTGACGACCTCGCTACGTCGCTTTTTTCCTAACACAACTTGATGCGTACGTCGTACGTCACATTTACTTTGGGTGAGTATACTTTTTTACTTCTGCTTCACAATTATTGCAATAAAGATACGCATGTGTGTCGATGACTTTCCATATAATATATACAATATAAAGTGTTTACCCTAAACCTTGGCATTAGTTAGCGGACCTTAGAATACCCGGTATTGTGTGTGTTTAGTTGAGTTAAGTATTATTATTACAATATGAACGTCCCTGTTTTTGACACTGTGAATACTGGACACGTTTAATCTTAATTAATATCAATAGAAGTAAACTATGAGTGTCAACTATAAAAATTAAAACCATATCCTTAGAGTTGACAGTGTTCACACCTATTTAGATAACCACCTTAATCAGTGCAATATGCCAGAGTTCTATTAAGAGTTTCATACGCACCTACATTCATAGGAAGTATAGTAATTATACGGGATTCTCCCAACCGAGTTGTCCCGGCGGTACAGTGATAGATTAGACTCCGATCGATCGGCGGCCGTCTCCGTATTGCCAGCTGGTTGTGTAATATAATCTAGCGCTGTAAAACCTTTGGAAAAGTTGGGAATGCTCTTTCGGTTTATAGTATACGTTCAATAAGCAGCATGCTCGAAATGGGCAAGCTGTTGGATGGTTTATATTGTTGGTCATTTTATAGGTAATTTTGTATTAAGATTTTGACAACGAATCTTTTCTTACCTTAATGCTTAAACCAAATGGGGCAGTAAGAGACTGAAATGACGGGATACGAAAATTAGCTGTTTAGAGTCACGAGGCAGATAAAAAAAGAGATTATAGAGATTATATTTTCAGACTTCAATACACGGTCATGCTCGTTAGTAAAGGATGATCCCTAAGCCAGCTGAAGTCCGAACATACGCCGGACATCCGGGCATACGAAAACGAAAGCATTACCTATTGACCAACCTGAAATGGCTTCCCGCTGGCTCGACCAAAACATTTTTTTTTATTGTTCATAAAAGAATATTCTATACAAAAATGCTCAGTATCGTTTCAGTTACATAATTTATTAAATAAAACGAATAATTAATTAAAATAGAAAGCCATTGTCATTCCAGTATTAAGCGCTTTCAAAGCCCATTTCAAAGGCTAGCAATTCAAAATTTTAGTATCTTTAAAAGACAGTGAATTCGGATTTTATGGTCACAATTTAGACGAGATTAGTCTTAATTGCTTCTACAGTCTGTCACGGGTCATATACAAATAAAGTGTCCCATTTCAGGCAATAGTCAGACTGAGAATGTCCCGTTATTGGCGAGTTTCCAGTTGCTTGTTGATGGCGTATTAAATCTGCGAGCGAATGTTTGAGTGGGGAAGGAGCAAATATGTTGAAAACCTGAGTAAATAAAATAGTTTTTGCAACTTTTGATCTAAGTTATAATTCAGGTCGATAATTCGAGCAGTATGAGTGTGATAAATATTCAGAAGTGATAATGTATAAATTAGACCTTATATGTATAAATTAGATTAAGTCGTCACTAACATAGAGATTGTGTTTCTTATGTAGTTATTGTTATGGATTGACTAAATCGGTGTTTGATAAAACCTCTGAAATCTGCTCTCAAGGTTTGCCAGAGAGCCATGGAACACATGACAGAAGACTTGTGGGACTAAAATCACCCCCAAGTGGGTCTTACAAAACTGAACGCCGTCGCGGCAGACGTCATCGCAGCTGACGAGACGAACTTGACGCCTTTGAGCAAAATTGGTGAGAGACTGCCCAACATAGGGATGTGTGGAAGAAGTAATCCGGCCAAGAGCGTGTCGGATTTCTCACATTTAGGGTTCGGAACCAACCGCAATATTAAGGTGGTTTTAATAGGAAAACGAATGAAATTATATGGAAAAAATCTTATTTATCAAAACATTAGTATTTTTTGGTAAAATATACGTTAATAATAACCATTATCACCAAATTTCAAGTTCATTTACGTCAATGAAAGTAAAAATTACTCGATTTTTTTTTTGTAAAAAAAGCTGAACTTGGTGGCTTTTCATTCTTTTGTTAACTTTGCAGAATTCCATGATAAATCCAACAACAATTTTCCTTACAGCGGAATAGGTAAGGGATATTGCTGGATTTTAATATTAAAAAAAAACGGTATTCAACAAGCTCTGAACAATGATATTCTGCAATAGGTTTAGTTTACTTATTTTAATATTGGAATAACTGTTTCAAAGAGGTCAAAAGTTAGTTCATTGTACTAATGCTACAAACAGTAGATATGAAGCCATTTCTACAGATAATAAAACGCGAAACGAATGCATCCAATGTATTGAATTGTAAATTGACGCTAGAATTCAATTTCCATAATTTATTCATTCATAAAGCTCAAACAATGTTAATATCAGTTGGGGGATCATTTGAAGTCGCGGTATCATGTCTGCAAACTGCGTAACTTGTCTCGTAACTTCTTTTAATGAACACCTACTCTTTGCTGAGTTTCACAGTGTATATTGGAAACAGAAGCATTATAGCAAAAATTTAAACACCTTAATAAATTATTATGCGACGTCTGAATGCTTCGTAATAGTACATTACTTAACAAGGGCGGTAAAACGAAGAATGTCTCTGATCGCAGGTATTTGACGCCCGAGCGGAAGGCAAGGGCGATAAATATGCGATCTCAGGCTTTCTTTATTACCGCCCGTGTTAAGTACAAAATTTTATGTCACCCCCTGGCCAGGAAGTGGGATTTCCCGCGCGCGGAGCGTGCGGTAATTGCCGCTTTAAGGCCACGTGTGACATAAAGACTTTTGTGAGGATAAAAACTGTGAGAAAGAGTCGTAATTTTGGAACGCACTTTTGTCGTTCTGAAACTATAGGTAGGTTACCTAACCTATGTGAATTAGAGGACTTGCTTAAAATGGCTGACGACTCCACCATAAACAACCTATCACTGTTTATTTCCGTGCTGGGTAGTTCCGCCTGCACTAGGCGTGTTGGGAGCCAACGCCACGGCTGGTCGCGACACCACCGCTATGGTGCGACGGGCTTCTTGGCGTCATTTGGTCCTTATTCCTAGAATAATAAAGGCGTATTGACTACTTTGGTTGCTAGTGTCTGTATAATGCTTAATGTACGAACCTATGAATGTTGATTGCGCATTTGTCTCTAACGGCCAATAAAACAAAATCCTCGTTTCAAAATAAACACAATTTCTGCAGTCACAAGTGTCCTTAATAAGTTACGGTGTCTGCTCCACATCAGGCAGACCCTATGCTTGTTTGCCGCCGTAGAAATATTAAAATAATTCTTGTTTCACCTGACCTACTGGGCAGATGTATCCGGTAGGTCAGGTGGCAGACTCACGGACTCCATAACTCATAACCGCGAGGTCGTCATGTTTATTTACGTGACGGTCTTTTGTTGCCCACTCTGAATACATAAACAAGTTTTTATTAACTAATATTTTCGGCCAGTAATCGCAAGGGTGCAATTTTAGGTACATTTTCAATTTGTTTTGTGTTTTGGGAGCTTTAAGTAAACTATTATATTAGTAAACTATTGTATTGTGACATATACTACCTATATATGTAAGCTTTTTTAAATAACGTAAATATGGATGATAAAACAAAGTTTCTTTTATTTTTATATAACCATGTTTAGTTCTGATTTGCGTACGAGAAATACTGATTTCTGTGTCCCCTGACTTTTATGGTTCAGATAGATGCTAGATATTCAGGTGCGCCTCAAATAAATTAGCATATTCTTAAAGGTATAATTATTATCAATTTGTAAAATAAGAATCGCCTAAGTGTAAAAAAGAACCACGGAAGTCAGACAAATTACTCCGTCTGGGTTAAATGCCCCACAAATGTCCTCCGCCATCTCAGTTAAATGGTAGATCTATACCAAACTTTATACATTAAGATTTGAAAAGGAATTCTCGATAAAATTTCGAATTCAGAAAAGCACGTTAGGTCCCCAATAAAAGCAATTGATCCGATTACCTATCAAATGGCATCAAATGACGTGTTTCACTTGCCATTTTCTCTGATTATTATGCCTCAAAGGCAAATGTAATTCACAACGCTTTACCTCACCTTACGTGAACCAGTGTAAGACCAGATACAACCAGACGGGATACTGTTAGTATTACCTACATTTGCGCAGCAGTAATACTCGAATCATGCGCACTTCACATGCACTTCCACCCATCCCACGCCAATCAGGAAGCACTCATAATGTAGAAGTAGAAGTGCAGTAAAAAGTCGTACTGACACGATTGACAGTTGATACTGACAGCTGTCATATCGCCTTCTTCATCTTTTTCTATTCCCTTTAATTGGCGTCGGCCCTGCTCGGTCGTAGGTAGTAGGGCGTTCTGTCCTTGTTTGTCTCCATGTTTAATTGTGCTCGTTCCAGATCCTTGGTAACGGTTGTCCACCAGCCGGCAGGCCGGCAGTCTTCCTCTGCCCTTTTTAGGGTTCCGTACCCGAAGGATCCAAACGGAAACCTATTGCTGTCACTCACGCGTCCGTCCATCTGCCCGTCCGTCCGTCCCTCCGTCCGTCGTCTGTCACACAGGTATACAGCCAAACGGTTGGAGCTACAGTTTTAAAATTTTCACATCCTAAAGCCAAACAAATAGTCAAAACTTATTTTTAAATGTTTTAAGGGGGGCTCCCATACCTACAACTAAAGAGGGTGCGAAAACAAACCAACTTAATTTTGCGGTTGGTTCGGAACCCTAAATGTGCGAAGTCTAAGGCGACTTCCTGACTAGGCGGGGTGGGATCGATATGTGACATTTTATTCTTTGACGTAAATTTACTGACGGTGCAAAGATTCTCACTTGACGGAACACTGTCAGTATTACTTTTGCGCAGTAGTAATATTATGCGCAGAAGCGGAGCAGTACCGCCTTCGCATCGTCCGTCTACCGCGCATCCCGCGCCAGTCAGGAAGCACTCATTTCAATATAGGGGCGCAGTAAAAAATGGTACAGAGTCGACTGACAGCGGACACTGACATTTGACACTTTTCTCATATCGTACTGCCTCCGCACCGACAAATCAGAAAGTCGCCTTACTCGCATTGACATATTGTACCACCGAAAAATCAGGAGGTCTGACTATCTAAGTATCACCATTGTAATTTAAAGAGAAAAATAAACGCATTTGTATTTGTATCTGACGTGCCCTGGTCGCCTGAGTTGGGTAGACGAGGCTTCTTGTGACTAACAGCCGGGAACAATGTCAACATAGGCCCATTGAGATCGTCGGTCGTTAAACATCTTCGAATACAATGATCGCACTCGTTAAGCTGATTCAGTTCAATGGGGATCGGTACCTATAGCAAAAATGTAATATTTCACGCTTATGTTCGATGTCTGATATTTATCATAATTAAGTTCATTACAGTTTGTGGAGGTCGATTATGAGTTTATTCGTATTTTTCAAACTTGAGCTTAATGTAATTTTGGAATTATAATATATGTATGTATATAAATATTTAATTGTACACAAAACAAAAATACAGACAGAACAGAATTATACACGTACAAAGGTGAACTTATCCCTGAAAGGGATCTCTTCCAGTTAACCTTTGAGCAATTGAGTGGAGATTAGGAATCAGACAATAGACAAACCAACACGCTTACAAATATGTATTTATCATATATATTCTCAAGGCATATGAAGAAGCGATAATGCCTCATGGCATTAAGTCCGCCTTTTGTACTTGAATTTATTTTTGTGCAATAAAGATTAAATAAATAAATAAATAAATATTAGTTTTTGAAGGCTATCCAAATGAGAAATCATTAAATTATTAATTGTGTAACTATATCTTATTATTATTATACTACACCTTTGATTTCCTATTTGAATTGAGAATTGTATTAGATATATAACTTAACATAAGCCCTCATCATTATTTATATAGAATATTATGTATCTATATTATGTATGTATATATTTATTTATTTGTGTAGGTCTATGTAAATATATTCTGTATGTATAGTACATTTTCCATTCGGTATTTTTTTTTCTTTTCTTTTAAATTTAGTTGCACCGCCTACAATCTTTCTGCTTAGCCTGGAGGTTGACTGGTAGAGAATGCCTCATGGCATTAAGTCCGCCTTTTGTACTTGAATTTATTTTTGTGCAATAAAGATTAAATCAATAAATAAACAAACATAGTGTTAAGTTATGGTGTTTAACAATCTTAAGTCCCAAACTAAGTAAAGCTTGTAGGTACTAGGTACTCATCTATATGCGCATCTATAACGCGTCTATATGCACGTTACCGCTGCCGCCGCAGACTAGAACGCGACGAGCGACGAGTCGATAGCCCTAGCGCTACACGTGCCGCGTGTGAATGAATACAAGTTATACGATAGACAGAGATGCGCAGAGTAGGCATGTTTTTAATGCCTAAACGCCGTTTTTGTTAGAAAGTGAAGCTTCTGTACTTGTACTTGTACTTATTCTGTGCATGTGGTAATTTGTTGATACGACGATCACCTACAGGTCAAAGCGAGCAAGTGGCACACACTGGCACTGTCACACGAGTTGGCCCCATGTGGGATATTGATTCGAAAATTATTGTTCCGAGTCGTCTCTGCGAACGGTCTAATAGCGAAGAACCTCAAGAGGCTCTCGTTAGAAGGCGGCACTTCTAAACACGGTGCGGATATTTAAGTAGGAGCTTCCTCTCTCTCTGTCACCCTAACCGCCAGAAGCTTAGGCCCCGCCTCGCTGCCAGCGGCATCCTAGGTTAGTTTTGTATAATGTTAATTTATGTTTTGTAAGTAGAGTTTTATGTTTTACTTTTTATAGAAACGTTGCAAAACCTAACCTAGGACGAAAAATAAAAGAAGGGAATAAAAACTGCTAGTTCATGAGTTATTGTGGGGTAGTAAGCAGGTGATTTAAGTCATAACTATTAAGAAAAATATTTCCAAGAGTACCACCATTTTCTTAAAATGCTCTTTGACCTTTTAACCTTCTTCAAAGCCGGTAAATAATGACAAGTGATTTATGAAATTGTATGCCGTTGATTCGCGCACCAACCGCATTCAGCTTGGCAGTTTATCAAAACATTTTGTTTATTTATTTTGAACCTGGCTAGGAATATGATAGAGTTGTTTTTTGCATATTTTTGTTTAGTGAATAGGTGAGGGTATTGTGAAGACACGACGGGAGTCATTACGTCGAAGACGTTTTGCCGTCAACTTGAATTGTTGTGAATAAGGGAGCAACTTTTTGTAGATTGTCTTGTTCATGATGTTTCCCTTTCTACAATGGTTCATTTAGAACTAACAATGACATTAGGTGACTTCTATGCTTCTGTTTGGAGGCGTATTAGGCGTGAACGATTGAAATGTCAATCAAATCGATCTAACCTCGATTTTAAGAAACAGTGATTCCAATATGGCCAGACTTGGTTACCGTCTTTTTTGTGTTAAGAATTAGACTATCATTTTTTATTATAAATAGATTCATCAAAGCAAAACACGACGACATAATATTTTCTACGTAGTGAGTTTTGGTTGTCAGCCGAAGATATAGACGCGTAGTAAAAAATCGGTCATGATGCGCATGACAGTTGACACTGACACCTTACTACTATCGTACCACATCCGCACCGACAGAAGTAGCCTAATAATCAATTCTTCTCTTAGCTAGAATGTTAGAAAGCCACAATGTTTAGACAACCTACATAATTATACAACTGGTCGTTAGGGCCCTTAATTAATTGGACATAATGGCACAGCCTGATGGATCGCTAAAAGCGACAAAAAACGCCTCTAGACACGATTCCCGCAAACTTTTACGCTTAAAAAGTACAAACGCAATTTTTAATAAGTTTCCTTCCTGTTTCTTTTGAAAACTCGCGAATAATTCAATTAAGTAGATAATTTTGTCGCATTTGAATTATATGGCCTCAGTCCGGAAGAGGTTGTGAACTTAGATGAAGAAATAAATTAGAAATAAAGAAGTTTGAAAGCCACGAAGTTAACACCGAGCGCCGGGGACCCGATAGTCGAGATCTTCGTAGACAGTTTTCGTTACAAAGTGGAAAACCTGTGTTATCAGCTACGAGTGTAGTAGCGCGTAGGTAGCACTAGTCGGCAATTAATGTGGAAACATATTGCCTCGGCGGGATGTGTTTCTTACTTCACTAGTAGCGCAGGGTTTCAAAAATCTAAGTTTTGGATATTAGTTTTCTTCTGTTTGTGGCGTTCTATTCTGTTCAATAATGTCAGTAGTAGGTCTCCTAGTAGTTAGGCGAGCGGGCTTGTGTACCAAATGTTGGTTATTTATACAAGTTCTTGCTGATATTTCAACTAGAGTTGTCATCAATTTGTGTTTCGTCATCCTAATCGAGACAAATTATTGCATTACTGGAAATTCAACTATCAATGATAGTTGAATTTCCCTTGGACATGTTGCCTTGTTTGATTGGAATATCGTTACGACCTTGTTTCCCATTAAAATCCAGATTTTGTAAACATTTGGAATCATTGTTTTTTATATTGGTGTCATTATTCTTATCGATAGATGCAAAATATTTGGTACCTAATATGCCAGTTTTTGTCTACGTTATTTTTCATTTTTTCTGGCGAATTGCCAGTCCGTCTACTTACACTTGCATCAACTGGAGCTGTATTTTCGTCATCGAATTCATTTGTTTGATTGCCCCTTTCATGCATATTGCTCAATCTACGTACGTTTACGTCAATTTTTCGAGGGTTATCGACAAAATCTGCCAGGAGCACTGTACTGTCACTGTTATCAGAGTCATATTCTTTGTCTTCAGCCATAGCTCTGAAAAGATAATACGCATTTTTGCGTTTATTAACATGATCAGAATACAATAAGTACATGACCAATGGGAAACTTACTCAATTTCCAGTCTGTCTATCGATGTTGATCTGTGGTTGTTTTTTATCGAAGTCACAAGGTGTCTTTTTATCAAAACTGCTTGTGATGACAGTTAGAATATTCGAGATTTAAACGAACTCGTCAAATCAACGACCACGAGATAGCTTGGGACACCAAGCTCAACATTGTGCGGTCAGGGGTCCAACCACATCACAACGTTACTTGCGTACTTACAGACTTGCTGCTTGCATCTCCAGTCATTATGCCAATCCAAATTAGACCGTAAAGTATGGTACTAAGGTTCAAATATGAAATGCAGTATTAAGCGTTTAGGATGTTGTGGCACTAGTGAACATGTTAAGCGTGTTTCAAAGATGAAACTTCAAAGAATCACGGCTAAGCCCGTAGCCGCGTAACATTATTATTCGTTCAGGGAGCCTTACCCAATCCTCTGTTTGGCATGACATAGATACTGTCATAGGTACCTATATGTTGTTATCTAGTCAGCATGCAGTAATGATGCGCGACTTTGAATGATACTACTCGATAAGTCGATTATTATAATCATTCGACTAATATTAATACAACTAATCGACGCCCACCCGAGTCGATTAAACGTTGACATTAGTAGCTAATGTTAGGCAGATACTTAAATAATTCGCGTGGCTGGCCAACCGTGTCGACGGTAGCAAAGTGCCAAAATAGAAGAAGTTGTGGCACCCAAGTCCCAATCCCAAGTCACGTATTATTACCGGCCGTTGACCTATTGCTTTATTGAGTTTCTCTCTTTCTCGCTGAATCTTTCCTCGGGAGATATAATAAATTTGTGTTACGTCACGTAACTTTGACAAACAAAATAATTCGTATTTTTTGTATTTCTACGTTTGAATAAGAAAGGTCGCTTTCTGAATAAGAAGTCGCGTAAAGGCTTTGCAAATTGACATTTAGAAATTTTCGCTTATGTCACAGAATAGTATAATAGTACCTACATACAGAATGGCCACGAACCCCCCGCACCGAGGTCAGTTACCTCGTCCCTGACAGGCTCGCCGGGTGACGATCGGGTGCCGTCGCGCCTCGCGATTCGTCCGCGCCACGCGCTACGCACCCGCCCAAACAATTGACGCGTGTCCGAGGTGTGCTTATGTACATAAATTTTAGTGTAACAGCTGACTTGTCAGCTGCAATAGTAGTTTTCAGGACAAGCCTCTCAAAAATAACGCGCTATCGGCCGTAAGACAAAACCTTAGGTGTCATTTAGATTTTAGGCTGTGCCTAATTTTATTGCGTTATTCTTTGTCGGTTGACCGTTACTTTGTTTATTTTTAACGTAAATGGGGAAAAACTTTTGTCAGATATTTTTGAGCGGCATCTTGTCAGCTATTTTGCAGCCGACTGCTACTTACCACTTCAAATGTGTTGACGTCATCGTAGACATTGGCTTATGACGGAGTTTTATCATAGTAACATACATAGATACACTCATTAGTTATACTTAGGACCTCTTTTAAAGTCGGTTAAAATAAACACAAAGCGTTAACGCGTAATTAAACTCCTCAACAAGTTATATGGCTTGTAAAATTTGTATTTACATACATGCCGACTCGTTTACTTCGTCGAGTTTCACGGTTTCCTTGTTTAAGTTTCATCACCGGATTTACAAGATGGCCTAAGTCAATGTTAATGTTTGTGCGATTCTATTTTATAAGAGTCTAGCAATAAGTGTCACAACTGTGTGTGGAAAATGGGTTATTCTAATTTTTCAAGTGAAATCGTGGGGAATATTTGAGTGTGAAGAGTTTGGGGATGGAATTTGTGGCGGTATGATAAGTGTAGGTTATGATGCTGAGAAATATATGCATATTTGATGAAAGTGTTAATTCAAATGGAAAATATTATAAAATGTATCATTTTATATATCACATTGAAATCTCATCCCAAATCTTTAAAATTCGATGCAAACCGTTTTTTTTAATAAGTAGTACACCTGTGCCACTCGCCCTTATGGAGGATATGGTTGGTTGGTCAATCATCTGTAGTTAATAGCAATGAAAATGCTCACTTTATCTTGAATTCGCATACAAACCTTCAGTGGAAACCTAAGAATGCTATCGAAATCAATTCGAATTGAAATAAACAGGGGTATAAGATACATATCTTGAATGATATTCCCTAGACCCTTCTCTGGGTCACGTTCCAATCTATTCGCAGCAGTAGAAAGCTGTTTAAAGAGAACATTTTGTGTTTCAAGTCTGCAGCTCTGGCAAAGTGGCAATTGCTTATATTACAAGGATCAATTTTATGACCTTCATGACTATGATTTCCCATTAGCATCGTTATCTCTGTGCCTTAGTATTTTTAATTGTATTTCAAATTATTCTTTTGTATGTTTTCTTTTCTTTTTATGATTGACACTATTGATTCTTTTTAACATGACGTTGGTGTGTTTATTAATAAAAATAATACTAAAATTATTTATTGCGCACTACAAGAAAATCATACAATAATACAATTGAATTGTTTGTTGTTGCATGTGTCGAAGTTTTGACAGTTCCTACATTGATGAGACCAAGCGAGCGGAATGGGTCAAATGTTTGGCTGAGTTAATAAGTATTTATTACAGTTTTGTTAAACGTCTGTATCCGATGGAGTTAAACAAAAGGAATACCATCTTACATTTGACAGTTTGCGTTTCAACGAAGGGAAACTGGTCTGATCTCAACTTTTTTTCTCTCTGGGTTGGAAGTCACTCACTTTCTGATGGAAGTCACTTTCGTGAAACTAGTGCCGTAAAACGCCAAATCTTGGGAACCTACTTAATCCCAAAAATTGCACAAGATTTTATTAAGTATGCCAAAGAAGACCCTGAGCTCCTTTACGTTTCAACCAGAAAAATACTAGGAGGACGATGATGATATATTAGAATTAAGCATCCTGGCTCATAAACTTCCCGGAAAGTAAAGGTGCGATCACACCGCTGCTTAACGGATATTCCGTACCGTCACCGTATTTCGAGCAGCGGTGTGGTCGCATCTTAAAACAGGCACGTCTGCCGTGACTTAGGTAGCGGCAGTAATATTAGGCGCAAGAAACTGTGCCAAGGTGACGCAATAGACTACCTTGCTGGAAGAAACCGGCGCTCACTGCGACGGCTTATCTTCAAGCGATGGTCATTTTTAAGGAAAATGTTCAGAATGAAAGCCAATTTACATGCAATATATAATATATACCTATGTTCCTAATTTATATTCCCGAAATATAGAAGGTATCCATTAGTATTCAACGTATCCACAAAATAGATACTAACAGGTACCAGGGTGGCATAATCATCACAAGGTCGCTACCCTCACAATATGATGACTGAGCCTTAATTTGCCTGGAAGGAACCGAGCATTAGCTGAAGATCGATGGGTGCGATAGTACCCGCGTCAGTGTCAGCCGGTTAAGTGTGTGTCAGGTAGTTCCGGCTATCTCACACTGATTAGTCACGTGTCAATTTAAATGCTGTAAATAATTATGTGTGTAGCACAGTGGCTATTAATTATTATTATTGACCGAGTAAAACGAAAGCTCTGTTTCAGCTTCGACAAAAATGCTTTCGTATGTCCGGATTTCCGGTTGTTCTCCGAGCAGGTTTTTTTTTATTTTAGGACATTGTTTTTTTTTTGTAGAGTATGTTTTTGTAAATTTTGTATTTTCTTTTATTTTCCTCTACGGGTCGCATCTCTCAACCGATTCTCGTGAAGTTTTGTGAGCAAGTTCTATGATTATTTTGTAGAGTTATTTTTGAAAAAATAAACAATGGTTTGTCCTCCTCTACATGTTTGACATCTAATATAGTTTTTGGAAATTAAAAAAATCACTCACGAAGTCTACAGCTCACAGAGCCACTAGTTTATTTAAGAGCCTAGAATGTCCCACTGTTGGGCAAATGCCTCCCCCTTGTTCTTCCACGAGTCCCGGTCCCGACCATTCTCTCACCATTCTTTCTCAAAGGCATCGAGTTCATCTCGCCATCGCGGTCGTGGTCTGCCGAGACGTCGGATTCGGTTCTGTCGGACCCAATTAATATTATACCTACGGTATGTATAACGTTTACTATTACTACCTTAGATCAGACGATTCCTGATATAATTTGCATATGATGAACAGTAGCGACTAATAAACAAAGGTCTCTCGCGACAGTGAAGTTTCAGCATTACACGTACCAGGGCGACAGAGAAGCGGAGGAAGTTTTGATTTATTACTCGATTCAGAGACAGATGGAACTCGCTTGTTACTCGTTGGAAGCGTAGGATTGCGTAGGCCGAGTTACTGTGCAGTTATGGATGTCTCGAGTTTGAAAGATTAATGTAGATTGCAGATATAGGCGTTTATCGGCTTGTAAGAGACAGATTTAGAGATGATATAAGACTATGTTCCTATCTTTTGATATAACCTAAAAGTGAATTCCGGGTAATGAAATAAAGTTATACAATTATTTATAAAATATACTGAAATAGTTTACAGGTGACAGTTATTGCAAATATGAAATACACGATTTAATATACATTAAAATACGAACAGTTGACGAGTCAACAGACGAAAGGTATATTATATGTGAAATATCTGAATCGACAGTTAGAAATAAAATGTTCAAATGTTTCTAAGATAATAAAACGAATGAGAAACTTTTTTCGGTGACATATTTATAATATAGAAAAGTTAAACCATGTCATAAGGTTCAACTACTTAAAAAGAAAAATATAGGAGAATTGGAAATTGGACCCCTGCGTAGTGTGCAGTGAACTAAATGATGATCTAATTTAATACACAGATAATGCATTAGAGCAAATGCACTGGTTGTGGTTATCCAATATCGAAATGGCTTTGATTCAATTTGTGTCAATATATTTTGTAAAATATCGATTGTTTGTACACAAAGAGAATAGGATGACCGTAGATTTTACATATTCAGCCAAAGAGGATTCGAGAAAAGTCAAACAAAGGTCACACGTATATGTATTGAAATATCTCTAATCATTGATTATTTTGTCAAAGTAATTGCCTGAAATTGGTTGAAAATCTCATATCTCGAAATGGATTTGGAATTAGCACCTTTGAATAATAATGAACAATCCTAATTGAAATCAAAAATTCTGACTCTATTTACCGAGGAAGTTATTTTATATTATCGGTTTAGAGGTGTTGCCCCTAAAATATAGGTAATCTAAGCAACGATTTTCAGTGTATGCAACCCAAGACCAAACGTACAAAATATTGTAAGTACAAATTCCAACATTCGATTTTAGGTTTCATTAATTAACGAAATTCCTCAAAAAACTGAAAAGCTGAAATAGGTATATAAACTAATTTATATACCAACACGTGTTAGTCCGATACAAGTGGTCCAATATAGTCAACTTCTCCCTGTATGAAGGCTATATAAGTTTATGTAGGCATCATTATTTATCCTCGCAAATGGGAAAAGTTGCAGTTTGCGGTGCTCTCGAGCCCACGGGTCGGCAACACGCAATATCGGTGTTCAGGTTGTCGGTACTTTCTGTTTGACTGTCGGTACCTAGTCAACAAGCACTGTGCATAATGTCGCAATGTTGAAACAGAAGCGGACAGAAATGTGTGTTTAAGATCCGTTTTGAAGTTGGAGTTATGCAATTTTGGTTGGTAATATATATCAACGCAAAATTTTAGTTTTTATGCAAAAAACCATTCGTATAATTGAGTTTCATATATTTGGTTCACTTGATTTTGTATTTCATAAGTTTAAGGAGTTAGTGTTGTGTACAAGTTAAAAAAAAGACCTATTATAAATCGTAAGGGCTTTTAAATCCACAAAGTTGAATTCCTTAAATGGAGTTCCCAAAATGTTGAATTTGCAGCATGTTGAATGTCAAAATGTTGAATTTGCATATAGTTGAATTTTCTAAAAGTCCAAATCGCATAAAGTTGGATTTGCAGAATGTTCAATCCGAAAATGTTGAATTCGCAGAAAGTTGATTTTGCGGTATGTCGAATCCAAAAGTTGATAAAATTTGCGGTAGGGTAAAGTGCAACAAAAAACATCCTTACTCTTTAGGACTAACTTATAATAATAAACAACAACTTATAATAACAAATTAAATTCTCTCACGGTCAGCTACATAAATATGCATACACTTGTATTTATATTCGAACCTTCTTTCCCTCTCAAAGTGGCACCCGAGCGTGCGGTCCGTCTGATGGTAAACGGATACCGAAGCCTATAGACGCCTAAGACCCACAGAGGGGTAATATGCACTTTGCCGAACCTTAACAGATTTGAGGATTCGCTGTGTTGAGAACTGAAGGAACTGATTCCCTCGCTCACATTTTGATAATTCAACTTTGTGGGAATTCAACATTATAAGAATTCAACTTCTTGGGAAAATAAATAAATAAATATAAATAAATATTTGTGGACAATCTTACACAAATCAACCTAGTCCCAAACTAAGCACAGCTTGTACTAAGCGACGATATACAATACTTATAAATAGATAAATAGATACTTCAATACATAGAAAACATCCAGGATCCAAGAACAAATATTCGTGCCGATCACACAAATAAATGCCCCGGCCGGGATTCGAACCCGGGACCTCCAGCTTCGTAGGCAGGGTCACTACCAACTAAGCTAAAGCGGTCGTCTAAATAAAAAAAATCAACATTCTGGGAAAGTTACCATTATGGGAACTCATCATTTTAGGAATTCAACTTTGTGAACCGGGAGGTTTAAATCCACACCTGCTTCATCAAATCACCACCTCCGTCTGCCTCGTCATCACTTACCAACAGGGTGAGAATAGATAGAGGTCAAATCCTTACCTAATATATTAAAAAAATCCACTGGCTACCTACAAGATGAATGTAGAAATAAGAAACATGGGTAGTTACTACGTATAAATAACATGCAAATATTTGTATTGGAAATTTTGGAAAAGCCCTCCGATGTCCAAGACAGATAAAACAAATATGTATATCGCAAATCAAACCTGGTTATCATAAAATACTAGGAGGTCCGTAATTGAGTCGATAGAGGTAGACCCCAGTAATTGTTATTTATTTATTACTAGCTTATGCCCGCGATTTTGCCTGCGCAGAGTTCGTTCATCGTGTTAAGGCGAGGTTCTTTCATTGCAAATGTCCCGCTCTAACACGCGTGAGTTTGCAATTGACCATCCCACTCTCTACGGAACTGTGCGCGTAATTTTCGTAAATTTTTAGTATATTTTTGGGTGAGAAAAATACATGGCTTACTATATTAACAATATTAATCCCGACATCCCTCATACCATCAAATACGTTTATTTTAGAATTATTTTCTACTCATCATGTTACCTAAGATTGAAATAAAATGAGTTTTAAGATAGAAAATAGAGGTATATTTGGAATTTTTTTCTATCGAACAAAGTTTTGCAAATTGTGTAACGGACATCCGACGGCACTAGGTAAAGGTCTCAAATATAACATTTTTTTTTTTACATTTTTAGTATGTAGTATTTCGAAATAAAACCGTTTACCAAATCAGATTTTTACTATAACCCGGCCTTAAAATTTCATTGCTATTTTTTTTCAGGCGTGTACCTAGTTATCGCTCTTCCATGCAAACTACCATCCCCTTAAGGGATGATTTCAGGGTTGGGAAGTATCCTTTTCCCGAGACTCAAACTATCTCCATATTTAAGTAAGTCGATTCAGCGATTTAAGCGTGAAGAGATAGTACACAGAGGTACATACAGACACACAGTCCCACACACTTTCGCATTTATAGTATTAGTATGGATTCAGAGTTATATCTCCAAGACGGTAAAAACAAGTATTCCAGAAATTAGATTAAACCAACCTAGACGATAAAATCAAACAGGCTATCAGAACTACTAGGAGGTCGGTAATTGGGTCGATCGAGGCAGCTCCGTGATTGACATTTACATTTTAATTCCTGAGATCGAGCAGGCGCGCTGTTAGAACCTCTCGAGTATTGAGAAACCAGTAATAATAAGTGGCTTACTTAAAAATATATTTTCCTTTTGTCATTCAGATTTTATTCTAGAAACTGTCTAGACTATTATTGTATAATATTTTTATTTTACGTTTTGACAATCTTACTGTGAATTTACTCTACTCTTTACTGACACCAGCAGTTCAATTTTTTAAATAATAATAATAGCATAAATGAATTGCGCTGAATAATTGAATGACGATCCTTGTATTGTGATATCAATTTTAATTTTAACCTACATCTTCATTACTTATTTGTAACTGGTTTGCCATTATAGCTATACTTGTAAAATATTGATAATTTGAATTCAATTTGAAAATATTATATAACTGACGATCATAAATTAAATTCCTAAAAATTTACTACGGGTAATTTTACGTGACATTGTATATTGTGAAATAAATAAATCAACTATTCAATTAGATTCAAATGATGTTTTGAATGAATGAATGAATGAATGAATGAATGAGAATTTATTTGGTATAAAATTATAACATACACACTACAAAAATAAAATAATTTAAATATGAAATATACCAAAATGGATGCCGCTCAGCATTCAGTCATGATAATCATGACGCTGATTATCAGGGCATCCAGGAAACAACAAATTTACGCAGCTGATGAACGATTTAAAAGTGTTAGTTCTTCTTGTTTCAAATAGGTCTCGTATTCGAATTTGAATACAGAATATTTGACTATTGAATAGATTATTTAGTTGGATAATTTTATTTTTCCGCTAAGAGTGCATAGATATAGATGTATGTATATTAAATAAATGAATAATATAAATAAATAAATAATTTATTTAGGTTTACCCATCCATTTACAAATAATTACAAATTATAATTTTTGAATACTAAAATTATTATTATGTTAGTTTGTATGTGTATGATTTTATTTTATTGATGATATTTTGGTTTTGCGTGGAATTAAAGACCCTTCTTACTATTAATAAGTAACTTTAATTGTACATGTATTACGTTGACATTTTCACAATATATTAACTAAACTATATATTTAAAAACCTTGACATTTCACAATTTTAGTATGTATCCATGTAAGTAACTTAATCATATTTGAAAATGAATTCAAGTAACATACCTTAATATTGTAAACTTTATCTCTTTGACATGTAAAATTTCACATTTTATAAATAAATGAGTATGAGTATGAGTAAGTAGGTGCTAAAATGTCTGTAAGTGTAATTTTTGAACTTTTGAATTTGTCTCCAGCGGGGTAATCACGTAACGATATGTACTACCGTTGGTACGTATTTAATGTCAGTTTTAGTATGGGATTTGACATTTAAATCTATCGTACTAACGGTCGAAAACGTTACGTGATTACCCCGCTGATCATGTTATCTTTCAATCACTCACATGAAAGTATAACTATCACTTTGTACTTCAAAGTTAACGAGTACACCAAGAGAATCGAAAACAATCAAAACTTTCAGCCGAACTGTTAAACCTTTATAGTTAATAACTTTTATAGTTATTATGCCCTACATCGTATAATCTTCAACGGCAAAGTTTCAACTATTTCAATAAAAACCCGTGCATGTCCTGTTGTTTACTAGAGGTAGTTCAAAGTTTGCATCTCTGAACCCCGTGACACGTCCCATGTGAGCGAAACGTTTTTCGGACTTCAAACCTACCTGTACATACTTTTAGGATTGAATTTGCAATGCAGTGCTCGTGTATGACGATGGTTCCACGGATTCTCAAAGTTTGCATCTCAGGAGTTCTTAATACGAATAATGATTGCACGTGCATGCGTGGAATTTGTTCCTAAGTTTAATTGAATTGCTGAGCGCAGTGAGTGCAGGTAAGATAAGACGGCGCATCGGTTTTATGGTTCTTGCTAAGGACAATAAAAAAGTAATTAATGAAATTGCAGGCATTGTAAATAATTGAACTTAAACTTTCGTGAGACATGTTATAACTTTATTTTACGTGAGTTTTAACCGTTTAGTAAAATAAATTGTAAATAATGTTTATTATGGAAGAGACGCGGTGTATTCGATTATAGGTAGCAATAAAATAAGATTTAAACCACTCTTAACCCTGAACGCCCTTTCAGTGTCTTTTTGATAACATCTAACGTAAGCAATAAACTAACAGCCCATAAAACAAATTGAAAAAAATGGCAAGTTAGTAAACAGTTTCAGTGGATGCATTCCATCATGACAGACCTACACGTTCTTTCGGAATATCGTTAGATTTTGTAAAGAGTCGCTAATAAATGAAGTGAGATCTAACTAGAAACCGCAGGGTAGGGCAAGGCCTTCCCCATACAAACTTTGTGCACGTTTTATTCGTCGGTTTTGGCATTAACAAATATAATATTTTTTTTGGTTGTAAATATTAGATATGTGAAGATCGTGATGTGAAAATTTTCAAATATTTAAAAAAAAATTCAAAAAAAAAAAAAAAATTACATTACGAAATAGCTATCAGAAAAATAAGCATACTGACCAAAAATCATAACTTTAATGCAAACACAAACGAAGTAAATCCTGCACAAAGTTGTATGGAGAGAGCTTGCCCTACTCCTCCTCTTAAAGCTCATTCGATCACAGCTTCTGTCATGTACAACGTGTGTCAGGCTTAGAATTTATTTAACATGTTATGTGCTACTTATTGGTGTGGCGTATAGTGTTTATTTATTATAGTATTTAGTATTTATTAGTAATAATAAAAAAGGCACTTGTGTGTGTAGATTGATTGGGCTAAATTTGTTCATTGTGTGATAGCTAAAGTTCCATAAGTGAAAAACTTTAATATATATAACATTTATTACATTACAATACAATTAATAATAAAGAAATAAAAATACAATAACAAATACCTACATACTAATACTTACATACATCTATTAACTATAAAAAAAAGAAAAAAAATATATAACTAAACTTTAATTAGCTATGTAATTCCATTGTTCTTTATAGAAATGTATTACGCTGTTTGGTTTACCATGTATTTCATAAAAATAATAAAATTGAATACATTTCTAAAATTGGTAGCACTATTTGGATGACTGTATCGATAGGTAGGTACTACTACGTCAGCTCACGATTCGTGCAGTGGTACAAACGTCACGTATTGTGCTGTGTTTACTGTGGAAACATGCATCCTTAGTTTCCTGAGGGGCTACCGCGAACCACAAACGAAGTATCTCCCTCTCTGTTGCTCCAATAGGCAAGTGCGACAGAGAGGCAGTTATTTCGTTTTTGGTTCGCGGTAGGCCCTCTGGTCTGGATGCCGTTGTTTTCTAGTTACCTATGCTATGAAAATGTTTTTCAATCATGTTATAACTTGTCTTTCTTTCTGCTCAAAAAGCAGCGTGGTGACTACTTATTATTATCCTCCTAGCGTTATCCCAGTACAGTTGCATCCTGAAGGGGGCTATTCATAAATTACGTCATTTCAAATTGGGGGGGGGGGGGTCATAACATTGGATGATGGCAGCATGACGTAGGAGGGGAGGGGGGTCAATCCCAAGATGACATCATCTCTCGCATCTTTAAAAAGTGCTTTAATGAGTAAAAAAGGAATGAAATTTGTGTTTCTATAAACTGTTAAAGCTATAAAAAATTACCTACTAAACTTGAATCAACAATAAATTGTTATAATAAATAAATAGCTAATGAAATTGGCTTAGGTTAGGTTAGGTAAGGACGGAGAGGTAACGAAATCCTTCGGATAGTGAATGACCGTGTCACGGGTCAAGCACTAGACGTCGAGTGGGCTGAGGCTGTGGGTGGCGCTGACTTTGTAGAGGAGCCAGGCTCAACCACAAGAACCACATGATTCCAGGCCCGATTTGATTCAGAACTTGGAGGAGTGGGTGAAGTCCCCATGGGAAAACACTAAATGAATAAAAATTATTATTTGATATTTAGAGTTGATTGTTAATTTGTTGTTTTGTTGATTGTTTTAACTTTAAAGAAATAATAATAACTAAATCATTTTAAATAGTTTTTTATTGAAAAATTAAGCTAAGAACGCATTTTTTAGAAATGACATCATTTTATTTGATAGGGGGGGGGGGTCATTCGAATTATGATGGTTGGATGATTTTAGGGGGGGGGGGGGGTCAAAAATCGTCAAAAATAGATGACGTAATTTATGAATAGCCCCAAGGATGCCTGGGGTCCGCTACCTAATCCCAAGATTTGGCGTAGGCACTAGTTTTTACGGAAGCGACTGCCATCTGACCTTCCAACCCCGAGGGAAAACTAGACCTTATTGGGATTAGGCTTTGTCAAGTGAGTGGGCAACTTGACTGTTAGAAGTTCTCAAGCCGCCCGAAGGCCTCCAACTTGGCTTAACGACTGCTGCCATAGACAGCAACCGGGATCAACGGCTTAACGTGCCTTCCAAAGCACGGGAGCGCTCAGTTAATAACCACTCAAAGCGGTCACCCATCCAAGTCCTGACCGCTGCCCACGTTGCTTAACCTTAGATACCGCAAGCGGTACACAGGCGCCACTGGGCCACGAGCGCTGGTGACTACTTAACGTACGTAATTCTGATGTAAAAGATAATATCGATAGACATCGCTTTTTAGCGATAAGACCGCCTGTTGTCTACCATCAACATGTTTCATTTTAATCTAGTTTTCAATGAATTTTAGAAATAAAGGAAAAATTGAAAAGCTTAGGCACCGAGCAGGATTCGAACCTGCGACCTCCCGGCACTCGCGGTCGCTCTAGCCAACTGAGCTATAGGTGCGATTACTACCCGGCTTAACCGGCGGGGTGCCTAAGTTTTTAAATTTTTCCTTTATTTCTAAAATTTGTAGTTTGCGTTAGCAGCGTTCATTTAGTTTTCAATGCATTTTTTATTTGTGAACAATAATAGTACATTACTTACCGAGGGCGATAAAACAAAGAATGTCTCAGATCGCAGGTATTTTACGCCCGAGCCGAAGGCAAGGGCGATAAATATGCGATCTGAGGCTTTCTTTATTATCGCCCGTGGTAAGTACAAAATTTTATGTCACCCCCTGGCCAGGAAGTGGGTTTTTTCGCGCGCGGAGCGTGCGATAATGGCCACTTTATGGCCAGGTGTGACATAAAGAATATTTGGGTTGTATTGGAACTATGGAAAGTGGCATTTACGAGTAGATTAAACTTACGCCTATGTTGGTCCTTAAAAGTTTGTATGCGGGATTACACTATAGCAATTATATTACGAGTATATTACATCTCTCTTATGTTGTGTTACAGCTTTATGAGTTCCACGTGAGCTGTTTGCATATAAAGTTGGTGTCTCCGTTAATACTAAAAATGAAGACGCCCACGACGAAGCGTCTTCTAGAAAACTGATTCTAGCTACACGACTTGTAAGCGTTAGATGGAGGAACGAGATTGAAGTTTTTACATAAGTGGTCGTACCACGCCTAGGAACATTTTTGCTACGCTTTACAATTTAGTATGGTCAGAAACGTTAACTGTTGAGCCATTTGGAGCTCACTTTATACTCGACACTTCATAGATTAACTAATAAAATTAATTTGATACCTCATAAATGGCTTAGTAATTAAAGTTCGTGAGCGTACCTACCATTTTTTTAGAATAACGAGTTTTTGAGAAACCTAAATTTATACATCAAAATATACTTTATTTGATTTCTCATCCAGTCAATTGGTATCGCACTGCAGTAACGGCTGACGATAATTCTGGCCGCATGCCTATTTACAAAAGTGTGATAATGATTAATGTCTACAAAAATAATTTGTTACCTACATGATAGGACACGTAAAATACATTGTACACGTACGAAAAATACATTGATTTATCCTATTATAAAAAAAAAAATATTATACCAAAAGTTTATTTGTTTAACATAATGAAGATAAATTAGGTACAATAACAAACTTAAGACTACATATTTACAAAGTATAAATTTAAAAATAAAATAAAACTACAAATAATAAATTTGGCCCAAATCGCCGTCAATGGGCAGTGTGCCCAGAAGGCTGGCTGCATTGCCACGCTGGATGGCAATGCTTATTCGCTGAGCGAAATATTGACCAGCCTTCTGGTCTCCGGATGCGTCTACTAGGCGCGCTGACAAATCTTTATAAAGTCGGCGCGCACTTGGGCCCCACGGGTCCCAGCGTTTCGACCCCAAACGCCTCAAATATGTATACCCACTGCCAAGTGAAGCATATTTAAAAATGCATAATAAATACAATGTCGCAATTCAAGTCTTTACTTTTACCGCGTTTTAATGCCGCGTTTACCGCGTTCACTGCACAAGCGACTGGACTGCCAAATAAAGATAAGACAGAAAATGGCCCTAATTACTGACAGAAGGGCTTTGGAATAATTAAGGCATTTAGGGTAGGTAGGACGAAAATTCTAAAATTTGTAGACAGAATTTCATTAAAGGAGAATTGCGGAGTAATTAACGACAAAAAACCGGACAAGTACGAGTCTCGCTCGCCCACCGAGGATTCCGTACAAAATTGTAGGTCATACAATTAAGCGTATACCGTTGCTTAACCTCGATGATTGATTGATAATTATTATCTAAATTAAAAAAAAAAATACAAATAGGTATATAGTTTTCAGATTTTCTCCTGTCCTTGTATTATAGAACGACATTTCTAGCCAAGTTTCACAGCTCTAGGTCAACGGAAAGTACCCTATTAAATTTTGATTCGGCATAAACGCCAGTGACTCTTTTTACGTTAACTGAGAACTTTGATTTTTTTACAGCTTCGAAGGACTGCAGTGTAGCTGTACGAATAGAGTATTAAGTTTTCGGTTTTCATTTCAACTCGATACCTCCACGCGTTCCCAAGATAAGGGGTCTTGACAGACAGGCAGAGTGACAGACGGATAGACGACAGACGTATAACAAAGTGGATTACTTTCAAAAAAGAACGCAAACAAGCACGCACGCATGCAAGCAAGCAAGCAGCACGCATACATGCAAAAAAGCAAGCAAGCATGATTTTTCAAGGCGCATAAAAAAACACCAGAAGAATAAAGCGGGAGCGTTTGGGCCCTTCGGGTACGGAACCCTAAAACGTCGATCAAGAAACACACATCAATTCATAAATATTTCCAAATTCAAATTTCTGTTTTTAAAATCGCGTTACCAGAGTCGTTAGTGCATTCTATCGGCAGCGTCTGGAGTCTCAATGACGTCATTAATCATCAGAAAAACCCCCATTCAGTAGCAGCTTAATACGAAATACGAGTATCGCTCGGCGAACAAAGTGATCCAGTTTAGGGTGTTGTCAGCTAAACGATTTATTATAGGATTTCATACATATTTAGGTGAGGATAGACTGGGAGAGATTGTGGTGTGATTGGTGTAGGTGTAAGGTACAAGAAGGGGATTAGTTTGGCATTGAGTAGCTGTCAATTCATGTACAGCTACACTTTGACGAGTGTATGGAAAAACTGTTACCTCTAACCGTATTGTAATCCCAGCAGTGGGACACTCTATCAAGCTAGCAAAAAAATATATAATGCTGGCTATAGACTCTTTATATACCAAGTCCAATCCGTTCAGCCGTTTTTGTAATGTAACAACCACCTAATCATACAAATATCAAAACTTTATATCGAAGCAAGACCGGTCATTGTGGCACTCTTTGGGGGAGGCCTATGTCCAGCAGTGGACGTCTTTCGGCTGATATGATGATGATGATGATGAAGATAATATTAGTAGGAATAGAGGCCCTCTATTCCTACTCCCCAAGTCCCCAGTGCAGTGTAGCTGTAGTTTTATTTTATTATAGCTGCTATACTTTTGAGTTTAATATTCTATTTCACTGTTGCAGTGAGTGAAGTATAGTATAAAATAGTGCAGTGAAGTATAAAACACAATGCTCGATTAATACAAACTGCATCTACGTCAAACTGCGCGGACCACTAATTGCAATTTATTTAAGATGCATGAATGGACAAGTTGAGAGCTCATGTGGAGTGGAAGTTAGTCAAAATAGTCCTGCTGTTGCAACTGTTGGTTTGGTAGGTATTGCTTGTTGCCTACAGCACGTCATAAATAGTGAGGTCACCCGGGGCAAAAGCAACTATGAGGCAAAGGCAACTAATTGAAGTTTCTCTCAATGTAATGTTTTTTGTAAAAAGCGCCATCCCGTGTTTTATTACATAACTCTCTCTCTACAGTCTCTACGCTCCAACAGATGGCGCTTTTTACAAAACCTGAGAGAGACCTTGAGAGAAACTTCAATTAGTTGCCTTTGCCTCATAGTTGTTTTTCCCCGGGTGACCTTACTAAATTGTCATGACATTTGATGAAAATATTCCGAACTAGCATTTGCCCGGGACTTTATCCGTGGGAACTCTCCTATCAACTTCTATTCACAAATTCATTCCTTTGGAGGATAGATTTCGGCGTGTAAAGAACTTTATTTCATTATCCAGGGTATCTCTATGCTAAAATTCATCTGAATCGGTTCAGTTGTTTTTGTAACAATGAGGTATATTCAGTAAGAGGGTACTTTTAGTAGCTTAAATAAGGGTTGCACCAACTTACGATTACATACCGATTAACGTTAATGATGGCGCCGGCAGCTGTCATCTCATAGAAACTTGTCAAACTTTCTATACAAACATATAGTAATGATCACCGCTTACGATTACAGACGATTTGGTGAAATCCACCCTCAGTTTAGCTTTAATGTAAACTAATAATTTTTCGTAACACTTCATCATCATCATGAGCCTATATTCCTCCCACTGCAGGGCCTCACACAGATAGGAGCGAACATCCAAACTTTACTATTATATTACTAAGATAATTAAGATGAGTAAAAGTATTACAATGAAAAGATTGTTCAACTCGAACGTATAAAATACAATGCTCGATTAATCCCAGCTGCAACTACGTTGAACTGCGGGGCGACCGCTAATTGCAATTTAATAGCTTGCAAGTTGCGCTGACACGTTTTATTGCATCAATGGACAAGCTGAGAGCTCATGATTAAAAGTTAATCTAAATAGTTATGTTAGTTTATTGGATTTCACGTTATACAGATAATTTAAGCAATCGTATCGTTCCAGCGTCCAATCAGCCCTCAGCGCGGATTGTACCAATTTCCATGACACAGTGCACATTAGGGTTAAGAGGTAGTTGACACTTAAGACTTTCAACTAACGGACCTTTTCAGAATCAGAATCAATTATTTATTCGTGACAGCACAACATAAAAAAAAAAAGAAAACCAAGTAAAAACAGTAAACAAGTGGTACTGATGCACGAAATGGTTCCGTCTCAGCGTAGTGCTTTAGGTGCTAGACTGTCCCATCGTTCCTTGACTAGTCAATATTACGATTACAATTTCTACATTAGGTAATATAAACATAAAAATAAATCTACCTTCCCTTTTATTCACTCTCTCAAGGACGGCTTCATTTGTTACTCGTTCCCACGTTCGCGTTCTGGCTCAAATACGCTATTTGACTATTTTTTTTTATAATGCCAATCGAACAAGTTTTTTTTTTTTTTTATACCACGTCGGTGGCAAACAAGCGTGCGGCCCGCCTGATGGTAAGCGGTCACCGCAGCCTATGGACGCTTGCAACCCCAAGGGAGTCACACGCGCGTTGCCGACCCTTTTAAAAATTAGAAGATTTGGATTTGGATTTCAGTTTTTAGAGACCATCAAATGTCTATATGGGACCAACAACATTTAGAGCACAATCAAGGGCTAAAATTAGGGACAAACCTAGCTCGACGCTAGCGGGTCTCAAAAAGGCTCCTACAAATTGGCCCTGGCAAATGACGTCACTTGCACTGCATTCGACCAACCGTTGTATGGGAAAATTAGTATTTTGCTGTTTTAGTCGTAAAATAATGCGTTTAGGTACATAGTTGCCATACAATTTATTTTTTATTTTTACATAAGCATTCTATTGATACCTTTTATTTGAATTTTGGACGGTAAAAAATTTTACATAATTTTCTGAGTTTTTGATGATTCATATCTTTTTATGATTTTGGTAAAATTTTATAATTTACGATTTATTGTAATATTTTGATGGCTAACTATCCAAAAAGTGACACTGTGTTATAAATTTTAATATGTGTCAAATACCGTATTCTCCCGTCTGCCCTTCTTGTGTGGTTAAACACTCGAGTACTAGAAAGCTGTGAAATAGTCTTAGGAATAAGTCATGCTTGTCGCTGACAAGTTTTGGTTAAGCATTCGAGTACCTACAAAGCATTACCGTCGTAAAAAAATACTTAGGGTCGGTTGCACCAACATACGAACACAGGCCGGTCATCGTCAAATATGGCGCCGGCAGCTGTCATCCCATAGAAACTTGTCAAACTTTCCATACAATCAGATTTGACGAACACCGCTTACAATTACAGACGGTTTGGTGCAACCCAGCCTTAGTAAATAATAGCTTAGTAATAAACACTTGCCGTTGCTAAGGAAGCCTGAGTCTTCAGTGTAGATGTCGCTGTACGCGTCCTTGAGAGGGTGACCATGATTGCTCCGGTAGCTTATTTGGCTAGAATGATTGGCCGCGTATTCCAGGATGTCGCAGGTTTAAATCCTGCTTGGAGCCAATTTTTTAAAAGTTTTTCCTCTTAATACTAAAGCTATCCTTGTCCACCCATCCCTAGCAGGCCCACCGCCTGATTAGACTGGTTACTTATACATGCGGGTCGCGACTATGCAAGTCTGAATTCGAGGGCCGAAGCCATTGTCAGACCCTTAATCTTAAAGCTATACATGCTGAAGAGGGTTCTTTATTCTTACCTCTGTGTATGTATACATAGGTATATTCGCAAAGGGTGCTCAAAAAATCTGACCGCGTTTTAATTAGCGACTTAAGAAAGCCATGGACAGATGTTTACGAGCACTATGTTTGCTACTATGTAAGTAATGGCGATTATAAAGTAGTCAACCACATCCTTAAACACTGCTGCTTACTGCTGAGATCAGCCCCCTATACGACCGCTTTAGCTTAGTTGATAGTGACCCTGCCTACGAAGTTGGAGGTCCCGGGTTCGAATCCCGGCTGGGGCATGTATTTGTGTGATGAGCACGAATCAAAAAATCTTGGGTCTTGGATGTTTTCTATGTATTTAAGTATTTATTTATCTTAATAAGTATGTAGGTATATCGTCGCTTAGTACCCATAGTATAAGGTTTGCTTAGTTTGGGACAAGGTTGATTTGTGTAAGATTGTCCACAAATATTTATATTTTATATTTATATTATAAAACTGGGTCCACATTTGAACATCAATGCAACGTTTTATATTTTTATTGTCTCTAATGCTCATAATCTTCCTAGCGTTATCCCAGTAGGTACAGATGTATCCTGAAGGATGCTTGGGGTCCACTACGAAATCCCAAGATTTGACGTAGGCACTAGATAAGTAAGCTTACTTACACACATATAATACAGTAACCTATACTGACGAGCAAAACAAATATGCGCACTAATCTAATAACATAATAATAATTCATAATTCATTCATATAATAACATAATTCATATATATATATTCATATATTCATATAATTCTAAGAACATTGTCAGCAGAACGCGTAACAAATTAATTAGGTATTTTTCTTGCATTATTTAAAGTTATTTAATTAACTTTGACATGGATGTATCTAATGATAGTAAATTCTCATAAGATCCACACTTTGTCAATAAGATGTATCTAGAGAGAATTAAATTCTCATCTGATCCATTTTACATTATCTAATGAGAAATAAATTCTCACTAGATCCATTCCTGACCGACCCGTGCTAAAATGAATCTAATGAAAAAAAACTTTTCGATAGATCCATTATGAATTGCAATGTATCTAGCGGGAAAAAAAATTCTCACTAGATACACCGTGGATCTACTGAATGGATCTAATGAGATAGATCGTCCTTTTACTATCTGGAGACGGAACTCTAAAACACAACTATCGTAACAATGACTCACCATCATTATGCAAGCCCTTACAACCGAGATCCCGGCATTAAAACTTAATGCCGATTTAGTGGGTCCCTTATTACGAGCGATTACGAAAATAGGTCAATCGAGTTAAACTAAATCTGGGGGAAATAAATTTAATTATTTACTCGTTAGTTAGGGTGTAGGTTACGTTGTTAAACTTTTTTGGGCATTGACAATTGACATGTCGGCTAGTTAGTAGTCATGAAAGCAAAGATTTTTAATAGAAAACTCCTGTGAGTCTCAGACATATTGAAAACATAGTGACGACAATGAGGGTAGAATCTTGCCTTCCACGACACTGCCGCCGACAAAATCGAGCAGCCGAAAGGGCAGGGCGCGAGCACGCAGTGCTTACCGCGCTGCCGTGCTGTCGTGACTGGTTCTCAACTTCTCATGAATCAGGGCCACGTATTGGCCCGGAACTTGTCGAGCGATATTCGACCTTTAAAGACGCGAATAACCCGTTTTTAATATTTCATTTATTCTCACAGTAAGAGAGACACCTGGACGCGAGCATGGGTAGGCTGTCTACAAGTATATGTTTTGCAGAAAAATATTTTATAGAATGTATTGTATCGCAGATTTTTTTCATATAAACTTTTTTTTTCTGAAACCGTTAAATTTTAGGTACAATTAAAATGACATTGTGTAGACCCCAATTAGATCAACCAGAAAAGAACTACGATACTTATGAAAACAAAATGTTTTCTGTGAAATGAAAATTCTGCGAAACAAAACATTCTATAAAATATTTTTCTGCAAAACATATACTTGTAGACACCGGATATATTTGTAGACAGCCTACCCATGCTCGCGCCCAGGTGTCTCTCTTACTGTGAGAATAAAGGAATAGGATAGGGCACGACTCATTTTTGTCGATAAGGTGCGAAGTGTACAACCAATATCCACTTGTGGTTACTCAACCACCCCATCACCACCACTCGTGCACGACTCTGTTAAGCCAGCTGAAGAGCGAGATGAAAGTGTGTTATTGCTTGTTGCAAGCTAGCTCGGCGTTCAGAAATCATCACGATGAAATCACATGACAATGCGAAACTTGATTCTCACACTGACCAGGCAGTATCTCAGACCCGGTGTTTATTTAGCGCCTAATTGCCGGGCATTCTGCAAAGGTGTGGATTTATCCGAGTGCGTCGCGGATAATCCCGGAACGAGGGCGCTAATTATCTAGGAACATCCATTACCGGTGGGGTTCATTAACGGTCTATTATGACGTAAGCTACTCCTAATTTAAGGGCCTACCATTATATCGGATCTTGGCGGTGCATAACATGGTCATTGTAAAATGGTAAGCCTTCTTGTAAGTAAGCTATACTTGAAGCTCCGGGTGATCCCATGCCAAGCTCATGTTCGATTTAACGTTGTGCAGTATTTTACCGTTGTATTAACCACTCGACCATGATCACGTTTTCTCCCGTTACTGTAATAGAGGTCGTCCTGATCTCGGCTCATCTTTGATTGATTCCCTACCCCGTTCAAACTCGCGATAGTATAAAATGTGGACGACGGAGCAGATTCCCAACCTCAATCCCACCTGTGGTGTTGAATTTTTAAATTTTCACTTTGATTAAAAAATTGAGGTTTTCGCTAACGGACGCATCCGCTTAATAGTACATTACTTAACAAGGGCGGTAAAATAAAGAATGTCTCAGATCGCAGGTATTTGACGCCCGAGCCGAAGGCAAGGGCGATAAATATGCGATCTGAGGCTTTCTTTATTACAGCCCGTGTTAAGTACAACATTTTATGTCACCCCCTGGCCAGGAAGTGGGATTTCCCGCGCGCGGAGCGTGCGGTAATTGCCGCTTTATGGCCAGGTGTGACATAAAAACATTTAAAGATTCCCAAAGGGTTTTTATGTGAGATACCGTTTTTTATGTGAGAAATTGTTACTATAAAATAATTTAAAAAAGTAATCTGACTGTATCCAAAGAGGTTGATAGCAAAATTACCTTTCATTTATCATGCATTTGAGAAGTTAATGTTGACAATTTTAATGCAGCAGCAATAACAACAGGCGCTATGTATGGAACTTATGATAGGTACCATATTTTAAATTGAGAAGAAATTATTTCATATCCGAGACAAGACAAGAAAATTGTTATCAAGGTTAATCTCAGCCACTTTCAACGCGTGCCGCAGACTTGAAAACAATGCCGCAAACTCTTCAAACTCACTTCGAGTCTTTCAATTAATTCCCAAAGTAATTAATCATGACCTCTAAGACATCGATTCGGCGTTGCAGAAAGATTAATGGAATATTTTATCGAAACGTCTCCTTGAATATTTCTGTTTTCGTTGAATATTGAAATACTTAGTGTAGCATAAGTTTAGATCGGATTTGCCCACGCGTTGCTGCTTGTTTGGCGACGGTTTAGGAAACTAGTTTTAATGTGGGAAATTTGCCAGCTGTGTGGTAATATGTTTGGGTTATGACGACACAAATACTAATTCCATGGCTTAACCCATTAAATGCCTATGACAACATCCATGCCTTTAATATTTTCGCTACAAGTCGGAAAAATGCTTACACATAGAGTTTGTGGGCCTCGAATGAGTTAAATACAAACGATGCAAGATTCCTGGCAAGAGTCAAAGGTACAATAACATTTCAGCCGATTCTCTTTTAGCAGAATTTTGTAAGATAGTCGAAAGACCAGCAAAATTTTACATAAACAAACATGCAAGCTAAACTAAACAAACCTTCGCTACAAACGTTAAGATCCAGGATGCCTGAAACATCTGCAATACCGTGCTAATTCAAAAAGTCGTGTCCACATACGGTTTCCATGTTGACTTACGACTTTTCAATTTAACCGGCAGACTTTCTCTTACGCTCGAGCGCCCTCCACACTGGCGTTCATTAGCGTTAGCGCCTACTCGTCGAGAGAACTAACCCCTTATTTTAAAGATTGCGGGGTTCGTGACACGTTCGAGATTTTGAAAGAACAATTGAGATGTCAGGCGGTGGCTAGCCCAAGGACTTGTGTCCGTATTAAGCCTGAAGAATGGGGAATTATTAAAAAAAATATTACGGTGACAGTTCACGTCAAAATAGTGGCCAAGCGTGATGGTCAAAGTACCTACGAATAATTTTGAATCGACTTTGTAATCGATGCTTGGTTTCCGATTTCAATTAAAAGTTTAACTAAGCAGAAAATTATAATTAAATCCAAAATATACGTACATGTAAAATGATAATTCATCTTTGTGTTAATTTGATAAATTATAACGTTTTATGCACTCAAAAACAGCACATTAAGGCATTTTGACGGAGCTCTTCATACGCCGGGAACGATTCTGAGACTGAAGTATATTAATGAAGTAATCGATAATAATTAATCGATTAATGAAGTAGTTTTTAATAACGTGGCAGATTTTTCTCCTATGCTTTGGCAGAGGGGTAAGTATATCAATGGCGGCTCCCGTCTTAAATGCTCTAAGGTATATATATGTAGATTTAGATTTTTATTTATTCACAATAAACGATTACATTATAAATGGATGGATGATGATTATTGTAGATGGATTATTGGAGTATGAATATGAATATGTTTGTTATTTACTTTCTGTATCATGTCATTGAGTTTTCACTTCTGCTGACACTCCTGGAGTGTTTTTTTATGTCAGTTTTAAGTGGCTAGTTTTTATACAACGGCATTTGTTTATGTTACTGAAAAACAACAACAACAGTAAACAACAACAACAACAACAGTATCACATCATGATGTTAAATTTAGATACCTATACCTAAATAAAAATAATAATTAGATAATAAATTGAATATCCCAATAAGGATCATCATTTTGTAATCATAATTGAATACAAATATATACCTAGTGTACAAATTGAATTTATGACAAAAGTGTCAATACAAATAAACAGAAAAGTTGAATGTCATCGTCCATTAACAGATCGTCCTTGCCAATTATTTAAAAAAAAGCTATTGACTTCAATGATTTTATGGAAAAATCTTTTATCTGTTGAAACAAATAACAATTATGCAAAATATAAATTAATGATGACAATATCTCTTACCGGAAATGGAATGATTAATTCGCCTCTGTTTCAGACCACACTCGGAATATCAACAACGTGTTATTAGATGGCTCATTTTCTAAACTCGATTTTTTTTGTGTCCGAGCTGAAAATCGTAGTGTAGCATGAGATAATACGTACCATTTTTTTTTCATAAAGAATACATGTTTCCACGTTGAGGTCCACTCAAATTCACTGACTTATTTGTTTTTAAAATACATTAAAAAATACCTAAACGCTCAAATTAAGACTCCGTGCCCTGTCCGGCATCGAGTTTTGAATCAATCAAAAATTCCTATCAAAAACTGTACATTAGAATCACTGATTTCGTGTCAAAAACTTACTCTCTCGATTATATTTACTATCACTGAGCACAGACACTATTCACTTCACTGTGGTGAATAACTTGTAATTGATGTTTAAAAATCGTCCGAGCGCGAGAGTTAAATTTTGTCGGCAAAATTCAAACGTCCCTGGCAGCCATCGTTTACATTTGATCAGCTTCGCGTCCTGCTTCACATGTGCTCTCAAATATCAGCTATTATATATAAAAAAACTATGTATAGCAAACCGCATTAAGTTCGAGTCATGAAGTAAGTATAGATGGAGCTGGTGATACACACATACAAAGCTGTGTGAAGGAGATGTAAGCATAGACAATAACACACGTGGGAGCGAGAAACAATGACATATCTCCTGTCCCTCATCGCGTATAAGGCAGCGATTGTCTGCCACCGGCCTATGCCACCAAAGTGTCATCGATAAACCAGTGGCCAGCGTGTAAGAAAATATGTTACCCATAATATTGGGTAAACCAGATCGGCTCGAACGTTAAAAATAACTGATTAAAAATTTAATTGTAATGTGATTAGAATACTATTGTGAATTTCATTATTATAATGGCTGAATAACTAAGACGTTTTAATCTAATCGTGATTTTGTTAACTATAATGTAGGTATTAAATTAGTAAATTTTTTTATATCGTAATTGGGAGGACATCGGATGTTTTGTGTTTGTCCGCTAATATTTACTAAGAGTTTATTTTGAAGATTCTCAATAATTAAAAACCTACTTGTTAGTAAAAATGGGGAGATTATTCTTTTTGTGGTAACCCCAGAAGAAACTGTCACATTATCTCCGTCCCTGTGTGTGATTCGCTAACCCTCCTTCTATAGATCCTCTTTCTACGGTTCGAGTAAACCACCTAAGTACTTCGGTTTCTGGGTAGGCGACAATTTTTTTGCTTTTGCTTGTAATTTCGGTGGCCCTTAGAAATTCAAATTCTTACATAAGTAATCATTAACATATGTATGCATTATAAAGCACTTTGGTGTCTCTATATAAACGATAACTTAAAATATTATCAACATGTGATTTGATTTTTTTATGATTTTTTTATATCGATTTCCAATTCCCGTGTCCTAATTCCCATAGCTTGTTTACCCAAAACAGCTGATTTTGGGGCACGGGAATTGGGAAGGGTCACTTATTTTGTTAATAAACCGCATTTAATAACAATAATTATGGATGAAATGCATAAATAAATATAATTTGTACTATGTATATCGATTAGAGTTGTAGTTTATGCGTTTATTTTAAAAAAAAAACAGGCCAACTGCTACAATTACACTTAGCTTCTTAAATATTTGAAAAGAATCAATAAACAAAGCCAATGAACATTATGTACATAAAATCATGTAGGTATATATCGATACATACGCATTTTATATACAACGACGGTGGCAAACAAGTAAGCGGACATCTCAAATTTTATAAAAGGTCAGCAACGTGCCCGTGACGCTTTTGGAGTTGCGAGCGTCTATATGTGCATCTGCATTTAGTGATAGTTTTAAATATTAATACTTGTATGATTTTCTGCAAAGAAGTTGATATGTGATTGTATAAAGAGAAATTTAACTTAAAATATAGATTTTTGGTTAATATAAATTTCCTCGGTTGAAACTTGAACCCATGATTGGTAAAATTAGGCTAAATAACTACGATACAATTGAACTTTATAATTCTTGATAAATTAGATGGTAAATAATAATTTTAATACAATTTTTACTAAGAAAAAGCAATTCCCATGGACAGATTAATTCCCGTGCCCAGGTCAAATTTTCAAATTGCAATAACTTCCGTAATTTTATATGTATAAGTACCCCGTAAGAAAATTTGTGTTTATTAATTTTTTTATCAAATTATCAGCATAAAATTTTCTATATATTATTGGTATTTCAAAATTCCATGGGAATTTGACAAAAATGCCCGTTTGGTGAAATTGACTCAGATATTCAATTTGTTAAGACAAACAAATTGTGCATTACGAATTTGTCCCTTTTTAAACGTAAATTGAAACGCTTCTTGTAAATCATGACCCACCGTCGAACCTTGTCACAGAAAATATCATAGTGACATCGTAGGTACTGCCTGACAAGGAAAATCATTATGACATTTTCTGTGACAAGCTTCCACGATGGGTCACGATTCAGTTAGTTCGTCGATAGTACATAAAGTTACATGATTTATATGCCGAAGTAATAGATACAGATTTTACGTCCTCGAAACGCAATTCAAATAAATCCTTCCTATTTAATCCTGTCCAATTTCAGCATGAAATAAACTGAATGTTCCTCGAATTGTACGTGACTCGGCATTTCACTAAGCTGACATGAACAAATAGCGTTTCACTGTCTCTTTAGTTACATCACGGGGGTGACACGCGAAGGAAAGCAAGCGCTGTGGATAAGTATGTGTGCGTGCGCTGTCGGTACACGCCACGCGTCAATTGTTTGCGCGAGTGCGTAGCGCGTGGCGCGGACGAATCGCGAGCCGCGACGGTAACCCGGCTTGTCATCCTGGCCTGTCAGGGACGAGGTAACTGACCTCGGTGCGGGGAGTTCGTGTCCGTTCTGTATCTAATACTATTATACTAGTGGCTCTGTGAGCTGTAGACCTCGTGAGTGTTTTTTTTTATTTCCAAAACTATGTTACATATCTAACCTGTAGAGGAGGACAAACCATAGAATTTTTTTTAGATTACTCGACAAAAATATTCTATGTAATCAAAGAACGTGCTCACAATACTTCACACGAGAATCTGTTGTGAAATGCGACCCTTAGAGGTGAACAAATCGAAATTCAGCCGCAGAAACACAAAATAATTGATAAAAAAATTGTTTTATCTACACACATATCATAAATCCTCTAATATGCGTTCGGAAACCGTAGAAAATGACTCTCATTTCAACATTCAATGAATTTATGGCAATTTTCTTATCTGTGGCTAAGGCTACAGCAGTAATAAAATATTTCATTTTAATCTCATATATGATGTTAAAATATTACGTCAAACAAAACTGTCAAAATTTAAATGTCAAAGTTGACATGTCCCTATTCTAGTATCACTGAAAATTCAAATTCAGTCGATGCGAAATGTCAGCTCGATGTTTTTTTAGTATATATCGCACGAAATTTGAGCTAGAACGACATGATCACATCAGAATAAGGACTCTTTACTTTTTAAAATAACATTCAGGTATCTGTTGCCAGTTCTGATTTCGATATTTCCGCAACCGTGCAAAAAAGGTTGTATTAACACAATTATTGTATTTATTTACTACGGTTTCTGAACCCATCTTAGAGTAATTATAATATGTGTGTAGATAAAGTAATGTATGCAACTGTACATAATTAGGCATTAAAACACTCGTGTGACCTTATTATGAAACTCGCCTTCGGCTCGTTTCATAAAAAACACTCGTGTTTTAATGCCCATCATTATGTACCAGTTGCATAAACTACTATTTTTAAATTTTGAAAAAGTGACTCGGTAAAAAAAATCTATAGAATTACCGCACCTGCTCACAAAATTTCACGAAAATCGGTTGATAAATGCGACCTGTAGAGGGGAACAAACCAATGAATAAAATAAAATAAATTACAAAAATTTACTTGCCTAAAAAATTCTATGTAATCATAAAACCTGCTCACAAAACTTCACGAGAATCGGTTGAGAAATGCGACCTGTAGAGGAAAAAATGGCCGCAGAAAAATACAAAATCATTGATACAAAGTTTGTTTTTTTGAATTTCCAAAAAGTGACTCGACAAAAAAAATCTATATAGTTACCGAACCTGCTCACAAAATTTCACGAAAATCGGTTGATAAATGCGACCTGTAGAGGAGGACATACAAAAATCCGGCCGGACATACGAAAGCATTTTTGTCGAAGCTAAAACAGAGACCTCGTTTCACTCGGTTAACTATTCTGTGGTTACATATAGAGAAATCAGTGGCTTACACAGAGAGGACCGCGACGAACGGGGTGCCGACGACACGTTGGCGCGTCGTCAAACTGTCAGACACGTCTGTCAGATAGGTATTGTTAAAGGTCGGTTAGGTTAGGGTTCACATGCATCCCTCAGAGCGGAATAGGCACCTAAATAAACAATGACTAAACATGTATTTGCAAAGTAATCTAATTGCTATATAATATAACACACAAACAATAATAACAAATGCATCGTTTGTTGGTTCCGTAGTTGTCCACCCGTTACATTATGTGGACTAAAAATTTTGCGAACTTATGTTTACTAGGTATGTTTTTGACAGAATTAACAACATTATTTAAGATATCAATGAAAATTGTACGAAAGTTTGATTTCTTATGTTCGATTATTATCTTATCTTATATCTTTAAACGAGCAATTCTTGTATATTTATTTATTTATGTTTATTTAATTATTTATTTCGGGGATCTCGGAAACGGCTCTAACGATTTTGATGAAATTTGGTATGTGGGGGTTTTCGGGGACGAGCAATCGATCTAGCTAGGTCTCATGCCCGGGAAAACGCCGAGCAAAGCTAGGCCGCCCAGATATTTATATCTTTAAACGAGCAATTCTTGTATATATATATATATTTATTTATACATATATTTATTTATTTCGGGGATCTCGGAAACGGCTCTAACGATTTTGATGAAATTTGGTATAGTTTTCGGCGAAATGAAAATCGATGTAAGTGATTTCGAAATGATATTACTTCGTCGTATTACTTCTAAACACACTAGGCACTATATCAGAAAACATATCAAGCTATAAATTAATTTTGATCGAGTGTCTTGACTGTTTTCCTTATTGTCGTTTCCGATTTGCTTTATGGTTACGTCTAAATCGAAATGGTTGTAAAAGCAAGCTAGGCTATTATACTTACTACTTTTTCACAGTAAGGGTGACCGCATTGACTCTACCAAAAGGAATAACGAATTAAGCTATATATGGATGACATACGTTTTTCAACCTTAGCTCAATGATATAAGATTCAAAGTAAGATTATTTTTTTAGACTTGATATACAAATATACATACCTATTTGTTACCTTTTAGGTTCACATACAATGTTAACCAAAATAACGCTAGACAAATGTAAGAAAACAGATTTATTAGGATGACATTTAATTTAGGTAAGTAGGCGTAGGATGTGTGGTGTATGGGACGGTTTCGTGCACATTTTTAAACAATAAATAACACATATATATATATATATATATATATATATATATATATATATATATATATATATATATATATATATATATATATATATATATATATATAACATCGTTTGTTGTATTATGATATAGTACGTTATATGTTGGGCACCTTTGCATCAGAAACGGTAAGGTGCGGTTATTTTGATAAGTTTGAATTGAGAAAATGTTAATCATGTTATTGCAGGGATAAAATAAACAAACAAAATGGTAAAGGAAGATAAGTATATTATAGGAAATTGTTCGATTGATTTTATTACTGCATGCACATTTTATTTATATTTTACATTTTGCCCTTTGACATATTGAATACCTTTTTATTTTTAGTTATTTTAATTGTAAGCAGTTTTAGCTTTATATTTAATTATGTTATGTTTTTAGTTACATTGTATATTGTGATACGAAATAAACTCTGTTTGTATTGGAACTTGACTGCTTATATATAATTATGACTTTTTTTTAATGACCTTTTTTATTGTAAATTGACTTCACTAATAAATATGAGTGTAATATTACTAGTTCTGTATAGGTACTTATTGTTAATTTTATTGTAACTACTGTGAACTACTGTAATAGACATCTTTTGCATGGAATTTTCTGAGAGCAAAATAAAAAAATGAAAAAAAAATGAAAATGAAATGAAGTATTGGGACCGTGCGCGACGACAGCGCCACGGACAGGTGGCCATTATGGACACTTTGTCATAGCTGTCAAGCGAGAAATAAGTAAATATTGTGAAAAAAATTAATGAAATCTTGTGTTATTTTACTATATTAGACAATATTGGACGTTGGTAGTCTGTAACATTATTGCCAATAACATTAAAATTGTTGTTTTCAGTTGTTGTTAGGTTAGGTGACTTACTTTTTTTTCTTACGGCAATTATCCACTTATTTCTTTGGTCTCGTTTCCACCACGGTCTTGAAAACTGGTAAAATTTACAGTCGATATTCTGTGGTGTTTTTACAATTCACAATAACACATTTTACTAGAGCCATATTAAATTTATCTTTACTGCAATATGGATTTGACAGCTCAAGTCAATAGACCGCGGGCCAACGACAGGTCACGATTACCAATCTCCTCTCGCATGAAAACTACATAGAGTGGTTAAGAAAGATGAATAAAAAATTACTGCGGACGTCTGCCACGATTCCGTTGGTGGGTTGAGAAGCAGCAGCCTCCCAAAGACGTAAAAAAAAATATTAAATTCATCATTTCCTCTCGACTGAAACTAGGTTTAAATGATACTTAGTTAAGAAAATACCTTAACGAAAAAAAATCGTCTGCCACTTGTAGGGCGGTGGAATACCCGTCTGCCAAGCACGTGAACATGTAAAAAAATAATTAAATTCAGTCATTTCCTCTCGCATGAAATTTTGTCAGATGATAGTTTATGGCCTATTATGAAGAAATAAAGTCGTCTGCCACTTGTATCGCGGTGGAAAACCCGTCTGCCAAGGGCCTAAACATTGTATGGGATGAAAAGAAAAAAACAATGTACATCGGCGTGTGGGGTATCTATGGATAGGTCTTTAAAAAAGGTTAAGGGGTTTCTAAAAAACTTTTCCATTGTTTGAACAAGACATTTTTTCAGCGTTTATTCAAAAACCGTTTGACGTAGTTTATTCAAACCGAATATTTTTGAGTCTTTATTTATTTACACCCTCCCAATTTTTTTCAGAATTTTTGACCTCACAGTTTAGAAATTAAAGAGGGGGATGAACTTTTTACGACTTTCACGGCGAATATTTCACCAACGGTTGAATTAAATGGAAAAGTTTTTTAGAAACCCCTATATCATTTTTAAAGACCTATCCATAGATACCCCACACGCCGATGTACATTGTTTTTTCCTTTTCACCCCATACAATGTTTAGGCCCTTGGCAGACGGGTTTTCCACCGCGATACAAGTGGCAGACGAATTTATTTCTTCATAATAGTTCATAAACTATCATCTGACAAAATTTCATGCGAGAGGAAATGACTGAATTTTTTTTTTACATGTTCACGTGCTTGGCAGACAGGTATTCCACCGCCCTACAAGTGGCAGACGATTTTTTTTCGTTAAGGTATTTTCTTAACTATCATTTAAACCTAGTTTCAGTCGAGAGGAAATGACTGAATTTAATTTTTTTTTTTACGTCTTTGGGAGGCTGCTGCTCCTCAACCCACCAACGGAATCGTGGCAGACGTCCACAGCAATTTTTTATTCATCTTTCTTAATCACTGTACAAGTTTTCGTGCGAGAGGAAATGACTGACGATTTTAACCTTCTGGCCCGCGGTCTACAACAACGAAATGTAAATTTTAACCGTAGTGAGCGCTGTGATCGTTTAGGCTACCCCCTCCACCCGCTTTGCACCCTGCCAATACCGAGAAGAACTTAGCTCCTAAATGTACGCTAGTGAATACTTAAATAAATAAATATTTGTGGACAATCTTACACAAATCAACCTAGTCCCAAACTAAGCAAAGCTTGTACTATGGGTACTAAGCGACGATATACATACTTATATAGATAAATAAATACTTAAATACATAGAAAACACACAAGACCCAAGAACTAATAGGTATTCGTGCTAATCACACAAATAAATGCCCCGGCCGGGATTTGAACCCGGGACCTCCAGCTTCGTAGGCAGGGTCACTACCAACTAAGCAAAAGGGGTCGTCACTTAGAATGAAAATTTGTAGTAAGTGCTGAGAAGTTCCGAAATGTAAACAGATGTAAAAATATTATGTAATTTTTGTAAGATTTGAGCTTTCCTATTTACGTGTTAAAGATTACGAGATAAAGTTATTTTATTTGTACCCGCAATTTAGAGGCGATTCCATTTGACCCTAAGCCTTAATGTTAGAAGACTTTTATAAACCCAGCAGATTTATATGAAACGCTTGAGGTGGCGACCTCGTATCGGAAGCGGTAAACCCTCATTTGATCCGGTCCGAACCGTACCCGTAAAGCATTAGATAAGGTCGCGACGCGCAGCTTTGCAATCGATTAAACCGGAATCGACCCTTTGTATAACCGACTTTATATAACTCCCGTTCAATTTGGAACGTAATTGTGTACAATCGAGTGAAGGCCGGTTTCAAGTTACTATACTGTACAGTTTTGGATGTTACGAAGCCCTGCGCTGCACGCATTTTATTTCATTTAGGCGTAAAATTATAAGATTTATAAGAAGTTCGAGATCTTTACAATAAGATATAAAACAAATACACTTTATTGTACATCTCAAAAAAGAACACAGTACAGAACATTAGGCTTAAAGAAGAGAAAAAAGGAATAAAAGAAAAAAGAAGAAGAGGGAAAGGAGAGAGAACTTTACTTGGTTACCTAATTATTCAACCATTGGCGCTAACGTCTTGGCGAGTGCAGATATTTATGATCGGCTTGTTCATCCCCACATATCTGATGGATGGCGTACCTACTGCATCTGTACTTCGAGCCTTTTTAATCGAAATAAACACGCGTGAACTTTTCACCATACACTATTATACTACTGACCATACTTCATAAAACAAATGACGAACTACATATTCACCCATCCGTATGGCGGCTAACTTTCAAAGGACCAATTAGCACGTATGGACAACACCGAAATGTGGTTGGGTGAGTGCTATGTGCCGTGCATTTCCGGCATTTCCGTAGCGGTTAAAGGGCTTGCTGATAACGTATGTAATATGTTTTGTTTGATTAGTCATATTCCGAATAATGACCTTTTTGATGAGGTCAACCGATTCTGTGTCTCTGGTAACATAAGTACATAATTTTGACGTCACGTCATGACTATATAGCCGTAATACATTTTTATAATATTCTGTATTATTATTTGCTGTAAGTTTCCCAAAAAATAAAATAATAAAATAAATAAATATTTTAGTAAAATAGGCACCGCACTGTCTTATAACTCTGAATGTAGCTTTTTAAATATTAACCATTATATGTAAACGTTTAACAGGTTAAGACACTTTCATTCCATTTGCGCGCAATCAAACAAGCAAAACACAGAAATCATTACTTGGTTTTCTTATAAAATGAAAAAATAAATAAAAACCAGCCAAGTGCGAGTCAGGCTCGCGCAGGAAGGGTTCCGTACCATTACCAGTATCTATAAAAATCATGTCTGTTGTATGCTGTTGTAGCCCCCTTAAATATTCATTTTATTATGTTTTTAAGTATTTGTTGTTATAGCGGCAACAGAATTACATCATGTGTGAAAATTTCAACTGTCTAGTTATCACGGTTCATGAGATACAACCTGGTGACAGACGGACGGACGGATAGATGGACAGCGGAGTCTTAGTAATAGGGTCCCGTTTTACCCTTTGGGTAGGTACGGAACCCTAAAAAATGAATTGTTAGCTGTCAGAAATTCATGGCTCTAAGTAATATGTCAGAGGGGCTTCCGTGAACCACAAACGAAGTTTTCCGTCTCTGTCGCACAGTACAGACTTGCAAGTGCGACTCCAGGTTATCCCAGCCCAAGGCAAGGTTTATTATATCAGTTTAGAGTACGAAACATTATTATCTCGACTAGAATTGAACTGAAGCATACATCCGCATGAGACATACTCCAAATCTATTTGACACTATACCCTCGTCAATGTCAGGTTTTATTAATACATCCCGTTGTGATCCGGCCACGTCTAGCCTGGTCTAATGAATAGCCATGACGATGCTGTTTTTGAACTACCAGGAGTTTAGGAAGCTCAAGAGTTCTCTTTAATCGTATTTATGATAGGATCTGGATAGCGATGATGTGATGAAGCGTTTTTACTTTAGGGATGGGAATGGGACTGTCGTTGAATCCAGTTTTAGAATATCCTCAGAAACGTCAATACAGATAAATCTCTCTTCGATATTTTAAAATTAATTTCCGAAAAGCCTATGTCCGTATGGTCATATTCAAAGGCATATAAGTATAAAGTAATAAAATATTACATAAATGATACGAATAAGGTTTGGAAACCATTTCTCTTTTTAAATTGCGCTCCTCGGACAGGGAAAACCGCCAAAAATGTCTTATGTAAGCAGTTTCATTTGAACACGGGCCGCAAAGAAATTATATACAGCAGGCTGATCGAGCATCAACATGTAAAATTAGAAATACTTTTATTTTATTTCTTGCTATGTTTTTTATTGTGTTGAGCTTTTCAAGTCTAAGGGTATTTATCAAATTGCTTATGGAAAATGAAAAGCAGTGTATATGTATAATAGATATTGACTTGTTACTTGTTACGGTTCATGCCCACGAAAAATAACTTACTAAAATTATAAAATAAAATGGGATTTGTTGGGCAAAACAGTTACTTTTATTCACTAAATTCCTTGTGCATCTTAATAAATATATGTAATACAATCAGTACAATATAACAGTTTACAATACATTAGTTATTAATCAAATGTTTAAATTTACAACCAAATATTAAATCATCAAATAAATAAATAAAATCAAAACTTAAGACGACGATATGAGAATATTGGTTGCAGGGATTTGCATTTTTCTCAGCAACCAAGCAACTGATAAAATCGAAAATGACTCAAATGAACAATCATACCTTTAGCTTTAATTTGGCCGTTGTATTTACACGATTGAATAACTTTTGTAACAGACTTTTCTTCGTCAAACACACCTCTGTTTTTACAGGGGTTTGCATTTTACAGACAAACGGCACTTCTTAAAGCCTCTCAGTTTTCAATATAGATTCATCTAAACAAACACTTCAAATTGGCCGTCGCATTTTATTAAAATAGCTTATAATAATTATTTAAACAGATAAATACGATTTCGTCGTATACGACCTTATAGTTTAAGACAGCGCGCGCCGTGTTTTCTATACAAGAAGATGACAAGACGTCCCCCCTCTGTCAAGTCAATCGGCAGACGGCCGCTGTCAACGTTGGATCTATGCTCGTCGCGCTCCCGCAAAATTACGCAAATATATGTTTAAAATGTTATTTTATTCGCGTAAAAACACGAGGAAGTACTCAAGACGAAAAAGAAAAGCTTGTTTAATTGATTAATGTAAAAATATGGTTATAAAAGGTAAGTAAAAACGCAAATATGTTTATTTACCAATGTTCCTAAACGTCATTCAATGTTCTAGTTGGAAAATAACGTAATGGCATGGAGTCGTCTCCGGATTTAAACGAAAATGAAAAATGTCATGTTATATAAGTTCTGCGAATGAAATATATTATATGTATTTGAGACATAAAACCTACTTACCTATAATATAAACTGTTTTAAGTGTATTTTTAACCAATTTCAAAAAACCGCCATAGTGCGACTCGGACGTTTTAATTAACATTATTTTTTTATATTTTGTACAACAGGCCTACAAAATGTGTTGCCAATGTTAGGTTTTATAATTAATTTAATCAGAAGTTCGGGTATTTAACTCAAGTCCCGTGGTGCTCTAAAATTTTTGTCTTGCTCACTCGCTAGTGGCAACTCGATATGCAATGGGTTCTCTGTGGATTACCAGAATTTTATACAAATATATGGGCGGCCGAGCATCATCGGAGATCGAATCTGAAGAATATTTTAATATTGAATATTTGGAATCAGATTAAGATGAATAGGTAATTATCATAGCTTAACATGTTAACTACGATTCTCTGAAGACAATGTTTTGATATTCTACATTGTTAACATGAAGCCACACTGTACCGACTCTACATGACGTACGCACATTATTGCCATAAGTATGTTAGTTGTTTGTAGCGACTCAATTTCAGGGCCAAATACAATCTTGTCATGCTTTAACTGTAAACAAGTAGGTACAATATTGGATTTCTTACCTCCTTATCTGACATCGGTAATAATGTCGGCACGAATAGTTTTACATTTATATATTTATTTACCCTATACAATTCTTTTTATCAAATACATATATATCTCATTTATTACGTACACGATCTTCCTTATCGGTGTTATAGAATCAAAAAAATATATTTAAGAAATGTGGAAAGCATAAATGAATCCTCAAATTTGATAACCTCGGCATCGCGCACGGAATTGCGGGCGTCCCTAGGCTGCGGTATCCGCTAACCATCGGATGGACCATATGCTTGTTTGCCACCATCGTATTAAAAAAAATATATAACTGTAAAATAAGTCTCCTTTGATGTCTATGTTCCGTGCGGCGCTCTGTCTGTCAACTCTGTCATGCGCTACTCGATCCCGAGCCGTGTAAGAAATACCGGGGTGGATGAGGTGGGGGGATTTCGGCACACTATTTGAGTTTCATAGTTTATCAGAGCGTCGCCTTAACCTATTCTTATCTAACAACCCACTCCGAGTCATTCTTGGTGCAAAGGTGCCCAAAACGCTTGCAGCGTTGCCGCGTTGAACTGCAAAGGGCAACCTTTGCATCAAGGATGACCCGGAGCACAGAATAAGTAATAGTACAAGTCCCGCTCCGCTAGTTGCGACATTATTTGTTCGGCGGCGAAATGAGTGTAACCTTTGCATAAGCTAGCAAATTGAATAAAAGTATTTAGTGTGGAATTTGAGTTTTAACTATCTGCTACTACTATCACCCCGAGTTCAGAACCGCTGCAGCCCGAAGCAAGAGTGTGTAAGTTCTACACTTGAATATTTTTCTCGTTTCCTCGAAGCCGCCAGCTCGGCCGTTGCTCCAGCCGCTGGGATGGTACGGCCGACGTGCAAATGTGCTATTATTAATTATAACGTAACTAAGTACGAGTATAACTAAGTGAAATTATTTAATTTTAGGAAATAAAATGATATGTTAGACTTTAAGGTATTTGTATTATGGGCCACAGATGCCTGAAATAAATATTGTATTTCCGTGTTTCGACATTTATATTTAATTTAAGGTCATGTTATTCGTAATCGTACTATTTTTCATTCAACAATCAAATACTTGCTTTTTTAATGGGATATTTAGACATTATGTTATAGTTTAGTCGGTCTAGTGTTTTTTTTACAGCTTAAAACACACACCGCAAAAACAGGGAAATTTTGATCTTATTTCGAGTCGTATATGAAATATATTATCCAACTCTGACTCGAGTAAAACATGTCAATAGATAGGAAACGATGTAAAGAAGTATATTTTAAAAATTACATAAGAAAAATACTGTTATGCCCTAGTATTTACGATAAAATGTGATGAAAATAAAATGTGGTACGAAATAAACTATTTCGTACCGGAGTTACCAGGACAACAGACCTGCTGTGGATGTCTCCGCTTAATGCCTTATCGGGAAGATTCATGGTAGCTCTGTCCACAGTTTATCCCCCCGACAAGATAGCCGGCACATTTAGCCACTGCCGTCACACCGCGATTCAAACGTCACTTCTAAAATCGTATTATTTGTAAAGAATATGTCATGATTTAATATTTTAAATTAAAATAATAGCTGACCTGTCTAAGAATATTTTATGAGTGCAGTATGAAGCAGCTAATTAATCATATAAAATATGTATCATTAATTTTTGACGTTTAATGTATCATATAATGATCCATTGCATTTAAATGAGTATAAGTATAAGTAAAAGCAGCCAGAGTTACTGCTTAAGGTGGTTCGCTTTCCATACAAAACGCCTTTTGACATTCTAGTTTATTAAAGTTTATTCTAGGAAAGGGGTAATTTCACGCAAATGGAAAGCCAATTTGTGAAAGTTTGTTACACAAGTTCTTAAAATATCACGCCGCTAGCCTGCGAATGTCAAAAGACGTTTTGTATGGAAAGCGAAACACCTTAATACATCATCAAAACCTGCTCTTTTATCGTTCGTTATATCTTAACAATCTTAACATTTACTTTGGGATTTGCGAATTTGATAATATAAAATTGTGTTTTAATGTTGTACAGGCAAATCAGCCATATTCGTGAGCTTGATTTGATTAAATAAGGAGTTATTAGTGAGCTTATACCTTACACCCAACTGAAAATGGATCTGTCGCATCCTAGAATATTACAACAATTCTGCCGTTCGACCACACTGAGCGAAAAAAATACTAATTATTAGTAAGTTTTAGTGAATCACAAGACAAGGAGATTATATACTAACGGTTACAAAACAGTTTAGTAGTAATTAGTAGTTACAAGGACAATTTTTTTGGTATAAGTAAATAACTACTATTATCAAAAACTGTTTTGTAACCGTTGGTATATAATCTCCTTGTCCTGGGATTCACTAAAACTTACTAATAATTAGTATTTTTTTTCGCTCAGTGCACTTTCGCCTTGAGGGTCTACTCCAAAATCCGTACTTCGTATCGTACCGTCCCTTTCACTTTCGTGGTATACACTATATGAGTGAAAGGGACGGCACTATACGAAGTTTGAATTTCGAATTTCGCAGTACAGGCCCTGAAATGAACGGTCTCCGGAGCGTGATTGGATCATCAGCGTAGGATCAGGGAAAGCCCTTTTTTGTTGTAGCATTAATCGCCGGGATTGCGCTTATCCGCCTGTCCTTGAGACACACATTTGGAGCCAAATTTACATTTTAATTGAACTCCCGATCTTTTTTAGCGCTAACGCTGGGATTTTTCCTTATAAGTGCCGGAAATGTAGTTTTTATTTTGTGAAAAGAAATTATAAGGAGAATTAACGGGAGATTTCATTTAGATTTGAGATAGACAGGAGGACTCCTGTCTCACGTTCATTTTTAAAGATTTTTAGCGCCTTTCTTAATGTTCAAAAAATGCAGTTATTTTAGTTTGCTGGTAATTGCAAAGTACTTCAACAAACTCTTTATTAATCTTCTTCGAATTCTGATAAAAACTGTTTAATAAGCTACATTTGTAACATCACGTCAAGATAATTAATTAACACAGTCTAGACCATTTATCATTTCAACTAAAATATATTTTCTTACGTTCATTAGTCTCGATGAAACAAGAGTCTATCTAGTAAAGTTAAAAGGTTAAACCGGAGTCCAAGCTGAGTCTCAATTGTTGAAGTAAACAATAAACAGAAGCTATTTATTATTTCGCGGCCTGCAACCCAAGTTGCTGCACGGTTATTTTAGTAGTCTTTACAAAGCTTCACCTCACCCTAGGCGAACCATTGCGTCAGACCTCCGATTACGGGTTGTTATAACGAGTCCCTGTGTCAAGATATACTAGGGATGAAAGCCGAGGTGAGCGATTAGGTGAACATTGTAAATAGCTTAGCTAGCTTAGGTAACATGTAACTCGTAACTCGCTCTGAGTGGAGTAGGTAGTTTCCAACCAGTTTGGGTTATTTGTTCTACTTTAAAGCAGTTTGTGGTTCTTAACTCTTTCTTGGGCGTCGTGAGTGAAGTGTTTATTTCGTTGGTGAAACTATATTATATTATGGCTAGCTAGATGATATTAATAACAAGATATTCATTATTAGCATAATATTCATTGATACCTACCATAATTTTTGTCCCTTAATATTTTTTTATTACAGACCAAGATTGCTTATTGCCGAAAATAAGTAACAAAGTACCTACTTAAGCATTACGTTCTTATTATTATTGCGCTGAAATAATAATAATATTATTTATATTTTATTTCTTGTCACCAGAGCAGCAAAAAACAGGGAAACCTGGAAAGCTTTGGAGGAGGCTTTCACCGCTCAAGGCGGTCCTTATACAGAACAAGAAGAAAAAGAAGAAGAATAGTGACAGTGATACATTGTGATTTATGAAAAAGACATTTATTTACAACACATTTATTTAAAATAAATTTATAACTTAGATTGTACAAAGAAACCTGTTAAAGGAAATAAAAGCTCATCTTATCTTATTGACCGAGTAAAACGAGGTCTCTGTTTTAGCTTCGACAAAAATGCTTTCGTATGTCCGGCCGGATTTTTGTATGTCCGCCTCTACAGGTCGCATTTATCAACCGATTTTCGTGAAATTTTGTGAGCAGGTTCGGTAACTATATAGAATTTTTTTGTCGAGTCACTTTTTAGAAATTCAAAAAAACAAACATTGTATCAATGATTTTGTGTTTTTCTGCGGCCGTTTTTTCCTCTACAGGTCGCATTTCTCAACCGATTCTCGTGAAATTTTGTGAGCAGGTTCCATGACTACATATAATTTATTTGTAGAGTAAATTATTGTAAATTTAACAAAAAAATTTTTTACGTCGTTGGCTGATCTCCTCTACAGGTCGCATTTATCAACCGATTTTCGTGAAATTTTGCGAGCAGGTTTGGTAACTATATAGAATTTTTTTGTCGAGTCACTTTTTTGAAATTCGAAAAAACAAACTTTGTATCAATGATTTCGTATTTTTCTGCGGCCGTTTTTTCCTCTACAGTTCGCATTTCTCAACCGATTCTCGTGAAGTTTTGTGAGCAGGTTTTATGATTACATAGAATTTTTTAGGCAAGTAAATTTTTGTAAGTTTAATTTTTTTTTATTTTATTCATTGGTTTGTTCTCCTCTACAGGTCGCATTTATCAACCGATTTTCGTGAAATTTTGTGAGCAGGTGCGGTAATTCTATAGAATTTTTTTATCGAGTCAGTTTTTCAAAATTTAAAAAAACAATTTTTTTATCAATTATTTTGTGTTTCTGCGGCCGAATTTCGATTTGTTCACCTCTAAGGGTCGCATTTCACAACAGATTCTCGTGAAGTATTGTGAGCACGTTCTTTGATTACATCGAATATTTTTGTCGAGTAATCTAAAAAAAATTCTATGGTTTGTCCTCCTCTACAGCAGCGGTCGGCAACAGGCGGCCCGCGAGCCTCCCTGGCTTTATTGTTTGTAAAGGTAAAATTTGAAATTCTTAACATCGTGAAAGCGTCTGTATCGCCAACCACGAATATTTTCACAGTTGGTCAGGACGAGATATGTGTTTGTAAGTATATTTTACAATTAAATCTATCTAATTTTTTTTTCAAAAATTTCGCGCTCGTCGCGTTTGCGTTAGACAGTATGAAGTATTTTCCACACCTGCATCTTAATGTTCAAAAAATTTCGCGCTCGCTGCGCTCGCGTTTGCGTCTACATGACTTAATGCGTATGAAGTATTTTCCAGACCTGCATAATAATATTCGCAAAATTTCGCGCTCGCTACGCTCGCGTTTTCAACGACATTTGTTATGACTTGATGCGTATGAAGTATTTGCCGCATTTGAATCAGTGTTCGAAAAATTTCGCGCTCGCGTTTACATCTACATAACTTGATGCGTATGCGTATGAAGTATTTTCCGCACCTGCATCATAATGTTCGAAAAATTTCGCGCTCGCTACGCTCGCATTTTCATTTTTCATCAAGATGTGATATGACTTGATCCGTATGAAGTATTTGCCGCATTTGCATCAGTGTTCGAAAAATTTCGCGCTCGCGTTTTCATCTAGGTGTGTTATGACTTTATGACCCGTCCCCCCCTTAAAGTTTCTATATCTGCTATTCTATATGCTTGCATTGATCGAATGAATCGCGAAATTACGATGCGGTTGAAATGCGAATTATCTGGGTTTGGTAAGGAAACTAGCTGGTTTATCTGTGAAAAGTCGGTTTTTTCGTCTTTCTCGTTTTTCACGTAAAAAGGGGTGCGAATTTTTACTACGTTACTGTCGCGTACGGCGTACCAATTTGTTTCGAGTTGATATCAACAGACAGTGATCATTATTATCATCTGCGGCCCGCGAAGATTTTTTTAGCTACTATGTGGCCCGTGGGTGCTAAAAGGTTGCCGACCCCTGCTCTACAGGTTCGATATCTAACATAGTTTTGGAAATAAAAAAAACACTCACGAGGTCTACAGCTCACAGAGCCACTAGTCTTATTTCTTGTCACGTACCTTTTCATCACTATTTATTTTGTGCACGTAGGTACTTACATTACATAGTTGCATACAAACCATCTGTCTGAAAACATTGCATACAAGGAAACAAGATAATATAACAACCTCATTTTCATTCGCAATTGATCGTTACAAAGTGCCCAGTGAAACAAAGTAAATGGGATTCCTCGTCTGCTATTGACCGATGACAATGTACTCAAGTGTACTTTGTGCTGAATCAAACGCTTCGAGTTTACAGCCAATTTTATGGCGCACGCGTTCGGCTGCAGTCTTTGCTGCGCTCGCTGCTATCTGATGAGCTCTAACGACCGCGACGGAGGCTGAGCAGCGGATATCTCTGTATTTTTATGTGTTCCTGGTAGAATGCTGTAATGTTTCAATTAGGACAATGTTATTTACTGTGATTTTACTATACAGGATCTCCAATAAACCGAGGATAATCCATGGACAGCTGATAGGGCAACATCGTAGTCAAGATTTCTGGAACAAATTGTTGTAAATGTTGACACGCTGGACAAAAGCACCAAATTTTTTCCAGGGTCTATTTAGGTTCATAGCTTTATGTTTTTAATAGGAACTATCTCTTCTGTCGGCCATCTTAAATTTATTAGGAATGGAAAGTTGTTGTGTTAGGAAGAAACTTGAATATTCGCCAATACACTAAGCATTAAAATGGAAAAAAAAACTATTTTTCGCGTTTATCAAAATTTGCCCTTTCAAGGGATGAAAAGGGGGTTGAAAGTTTGTATAGGAAGTTTTTTAAACGAACTTGAAATTCGTTTTTGGGTCATTGTCAGTCGGAAAAACAAAAGTTGTCCATTCGGTGGTCAATAGTTAACGGCTTGTGTGTATGTAATTTACGTTTTTATTACATGGATTTATAGACACGGAATTACAGATTATGCGGGTTATCAGATCAATCGAAAATTAAGCTTTGTAGCCCTTAACTTTTGACATGTCCACCGAAAAGACGCGCACCTAAATCTGACAATGACCCTTTTAAGACCTAACTATCATGAAATATAAGAAAACTAATTTCAGCGGTTTTTATAACTCTACACACTTATTATTTATATTTACAAATGAATCAAATTCAATTTAGATTCAATACAGAGTGACATATCAATACAGAGATAGATAGAATGCTTCATTGAATCGTCCCCCGCAGTTCCATATTCAAGTACCAGGGGTACATAAAGTGGTAAGAAATTCAAAACCATTACCCTTATAACGAATACGGGGCGAAGGAATATAAAATATCGCTTTAATGCGAAGTACTGCTGGAGCGGAGACAAATTCTTTACCGCCTCCAATTTCGCTGGACAAGTAATTTTACTCATATAGAGAATATAGAAGTGGCAATTTGACAAGGTCAAAATTTCCCGATAGGTAGCGTAATGTGTCAAACTTAGATCTAACTTTTTTTTAAATACTAAAAATGACAGATTTAATCATCCCTTAATTTGTTTATAATGGGCACTTGATATCTTCGAACCTAAGATTCTTGTAAAAAATTATTGAAACAGGAATAAAATCATCATGATATACCCTTATATAATATTAGTATGTTTGAAGCAGTTTCTATTAATCGTAGACAGATACTGCGATAACACGTCATTCACTCTAACAGGGATATTTAAAAAAAAAACATAAATGAACATGCAGGGCATGCAATTACACTGATAATATCAATTATTCATATTAAATCAAACTAGACATGCTCGTAGTTAGTGATGATTATAATAAGTGTTCTAAATCTATCAAAGTAGTCTTATTATTCCATAAAGTAACCCTGGTTTACTTTACGTAGGTAGTTACTAACTGGTAATTGCTCAGTGCTTAGGTTGTGGCTTTTGTTCAACTGAAATCCCAAATTTATATCAATTTGCTACATCATTTTCAGCCTGTGATCGCCCACTGCTGAGCATAGGCTACATACAAGTTCGAAAAAATGTATGGGCCCTGTAGGGAAACGGCCTTAAATCATTAAGTCAGGTCGTTTTACTTAAAGGAAATATTAATTTATTTTTAAAAAGAAACAACTGCATTCAACGATTTTCTAAAATCGCTTGTCTCTCCTGGGAATCGAACCAACTAAAAAAAACATTAGTTTTTTTTTATTTCACTAGCCGATAGAGTCAATGTTAAAGATAATATTTTTCTAAGAAACATTAGGTCTTGCACTCGTCTATCGTACAGTCAAGGGCACCAATATGTATACACTTTTTCCATCCATAAAACCGAATATTGAAATGAAATTTCCTAAAAATCTGTGAATGCAGTTTTATTTCTTTTTAAAAATAAAATAATGTTTCCTTTAAGTAAAATGAGCTAGATATCTGAAGGTTTTAGAGTAGTTTCCCTTCAGGCCCATAATTATTTTCCATCCTGTATACTTAATCAGAATCACTTTTGGTCTCAAGATTAAAACTCAAGTTACACTTTAAGCGAAAAAAAAACATGATTACTAACATATCATAAACGGTGCATCAACCTCCACCGGAAACGTACTCTACAAACGCAGACAAAAAGATACAAAGCTTTGAAATGCTATTGTTGGCGAGAGAATTTTCTAGAATGCCAGGTGTAAATGTTTGGAAACTTCCAGATCCCAGCACGTATCTCGTTCTGTTACTTATAGAAGTGATTCTACTTTTGTGGTGCTTATGGAAATCTTGGTATTCAGAGTGATACTCACCCAAGTTTTAGTGCTATTGTACTCTGGTATATTGGTAAGCTACTGAAATGACTATATATATATATATTTAAATAATACCCCGTGAGCCGGAAAGCGGACCCTGACAAGTATTTAATTATTTTTGTTGTTTTCTATCTAGCTCATCTATGTATACCTGAATGAAAATATGCAAATATTAAAATATTTAGGTATTTATTTATTTAAAATTTATAGAGAATTATGTACAAATGCCAAACGACAAATGACTTAATGCCATAAGGCGTTCTTTACCAGTTTAATAGAAACATTTGGATTAGGTTTAACTTTACAAGAAATATATTAATATGAAAAAAAAAACTATATAAGGAAGTTCTCCGTTCCAGCGCAGCGGGCAATAATGCTTTTGTAAGTCCTTCGCGCGGATTCCCGCTTGTTACACTATAAAGGTCGCATTTCTCAACTAATTCCTGTGAAATTTCGTGAGCAGGTTCGATAATTACATATAGGTATGGCTTTTTTCATTGAGTCAGTAATTGGATTTTTTTCAAAATGACTGAGCCGATCGGAAAACGTAAAAAACGTGAGGTCTACAGTTTACAGACCCTCTAGCGAATAATGTAATGATTCATATCTTATAGATACCTTATACATGCAGCCAGCTGTAGCAAAAAAAAATCTAGACAACATTTTATTTCAATGACAATTACGGTGTCGAGATATTTTTTCCACGATTTACATAGCGGCAGCGATAGTGTTTTTGCGTTTAACTGTACCAGGAGAACAGAGGATTAAAGTGTTCGCCACATAAATTGCGCTCGTTGAAAGTTTAGCTTAGTCGCGTAATACCTACGTCGGGATCCGGAAAAAGTTTCAAGTTGAACATGTGAAACTACATAATTGTATTTCTAATAGCACAATTTTTTAAACATTGGTTTTGTTACGTTCACCAAGATTGATTTTAATCTTTAGCAATATCAAGGGCCGTTAGAAAGTATGGAAGCGTCCGTAGGCTACAGTGTTAGCTTACCATCAGGCAAACTATAGGCAAAGCCATAGGCAAACCCATAGGCAAAAGACCATCGTATTGTAAAAAAAAATGCGGCTCAACAATAGCTGTCATAAACAACAACGGAGAGACACATCTTCATAAACGTGCCTTCTAACAATTGGCACCAATCTTTTGAAGGATAATTATAATACCTACTCAATTATTAATGTTCTCGTATATGGGTCATTTTCTATACTCGATTTTTTTTGTGTCCGAGCTGAAAATCGTATGGTAGCATGAGATAATACGTACCATTTATTTTTTTTCATAAAGAATACATGTTTCCACGTTGAGGTCCACTCAAATTCACGGACTAATTTGTTTTTAAAATACATTAAAAAATACCTAAACGCTCAAATTAAGACTTCGTGCCCTGTCCGGCATCGAGTTTTGAATCAATCAAAAATTCCTATCAAAAACTGTACATTAGAATCACTGATTTCGTGTCAAAAACTTTAACTCGATTATATTTACTATCACTGAGCACAGACACTATTCACTTCACTGTGGTGAATAACTTGTAATTGATGTTTAAAAATCGTCCGAGCGCGAGAGTTAAATTTTGTCGGCAAAATTCAAAGGACCCTGGCAGCCATCGTTTACATTTGACCAGCTTCGCGTCCTGCTTCACATGTGCTCTCAAATGTCAGCTATTATATATAAAAAATCTATATATAGCAAACCGCATTAAGTTCGAGTAAACCACCTAAGTACTTCGGTTTCTGGGTGGGCGACAATTTTTTTGCTTTTGCTTGCAATTTCGGTGGCCCTTAGAAAGTCAAATTGTACATAAGTAATCATTAACATATGTATGCATTATAAAGCACTTTGGTGTCTCTATATAATCGATAACTTAAAATATTATTAACATGCGATTTGAATTTTTTATGATTTTTTTTATATAGATTTCCAATTCCCGTGTCCTAATTCCCATAGCTTGTTTACCCAAAACAGCTGATTTTGGGACACGGGAATTGGGAAGGGTGACTTATTTTGTTAATAAACCTCATTTAATAACAATAATTATGGATGAAATGCTTAAATAAATATAATTTGTACTAAGTATATCGATTAGAGTTATTAGTTTATGCGTTTATTTAAAGAAAACAGGCCAACTGCTACAATTACACTTAGCTTCTTAAATATTTGAAAAGAGTAACCCATGATTGGTAAAATTAGGCTAAATAACTTCGATACAACTGAACTTTATAATTCTTGATAAATTAGATGGTAAATAATAATTTTAATACAATTTTTTCTAAGAAAAGGCAATTCCCATGGACAGATAAATTCCCGTGCCCAGGTCAAATTTTCAAATTGTAATAACTTCCGTAATTTTATAAGTATAAGTACCCCGTAAGAAAATTTGTGTTTATTAATTTTTTTATCAAATTATCAGCATAGAATTTTCTATGTATTATTGGTATTTCTAAATTCCATGGGAATTTGACAAAAATGCCCGTTTGGTGAAATTCACTCATATCAAGGCACTAACCTAACCAAACTATCGACAAAACTAACGCTATTACTAAACTATTTTCAATTTCAAACTTTTGCCATCCTCGGTCAGTATAAACTTTTTGACGAGGACAATTTTATTTGTTCCACAAATGCTTTGCTTTTATACCTCCTGGTACCTCGAATCTCGGCGATAATATGTACTAAAAAAAATTAACAGATAATATACACCTAATTGCTTTGTAATAAGGCGAAACACGTAATTTACATTATCTTTCACGTATCGTATACTGTAATTTTTTGTACGGATGTGCGCGTTGCGATCTTGCGATGACAAAATGATCCACATTACAATGTCCGCGGCGATTTGTAAAAGTTTGCAGACGTGTAAAAACAAGAAGGGTTTTATCTTTTTTATGTGACGGGCATTAGAGAACTTTCTTTGGGTTTGAGATCTATACTAGTGGCTCTGTGAGCTGTAGACCTCGTGAGTGTTTTTTTTATTTCCAAAACTATGTTAGATATCGAACCTGTAGAGCAGGGGTCGGCAACCTTTTAGCACCCACGGGCCACATAGTAGCTAAAAAAATCTTCGCGGGCCGCAGATGATAATAATGATCACTGTCTGTTGATATCAACTCGAAACAAATTGGTACGCCGTACGCGACAGTAACGTAGTAAAAATTCGCACCCCTTTTTACGTGAAAAACGAGAAAGACGAAAAAACCGACTTTTCACAGATAAACCAGCTAGTTTCCTTACCAAACCCAGATAATTCGCATTTCAACCGCATCGTAATTTCGCGATTCATTCGATCAATGCAAGCATATAGAATAGCAGATATAGAAACTTTAAGGGGGGGACGGGTCATAAAGTCATAACACACCTAGATGAAAACGCGAGCGCGAAATTTTTCGAACACTGATGCAAATGCGGCAAATACTTCATACGGATCAAGTCATATCACATCTTGATGAAAAATGAAAATGCGAGCGTAGCGAGCGCGAAATTTTTCGAACATTATGATGCAGGTGCGGAAAATACTTCATACGCATACGCATCAAGTTATGTAGATGTAAACGCGAGCGCGAAATTTTTCGAACACTGATTCAAATGCGGCAAATACTTCATACGCATCAAGTCATAACAAATGTCGTTGAAAACGCGAGCGTAGCGAGCGCGAAATTTTGCGAATATTATTATGCAGGTCTGGAAAATACTTCATACGCATTAAGTCATGTAGACGCAAACGCGAGCGCAGCGAGCGCGAAATTTTTTGAACATTAAGATGCAGGTGTGGAAAATACTTCATACTGTCTAACGCAAACGCGACGAGCGCGAAATTTTTGAAAAAAAAATTAGATAGATTTAATTGTAAAATATACTTACAAACACATATCTCGTCCTGACCAACTGTGAAAATATTCGTGGTTGGCGATACAGACGCTTTCACGATGTTAAGAATTTCAAATTTTACCTTTACAAACAATAAAGCCAGGGAGGCTCGCGGGCCGCCTGTTGCCGACCGCTGCTGTAGAGGAGGACAAACCATAGAATTTTTTTTAGATTACTCGACAAAAATATTCGATGTAATCAAAGAACGTGCTCACAATACTTCACGAGAATCTGTTGTGAAATGCGACCCTTAGAGGTGAACAAATCGAAATTCGGCCGCAGAAACACAAAATAATTGATAAAAAAATTGTTTTTTTAAATTTTGAAAAACTGACTCGATAAAAAAATTCTATAGAATTACCGCACCTGCTCACAAAATTTCACGAAAATCGGTTGATAAATGCGACCTGTAGAGGAGAACAAACCAATGAATAAAATAAAAAAAAATTAAACTTACAAAAATTTACTTGCCTAAAAAATTCTATGTAATCATAAAACCTGCTCACAAAACTTCACGAGAATCGGTTGAGAAATGCGAACTGTAGAGGAAAAAACGGCCGCAGAAAAATACGAAATCATTGATACAAAGTTTGTTTTTTCGAATTTCAAAAAAGTGACTTGACAAAAAAATTCTATATAGTTACCAAACCTGCTCGCAAAATTTCACGAAAATCGGTTGATAAATGCGACCTGTAGAGGAGATCAGCCAACGACGTAAAAATTTTTTTTTTTAAATTTACAATAATTTACTCTACAAATAAATTATATGTAGTCATGGAACCTGCTCACAAAATTTCACGAGAATCGGTTGAGAAATGCGACCTGTAGAGGAAAAAACGGCCGCAGAAAAACACAAAATCATTGATACAATGTTTGTTTTTTTGAATTTCTAAAAAGTGACTCGACAAAAAAATTCTATATAGTTACCGAACCTGCTCACAAAATTTCACAAAAATTGGTTGATAAATGCGACCTGTAGAGGCGGACATACAAAAATCCGGCCGGACATACGAAAGCATTTTTGTCGAAGCTAAAACAGAGACCTCGTTTTACTCGGTCAAATATACAGTTTTGCCACTTTGGTTGATCTTGATACATTTAAGCTGCACACGCAAGCAATCTACATACATTGCTGTAAAAATAAGACAATATAGCTTTTCTTTAAAGCAAATATATATTGGTTAAAAAATCCGCCATTTAAATATGTTTTTCAAATTTACATAATTTTATATAATTTCACATTTGGGGGTTTTAAACCACCAAATTCGTACTTGTCGTCCTTCGTATTGTTTATCAAAAAAATAAAACAATCAGTTTATAAAGGAATTGAATTACAAGAAAATACTTAATAAAACAAGTACATAAAAAAACCTAAATTATACTTAACAATTATTAAAATAATACCTCCTCCATGCGAATTGTTTCCTTATTATGTTGTTATGCCTTCTAATTTATATTTACGGTGTATATAGTTTCACTCAGGCCGACCGAACGTTGTTAAATAACATGGCTTCAGCAAAGCTTTGTGAGTGAAATTCCAGTGAACGGCGCCGAAAAAATCACACGATTTAATGAGAGTCGAATATTGGCTTTCAAAAGTCACATCTGTTACTCATGTTCGGGAGAAAATATTTGTCCATTTCTGGGGCCGAATTTCAGAACGCATTTTGACTAGATAAAGTGAATTGTTTTATTTTATACGGTATAGAGATGTGACGCTCCAGGGATCCCCAATACAACTCGAAAATTATATATGTATCTAGTTGTCAACATGCACAATTAATCCTCGATTAAAGAAATTCCCGGCAATGCTCTGGTGATTCTACTGGAGTACCGCTGTAGCCTATGGACAAATTAAAAAATATTGAGTAACTAACATTTAAATATCAAAGTATCACAGAATATAAGTAATATTAGTAGGTAGTTAGGTAATAACATATTTATTACCTGAAATAGGTTAAGTAATAAACTTTCCAGACTAACTAGGTAAACCCCGAAAAAGGTTATAAAGCAAAGTAGTAGGTACAAGGTAAAAGGGCCAGATATTTTCGCTAACATTTTACCTTAAGTAAGTGGAAACCTGAACGTTGTCGATTTGGTCCAGTATTTTGACCGGTATTTTGTGATTCTGGCGTCAAAACAATTTACTGGATAGGTTTTTGTGTGTTTAGGCTGGTTACTCATTGACGACTAAATTTATAGTGTTTGGCTTCCATACGGATTATATTTTTCTCAAAAATAGTATGTAATGTTCTCATAACATCTGTGAAGATAGTATCCGAAAGTGGGTCATCCTGGACAGTTGCCAGAAGTGTCCAGGAAGTAACACCTACTGTCCAGGAAGTAAGTATGTAAATCCCATTACATATCATAAGTTTAGCTGCTGCTGCGGGCGCCGGCGCCTCCCTGCCAGCGCTGGCGAGAGCGGGGTGTGCGGCGGGGCGGGGGCGGGGGCGGGGGGCGGGTTGCGGGGAGCGCCCGCGCCCGCACAAACCAAAGCTAGTCCGACCCCACGGTTTTAGAACAAACGAGGTGGAATTGGCGAAAAATATGATTTTTACCGCTATTTATACAACTTGTTTTATTTTTGAGAAAAGCACTATACATGCCTCGACCATAAGTGCCATCCTGGCCTCGTATTATAGCCGGACCTCGCCTTCGGCTCGGCCGGCTAACTCATACTCGTCCAGGATGGCTTACTTACTGGTCTCTGCAGTAATGTACTATAAAGTAAAAAAACTATAGTAAGTGTTGTAAATATTTTTATCAAAAAGTTACAAATGCGAAAACACTTACAATCTATCGGTCTTTCTGTCCGTTACCACATCACGCTTAAACCGCTGAACCGATTTAAATGATATTTGTTATGGAGATAGCTTGAGTCCCGGAAAGGGCATAAGATACTTTTTATCCTGGTAATCATCTCTTAAGGAGGTGGAAGTTTATATTGAAGAGCGATAACTAGGCAAGTGCCTGAAATAAAGGAATAGCAATTAAATTCTAACTCGATGAAAGAATTCTACGCGGACAAAGTCGCGGGCAAAAGCTATTGTTAAATAAAGTTAAATGTTATTTCGGTATGGTGCTTTTGTTTATCGAGGTATTAATTAAAAATAACATTGCATACAGCCTCTAATTAATAATAAATAGTGAGGGTTTAAACTTACGTCTTATATTTAATTTTCGTTAATTAGTTTAACAAAACACGCTTTAATGACTTTTCGTATGATCGATCATAACTTTAAGAGTTACGCGACTTCCTGATTTGTCGGTGCGGAGGCGGTACGATATGAGAAAACTGTCATATGTCAGTGTCAGCGCGACAGTATTATGTCAAGTGAGAATCTTTGCTACGTCAGTAAGTTTACGTCAAAGAAGAAAATGTTACATATCGATCCCGCCCCGCCAAGTCAGGAAGTCGCCTAAGGCGACTTCCTGATTTGTCGGTGCGGAGGCGGTACGATATGAGAAAAGTGTCAAATGTCAGTGTCAGCTGTCAGTCGACTCGGTACCATTTTTTACTGCGCCCCTACATTTAAATGCTTCCTGGCTGGCGCGGGATGCGCGGTAGCGGGACGATGCGAAGGCGGTACAACTCCGCTTCTGCGCATGCTATATTACTACTGCGCAAAAGTAATACTGACAGTGTTTCGTCAAGTGAGAATCTTTGCGTCGTCAGTAAATTTACGTCAAAGAAGAAACTGTCACATATCGATCCCACCCCGCCAAGTCAGGAAGTCACCTTAGACTCTTGTCGGTGTAGCTTTCTCCACCTGACTCTGTCTAGGACCGTCTCCTTGACCTCCTTATACGACACGACTGCTAATTTTCTTTTTATTTGTTTCATGTAGCTTATTATCATCGGTCTTCCCCTTCCTCGCTATCCTTCAATTTCTACTTTCATGTAACTATGGCATAACTACTAATTTGTGGCCACATTCAGCCAGTGTATGCAGTCCTTAGTTAAGGCGCGGGGAGTAAATTGTACATAAACACTTGGGTGTAACACAATAATGCCGCCAAATGGAATTATTTCTCCCTTTGCTTTCGTATCGCGCTTACTCGCTCATTCATAACAATAAATGTAAACTCTTGTAATTTGAAACGTAATGATAAAACGTTATTTCTCCTTTATAAAAATGTGAAAGAAATGAATTCAGTTAATGGATTTCTTTGACGATGGTTAAACATTTGCTGTGTACCAATTTTGTTATCTTTTAATGCTAATACATAAAATTATGGGATGCCCTTGTATAGGCAATTGGAAAGTTCTGGCAAGTCCACGTATCTAAAGCAGATCCTCAACAGTAGGTTTAAAAATAACTTTATATGCTTTTATTATTATTTATCTACACACCTATCATAAATCCTCTAATATGCGTTCGGAAACCGTAGAAAATGACTCTCATTTCAACATTCATTGAATTTATGGCAATTTTCTTATCTGTGGCTAAGGCTACAGCAGTAATATAATTTTTAATTTTAATCTCATATATGATGTTAAAATATTAAACGTCAAACAAAACTGTCAAAATTTATATGTCAAAGTTGACATGTCCCTATTCTAGTATCACTGAAAATTCAAATTCAGTCGATGCGAAATGTCAGCTCGATGTTTTTTTAGAATATATCGCACAAAATTTGAGCTAGAACGACATGATCACATCAGAATAGGGACTCTTTACTTTTTAAAATAACATTCAGGTATCGGTTGCCAGTTCTGATTTCGATATTTCCGCAACCGTGCAAAAAAGGTTGTATTAACACAATTATTGTATTTATTTACTACGGTTTCTGAACCCATCTTAGAGTAGTTATAATATGTGTGTAGATAAAGTAATGTATGCAACTGTACATAATTAGGCATTAAAATACTCGTGTGACCTTATTATGAAACTCGCCTTTGGCTCGTCTCATAAAACACACTCGTGTTTTAATGCCCCTCATTATGTACCAGTTGCATAAACTACTATTATGTTTTTGTTGTATCACATCAGGGAACAAGCCCCATATTTAAATAATAAAAAAAAAACATTTATTTCGAGTATCAGGACCATTTCTACAATACATTTACATCCTCTTTTAAAAAAATATATATATTTCTTGTAGGCGACGTTTTGTTAGGCAACGTTATAAATTATTTTAAGTTATAGGAGGTAGGATAGTAGAGTAGGTAGTTAGTAATTATATAAATTAGAAATGAATTTGTTTACGAAGTAATTTTATGATTTGTATATCTTATATCTTTAAACGAGCAATTCTTGTATATCTTATATCATTAAACGAGCAATTCTTGTATACATCTATATATATTTATATCTATATATATTTATTACGGGGATCTCGGAAACGGCTCTAACGATTTTGATGAAATTTGATATCTAGGGGTTGTCGGGGACGAGCAATCGATCTAGCTATGTCTCGTACACGGGGAAACGCCGAGCAAAGCTCGGCCGCCCAGATATTTATTTATTTATTTCGGGCATCTCAGAAACGGCTCTAACGATTTTGATGCAATTTGGTATGTGGGGGTTTTCGGAGCCCAGATATTTATTATGACGCTCCACGGTAATGAAGTGTGTGAGTGGAGTATTACATTTTAGACCTTACAGCAATGGAATAAGGTGAAAAAAATCAAACATGATTGTTGACTGTGCAATACTGTGTCCACATATAAAACGCTCTCTACGTCCAAAAATAATATCGTAGTTATTTACGAGTAGAACTTGAGTATTTCCAGAGTAGTTCCACTCCCTATTTCATCCCTTTGAGGCATGATGGGAAAAATATTCTGTATGTTAATCCAAGCTTGCATGTAAGTATACCTATATATAATTGTCAGCATAAACCATTAAGCCGTTTTTGTGTGATTGTAAGTAAAAAAATATTGATTACAGCTGTACTAAGCATAGCTTTTTTAAACTTTGTTAACAATAAAATTTAAGCAAAATATTTTTACCAACAAAGATAATGAATATCTGAGCCAATTAGAGTCAGGGATAACGACTTAAGTTTAAGGAATTGCTATGATAACTTCACTTTTAGATGTTTTCTCTGATAACTCGCATATAATTTCCAATGTGTCGCAAAAACAATCTTTCTATTAACTGTTTACAGTTCATTTTCGATTGGACACAAAATTGTTATACAGATTTCTTAGAAACACACTAATTATCCTGTTTTGTTATGGCAAGATCTTTTCAACTTGAAAGCGTATTCCGAAATAACTTCGTAAAAACATTATACATTCCAAAGATTGAGGATGTTTGCTGCCATTAGTTTTGACCTTCAAGTAAAATTGAAGACGAATCCTATTATTTTGAAGTTAGGTTAATAATAAATAGAAGGGTGTCAATGTCAGCGAGAAAAGTCAATATAAATGAAAAAAAATCTTATTTATTGTTTTCGAAACGTTATAGTTTAAATTTTGTAAATATTTACCATTTATACTTTAAATAATACAATTATAAGTACAAAAATAAATAAAATCTTGTGTAAAAACAAGCAGGAGATCATGAAATCCAATTTTTTTAAATTAAAAATATAGTAAGTATCTACTCAATGAGTTCTATACAACGATACCCCACTCGGTAGGGTAGGATAAAAAATTTTTTTCGCGCCCCCCTTTAGCTGTATGGGAGCCCCCCTTTAAAAACATTTAAAAATAAGTTTTGACTATTTCTATGGCTTCGGGTCAACACGATGCTTATACTGTGTAAATTTGAAGCCTGTAGCTCCAAACGTTTGGCTGTAAAACCTGTGTGATAGACGACGGACGGACGGACGGTCGGACGGACGGACGGACGGTCGGACGGACGGACGGACGGACGGACGGACGGATGGACGTCTGGGCGTCACCAATAGGGTTCCGTTTTGACCCCTCGGGTACGGCACCCTAAAAAGTATTTGCTCATAGTCATAGGTACGTAAGTATGTTGCGGGTTGTATTCGACGCATCCAAAAAGGCTTACACGTAAAAGACGTTATACCAGGATCTCATCAATCTCAGCCGTCCGCGGCAGACGAGTGATTAGTCGCTGGAACAATGGGCTCGCACTTTACTGCCATGGAACCGAAAGTAAGCACGCGATTAAGATTAAGGCCTCCATTATGGATTTGCGAGGTTGTACATAAATTGAAACATATGTATTCCGGATATATAGTTAAACAGACATATACGTCGTGCTCGGGACTAACCCATAACAGTGTAAGGAGAACCTTACAACCTCACGAATACGCTGTTATGGATTTCCTAACGGTATGATAAATGAACCTAGATCAATAAGAAATAAAGTACTTTTGCTTGTCTAATAAAAATATGCCTTAGGAAGAGATATTTTTTTAACGTTGGGGAAATGCCTTTACGCATCCCGTCCTGTCGGGGAGGCAGGACGGGTATATGACGGACTAAACGCGGCTAGAGAGCCTTGGACTACCGTCTAAAACTACCGCTCCGCCTCCTATTGGGGCACCGCAGGATCACTCTTGGCATTGCAAGGGCAACTTAGGAAGAGCTGGCAACGTTTGTTATTGTTACCTATCATCTTTATTAAGAAGAGGCAAGATACAAATTACATACAAAAAAATAACGCCGAATATTTTTGTACTTACGTATGACATTTTATTTTAAACAGGATTCCGGAAAACACTGATAAAATGTATCCCATAAAAAACATAAATGTGAAAAAATGCCAAGTTCGCTTTGTAAATTTAACTAATTAAATAATAATAACTAACCCCCTTATTCATAAACGTCCATCAAACCTCTATTTGTTAACAAGCCGCTAAAGTTCGTTTGTCCTTATCTGTCACTCTGACATTTACGTTTGTGAGAAAGGGACAAACAACATTTTAGTTAGCAGAGGTTTGTTAAGTTTTATGAATAAGGGGGTAAAACTTTACGTTCAGATCAATGACGTATATGTTTTCCTTTTTATATAAACGTTTGGCCGTGTAATAACATCCCTAAATATTTTTTTCTAGTCTCTGTCAGTAAAAAAAAATTGTAATATTTTTGAGGGATACAACGAATAAAAACAATCTGCTTTTTAATCCTCTTAAAAATACTAACAATCAATTTCAGCGTTTCAATGCTGGATTGAAACACAATGTTCGGGCATCAAATACATTCACAAAAAGACACCAATTCTGTTAGTTTTTATTCCAATTTGAGCCTACGTTGTCTCCCATAGAATGCATATTCCTCCTAAGGTAAATTGAAGTTAATCCCTTTAATTTGCAATGATGTACATTCAACTTCAAAGGTATGTTTACAATTTTGAACCTTATTCCGTTGCAGTAAGGCATAATACAATATTTGAATAATATGTATACATATCTTTTAGGCCAACTACTTACTCACCACTTTATAAGGCTATTCTCGCAATGAGATGCGATTTAACATCTCTCTCTGCAATGTATGACGCTTTCAAAATTGCTCGCGCCTTTAAATTATAGGGTTATAAAATAATATTCCGGCAGAAACGGTGTAACATTTATTTTAATGACTTACTGAGTATGTGAGATAATTATGTGCGGATCAAATCATAAATTACACAGTTTTACTAACGAGGGATCAACTGGGGTCGGCCTCAGGATGAGCTGCTTTGAGTTGTTTCTAATTGCTTTGGAAGGTAAGCACGTTAAGCTGTTAATCCCACTGGCTGGTAAAGCAAGCGACTTATAATCTGGAGTCGTGGGTTCTTTTGTTTTTTTATTAGAAAAGGGCTCTTTTGGCTAGCATCTAGCCAGGGGGTAAAGATGAGGCCGACGATGAAGCGAGCTCACCCAGAAGATGCCTATTCACTCGTGCCTTAAAAAGGTCCAGGTTATATGAACTTTAGGACACAACCGGGAAAATGCTAACAGGATGATGTTAAGCTGCTTTATCTCTGTATATGTCGCAGTAGCCAGAGGCTTATATATATTCTACTCATACCTGGAATTTATAACAGAGTCCCTTGAATAGTATAATTTACAGTTCTGTTATATTTATATACCTACCACTCATAATAATAAATTGACATCTAGACATATTTGCGTATATGAAATGCGTGCAATATATTTTAACAAATAATGTTGTAGTGAATAGTTGCTAATAGTTGCTAATAAGTATGATGTTTAGGTATAGGTATGTATTGGTATTTATTGACATTGATATATATTGACATAGTTAATAATTAGCTTTTATTGTGACCTAGTTAATAATAATTACAGAGACCCTTGAATAGTTTAATTTTAGTTATGTTATACCGCTCATAATAATAATAAATTGATACAGACATTAATATATATAATTTATCAAGTAATGTTTTAGTGAATAGTTGCTAATAAGTATGTTTAGGTATAGGTATTGACATAGTTAATAATTTTCTTTTATTGTGACCTAGTTTATAATTAGAGTAAAATTAATTGGAGTTAAGTAGTTTTGTGTAATGTAAAATGCATGTGCATGACTGTACCTTCAATTTTGCAATGCCCTAACAGGGTTGCACTATTACTGTTGAAGTACCTTATTATGTAACTGTACCCAATGTCTGTAATATTGCTAAGCAAAAATAAACAATAAACAATAAGGAAATAGCGAGTGGACGGCTAAGCGGACGAAGTCGCGGGCAAAACCTAGTAATAAAAATATTTGTGGGGTCTTACACAAATTCATCATCATCATCATCATCATATCAGCCGAAAGACGTCCACTGCTGGACATAGGCCTCCCCCAAAGAGTGCCACAATAACCGGCCCTGCGCCACCTGCATCCAGCGGACTCCCGTGACCTTTACCAGGTCATCAGTCCACCTTGTGGCGGGTCTACCCACGCTGCGCCTCGGTTCTACCTGCTACCTGCCCCGCCCACTGCCAATTAAGTTTAGCGATTCGAAAGGCTTAATCGGTTACTTTGGTACACAAATTCACCGAGTCATAATCTATCAAAACTTAAACTGTCCTGCAGACCGGGATTTTTTTTAATTAACAATGGGATTGCTCTTGGCCACCATCTAGCCAGGGAGCAAAGATGAGGCCGACGGTGAAGCGAGCTCACCCAGAAAATGCCTATTCACTCTTGCCTTAAATAGGTCCAGGTTATATGCACTCGGAAATACAGATGCCGGCAGGGAATTCCAAACCTTAGCAGTGGGCATTATAAAAGATGAAAGCGCTTGGTTCGAGAGGAATTTGAACCAGGTAAGGATAGTAACCTGCCGTACGTCTGGATGTCCTATGGAAGAAGGAGGATGGCGGTATGAGCTCATGGAGCTCCTGACCACACTCACCAAAGCACAATTTTTAGAAAACGCATAGGCACGCTACCTTGCGTCTATGTGCTATTAGGCTCTGCAGCTTAGATCCTACTTCCGTACTGTCGCCAATGAGCCTCCTGGCTCTGCGGTCCACCGAGTCGAGTGCGGGAAGTTGGTACTTAGTACTTACTTAGCCGAACCATCCCAAAGATGACTACAATATTCCATGCAGGATCGGACTTGGGCTTTGTATAAAGTAAGAAGCTGTCCAGGCGTGAAATATCGCTTGACCTTATTTAGGATGCTCAGCTTTTTGGCCGCTGTTGTGGGGGCTTTAGACTCGATGGAAGTGCCGAAGTTAAGGTTTGAGCATAACTTCTTGCCAAGCAGCTCGAGGTCATTGGCTACAGGCACAGTTGTACCTCTGAAAGTAGGAGCCAGATTGAATGGGCTCCTTTTTGCGGTAAACAGACACGCTTGCGTCTTGGTGGCGTTGAAACTAACCAGACTATTGTCGCCCCATTGGGAGACAAGACTTAAGGTTGAGTTAATCCGCTCTACTATTGTCTCTCTCCCACATCGAATTTCATCACTACCAGCCCTTGCGCTGGACAAATATCTCTCCATGACCGTACTGTCACCTGAGGCGTAAGCGACCACTCCTGGCTGGATTTGAGCCCGGGACCACTAGCTAGGCGGGGTAACTAACTAGGCTGAAGTGGTTGTCGTAACACAATTTGTATTGTATTACAAACATCTGCGTCGCACGTCTTCTATAGAAAACTTGAATTAATTAAGAGGAGGGGTAGCGCAAGCTCTCTCCATACAAACTTTGTGCAGGATTTACTTCGTTTGTGTTTGCATTAAAGTTATGATTTTTGGTCAGTATGCTTATTTTTCTGATAGCTATTTCGCATTGTAATTTTTTTTTTTTTAATTTTGAATTTTTTTGAAATATTTGAAAATTTTCACATCACGATCTTTGCATATCTAATATTTACACCCAAAAAAAATATTATATTTGTTAGTGCCAAAACCGAAGAATAAAACGTGCACAAAGTTTGTATGGGGAAGGCCTTGCCCTACCCTGCGCCTTAAATAAAACCGGGAACTCTATTAACCCGATAAAACCCTAATCCTCGAACCAAGGATTTCTTTATTACGGTTTGCATAGTAATGAAATCTCGGCACATTTTTGTCGGTCGACGGTAAAGTAAAGGTGCGTTTAATCTTATAAACCAAGCGCCTTCGAGTAGCACTTAATGATGCTATTGGCACCTACCTTCATTTCTTATTGACATTTTAGGGGCTGTTTTATTGATTATGATTCGCGTATTTACGAGATGGAAATAGAAAGGAAATTGTTGGTAGAATCAAATGATTTTCCGATTCATACTTCTTACAATTGACTCAGGAATCGTGACTTTCACAAACGCACATATACAATACTAGCTTTAGCCCGCGCGACTTTGTTCGCAAACAACTCGTCCATCGAGTTAGAATTTAAGTGTTATTCTTTTATTTCAAACGCTTACCTAGTTATCGCTCTTCCATACAAACTTCAACCCCTTAAGGTAGCGGTTTTTAACCTTTTTCCAGGAAAGCGAACACAAGTCCAAGGACAACTTTATAAAAAAATAGCAACATATATCAAACCATTATTGTCAAAATGGTTAATAGGTGAGACTACGACGGACCTCCGCACACATACTCGCGGACCCCCAGGGATCCGCGGAATGATTTCCGGGATAAACAGTATCCTATGCTACAATAATTTAATAACCAATTCTTAAATATTGTACTATAAAATAAAATGTGACTGTGAAGATACCTGCTATGTGGCAGGTATTTTTAATTCAATTTTATTCCTAAACGAATAAAAAATGCAGTTTAACAGTCCCAGTAACAGCCAGCTCAGAAATCATACAAGAAACTTGCAATTTCCATTTCATACCCTTATTTCAGGCGGACGCCTGTTTCTGACGGTTCAATATTTTAAAGCGGCTAGTTGCTTGTTTAAATTGCTTACTGAGAACGGGAGTTAGGCGACTTCCTGACTTGGTGTGACATTTTCTTCTTTGACGTAAACTTACTGACGTCGCAAAGATTCCCACTTGATATAATACTGTCAGTATTACGTTTGCGCAGTAGTAATATCATGCGCAGAAGCGAACCAGTACCGCCTTCGCATCGTCCCGCTACCGCGCATCCCGCGCCAGTCAGGAAGCACTCATTTAAATGTAGGGGCGTAGTAAAAAATGGTATCGCGTCGACTGACAGCTGACACTGACATTTGACACTTTTCTCATATCGTACTGCCTCCGCACCGACAAGTCAGGAAGTCGCCTTAATTACCAGGAGCAACTAGAATAACAACTAAAATTATGAGTTTATGTCACACCTGGCCATAAAGCGGCAATTATAGTACGCTCCGCGCGCGGGAATTTCCACTTCCTGGCCAGGGGGTGACATAAAATTTTGTGCTTAACACGGGCGGTAATAAAGAAAGCCTCAGATCGCATATTTATCGCCCTTGCCTTCGGCTCGGGCGTCAAATACCTACGATCTGAGACATTCTTTGTTTTACCGCCCTTGTTAATTAATGTACTATTATTAACCTAAGGCATTTCCCGGATTTGGCGGCGTGGTATCGGTTCAATATCAGTAAGCTACCAGCTCTCAGTGGCCGAGTCGGTAAAAAATCTACTACGAGTAGGTATACAGTCAACCACTTTGATTTCTGGGCCACTTCCGTACCTTGTCACACTAAAAATCAATATGAAAGCCGCTAGAGATCTCATATTAATGTCACTGTGATAACTATATCATGTAGTGGCCCAGAAATCAAATTGGTTGACCGTACATATAATTGAGTGTCTCCTTGGCGTGGGATGCAATATTAACATGAGTGGTGCGGTATAATAAATAACAACATGGCAATATGGGTGTCTCGCAATATCATAAGTAACAACATGCCAATATTAAGCACTAATGTTGCAATATTCTATGTAACAACATAGCAATACGAGTGTCGCAATGTCATAAGTATACAACAACGTGCCAATATAAGCACGAATGTCGCAATAGGGTACTTTCGGCAGTGAAAAATAAATTATGAAATTTGATAAATATTAAATTGAATGTAGAAATATACTTAAATATTCTGATTTTGAGTCATAAAAGCACATCATTGTTTTAATATATTGAAATTAAAAGTCGTAATTTTTAATCTGTATATCACGTGATCTGAAACACGGTGTGACGTCATAGAGGCAATAACTGTCAGTTCCGTAGAAAGAGGAATGTTGTTTCTCGCTCCCACGTGTATAATTGTCTATGCTTGCTACTCTTTCACACCGCTTTGTATGTGTGTATCACCAGCTCCATCTAATACTTTCGTCATGTTTCTGCCAATATTACGTCACCAAAATGGCTGACAGCGATTTCGCGGGAATAAAAAAGGTTAGAAATTTAATTTAATTTTATGGCAAGAAAGCGTGTTTATTTTGCTGAAATATATTTTTTTGTGGTTTTTATAAGGAAAATCTACATTTTGAAGTACTTTTTCAAACAGTAGAATACCCTAATATTGTATATGTATATAGTACTTTTGTCTCACGAGCGCAGGTTAGCTATAGTTGTAGTTGTGATACATACGATTCATACGAACACATAGACAGTGTGAACTATAACGCTTACGCTAACGCACACATAGACAATGTGCATGTATAGCTCAACACACAACCATGGCTCACACGCGTTCCTGAGATAAAAGTAACAACATGGCAATATTAGCATGACTAGCGCAATATCATAATTCATAAAGTAACCAAAAAGTAAGTGCCGAAACAACTCCAAACAAAACCCGGCTCAGATCGCAACTCTCAGGCATCATTTAGCGAAATATCCGACAATTCATACTCATATTTTATTCCGATCCCTTGAAATCCCACAGCAGGGATATTTAAATCAGTAAGTAATACCATGTGTTATTGTATTATTTGTTAATGTATATTAAAAAGTCCTTTGTTAACTTGTTTTACTTATTATTTACTTTTATACTAATTCACAATGACTACAATGATATCTCCCAATCCATCTAATCCGATCTCACCAATCCTCGACTCATTCCGCGCCCCGTCTGTACCCGTACAGACGCCACTTTGACAGCGACCTGTCAAATATGTCACTCTATTCATTTTATGGCGTCTGTTCAAGTAACGTTCCAATACAGTTATAACTAATAATAACATTAGTACAATTATATACTTAATATATATGTTCATAAATGCAGTCTATGTACATAATATGAGTATCAAGGCCAAAATTTTACTAGTCTAAACGTTTTTCAAAAAAACACTCTTTAGTGTTGTCAGTGTAGATCTGTAAAATATAACTAACATCTTTGTTTCAAAATCATTTAAGTATTTCAAGTATCATAGACCTTTTAAAAAACATGTGTACAGTAATTGAACTTACGTAGATCAAAATAAATTTATACAATGTTTCTCGTTTTTCATTTCAGCAGCGACCATTTTAGTTGCTCCTTAGCTGATTGGCGTTTAGAGGATCCGGTCTTCATAGGATTCCTGCTCCATCTTCACATCCAAATGGTCTTATATGTCTTCTCGAGCCTCTCACCCTTATTGAGACCGCTCTTATAATTGAAATCTGTACTTTTACTTTCAACCAATACATTACTTGTGAATATGCATTTCCCCATTTCGTATTTAATTTTGATGCGGTTTTTTTTATAAAGTTGTTATATTCTGTCCCTAATGCTCCATCGCATGAGATGACAAGTGGAGTAAAGGAGGCTCTTAAATCTTCTGCTGCTCGGTCATATTTGGTGTGTTTCTCTCGGCTATGTCTCTGTGCTCTACTAACATCTTTGTTTTTTAGCAATATAACGCAATAAATGTGGGTAATATTTACCCATCAATATCGAAATAAATAAAAATTCTGTTGCTAACGTTTCGTTCGCTTACTGGGCTTTAAAATATACCAGAGTAACAGCCGATTATTTTTTTCGATATCTAGGTTAGTCCCACGCTTGTAGTTTCGTATTATAAACATTTAGAACCCAAAAGTCTTGTGTAACGCCACCAAACCCTTTCCGCTTCCGCTTGCTCTTTTTACTTTAATTCAATTCTTTAAAAAATGGCTTCCATTAAATTTATGATGATTTCGCCAATGTCACGTGTTCAATGACGTTGTTCGGTAACGACGCCATGACAGTAGATAAGGTTTTGTACGGTAAATGGATTCTGCTCCTCGTCGCCCCGGGCACGTGTGCTCACCAACGCGGCGACGATCAAAATCCTCTTTTTACTTCATTTATTTTTGGGGTGGCCACAGTCTTTCAGAGTTGACAGGCCATAGCCAAGTAAAATGCCAAAAAAGAGCAAGTGTTTGTTGTTAAGCTAGCAGTTTTCTCCCAATCCTTACCTATTTGCTTCATTTCGAGTTTTAAAAATGTTAATAAATGCTTAAAATTATTATGTAATGAGTTACATACTGATTTTACTACATCCACTGTAGGGATTGCTCTCTGGAGGCTCTTTATTTTGACTGGGCGTTTCTCGCATACAAGTCGAAAGAATAATGGCACGGAGTGGATTTGATTCATGATTTTCAATGGCCCGATATAAATAGCTTTTATGCTTTGAGGGAGTAAAAAAGGAGAATCAGTTTTCTATCCAACCGATATTCTTTTCTATTTTATCGATATTATTGTGGTGGATTATTGTCGATTTAAAAGTCAGGAAAAGTCATAAAATTGTAGAAATAAAAGAGTATTTGATTATGTTTTTATTTTTGACTCTATTCTAAATTCAAATAGGTATTTATAATATTGCTGTAATATTGAACAAATGAATAACACTTATGATATTTTGTTGTTATTACGTGACATATTCACTTAGAGATGTTGAAATTATGAAATCCGTCTTTATTAAAAAAAAATAAAAATTGCGTTTATACACATTTAAATTACCCGATATTTAAATGGGTAGCATTTAACGAACCACCAAATTAGTTGCCGAATGATGCTCTAAAAAATTACATTGATTACCAAAAATACTAGATTTGCACCAAATTTTCAACTCCTATTAAATATAAAGTGCAACTCAAAGAAGTAACATGTCGATAACCTATTAAATTAAATTGTTACCAAATAAATTAGTCGCTACCCAAAAATACTTAATGATCACCTAATTTCAAACACCAAATTTCATATAATTTACATCCAAATATTACAGGGCTCGTAATCCTATTAAAATTAATTACACCCAATTAATTCTTTTGATACCCAGAACTACTACATGATCACCTAATTTCAAGCGTCATTTGTTTCATCAAATTAATATCTAGTCTAATGCCGGATCTACGCAATGGACATGGCGTAATGTAAGGAACGCAAGCGACATGTTTCGGATTGATCGAGCGACATGTGTCGGACCCACACGCGACATGTTCGGGCTAATCGAGCGACATGTTTCGGACTCACACGCGACATGTTGGGGTCATCGAGCGACATGTTTCGGACTCACACGCGACATATTCGGGCTCATCGAGCGACATGTTTTGGACTCACACGCGACATGTTGGGGTTACCGAGCGACATGTTTCGGACTAACACGCGACATGTTCGGGCTCATCAAGCGACATGTTTCGGACATATCCAGAGACATGTTTCGGACTCGTCCAGCGACATGTTTCGGACTCAACATGTGGTGGTTCTGGCGCTTCGCCGGCCGCTGCCACGGCACGCTCGCTTCGCTCGCTCGGCTCGCGCGTTGTATATATATATATATATATATATATTATATACACATGCGCTAACGTATGAGTCTTGGGTGTCATTGGGTGACATTAAGGTGTCAAACATTGCGACGTTTACCTTAATTGGAAGTTTAAGTTATAATTCAATGCTAATAGTAGTTTATGCAACTGGTACATAATGAGGGGCATTAAAACAGACAGACATTAATTTAGGGTTATGCTACAATGTTTCGGACTAACACGCGACATGTTCGGGCTCATCAAGCGACATGTTTCGGACGTATCCAGGGACATGTTTCGGACTCATCCAGCGACATGTTTCGGACTCAACATGTGGTGGTTATGGCGCTTCGCCGGCCGCTGCCGCGGCACGCTCGCTTCGCTCGCTCGGCTCGCGCGTTGTATATATATATGTATATATATATATACTTACAACTTATAATTCAATGCTAATAGTAGTTTATGCAACTGGTACATAATGAGGGGCATCAAAACACGAGTGTTTTTTTAGGGTTATGCGACATGATTCGGACTAACACGCGACATGTTCGGGCATTAAAACACTTTTTAAGTTAAAATTCAAAATAATTGTAAAATTTGACATCCTTATCCCCAAATTAGTCAAAATCGAGTATAATGACGATTTTACGTAAAAAACTTTTTTTTACTTAAAATTCAAAATAAATGTAAAATTTGAAATCCTTGTCCCCGAATTAGTCGAAATCGACTATAATGACGATTTTACGTAAAAATATTTTTTTTACTTAAAATTCAAAATAAATGTAAAATTTGAAATCCTTATCCCCAAATTAGTCGAAATCGAGTATAATGACGATTTTACGTAAAAATTTTTTTTTACTTAAAATTCAAAATAAATGTAAAATTTGAAATCCTTGTCCCCGAATTAGTCGAAATCGAGTATAATGACGATTTTACGTAAAAAAAAAATTTTTTTTACTGAAAATTCAAAATAAATGTAAAATTTGAAATCCTTGTCCCCGAATTAGTCGAAATCGAGTATAATGACGATTTTACGTAAAAAAAAATTTTTTTTACTTAAAATTCAAAATAAATGTAAAATTTGAAATCCTTATCCCCAAATTAGTCGAAATCGAGTATAATGACGATTTTACGTAAAAAATTTTTTTTTTACTTAAAATTCAAAATAAATGTGAAATTTGAAATCCTTGTCCCCGAATTAGTCGAAATCGAGTATAATGACGATTTTACGTAAAAATTTTTTTTTTTACTTAAAATTCAAAATAAATGTAAAATTTGAAATCCTTATCCCCAAATGAGTCGAAATCGAGTATAATGACGATTTTACGTAAAAAAAAAAATTTTTTTTACTGAAAATTCAAAATAAATGTAAAATTTGAAATCCTTGTCCCCGAATTAGTCGAAATCGAGTATAATGACGATTTTACGTAAAAAAAAATTTTTTTTTACTTAAAATTCATAATTAATGTAAAATTTGAAATCCTTATCCCCAAATTAGTCGAAATCGAGTATAATGACGATTTTTCGTAAAAAAATTAAAAATTTAATTATGTTATTATATTTAATAACATAATGAACAATTTTAATTCATAATAATCATTATGTTACTGCTGTAACCTTCTCCACACGTAAGAACATTGAGTGTTATTATGAGAGTCATTTTCTACGGTTTCTGAACGCATTTTAGAGGATATAGGATGTGTGTAGATAAAAAGAATTAATTTGTATGTATTAACTACAATATAGCTTGTAATGTGTATAATATTTGGATGTAATTCTAATAACAAATGATGCACGAGATTAGGTGGTAGTTTAGTATTTTTGGTGGTACTTGACAATTTTTTGATGCGATTATAAAATTTCAGGGAACGCAATTAGGGGTTGCAATATCGGATGGTTTTCCAATTCCGGAATTGTATCCGATATTGGGCTCCAATTCCGGAATTCCGGAACTGGTTCCGGAATTGGAAAATTTACCTTTTTCAACTAAATTGATGTCACAAAAATGTACTAAAAATATAATCATTATCGTTTTATAGGCAATATCCAGATAAGGTAGCCTATATTTTAAATTTTAGTAAAAATATTAAGATATTTCGTACTTTCAATTTACTTTTTCACTTTACCTACTGAATTAACGGCTTTCCGGGATCAAATAAGCAGAGTGCTAAATATGATTCATTAGTAGTCATATATGGTCATTAATTCATTATCAGCACTAAACTCGTGATTTTCGAAAAAAATGCACGAAGTAGGCTAGGTACGTAAGCCACACTAGAGCACACGAACGCAGCTAACGGCGGAGTTTAGTGATCGTCGTATCCAAAATACGGATAGGAGGAGTATACTATACGTGATGGAATACCAATACCAATACCAGTTTGAAATCTATTCACAAAATGTTTATGAATAGATAGGCGAACAATTCCTCAGTTTTACATTGTGAAATTTAAGAATACACAAACAAAATACTCTATTTTCTCTCTCTTAATTCATCAAATCCAATTCCGGAATTTCCGATATTTCGAGTGTACCAATTCCGGAATTGTAATATCGGAAAAATTGGCCGAGATTCCGGAATTTCGAGATTCCGGAATTCCGGAATGCAAGCCCTAAACGCAATAACTAAAATAGCTGCAAGTGCTGGAATAATAGGTATGAGTGTTTAGGTGATCTGAAATTGATGGTCGATACATTTTTTTGAGTGTTCAGCCTTATTTTAGGGTTCGAAAATTTGGTGATATCAAAAGTTATTTAGGTGATCATTTTATTTGTTCCCTATTTAAATTACAGCCATTAAATAAATATAAAAAATGCTTTAGACCACTCTAGTCATACTGCTTTTTATGTCAAATATATCTTTTTTTCACTCATTGGTGTGTAGTCAGCATTACGAAAGCCGCGAACCGTCAACGGACATAAATCATTCACGAGCCAAATGAGCCGCTGATTGCGTAAGGCGACTTCCTGATTTGTCGGTGCGGAGGCGGTACGATATGAGAAAACTGTGAAATGTCAGTGTCAACTGTCAGTCAACTCAGTACTACTTTTTACTGCGCTCCTAAATTTAAATGAGTGCTTCCTGACTGGCGCGGGATGCGCGGAAGCGGGACAATGCGAAGGCAGTACTGGTCCGCTTCTGCGCATAATATTACTACTACGCAAATGTAATACTGACAGTATTCTGTCAAGCGGGAATCTTTGCGACGTCAGTAAGTTTACATCAAAGAAGAAAATGTCACATATCGATCCCGCCCCGCCAAGTCAGGAAGTCGCCTTAGTGCGACAGTGAAGTGTTTACGTTAAAACGCGCTTGAATGATCACTCCAATTAGCCTGTCTTCAACTCAAATGTACAATGTACGTCAAATACATGTTTACGATTTTGAACCTTTTTCCATTTTGTTATAAAGGCGAAACATGAATACATATTTTTGACGTGGAAGGTATAATCATCGTTTGGAGTAAGTTTAGTAGATTACCATTATAAATGCGGTAATATTGGATAGTAATGTAATATATCGAGCGAAAGTAACATTGAACCATAAGGCCTGGATAATTGTATGTAGGTAGTACGAGCATTAAGAATAGCCAATTTAGTTATTTTGGAATATATATTGACAAATGAAACCAGAAATATTGGCTCTGTATTGTATATCGGATCGCTAGTTCGCGAACCGTTTGTTGGAGTTATTCAGCTGGCAACGGATCCGCTGTGGATTATTAATTCCCACATCGACTGCACTCTGGCCAACTTATAATACCCTGGTACCTGGGAAAGATTTCGTAGGTTATGTGCAGGTTATTTAGATTTTTTTAGACAAGCTTTGTTATAATAAAGTTCATTCGATCATTTAAATTTTGCAGATACGACCCTTTGACTTGGGTTTGGGAGCGTCGAAATGTGCGCATAACAAATGTAAGCGTTCAACGCTTAATATCATGTTTACGCTTATATGAGTGTCGAGTTTATAAGCACTTGTGTCTGTTGCGAAATGGGAGGATTAAAACCGAATCAAATGGTGCGCGCTGCATACTAATACCCGGCTTCCCTGGGTCCTGACCTGTCGGGTCCGTTTGAGTAGACGTATTGATTTGTAAATGTTTTGATATTTGTCACGATCGCTTAATCATTGTATAAGTAATCGTCGTGAACTTGACAGGACCGCAAACAACTAGGTAAATCTAAAATAAAAAGTCAATCTTGTATACATCCCACTGCTGGAAATTAGTCTCCACGCAGTGCGGGTTGAGGGCTTCACAGCACACTGAGAAAATAATTACTCTATTTTTGTTAGTTTTTCTCTCAGTGTGCTGTGCCCTTCTTCTTCGTTTCGTGTCGATGGTTTCAAATTCAAATTGTGCGGGCACAGCACCCTTGTGTTCCTTAGATTTTCTTTCTTTTTGAATATTATTTGCGTGTAATTCTAGTCATTCTCACGCGGAAAAAAATAAAATAAGGCATTGTTTTGTTATGTGCCCTGGTATCCCAGGGACTGGTAGACGACAGGTCAACACATTGATGGTAGATAATACACAGTTACAATTACAATTACAGCCGATCACAGTCACATTTACAATTTTACTGCAAATAGGTAACAAAAAAACAGTATCTCGGGAACTATGACGTCTTAATGTTGGCATAAAGTGGGTGTTTATCATAAAACCTCAGCTCGCTCGCGCTCCTGAATATTCATCGGTCGTTATGGTCCGCTGTATTGTGTAATAATTAACCGTAGTGTTTTTGTAAATAAAATGTATTTATAATATTCTATCAGGTGTTATATATAATGTATGTACGCAAAGCACAAATTTATGTACATGCTGAGATGGAACCATTTCGTGCAATACCTTGTTTTACTGTTTTATCATTTTATTTTTTATTTTTTGCCTTTTATTGTGTATTGTCACGAATAAACAATTCTGATTCTGATTCTGATTCAAAGAGCGCTCATGGTCCAGCGGCATAGACACAGTTATAAAAACTTTGTACGTATATTTGCAAGTTTCAATTTAACGGAGAGTACTTATAATAATAATTACTGCTCTTTCTATACAACGACGAACGGTTTTTACCGGTCTTATCGCTAAAGAGCGATGTCTTCAAGACAACGTTTGTTTAGTGGACACAGGAACGCAAACTCCCCGGCGGTGTAATAATAATATTTAGATATACTCTCTTCAACTCACTTGACAAACGCCTAATCCCATTATGGTCTAGTTTCCCCTCGGGTTGATTTTTCCGGTCTTATCGCTAAAGAGCGATGTCTTCAAGACAACGTTTTTTTAGTGGACACAGGAAAGCAAAATATCCCGGCGGGGTAATAATAATATTTATACTCTCTTCAAGTTCATTTGACAAAAGCCTAATGCTAATAAGATCTAGTTTCCCCTCGGGTTGAAAGGTCAGATGGCAGTCGCTTTCGTAAAAACTAGTGCCTACGCCAAATCCGGCATCCTTCAGGATGCAACTGTATTACTGGGATAACGCTAGGAGGAGGATGATGACGACTCTCTTCAAGTTCAATTTCAGCAAACCAAACGTTGACACCAAAACATGAAATAGATAAAATATTTGTCGGAACAGTTATTGAAAGCACCCTATTAATATCTATTCATTTGAAATTTCTCATATCTTGAGATACTACAATACCTACCTTGATACTACAATTTTAATGTTACAATCTCCTAAATGAACTGTCAAGCTCCATGTACGAGTATGTCAGTGTCAGTTTAAATTAGGTGCCAGGATTGCAATGTTCATATATTTAATTCGGTAGGTTTTTACATTTAAGCGTTAAGAAAAGCAATCATATATTATTTAAGAACCTTTTCGCATTTTTAACACGGCAAAAGCGCAAAAAATAAATTTTTGCCAACGTATTTCTATCAAACATACATTTTTAAAGTATACTCTTTATATTATATCAGAGGTAGGGTACAGCATAATGTCATCTCTTGCTCGAATTTTGAGCAGCCCAACTGGGGAAGTACCTCCGCCTTGCAGAAGACCACAGCCATAATATAGTACATTACTTACCAAGGGCGATAAAACAAAGAATGTCTCAGATCGCAGGTATTTTACGCCCGAGCCGAAGGCAAGGGCGATAAATATGCGATCTGTGGCTTTCTTTATTATCGCCCGTGGTAAGTACAACATTTTATGTCACCCCCTGGCCAGGAAGTGGGTTTTTTCGCGCGCGGAGCGTGCGATAATGGCCACTTTATGGCCAGGTGTGACATAAACATTATTTACGATACAAGTATGTAGTGTTGTGTTCCTGGAGGTGAGCAAGGTTGCCAGAGCTCCCGAGGATGCACTGTGTGGAGAGCGAGGGACCTTTTGTCCATTCTGCTGTCAACACAGTTAATCCTCAAATTTTAAAAAGGGTCGGCAATGCGCACTTTTGGAGTTGCTACTGTGACTTTATAGGTTGAAACACTAGAATACTGAGATAATAGTGAAATTGGTTGAGCAGCTTCAACCGAGTCTGAGGTGAGAGTGGAATCGAGCTATTGAAACTTTTGCACTGGTCCACTAAACGCCTACCTGAGAAGAGTGTAGCAAGAAACTCAGACAGTTAAATGTAGGTATGTTGATAGATAGAGATAGCTTCATACACGCGTATCATGTCTACGCCGTAGCACTGCTACGAAAGCGTAGGATATTCTCGTAGCAACTCGTAAGAATAACCTAAGCTTTCGTAGCCTTTTGCTTTAGTTCAGGTACTAAAGGCTTGTTCGGACTAGGCTAGTATTTTAGTCTAGTAGGGAGTAATTTAGTAGCTAAACTATTCGCTGCTGCCTGAAAATCGTTCGCATTACAGTCGAGTAAAGTTCACAAGTCAGCGGTATTCTGCAACTAACAAACTAATGAACTCGACTAAATCGACAGGTTCGGTCTTGTTTAGCCGGCGGCCGAGTGAACACGGATACGTGGTGGGGGGCGCTACTCGCTACTAAACTACTAAAAAAAATAGAATAAAATGGATTGACTCGACTAAATTACTTACTAATCTACTCGACAAATTTTTTGGTGTTCAGACATTTTAGCTACTAAATTACTCGCTACTAGACTAAAATACTAGCCTAGTCCGAACAAGCCTTTAGATTACAATACAATTAAAGGACACAGATTAACCCATTCAAGGCCCATGACGACATAATTATATGCGTCATGCCTCTACGTAAGATTACTTTCTTTGAGTGACTTTGAGCCACCTTCTGAGCCGTAGGTCATCACTGGCAACACACGCTGGTCGAAGACTTTCGTCCTGAGACACTGCGTGATATTGGACGAGAAGATATTGCGCAGTCTCCCAAACGCCGCCCAGCTAAGACGGATTCGACGATTGATCTTCTCGAAGTTGGATCTGCCCAACTGGAACGTTTGTCCCAGATACACATATTCGTCAACAGCTTGAAGCGTAGTGTCTCTGATCTTAACTGGAGTTGGTACGAGTATATATCAGTGTCATACTGAAAGTAAATTTACCTGTAAATGGTCTGAGTGCATTGCGAATAAAGGACTGTAATCATGTAAAATTTAACTTGATGAAGTTTTCGGCGAGCTGCGCTCTCCATTTGCGTATTTTAAAGCTAAAGGTGAATAATACGTTTAACTGTAAAAATACACTGTGAGGATCCCGGAATTAACTAATACTGTTTTGGATGGGACGAGTGTAATTTATTCAGACATTTATATTAGATCGTTATGATGTCGGCAGGTGTCTAACTGATCTAGACTACTTATCTATACTCAAGGGCCATGAAAGTGTGGAAAGTTAGAATAGGATTTTTGTGCAAATTGTACCCTTTTTGTAATAATGCACTGATGTCATAACTGATTGTTTTGAATGAAAAAAAAAAAGTTTTTTTATGTTCGTGATGAGTAAATGATATTCAGCTGTGTCCTACCTCTGAATGCCCTAACTCCGCTAGGCAATAAAACCTCCCACTGACATTAAATATTTCAAACTTTCTGTCAATACGGTCACAGCAGATTTACGTACAATACAAATCCTATTAAACGTTAGACACAGATAAGCGATATGTAATTAAGATAGCCTTAATGCCGTCCCCATACCTTGCTCAACCTTTCAAATAGAACAAATCATTCCGCCACAGTGCTTTACAAATTACCTAAATCGTTATTTACCAAACGATGCTGATCCAAATTCAATTCTATACCAAAGCAGATACGGTTGGATTTAAATTGAAGGAATATATAGGTGTCGTTACTAAATGAAACAAACAACATTGCTTGAAAACAAATGCAAGCGAATTTCAGCTCAATATAAAAGTAGTTAAAGTCATATTTATATTGAGGCTATTACTTGAACCGTTTTATAAATTCGCGTTGAGATGAAAATAGTAAAGTCTAGAAGCGAAATTAGACTAAATATCAAGGATTATAAGGTCGTATTTAGGTTGTTGGTGTTATTTATTTATGTCGCTCGGATCGAGTGTTGAGGTGAGAATGAAATGGAGTGTAAATATGCGTCAATGTACCGCGAAGTACGCCTGCCTCATTTTGTGGCGTTCGGGATCAAATTGTTTACAGAATCTCCGCTATTCGTTTTTGATATATTTTGGGCCATACGTATGGCCTACGTATTTGAGGAAATAAAGCCTGTTTTGATGTGAGCGGCAGTCGTTTTAATTATTTTGTTTATTTTCTTTCGATTTCCCGCTGGTTACCAAATGATATGTAGGTAATATGTATTACTATTTATTAAATACAAATTAAACTACATGCAGAATGTATCCACAACGCAGGTTTCGTCCAAATCATAACATAGTAAGAATCCGCAAATAAACTTCGTCAAAATTTCCAATTGTCAAAATCCGCAACACGCTTTGTCAGTCTATAACACCTAAAAAAATAATATAAATAATATGTATAATAATACGTGTAATGTGTGTATGTGTAATATAATATGTATTTACGTAATTTAATAAGATTTTTTTGTATATTTGCGAAAAATAAACATGTCTCGACCTTATACGCGTGTAAGTAATAAATAGCGTAAACTATCAGTATTTGTTTGATGCTATAATATTTGACATGAAAGTTTCATCATACTATCACTTTAATTTTCAGTGTCACGGGAAAAATCGGGGCCTACTCAAATGATATCTAACCGCTCTGCTGCGAAGTGACGTAACAGGAAAGCGAATTATTGTTTCTGAAATGGTTTTTTTCTACTGACAACAATGTGGAACAATGTGGTATTATAGCCAGCATTAGATAAATTGTAGGTAATGACCAATGTAAATATATTTTATTTTATTTGGAGATCCAACAGCTATGATAATAAATTAAACATATCCCTACTTTTATAGTAACAAATATAATGTTTAACTGCTTAAGCTTTTACTTAAGGCTAGGTATAGAAACAGCCAATGAAATAGGTAACATACGAGCATAGACGTGGAAGTCTCAAGTTTCAACTGTTAGCTATTATAGAATCAACGAAGTCAGTAAACGCTGATGGGTCGTAAATAAGGTCAGGTTCGGGCTAGAGAGAGCGCCACGAGTGGCAATATAATTGGCGCCCAAGGCTTCTGCCAGTTTAGAAAAAAAAAACCGGCCAAGTGCGTGTCGGACCACGCGTAAGGTAGGGTTCCGTAGTCGTCCACCCGTTACATTATGTGGACCAAAAAGTTCGCAAACTTATATTTACTACTATGTTTTTGACAGAATTAACAACATTATCTAAGGTATCAATGGAGATTGTACGAAAGTTTGCTTTTGCAAAGTACATTTCTGAAGTTCGACTATTACTCGTCAACTAGTAATGTCTACTTAGCTGTGATAGTATTCCTTTTAAATTCATCGTATATACTACTACCATGATTTTTTTCACATGCCTAGTAGCCACCGTTTAACTGGCAGGGGGGGGGGGGGGACACTTGACCATAACAAAAATTATCACTTCAAAGCTTAATAATCAGGCTAACTAATTATAATTTAATTAAAAAATGCTTGTAGAAACCCTATAATATTTTAAAAGAGCTATCCAACGATATCCCACACGATGGGGTTTGGCAGAAAAAAAATTGCACCACCACTTTACATGTAGGGGAGGTACCCTAAATATTTTTTTTTTAAATTTTATTCTACCGTTTTGTCGGCGTCATTGATATGTATACTCATGCCAAATTACAGCTTTCTAGTACTAACGATTACCGAGAAAAACGGGGGTCGGACGGACGGACGGACATGGCGAAACTATAAGGGTTCCTTGTTTACTACGGAACCCTAAAAATTACAGACTAGGTGAAGACATGGCCCTGGATTAAAAATTGGATGAACATAAAAATAAATATTTACAATAAGAAGAACAGGTTGTTTTCTATTACAAGTGAGGTGTAGACGGCGGTCCATTCCTCTTCGTATCGCCGCCATCATTAGTCACAATAACAAATCGTGCGACGGCTTAACCAAGGAGCAATTCAAGTGAAACGTAGCGGCAAACTGGCTTTATTTCGTACTTTTGGTAGGAAGCCTCTACCTTGTAACTTGTAAACCAAATTACTGTTTACGGAAATAAAATATTTTTTCATTTTTTTCATTTTTCATTTTCATTTTTGGTGTGATATTTTACATGACAACATAGGGTAACGCTTAGTACGTTACATGAGTCATAAACAGATTTAGGTTCGCGTCTTTCCTGTGGACATATCAAAAGTTAAGGGTTACAAACCTTAATTTTGCATTGGTCTAGTAACCCGCAAAAACGGCGTCTCCGGTTCTATAAATACATGTAATAAAATCATAACTCACATGCTCGTAAGCCGTTAACTATTGACCACAGGAGAGACGACTTTTGTTTTTGCAAGTGTTTGTGACCCACGTGTGAGTTTTCTTTGAAGTTGACGGTATTATAAATTTAAAACAATCTTAAACATCGATTCAAATATTCCATATCACGGTGAATGAGGCTTGTGTTATATGGTTGTGTGTTGGGCTAGACATACACATTGTCTATGCGTGCATCAGCGTAGAAAGTATGAGTTCACGTTGTCTATGTGTTCGTATGTGTCACAACTACTACCATGGCCAACCCATGCACGCTCGTGAGATAAAAGTAAGCGATATATATAAAAAATATAGGTAGGTACCTACGTAAATAAATAAAAATAATCCAAGACACGGAAGCTAATATCTAACTTTTTTTTTAAATAAATAGTCTGGCCTATACAGTTCAAAGCAAAATTCGATGGTGTGTTTAACAGTACAGTAATATTTTTGGTCTCTTTCGGGAAAAAAATCAAATTTACATTAATCAAAAATACAAAAACATTATTGTTTAATTTTTTGATGCAATCGTTCGTAGTTTCTGTGCGCGGACGTCGAGTATAAAAGCTAACATTAGCTATCGAGCAAGACAACATTTTGACGAATACATTCGCCTTGATTGGCGCGTGTTCCTTCTGACTTCCATCGTCTACACAGGGCGTTTCCAACGTTCGAATATTGGCCTGTCATACGCAATGACGTTGTTACTGACGGCGTAGGTACTACACGATACATCAAAAAGATGAGTACCATCATAACCTCGCATTCCAGGAACCAGGGGTGCGCTTTGGCACGTTTTCTCCGACTACTGAGTATTGGGTCCTCTTTGAACCGCTTCAATGCCTCGAGTAAGCTATCGAGTTTGAGAAATATTGCAGCAGATAACTATATCGTTGCTTCAAAAGCAGCGACAGTCATAACAGTGATGTACAAAATCTCAACACATTTGGTTCCGCCATGTTTTTTTTTTTTTTTTATAAAACCTTGTCTTCGAAGGTTGAATACTTCTACTTTTCTTCCATCTTGCGTGATATTTGCTCTTCACCAGGTGGAGCCGCGGTATGAAATATTGTCTAAGTCCTGAAAGATTTTAAAAATTAGATAAATAGTTACGGAGATCACTTATGAAATATTTGCTTTTTAATAATGATTATATGTATACATATTATGTATGATGTATTAAAACCGTTAACAAGCACAAAGAAGCCCTGGACTTTACAACGAAACAGATACCCTAAGTTAATCAAAGTTAGCCTGTAGTTGAATTTCCGGGAATCTGAACAACTCAGACAAACTCTGTCCGCCATAAGACTAGCCGTCTAATGGCCAAATTAGCTGTCCCAATGGGTATTTCATGCCAGACAGCTGGAGTTTGCCGTATTTTGTTCAAACTTACATAGCGGGAAACGTTACACCATGTTTAACGGAGGTATTAATTTAAACTGCAGTTAAGCTCGTGCGAAACGTGAAATGGTGTCAGTTGTAATTGGCATAGGTAAATATTTGTCACTAGGCGCCGTATTGCAAATTAATATAGGAAACTGTGTTGTATAAACACTATAGCAATAGTAGTTTGCTAGTTTGGTTTGATTGCAAATCGATCCTGAGTACTGTTACATAATATACGAGTATAACAAAGTACTTTAACGAGGATCGCAGTAAAATATGCGAAGCATTTCGTTAAATATTAATATGCCTGAAAATCCCAGTAGTTTTCCATATAACTTTTAAATTTACTAGGGTTAGGTATTGGTTTTCATCAGGGCAATTCCTGACAAACTCGCAGGAAATCATGCCATGAGTGCGTAAACCAAAGGAAAAAAACAATTAAAAAAGCTTATAAAAGAGAAGGCGTCAGTACTTCATGTAAGTTCGTGATTCAAAGCGGAGTAGATTTCAAATGTATTTCGCATACTCGCTTTGACACGTTAACTCAGATTAAAAGCGAACGTAAAAACAAATAGGATTAAATAGAAATCGAATTGTGCGTTTTAGATTGTTCTCTTTGTACAGTCAACCAATTTGTTTTCTAGGCCACTTCGTACCTTGTCACAGTGAAAATTATGTAAAAGCCGCTAGAGATCTCATAGCACTTAATGTGAGCTGGCAGGTGTTTGAGCGAGTCCTTCTCAGGCAGGCGTGTACTCTTAGGCGACTTCTTGATTTGTCGGTGCGGAGGCAGTACGATATGAGAAAAGTGTCAAATGTCAGTCGACGCGGTACCATTTTTTACTACGCCCCTACATTTAAATGAGTGCTTCCTGACTGGCGCGGGATGCGCGGTAGCGGGACGATGTGAAGGCGGTACTGCTCCGCTACTGCGCATGATATTACTACTGCGCAAACGTAATACTGACAGTAGTATGTCAAGTGAGAATCTTTGCGACGTCAGTAAGTTTACGTCAAAGAAGAAAATGTCACATATCGATCCCGCCCCGCCAAGTCAGGAAGTCACCTTAGAGAACACCACTTGCGGCTGGGTTGACCGCAGACGCTGCAGTATTGACGGCCTGCGTGATTGGGTGTATCTATTCTTCTTCTTCTTCTCGTGTCGTTGGTTTCTTTCTCTGGTTAAATATATCAATCAGCACATCCATTGCTGGTGACACGAATTTGCGTGTATTTTCGGTGGCACCGGCGCCGAATGAGCGAGTTAAGCTTACGATTGGCCGAGCCCACTTTCTATTACCTTTTCACGCTTGAACCGTTGAACGTATTTACATGAAATTTGGAGTAGATACAGTTTGTATCCTGAGAAAGGACATAAGTAGGATAGTTTTTATCTCGGAAATCGTTCCGTCTGAGGGGTTAAATGGGGACGAAAATTAGTCTGCAAGTAGGTAAACGACTTCGACGCGGACAAAAACTAATACTGAATAAATTCTTTTAATTTTATATTTTCACCTACAGCTGTGTGATCTACCGCTGTGACAGTGCACAAAAATAAGAATTACCGCAATAAAGAGCTTTTGTTATGTTACCGAATATTTCTAGCTAGACCTCGTAGTACTAAATTGGGAGGTGAACAAAGTTTCACGAAACAAAAACGATCCATCTCCTAATTGAACTATCTTGGGACAATCCTAAGTTACAAGAGGCATTGATATCACTCGCAGGTTACAAATCTCGCCCATATTGTTTCCGTACTCGATATAACTTCGAAGTATTTAGGAGGGATTGATTATTTACCTAGGCATTATGATCGTGTAGCTAGTTTAGGCTTTGTCATTTTTCGGTGCGTAGGCGTCGACTGAGTAGTATTCTTTACTGCACGCCTATATTATATTTAAATGAGTGCTTCTTGACTAGCGCGGGATGCGCGAAAGTGGGGCGATACGAATGAAGTACCCCGCTTCCGCGCCTGATATTGTAACACACAAATTGCCCTGGACAACTACCTTATCCTTAAGTTAGATCATATTAAGTAAATAGTAATTACTTAAATTCTAACGTGATGAACGAGTTCCATGCGGACGAAGTCGCGGGCAATAACTAGGTTATCCATATTTCAAGAGACGATGTGTTTAAGTAGCGATACGCCGCTACTGTACATTGTAATGAAGTTACTAGATAATATATCGAGAAAATACTCCTTTAGGCTGCGTTTCCACCAGAGATGTGCGACGATGCGTTTTCAACTTTTCATACATTTGACACCTCGCAACGCGCCGAGCGAGGTGTCAAATATATGAAAACACATCCTCGCACATCTCTGGTGGAAACGCAGCCTTAAGATAGTTGAAATTCTGTAACGAGGAAAATTATTTTCTCGTATATTTATGTACATAAGTAGGCTGTTGTTTGTAACAGACATAAGATTTTCTCCTATATATTCGTAAGCTTCACTTACGTGGAGATTTAGCTCTTGTACCACGCACAGACTTGAGAGCTCTGCACTTGAGTGTTTGCGTAAGAAGAGACTAGACTCGAGGAAAATCCGCGCCTACGTACTCCGAACGAGTTGAAACAAGTTTAGTTAGTTTATAATCTAGACACAATAGGCAAGGGTCGATGTGATACATACTTACACACTTTACATACTTACACACTTACTTTTACATACTTTTTGCAGCGCATTTTGGTTTCATATTTTTACGAGGAGATAACGTGTCAGAACGATTGATCCCCCTTAGGATAAAAAGTATACAATACAATGATGTCATCATCATTAAACTTAAGAGCTACACTCTTGCCGGTGGAGTGATTGCCAGTCTTCCCGGTTCTTTGTCAGTTTTTTAGCCTCCTGAACGCCTGATACGACAATGATGAACTTAGCCAATTACAAAGGTTTTCAGATTTTTGCTTTGTTATCTAAATCTATGTACATATTATCTAAAATGATAAGACTTTGATCTACCAGCGCAAAGTCAAAACTCCTGCACTGAGTCTAGCTACTAACTTTCTACAGTAGGTTAGTTAAGTTACGTAACGTAACCAAATCCTTAGGAAGGGATTTTCCGAAATGCTCTCCTATTAAAGGTTTGTATGGGTAACATGTAATATAATAAAACTTTATAATTATTTTTTTTGGATTGCGAACTAACACAAATTAATATTCGTTATAATTAATGATTTAACAATTAGAGGTAGTATAAGGCCCGATTTTTTAATTCATAGATAAAAGAACCTGTCAGATAAATGTCAGCTCTGTCTATTTCTTTCATTTGACTTCAGAAAAACAGTCATAATTTTAACCCATTTATTTTATTAGGTTTGAAAAATCGGCCCTTAATAGACTTCGTCTCTGAATAGTACTTTTGTAACATAGCGTTGTACGTTCAAATGAGTGCACGATTTTCTACGCCTAGTCAGCAGATTTATACAGATACAGACGTTAGCATATTCGCTCTCCGAAGCCATTAAATTCCATTTTGGCGACGAGCCAACTTGTTAAGAATGCATCTTATTGAAAAAAGGGCCCTACATAAAAAAGAGTAGAATTTATGATGAGTTTAATAAAAGAAAGAGGTATAGGGTTAAAATTTAGTGACTGGGTTTATTATCTACTTACAGAATTGGGTTATCTGCAACTGTGTCAGTGTGAAGTTACATGTCGCCGATCTTACTGTTACACTGCTTTATATTGTATTTTTTTGCAATACTTTGTTTGCACAACGGCAGTACCTACCTTTTCTCGAAGTGCTTCGTCGCGTCGTTTTTTGACCCTTTATAACTTGGGCTTAGATTATACCAGATAAACAAAATTCTCTAGTAGACAAAACGTATAAAACTTCGATTTATTAGCTCTTATACTTTAGGTTTTATTGATATCTAAAAACCCTCGATTTCGTCACTCACTCATTGACGATCAACACAATTCTTAGGGTATTTGCAAAAGTCCTGAAAGCTGAAATTTGGTATTGTAAGCTAGTATTAGTGCACAATCAAAAAAAATCCTAAAACTTGGTACTCCCTCCGAGTTCATATAACCTGGACCTCTTCAAGGCACGAGTGAATACGCACCTTCTGGGTGAGCTCGCTTCACAGTCGGCCTCATCTTTGCCCCCTGGCTAGATGCTGGCCAAGAGCAATCTCATTTTTAATAATAAAACCCACGCAACGGATTTTGATATTTTCATCATCTGTGATAAAAAAAAGAATATGATGAAGTATCAAAATTACCTGTAAGGAAAAATGGATAGACTTTTTAAATATAGTTCAAGAAAATAATTGAAAAAAATCCATACTAATATTATAAATGCCTATCTATAGTGTGTCTGTCTGTCTGTCTATCTGTCTGTTCCCTCTTTGTGCTTAAACCGCAGAACCCATTTCGATGAAGTTTGGTATGGATGGAGTAGGACAGGATATTTTTTAACTTAGAAATCATCACTTAAGGGGGTGGAAGTTTGCATCAAGGAGCCATAACTAGTAAGCGCCTGAAATAAAAGAATAGCAATTAAATTCTTGCCTTCTGTCATGGCGTTGTTACCGAACAACATCACTGAACACGTGACATTGGCGAAATCATCATAAATTTGATGGAAAGCTATTTTTTAAATAATTGAATTAAGCTTGAATAGGTTTAAGAAATAAGGGAGTAAAAAGTGTATAAACCTTATATAATAATGCTGTGCAGCCCTATCCCTAATGTCATTTGTTCGATCGATGCCCGGTTCCCCGCTTCAGTCGTCAAGCAGCTTCCCTCGACAGAGTGGCGCCGGCTAGAGATTGCTCTCATTATGTCGATATCGATATTTTTAGAAGATATTTAAGGTCAATATATGATATATAAAAAATATTCCTTTAGTTATTGGCTTAGCTATCATTTGACACTAGTTTCAGTCGAGAGGAAATGACTGCATATTTTTTTGAAGTCTTTGGGAGGCTGCTGCTCCTCAACCCACCAACAGAATCGCGGCAGACGTCCACAGTTCTTCATAATACAACTATCTTAACCACTGTACAAGTTTTCGTGCGAGAGGAAAGACTAACGATTTTAGCGGCCCACGGTCTAGGTTTAACTGACGTGCTGCGAGTTTTAGCTGCGGCCTACCCACACACCATAGCGATTTACCTTCTTCTTAGTTCGCTTTTTTCGTACAGAGTCACCGTCACTACTATTGGTAATATCCTGTTATTAATCGTAATTCTAATATAATAGAATATCGTTTATATCGCGATCGTACATTGTTAAAAACATTATAAAAATAACTTAAAATAAATTTACAATACAAATTAATGTATACATCAGAATTGGGAAGTCATCATAGAATTACATAATCTAATTAATGTGAAATATAGTACTTTCGTACAATTTTTTACCAATCGTTATTCGTCCTTCACAGAATAATATGGCATGGCCCGTGACATGGGCCCTATGTCTACGAGGAAAACAGCGTTTCATGCCAGCAATTCTGATTTGCTCTGGTATTTCATGGTAAATCTTAGAAAGGACCCACTACAACGAGGGATCTGCCTGTTTTCTGTAATATGTGTAGGACGGCTAGCCCCCATTTCCTTCTAGCGGAATAGGTTTTAGCTATCGGGAACTCATGTAGGTTTCTTCTCTCATATTTACCTACTTCAAATTCTATAAAGACAGAAGACACTGTCATGACCTCAAGATTAATAAATAATTGACAACATTTCAAATTTTCAAGTTGGCCTTTTTATGTCATAGATCGATAGAAAATTTAATTTTAAGGTCCACGTGTTTTTTTATTTCTCCCGAAATCCTAATTTTCATTCAAAAATATATAATCTAAAAGTAGCGACGCGTAAGTGAATATGACGTAATTTTTATGAATTACGAGTACCTATGTTTGACAGCATTGCTCCTTAACAGTCGTAGGAATGACGTCACACTCCCGTTTTATACATTTTGGCGATTTTCTTCAAATCTAGCTAAGTAAAAAATCTAATAACTATTTTATTACGTTCAAGTAGCATATTTACCGAAATGGTTTTCGATTTAGGCATCATTATAAATTTTGAAACGTTGTCAATTGCCGCGCTGGCTCGTCCAAGGGCACACGGCATATTATATCATTTTAGATGAAGTTGCAGGCATAAGCTACCTTCATACAGCAACTAATTACGTTACTTTATATGGTATTAATTACCTCACCGGAAATCAATAAATCGACTTAATTCCTAAGTTAATCAGCTTGGCGCGGGTAAATAAATAATCTTAATTAATTTTAGCGGTGTTACGTTGCAAGTGATTACGCGGTCGTTATGGCTTCGCGGCGTTGTCGTCAATCAAACGGTTACGCTTCACTAAGCGTCTTCATGTTAAGGGCTTGGAATTTGTAATTTACTGTGAAGTGAGGGGGGCTGCAGTTTTTAGGGTTCCGTATTAAACAAGAGCCCTTATTTTATGTAAATTGTATTCGGCACCCGCGACTTTTATCTGTCCACCTTGTGGGGGTTTATCCACGCTGCACCTTCCGGTTCGTGGTCGCCACTCACCTTTTGGCCCCAACGTTCGGGTCCACTGGATGCGGGTGGCGCCGGACCAGTCATTGTGACACTCTTTGGGGGAGTTTTATGTCCAGCAGTGCCCATCTTTCGGCTGATATGATGATGATGATTTATTCGGCTAATTCCTAAAATTACTAATTTCTACCTAACAGGGAATATCACACACACATCATATCCCTTTTTCTTGGTATTTTTGTTACATATTGTTTCCGTTTCTACTCATCCTGCGCCAGTCAACAAGCGTTCATTTAAATATCGTCTGAAAGTGCAGTAAAATGCGGTACTAATCCGACTGACAGTTTTTAGGGTTCCGTAGTAAACAAGAAACCCTTATAGTTTCGCCATGTCCTTCCGTCTGTCCGTCTCTCCCCCGCTTTTCTTAGTAACTGTTGGTACTAGAAAGCTGTAATTTCGCATGAGTGTACATATCAATGACGCCGACCAAACGGTAGAATAAAATGTTGATTACATTTTTTTAGGGTACGTCCCCTACATGTAAAGTGGTGGTGCAATTTTTTTCTTCCAAACCCCATCGTGTGGGGTATTGTTGAATACCTCTTTCAAAAATATTATAAGGTTTCTGGAAGCATGTTTTGATTCAAGAATTGGTTGGCGTGATATTTTGAAGTGATAATTTTCAAGTGTCAAGTCAAGTGTCCCCCACGCCCTGCCAGCTAAACGGGGGCTACTAGGCATGTGAAAAAAATCATGGTAGCTACTAAGTAGACACAGCTAAGTAGACATTTAACGAGTAATAGTCAAACTTAAGAAATGTACTTTGCAAAAGCAAACTTTCGTACAATTTCTATTGATATCTCCGCAATCCGCATCGACAAATCAATCGCCTCGGACCGGCCGTGACTTCGAGCGGCGGCGGCAGCGGCAGTGGTTTTTCTAATACATTGCGTGTAATCCCAACTAAGCGCAGTGCGTTGTGTCGTGCAATGTACAGGTTCGCGCCAATTGACAACATTTTATTTTTGTGACCCCTTAATTTTATTTAGGTATTTAATAATACTCAAAAAGTTGGAAGATACGTATTTTTCTTTTCAGTATATATTTTCCTTAAATCCCCCTTATTTTAGTAGTCTAAAACTGCCGCGTTCTAAAAGGGCGTATGTACGTAGTTATGATGAATTCATAAGATTAGCACTCTGCTGGTCAAATATTGAATTATAAGTAAAAAGTATACTGTAACTGTTTCACCTGCGACTGCGACAGTGGCAAATTTCAGGGGGTCTATCATGACCACCCGGAGATCGAAATTCGTATGTTTCTTTCTCTATCGCTCGAAGACACTGAGATAGAGGCGGAGATATTCGATAGATTTAAACCCAGTTACTTTTACTTGACAAGATAGCCCCCACAACTTGCAAGTGTCGATGTCAAAATTGTCAATGTCGCATCCACAGACAATGTTTATTGTATGAATAGGATACACAAGTCATGTATTAAGGTATTTATTTCTGCAAACTATCTAACTTTTATTGTAGTACATTGACCTTAAAAATAACCTTAAAATAAACTTAATATTAAAAACTAAAAACTATAAAAACTACTACCCACAAAACCGATATCCCCTAGATCCCCGCTGGTTCCCAGAAGGCTGGCTGCGTTTCCTCGTTGCACCGCAATGCCTGAGTATACGTTGGCCGAGAAACGCGCCAGCCAGCCGGTCACCAGTGGTGGCGGTTAATTTTTTTTAATGTCATGTCACGGAATATTCTTATTCAGCATCGCAATGGATTCTTACAAGTATTTTGCAGTTTTTTTCGAAAACTCGAATATTTATATTAATTATGCTCAGCAAGTTTAAATGGATTTTTGATTCAAGCCGCTAAGATAAAATGAAATGATGTCAGTTCGCGCAAAGTCGTGGCCGGGCTATTTAGTCGTGTCCCATCCCTACGCCTGCTACAAGGAAAACTGAAATTAAATAATACGTTGCTCCACTCGTCATTAGTGTTATTTGGCGACATCGGATCCAATCGAAACCGTTATTTTGGCGGCTGGGATTTAAAATAATCCCAGCTTTGCACTTCACAACGAACTCTACTCGGCTCCCAACTCATCCCAAGTATAACTTGACCTATTTCATAACGACGACCTATCACATGTGTCTATCTTTTTTTTAATCTTTATTTAAAGAGTTTAGTCACAATGAAGATGTCACTCTATGGTGCAACTAACTAACTAATACAGATCTGGTTCTTAACACTATTGTACCCTAGTAGCTGGTAGTCATTTCCGTCTGCGTATGCCCGTAAGGACTAGGCCATACAGGGCTCTGGCTTCCCTTGACTGAGGGAAAGCCAGTACTCTGTTACAGACATCCAGCTGCTTAAGGTCGATGCCTTGAGACAGGAGTTCAGCTCTCTTATCTTCGTTACGTACACATTCCACCATAATTGCCATCCATTGAGCCGTCGGTATAGATCTTATAGTAATTATCATATTTCTCACCTAATGTTAGTGTACAAATATGTGTGTTTGTGGACATGTGTCTATCTTCTTGATCGTTATTTCTTCATCTATTTATTTCTTGCTGAGAATCGTGATTCTTCATGATGTTGTTAAGTAGTTGTTGCTATCGATTACAATTGGACTCGAACGGTGAATTTGTAGCGCTGAGGGCCTAAAAACCGAAAACGAACTATCTTGTCCGTCGTTCGAATTAGTAAATCAATAGTGTCAATGCAAACTTAATTGTAATTTACATTTATGAAATAAATGAATCTGAATATGGATCTGCAAGTGCGATAGAGAGGGAGGTTCATTTAAGATTGGTTTAACTCGACATCCCTTTAATTGAAAGTAATTATTCTGGCTTTCCGGAGACCATCAACTCGATGACGATTGGGACTGTGAATATCGGCTATCAGACTTTTTCTTAAAGGTTATATTTGTACGGAGCTCCCTTATTTTATACCCTTCTTTGTTTTCAGTTAGGTAATCTTTCCTGTTTTTGTGGAATTTGTTGCTTATATCGGGTTGTACCGTACCTATCCTATCCAAGGTCATTCTTTGGGCACGTGGAAGATTCCTTTAGCCTAGGGTGATGGCACCAGTTACCGGCATTTTAAGGAGGTTGTGTACTTTCATCAATGATAAAAATAATATGGTTCTACTTAGGATAAAAATAACTGAATAAAAACGTTAAGAGGAATGCCTAGCTGACCAACTTTTCAAATCTTGAATTTTTGACATAATGTTTCTGTCGCGCTGCTGGGAGCGGGAGCGGGCGCTGTCTATGTGTGAGCGCACGCACACAGGAGCGAGACGCGAGCCCGCGAATTTACTTACTGACCCAGCATACGATAAATTAGGCTGTAGGTACAGATCGCACCATAGAAAAAGTCCCCCCTTGAGCACTTTATGAAAACTGTACAATAATTTCGTCAACTAAAATGAATCCACTTTAGCTCAGACGTTAACATGGTTGACACGCAATCAAGAGGTTCATGGTTCAAATCCAGAGATTGACAGAACTTTTTGCTTTTTTACCAAGTAAATTGATGTAATGCTTTTATAATAAATGTTTATTTACGTCAATATATTGATAGGAAAATGAAATAAAATAACGCCTAAACTTTTTTTTACTTTATTAACTTGAAATACTTAGCAATATCATATTGAAAATAATAGCGTTTTATTTTGGCATAAAAATATGTATATTGTTTTTTTTTGGTTAGCTAAAATTGTGCTATATTTATTTGGCTGCCCTGCCATAATATTATTATCTATACATATTATAAAACTTGCGTTAGGTACTTAGACAACTATTGACAGACAGTGCACAGCCTAAACCACTGAAGATATAAGCATGAAATTTGGAACATATTATATTCTTTAGGGTACGTAGACGTGTACTAAGAAAGGATTTTTCGAAATTCAACCCCTAAGGGGGTGAAACAGGGGTTGAACCGTTGTATGGAAATCGTTCATTTGGAAAGTCTTAGACTTGAAACTTTGTACAAAGGTTACTTATTAAAAAATAAGATAAATGATATAGAGTTGGTATAAAAATTCATCCCCTAAAAGGGTTCAAAAAAGGGATGAAAGTTTGTATGACAAAAATGTTGTTTTTCAAGTAAGAAGTTTGAAACTTCGGTCACAAGCTTCTTATGTATAGTGAAAAACATTGATTATGGCTTTTTTTTTAAATTCATCCCCTAAAGGGTTTAAGTGAGGGTTGAAAGTTCACGTGCGCAATGTGTGATTCTTTTTATAGTATGGGTTTCTTTTGAACCCATTTCAAGATTTCAAAAGAGGATGTTCTCAATTCGGTTCATCAAAATGCAGATCTGATGATGGGATCCATGAGGAATCGAGGGAACTCCTCAAATCTTATAGGCAAACATACAGTGATTTTTGTGTTTTTATCAACAAATCAAGCATTTTCATACAAGAATGTGACATTTGATGAAGTGGGACTGCTGATGATGTTCAGAACAGAACTCTTCAACGACGCATAGTTCACGTTTGGCGAATTGTCCTCTTTGCTGTGTTTGTTAAGCAAGTTAGATTTACAAGACAATCATTTGTCAAGCTCGAGTTCTGATGATGGGATCCATGAGGAATCGAGGGAACTCCTCAAATGTTAAAGGCATACATAAGTTACATTACACATTTTAGTATTTTAACAAACAAATCAGGCATGTACATTTAAATAAATTGACATTTGATGAAGTAGAACTGTATGTATATGATGATCAGAATGGAACTCTTCAACCACGTATATTTTTGTTTTTTACATTTTTGTCAAACTTGAGTTCTGGTGTTGGATTCCATGATGAATTGAGCGTATACTTACTCTTCTACCATTATAAACATACTTATAGCCATTTTTAGGGTTCCGTACCCAAAGGATAAAACGGGACCCTATTACTAATGCTCAGCTCTCCGTCTGTCACCAGGCTATATCTCGAGAACCGTGATAGTTAGACAGTTGAAATTTTCACAGATGATGTATTTCTGTTGCCGCTATAACAACAAATACTAAAAAACAGAATAGAATAAATATTTAAGGGGGCTCCCATACAACAAACATATTTTTTTTATTGCCGTTTTTATAGATAATGGTACGGAACCCTTCGTGCGCAAGTCCGACTCGCACTTGGCCGGTTTTTATTTCATTGTATGGAATCCAAGAGTGCACCATCTAAGTATAATCATCTTTCACCGGTCTCCCCCATTGAAGTCAGTTTTTTATTATTATATAATATGTAGATCTATAAAAAAAATTAGGTTTATTTCTATTATACTTACATGACATTTTTCTTACTCTTAATCGCCACGAGTTCTACGCGGACGAAGTCGCGGGCAAAAGCTAGTGGGTTATAAAAACCTATGATTCGTTAATAACTTTACCACTAACTAAGTAGCATCTATTCCTATATCAAAGACAAGGGTTCCCAGGACACCTTTCTATTCAATATTCTTCCATTGTGACTCAGGGTTTTTCTTGTGATTAATAACTTTTCTGGTAATAATGATTTATCGATAATTTTTCACCACTAGCGTATCGTCAATATATGTCAACGACTGTTGCCCATCCCTATTCCTTCTGTGTACGTATATTTAGAAACTGACTCCGCCACGAATTCGTGCGATAAGGACAACTGCAGCTCGGACTAAAATTCACTTGCAAAAAACTGAAAAAACGAGGTTTCGTTCTCGACTGTTTCCTCATCCAAAACGCAACCAATCATTATAAAATTTTGGAAACTGCAAGAGCAAGAACTAATCTATGCCGCTACGTTTTGATTTTTTGGATATTTGTTGTCATATTTGTATACTGCGCCTTTTTATGGAGCCAATTCAACTAAGCCGTTTTTGCGATTTTTGGAGGGCTGTAACTTTCTTTAAAATAAAATTATCCAAAAAAACAAAACGTAGCGGCATAGATATTGATGATATTGATCTTATTTGAAAAAATCATTGCTCTAGGTTCAAAAACCAGGGAGGAAACAGTCGAGAACGTTTGTATGGGAAAATCGCAACTAGGCATTCCTCTTAAATATATCTCTGAGTAACAACATATTAGCTTTTTGTTAACTGAAGAGGCACGGATAAATAAAAACATTCTAATAACCAAAAATATAGGCAATCTCCAGTTATCGGCAGCCAGTCTCCAGTCTCCGGCACCCAGTAATCGGCAGTCTCCAGTATTCGGCACCCAGTATTCGGCACTAGTATAGTGCAAGTATTTCGAATAGGTACTTTTGTTTTGATGTATTTTACGAAACAGGATAAGAAATTACCGTTGAATGAAACGAATAAATAAAGAAACGAACTGTAGAAAGTTGCTTAGGGTGTTCTGTTTCTTTATATAACCTAAAATAAACTTTTAGGTTATAAAATGTATGGAAATGAAAAGTGACAGTAAGAAGTTGAAATGTTCCGAGAGAGCTAGCTTGGAAAGATAGATAAACAGTAAGTATAGGCTAGAAAGACTACTGTAAAATAAAAACAAGCTTCTACGTTCAGTAGTTTTGTTAGGACGTTGATTTTTAATAATATTAGATTAGTACTGTAGTTAGAATGAAAATCATGTATTTCTCTCACTATCTGTCCTCGTATTCATATATTCTGAGTCATTGCGTCGGGCAAAATCTATGTATCTACGAATAATTTATTAATGGCATATTAAGAATCATTATTATCAACATCTGCCGATTACTGGAGAAAGTGTAGTTTCACGGGACCAGTATCCGGCACTTTATTTTTTTACAAGAATAAGCTAACATTAAATTGTTCTAATACAACATTATTCGAAGGATATTTATAGCTATACATAACGTAAACAAAAACTCAAACATCTTTCATAGTTTTTAAATAATCGACAAAAACGTACAGTCACTCTCTTAACTATTTCCTTAAGGATTATTCATTTTCTTCAGAAGTACTAATTTTCTCATCATTTTCATGTTATCATTCTTAAACAAAACCGCCTGTGTCTATGATATTGCCTTGGATGAGAGTAGAATATACACTGTATATGTTCCAGTGTTGATTAATTGGAATAATTATTGGCAGTCCAAATTTTAATCCAACTTGTAAAAAAAATGCCGATTACTGGAGCCTGCCGATTACTGGTGCCATCACCCTAATTAAGCTGAAATGGAGACAAACCCGTTTTTGTTAATGTTTTTGTTTTCGTTATTGAATTTATTTATTCCATCAACCCAACAAAAACAAAAGCCTTTTGCCATTTTATCTCAGTTGAAATAAGAAATTCGATGTTATAATGATCCGACGTCTATTTGTAGCGGACGGTGGTCACTGGTTCAAATAAATCGTAAATTGAGCTTACTTCGAAACATCTCGAGAGAAACATGGCAGAGTCAAAATTTCGTCTGTTTTTTGTTTATACCACGTCGGTGGCAAACAGGCTTACGGCCCGCCTGATGGTAAGCGGTCACCGTAGTCTATAGACTCTAGAAACTTCAAAGGCGCGACATGCGCATTGCCGACCCTTGAATAATATATAATTCTTTTTTACAGAACGCCATACTGTATTCAACTAACAATTGATTAAAACAAATTATAATTATATTATATATACAAGAGGAACCTATACGAAATAAAAAAATAACTAATATTTTATCTATTTTATCACACCAACAATTTATTTATTTTTGTTTCAGATGTCGAGTGAAAATGAACGGTTGTGCGCAAATAATAAATACATAATGAGGTAGTTAAAAGTGTCAAAAGTGTATACAAACAAGTACATTAGAAAAGTCTTTAATGACTAGGTCGGTAGTGAAGCATGAAACTGAGCGTGAGCGCGTACCGCGCGCATGCGTCTGCGCACAAGAAGATTCTGACGTCTTCGTACCAGCAGCACTACGGGAGCACCGCGGCGCCGCCTGTTTGCAACCCTATGCACAATTTCACTCCCAAGGTAGGACTAGATCGGTATTGAAGCATAAAATGGGCTGTCCCCTTGTTTTGTAGAAAAAAAATCATAGATATATTGCTTTGCAAAATTTTCGTTTCATAGAAACTTTTTTTTTTTATACAGAAACCGTTAACTACTTAGGTGCAGCTAAAATGCATTTGTATAGAACCCAATTAGATATAACTGAGAAGTAGGTCAGGTCACTACTGCGGCCATTTTGTAAAAAAAAGTTTTCTATGAAATGAAAATTCTGCGAAACAATTCTGCGAAGTAAAGTACCTATAAAAATCATTTGGCGAGTCGGTTAAAAAAGCCACTCAGGGATGAGCTAAATGATACATCTACAGTACATTTGAAACATACTGTAATGGACTAGCTGATTGCTACACTAACGACATTTTTCGGGATTTAAAAAAAAGTTTTCATCGTTGGTACGTCAAATTTAATAAAGATGAAGGTAAAGTCACAGGGTAAAGTAAGCACACATTCTACGTAATCAATAAAAACAATTACCTACAATGTAAGATGTATATTTCTCAGTATTTTTGTTATATCCGAGATAGGGCACAACCTAGCCCTATAAAACTGTTGAGGAGCCAAGGTTGTAATAAATCTCCGACGTGCAATGTGTGTACAAATTATTCGCGGACATGTGCCTTTTCGCAAAGAAAAGACTGATATCCCTGTAGACTTGTATTCGCCTAAGCTTTTTTAGTAGGGGGAGATGTAGTTGTACGTTATCACAATACAAAGACATTTATTTTTTGAATCACCTATATGTGTAGGTACCTACGCTATTTTATTGGCGACAGTAAGATATAGTACTTAGCCTTTATTGAATTTCCTTTTTTGTTGGAGAACTGTGTTCTTGAGATACGTAGGTTTCGTTTATTCATGTTGGTCGATTATTGATTATACTATAGGTGTATGCGAAATCTAAGCATTGGTGACACACGAATAGGAATATACAAACCCTTTAATTCGGGATTGACTTAAACCTTAAACTTTTATAAAATTTCATTTTGAAGGCGTGTGAAAATCATCTGTCTAGTTTTGTATAGGGATTGGAGGGTCATTCCGTACGGTACGCCAAATCTTGAAATTATTAGCCAAAGGACCCAGGATCCTTTTAGGATCTAACTGAGAACGCTATTGACGACCGCTTTAGCTTAGTTGGTAGTGACCCTGCCTACGAAGCTGGAGGTCCGGGGTCAAATCCCAGTCAGGGTATTAATTCGTGTGTTCCTGGGTCTTGGATGTTTTCTGTGTATTTAAGTATCTATTTATCTATATAAGTATATCGTCGCTTAGTAGCCATAGCACAAGCTTTGCTTAGTTTGTGACTAAGTTGATTTGTGTAAGATTGTCCAAAGATATTTATTTAGGTATTAATTTATTTTTTATTATTTGATAAATGAGAGAACATCTGTTGTGTAAGTACAGAGACTATTAGTGCAAATACGCACTGATGTGTAAATAACTTATACCTATCTTAGATTCAGCGTTGAATTTTTAGATGCAAATTACATAAGGAAAATTTTTTTTTTCTTGCAATGTCCTTTTTTATGTTGTTGTTCGATGAATAAATGATTGAAGTTAAAAAAAAAAGAAAAAAATACAAATGACTTTAAATATGTCTAAAAACTAATACCAGTGTTAATCTGTCCAGAAGTATAAAAAGCATTTTATAAATATTTTCGTAGGTACAAAATACAAGCAGACATATGAAAAAAAAGAACGATGCCTAATACCTAACCCTGCGACACTCCGAGCTTTTCGGTAAGTATACAGTAGAGGTATAAGACGGAACCTAATTGCTGCTACGAGGCATTACGCCCAGACAATGCGTAATGGGAAAATGATATTCTACTAAAAGGAAAGCCTAAAAAGGAACAGGCGTATTGAATGGCAAGGCTTTATTGGAGCTTTGTACACGTAGGGGGGTTAAAAACGCTAGAAATTAACAGACAGTATCTTATTACGTAAGAGCTCTTACGCTTCATAGCTATGAAAATGGGTTTGTTTGCTTAGATAGAAGATTTCTTACATAGGTTTACTATACAGGTATGTTTGTTGGTAGTGACCCTGCCTACGAAGCTGGAAGTCCCAGGTTTGAATCCTGGCCTGGGCATTTATTTGTGTAATGAGCACGAATATTTGTTGCAGGGTCTTGGAAGCTTTCTATGTATTTAAGTATTTATTCGTCTATATGTATATCGTCGCTTAGTACAGTTAGTACCCATACTCGTAGTACAAGCTTTGCTTAGTTTGGGAATAGGTTGATTTGTGTAAGATTGTCCACAAATTTTCATTTTTTTTATTTTTTTTATGTAATGTCGTATTCCTGGAGATTGCAAGGTTGCCAGTGCTCCCACGGATGCGCTGTGTTTGTGAGAGAGGGATTTAAATTTGTCTCTTCCGCTGTCAACACAGTGAATCCTAAATTTTTAAAGGGTCGGCAACGCGTACGTACGTGACTGCTTCGGAGTTGCGGGCACCTATATAGGCTAATGCGGTGTCCGCTTACCATCAGGTGGACCGTACACTTGTTTGCAACCGTCGTCGTGAAAAGAAAAGGTCATCATCCTCCTAGTGTTTTCCCAGTTGTACGAAAACGACTACCAGCTGACCTTTCAACCCAGAGGGGAAACTGGGCCGTTTTACGGAAAATTGTACACTCGACTTTTATAAGTCTCCATGATTGGACCATCAGTACAAATTTCCTAAGTCCATTGATGGCGACTCAGTGGTTCAATCAATGTGACCATGGTCCAAAGAAGGCAACAGCCTGAGAAACCCTTTTTACGTTTTTTCTCCAAGATTATTATACCTACCTTATTGTGTTGTTTAAGGTAATTATTAAAATTTATCAAATTAATTATACTTGAATTTAAACTTTTGTGAGACATGTTATAACTTTACTCCCGACGAGTTCGAAACATGTCGCCCGAAGTGACAATTAATACGTGAGTTTTAACCGTTTAGTAAAATAAAATTAATTATAGTAAAAGTTAAAAATTATCAAACTTGTTTTATTTTCTTAAGTGCATAAATTTTGTACATTATAAGGCAGCGAAGTTAAGTGGTACAATGATAGCATCTTTCCCCTATATTTATTCCCTTGAATTATTTATACAAAGGCAATATACATAATATTATACAAAAATCCATTAGTTGTAAATAGTCCGCATCCTGTAAGTGCATAAATTCTTCTTTAACAAAAATAAGGACAACATGAGCTGAGCTCCATTCGGAATGCGAATTCTTAAATACTTCTAACGGCAGTAAATAAATAAATCGTGGACAATCTTACAAAAAATGACCTAGTCCCAAACTAAGCTATATACTTATAGATAGATAAATATTTAAATACATAGAAGTACGACATGTACAAGTTACAGAAAGTTTCCAAAAAGTCGGGAAGGTTTGCCTACAACTCTCTCCTCCTATAAAAGAATTTGAAGAAAGTTTAAATATTGGAAATTTCAACAAAGGAAATATTGAAAAAATACGGAATATTCCTATGTGGAAAAATTCTCAATTTTTGTAAGTTTTCGGTTGGGATATCATACATAAAATCATCCACGGGGAAGAAATATTCGTACTCATCACACAAATAAATCTACTTACCGGAAGTTGAACCTAGGACCACCAGCTTTGTAGGTAGGGCCACTAGCAATTACGCTAAAATATGGTCAACAAAAGAATGAAAATGAACCCTTATTATAATACAAATACTATTAATTTTTTTGTAATATTTGTCGTGTTATTTATCAAGAACGGTTTTCCTCACAAAGTAACAAAAATATTTTTTAAGGAGCTGCTTATTACAAAACTTATTGAACTTGGAACAAGAAAAACTTCCTCTCGTCCGAAGAAAGTCCAGAAATGAAACTATCCTTTAAAATTGCAAAGTTACTGAACTAAGTAACGTAAGTTAAAAATGGTGCCTTTGTGAATTGTACCACTTGTTCACTAAACTTGTTAAATACGGAGCACACCGAATTTTAAAGGACTTAAGAGAAGTCAATTTCGTTTTAATTATCTCTTCATTGTGTTTATTTTACCTGACATTAATTAAGGTGAGTAATAGGGGCATAACTCAAGCAACTTCCCCGTAATGTCGTTCCATTTTCAGTCATTTTGGACTCTGTGTCCACAGAATTAAACTTTTATTTGTAAAGATAACTTCGTGTAAGATAGGAGTTGTTATAATTTGCGACTTTTAATGTTCTATGTCTGTGAGATTAATGACTGGCTGGAATTTTGGAACTCATCAAGCCGGAATCGGGATGATAACGTTGTATCAAAATCGATACATTTACGGAACGGATCGTAATGTCATGATGTTACGTACCTAGCTCATGTTTGGGTCTTCTCATATCTCGAGTGCATGCTGTTGTAAATGATATTACTCATATTAAAAAAAAGGTAAGCTCTCTGGTTACGCTTCTTTTTGTTAACCCATATTGATTGTCAGCATAATGTGAGACAGTAAACAATTAAAAATAAGTTTCCCAAAAAAAAAAAACACATTTTTGGTACAAGCTTTACTTACTGTACTGTACTTTATATAAAGTCATCAACTACGTTTGGAATGAGCCAGTATCAGATCTGTCGGTGGTACCAGGTACCATATATTATATTGTAACCGAACAAACATACGTGTATGCCTTTCAGCTCAATCCGATACCAGCAAGTGGCTCAAAAAAAGATTGCGGATTTTGAGGACAACTTACATACATACACGAACAGTGCAAGTTAAATAAAAACTAGTAAAGAGTTAAAAATATGGTCAATAAAAATACGGAGTTCATCCACTCGCATATAGAAAAACCGGCTAAGTGCGTATCGGATTACTCACATATATGGTTACAAACCAACCGCAAAATTAAGTTGGTATTAATAGAAAACAAGGAAATTTCAAAGAAAAAATCTCAGTTAAAATTCTTCGGAACAATATTTAGTAACAGACGTTGGACGGTGAGTGACAGCAATAGGGTTCCGTTTGGACCCTTCGGGTACGAAACCTTAAAAATAATCCTTGACTAGAATTAGAAGGAAACTTTCGGAAACCGTTGATCAACATTTTGAACATATTTTCATTAAAAATCGGCACCATCCTTTGGCATCGCGGTCCGGATGTTCGGTTAACCGCGTTCGCTTCGACAAATAACCGGATATGGACGGTTAATGAAGGCGTCCAGCACATCCGTAACATGACATCTGACTGGATACATAAAATCTATCATATAAACAAAAGCATTATTACACTTTTCTCTCGGATTACACAATAGTCTTCACTTAAATATTGTTGTATAATTAAAGAAGCTCACAAAGTATTGAATTCAACCAAATTATCACTGAAAAATATCATGTTTAATAAGATTTAAAAAAAAGACGAACGAATAACCTCTAACTTATTTGACGTCGTATAGATTCTTTACATGACATGATTACCTATTTAAATAAGCCTAACAACAAGCACTTTTGAATCGTCAGTTAACTTATAACATCATAATGCATTAATTATTCAGAGCAATTTGTATTGACCCCTAAACACAAGATTTGACAAAGAATTAGTTTTTTTTTAATACCAGGTCGGTGGCAAACAAGCGTACGGCCCGTGTAAGCGGTCACCGCAGCCTATGGACGCTTGCAACTCCAGGGGTGTCACACGCGCATTGCCGAAAATTTTAAAAATTATACACTCCTTTCTTCAGGAGCCCTATATTAGGTACTGTAACTGTAGTCCTTCGGGAAGACCTCGGCAGCGAGCTCATTCCATAACCGGAGCGTCCGAGGCAAGGAATTCCTCTGAAACCGTACTGAAACCATTTATGTAGATCGGCGGGGTAATCACGTAACGATATGTACCACCGTTGGTACGTATTGAATGTCAGTTTTAGTATGGGATTTGACATTTAAATCTATCGTACTAACGGTCGAAAACGTTACGTGATTACCGCGTAGGTTTAGTTTTACAAAAGTGACTGCACTCTGACTTTAAGATAAATCATCTGTCACTTTCTGATACCACTCGATAGAATGTGACAGATGTCGATCGATGTATCTTGTCGTTTATCACGTTATCACGCGACCATAATACGGGACCAGGAAATAGAAAAAAGAAAAAATAAACGTCGATTCTAGATTAAAACAGCGCCAGACGGCCGATCAATCACCGGCTCCAATGAATACTTGTTTGAATGATTGCATAGCTTGTTCCGATCCTTTTATTTCTTTTGCGTGAAAGTCATATGCCGGCTCAATGGCGATGGATGTTTGTCGATTTGTTTTGTGATTTATTACTTGTATACTTTTTGTGGAAGTATATTTGTGATTCTAATAATAATTAATTTAGGAGGCAGGTCTGAAAAGACGGGTCTGTAGAAGGCATAGATATAGTATATACCAGTAGTTAACTATAGATGCGCCACCGAGTGACCGGGGGGTAAGAGAAATAATATTCGTGTAAAAATTATACTACGCAATTTAACCGGTTCGTATTTCTAGTGTATTGCTTATGGAAGTGTGCCTGTAACCCGACCTTGAAAAAATGCTAAGTCGGTGATAGAGACAAAACATGCCACTCTTATGTATTTCCTCTTATAGGAATCGCAATATGTGTACTACTAAGTGTAAATGTTAATTTTTGGTATCCTATGCCTATGGTATGAAAATGACCAAAAAAAATGCAATGTATGCAAAAGCACATGTTACAAACTCTTATTTTGTTACCCACTCAGCAAAAACACAATGTAATGTAAACTCATCAAACTAGTATTCCCGCTGACTGCTCACACCCCAAAATCCTTTTTACGACGCGCTGTAAAAACCACATAAGTGCAGAATCGAGGAAATCTGCCGCTTATGGTTGATTACTAAAATATGCGAGGGAGTGAAACGTCATTACTTTGATGGGTGAAATTATTAGGCTATCTCGCTTGCGGTAGACACTGATGTATGTTGTTTTCACATGGTTATCCGTTTAGATCTTTTTTGCCGGGTTTTTTAGATATCGGCGTTGAGAATAAATTTTCGGTTTGGGGGAGAGAAAACCGAGTTTTCGAGGCTGTAGTCAAAGCTTTAGATGATTCAGCTGGACTGTTTGTTTCTTCGATGTGTTTGAAAGTATTGCATGTACTGGACAAAATTTCATAGACTGATTTGCGTATTTAAATATGAGAGAAAACTAGTTTAGACTAACAAGAACTTGCGTGCAATTTTCATTACATTACAGGGTTTAATATTGTAGGTATTTATCTTACCTCGGTAGCCCGCAGTAATAGTACATACAGAACGGACACGAACCCCCCGCACCGAGGTCAGTTACCTCGCCCCTGACAGGCCCAGGATGACAAGCCGGGCTACGATCGGGTACCGTCGCGTCTCGCGATTCGTCCACGCCACGCGCTAAGCACCCGCGCAAACAATTGACGCCAAAAAAAAACCAAACCAAAAACCAAAAAAATCAAAAAAAAAAAAATCAAATTGAATTGTCACCAAATTTCAAGTTCATAGGTCAATGAGAAGTCTAAAAATTCTTCGGAACAAATTTTGTGACAGACGACGGACGGACGGACGGACGTCTGGGCGACACCAATAGGGTTCCGTTTTGACCCTTCGGGTACGGAACCCTAATAAATTGATACCTGACCCGCTGCGAGTTGTGACTTGTGACCGGCGGCGGTTGAGAGCGCCAACAAAGAATATAAATACCTTATTAATTAGGTACCTACTTAACTAAACCATAGTACTTAAATACTGGCGTTTTACCAGCGAACGATAAGATGAATGTGTAATGGTTGATCGTCGTTATCAAAGATGCTAGTTTCAAAAAATTACCTACCTACCTAGGTATTGTAACTACCAAAATGAGAAAACCGTTTTATTTACCTTTCAATATCGTTTGAAAATTTGAAGAAAGTGTAGGCACAGTTTTTTGCTGTACTTAAACAATAAATACATTCCAACTGTAATAATATCGGTTATTCATTTTGACGTACGTGACACAAAGTACCTACGTAGCGGCAGGGACGTCAAGTGATCAACGCGCGCACAACTAGCACTCGCGACGCGACAGTGACAGTCGCGACTAAGCTCGTCCGAAATCAACCGAGAATGCCTGTAAATGTTACGTCTGTGTGCGTGCGGCGAAAATGGCACTTTGTACTGAGCGGACTCTCTGCTCCGGCGCGCGCCGCCGCTATTTACTTTGTGACTTTGCTTCGCGTGTCACCCCCGTGCCGCAGCGCCGCAATGTCAAGAAACTTACTTGCATCCAAGTTCTTGCCAACGTAAATCGGCCTTTAGTCTATTGCATTTCAATTAAGATAATTTGCTTAAAAATGGTTCGCAAAATGAACATTACTCGCTACATATTGGAAGGTAAAAAAAAGAAAAACATTGCAGGCCGCCTAGAATGTTACATGTATTAATAAATTTGTCAGGTTTCAAACTGTTTAAGAAGTAGAAACCGGCATAAATGTAGGCACAGGCTCAGTAAATTCAACTCATGCTTTTCTGTCATAAACGCGACGTTTTTGTATGTTGTCTCAAATAATCGGAATATTCGTCTTATTTCCCAATTTTTAGAAAAGCACTATATTAGCCTCAGCCGAAATGGCAATTGCAGGCGTCGTATTTTATCGTCCGTTATAATTACTACTCAGCCTGCAATTGCCTCCCTCCCGGCCTCGATAAATATATACTATTAATATAATGATCGTATAAGTCAATGAAGGCTGTGCTGTAAGGGGCGGAGATGACGGTGTAACGGTACTAATTTTGATTTTGTAATGGTCATCTCCGCCCCGGGCCGCGGTATATTGTAAAGCTTGTCCTTACATACACTTTTTAAGTACATTAAAGAGGATTTACTATATGGGTTTAGGTAAAATGATATTTTAATGATAATTAATTAATTCATATTCGTCTAGGTTGATCTCGTCCATATCTGTAAATATTTCAGGACGAAATGGCACAATGGAACACTTCCAACCATTCCACTGTTCCATTATGCCCAGTACCTAATCACTTTCCAGTAACAAAATGGAGTCCTGAAAGCTTATATTATATTAATTTAAAATAACTACAACTACAAAGATCTAAAAGAACTGTAAAAGAAGCTATAATAGGAATTATATCTAAGGTACCGTACCTACTTTGAGATTAGATCTAAACGGCGTCTCCATATTGCATGGTATTACTACGGATACTAACGGACCGCGGGCTCTTCATTCCAGCCTCGTTGTGTTATGTTATCCTGGTCACCTTAAGGACGATATTGGTTGTAATAATGCTCACAGATTGGTAGGAAATACTTTAGTTTTTACGATAATTGAGTAGTTTTCTTAGTTGGAATTAATAAAGGGTAAGCAGTTTTTTTCAGAAGTATTAAACATACATATATAAATATCAAGATCAGCCACTGGGCAAATATAAACTGGGGCTTAGGGATAATTTTGCTCTTGATGAATCGTTCATTTAACAAACAATAAATCCTCACAGTTAAAGTAGTAGGTACCTAATCTCATTTCGTACACAATATCACACACGTAATTTATATGTGAAGGTACAATAACATGATTAAATAAAAGCTGAAAATGCACGGGCGGTAATAAACAAAGCCTCAGATCGCATATTTATCGCCCTTACCTTTGGCTTGGGCGTCAAATACCGCCCTTGGTAAGTAATGTACAGTAATGTACTATTATGAATATTATGATTTAACAATATTATTGGATTCTACGTTTTTAAGAACGCCTTAAATATCCTGACTGAGCCAACTGTCAGTTCACTTCACGCGGGAAACAGAGGATTGGCACGTCGATGTAACATGGTGATAGGCGCGCGTAAATGTTGCTCTTTATCCATAAATTGTTAATTTAATGCAGATTCTTTGTATTTTTGTAGGAACAGCGATTTCATTTTGTTATTATCTAATCGATTTTGGTTGTTTCACTGCTGAAAATATCGTTCGTTGGACCGAGATTGGAGCGTTTTTTTTCCTAAAACTTTTGTACGTTTCAATAAACTAGAGCGCGCTAGAGTTGAGAGTGTTGTACTATTTTATGTTCACAATTATGTATTTGCGAAATTAATGGTTAAATAATAAAAATGAACAATTTTATACATACATGGCATTGTATTCTTACTGAAATTCCTTAAGTTTTTCTTTGTAGATCATGTTTGACAGAACAGGTACCAGGAGTCTAGAAACCAGCGGTGCTCAGCTCCTCAGGCCATGCAGGCGAAGGAATATGTGCACCCCACCCTGTACTCTCTCGCCTCCATGACCTGAGGAACTGGGTAGAGTCGTCCGAACACTGGGAGAACATCGCCATAAGGAGCTTCGAGAAATCAGTTTGTATAACTTGTGTGAACATGTGTAAGTAATATACCAAGTGTGTATTTTCCTTGATTTTGGGAAAAGGTCCCTAAATATCATGTTATGTAAGAACTTCTGTAACTTTCGTGTGACGTGGAATATTTACGGCCAGACAAACTACGCTAGGAAATATTTATCCGTTAAGATAAATTACAGCGTAATCTACTCGCTTAACCATGAATAACATACGTATATAAATCTATAAAATAGTAAGATTATTCAGCAATTTTTCAAAAAAGCTTAGGTATTTTACTTACTTAAGGAAATTTGGGTCTTTCGTATAAAATAAAATCGTTCTATGTAGGTAGAGGTATGTACGATCTTAATTTTTAGTTTATTTATTAGGAGTATGAGTCATTTTGTGTGGGCGGGTCCCGCACAAAATTATCCACATCCCTTCATAATAATAAAGTTACAATTCCTGCAAATCGGACCAAGCTAAGTAACTTTTACAGAATACGTCAGAATATTTTATGGTTGCCAGCAAGTCTGTGGTTTATTTTAAGAGCATATCTTTTAATATTTCTGTTATGTTCTCGATTTTTTTTAATAATCGCCCTTTCTGGGGTTGCTAATTATATGTTTATTATCCGAACGAGGATCAGACTATTTCTGGATTTTATAGGTCTATGAATTCGAGTACCTACGGGTGATCTTTGCTACACAATTAAGCTCGTTCAGAGCTCTTTTTAAAGACAAATATAAGAAGTAAAGATTCGGTACTCACTATTCACTATACTGAAAGTTGACACTGCGAGCTGGCAGCTTATAGATATTGCACCGCCTTTGCACTGACAAATGCGGAAATACTTAGTATTTTCCCTATAACTTTTCTTTACAATTAGTGAGCCAATCTCTTCAATGAAGATACATCTGTATTTTACGTAACGTAAGTGATTTTCTACGTGTAATCCGGTTCGTCTAGGATAAAACCTTTTTTGTGAGGCTAATGAGCCGGGTCGGCGACTAATGTGTTTTTTATTGAAAGCCCCGTCGTAAGACGATGTCTGGATATTATTTTGGTTTATCAAACAATTTTAGTAGGTAAATAGGGTATTATAACTTAAATAAGTATTGGTTATTACTGTCAATTAGGTAGATTTAATAAAAAAGTACCGAAAGAGGAAAGGAGAAGGGGGAAGGAGGTGGTGAAGGAGGAAATTGAGTTACAGATATATCTAGTTATTGGCCGCGCAAAGTAACAATTGATAATTGAAATCTACTCGTTCTCCTGCTGATCAAAGAAGTTCATTAATTCCCAATAATGTAAGAAGTTCTGTCAACGTTACAAGGCGTAGTTAGGTACGACGACGAGTGAGGCGAGGAGGAGTGTTAATAGGACTGCGACCTTACAGCGCGCAAGCCGAGCGAAGCGAGCGTGCCGCTGCAGCGTCCGGTGAAGCGCCAGAACTGTACATTGGAAACGGAAGTACCTATTGAGAAAAAAGTGCCGCTAGTATACGTACCCGCGTACGAACTACTAAGAATAAACGAATAAAGGGACTCGAAAGTCGGTATAAGGTAAATGTCACAGTGTAAACACTAGGCCAACTGACCCAATACTTGCCAATCAACCTTAATATCATATCATAGCAGTAGAGGTGAAAAATAGTTTAACTATTGTGTATGAAGGCATTAATCATTGGAACTTTGAAATTACATATTACATGATTATATCGCATGTTTGAGGGAATATCGACATGAAGCAGGCACTAGGCCGAATTGGAATTGTTCTGGGAACACTTTGATGTCCCTGTTCCATGTAATCCATTTTCCAGGAACAGCCTACATCGTAGTCACAGATAATTACAGAGAATAGTTAGAGTGCTCTGCTTCAAAGGAAAAATCGAGAGAAAGTGGAAATAGCTGTAAACTGTAATATAATTATTGTCCACTTTTTGTGTGTTCAATGCAGAAAATTAGTGGACCTTTGCATTTAAAGTGCTAGGATTGCGATCATCTGTTTTTTTATTTATTTTACAATTGTATTTGTTTTATTTACTTCATTGGACTTTCTTTTTTCACACATTTTTACCAGTGAATGGGATGTAGCCTTGACGTCCTCCTGAACTTGTCATCTATTTTGGGAAGCAATTTTTTCAAAAGCTAGCATGCGGGAGGAAATTGTGTGGGTGTCGCCCATTCGCATACTCGTGTCAGTTTGTTCTTCGAATTTCTATAACAATGCTATTTGATTTTGAATCTTATTTTCTGAACGGTAAATATTTGATGATTTAGTTGTTTATTATCACTTGTTTCTCGCTAAGCACGTAAGTAGGCACAATTCCAATTTACTGTTAATAGTAGGAACGTCTTAGGCGACTTCCTGACTTGGCGGGGCGGGATCGATATGTGACAGTTTTTTCTTTGACGTAAACTTACCGACGTCACAAAGAGTCCACCTTGACGGAATACTGTCAGTATTACATTTGTGCAGTAGTAATATCATGCGCAGAAGTGGACCAGTACCCTTACCATGAGTTTGCAATGTTTGCATTAACGTACTCGCTAGCGACTGCGTAAACTGTTTGCGCTGCCGCGCTGCCGCACCCACGCGGGCGAACGTGATCCCCTACATAGGCTGGTCAAATCTTACAACACACAATTTAACGACATTGACATATTCATGGTCTCCGACATTGTATACAAGAATACGGTGTTGCTCAGATTACTGGATGCTGACACTGACAACTAAAGTTGAAGTAACGGCTCAGGTATTTGCTATTCTTTGTATGTATCCTTCTTTTGTGTCGTTTTAAAAAAAAGTATTGTTCCACATATTAGTCATAATACTTAAATGCACAGACTATCTATCGATTATTACCATTGTCGCGTTGTTGTATTATTATAATAACTGTTCCCACCTATTATTAACTACATTCTCTGCATCTTTTACTGCACTACATTATTTTAAACTGTATTAACTTTAATTTTAAGATACTTTAAGTACTTAGCGCTTAACACTAATCTTTTAATCTGTGGACAATGTCGCTGGTTTCACACACTGTAATTTTTTAAAAAAACTTCAATTCTGGAACTTGTAACCACGTGTGTAACTGTTTTTTGTCCCCAATAAATTGAAAAAAAAAAAAAAACTATTTAGTATGGCGATTATTTGTTCTATTGCGTAACCGCTAGAGGCGCTGTACATACTAAATCGTTTACGCAATCGCTAGCGAGTACGGTAATGCAAACATTGCAAAATCATGGTAAGGGTACTGTGTACTGCCTTCGTATCGTTCCGCTACCGCGCATCCCGCGCCATTCAGGAAGCACACATTTAAATGTAGGGGCGTAGTAAAAAGCGGTACTGAGTTGACTGACAATTGACACTGACATTTGACAGTTTTCTCATATCGTACCGCCTCCGCACCGACAAGTCAGGAAGTCACCTTAGTCTAGAAGACAAGTCCGTAGTCGCAGCTGGTAATTCCGGCCTCATATTCGCGGAGCGTTCACTACTCACTGTTATATTAAATCGCTGCCAAGCGGTTGATCAAGTCACAAGTGTAAGCGTTTTATAAGTTTTTGGCTTACGTATGAACTTGGAGTTCGCCGAGCGTACGGTATGTGTGAGTGTCACGTCGACAGTGCCACGATCCGGAGTGGCAGGCCTTGTTTTTGTAGACCAAGAAACAAACATGTTGGAATTTGCGCGCAAAGTAATTTTTTGTCAAATTTGATATGAATAATAATAAGCTCCACGGCGGATTTCCGCCAAGGCGACTGCTATCATCTCCGTAATAATTGTCTTTGATGTGCTCGTATGTGGCTAACATAGCCGATCTTTTTTACAAATAGGTCTGTCTGCGTCTCGCAAGTTGTTCCTAGTAACCATGAAGATGATGAGAGACAGAAAGCTATTGACAATGAGGTATATATGTAAGCAGTGTATTACCTACAACACCAGGATTATAGTATGAGGGATCTCTTCCGGCTAATCTTTGAGGGATTGAGTAGAAAGTGGGAGAATGAGATAGATAAACTTACCTACACAGTGTACACCAACTAAGTAGAGGTTATGAACAGTTAACTTATTTGTTAGTCACGATCATATTTTCAACGCTTTCTAGTTTCCATTGCACCAAACACCATTGCCATTTTATACACGTCTTAGTTTAACACGGCTTTATTGTTTCTTTTTCGCACTCGCAGACTTCGAGCATTGAATATTTTGTTTTCGACTGAACGCCGATTCTGTTCAGTTCATAGCGGAATTTATCGTTTTTTTTTTTTATAATTTGACGACCGCTTTAGCTTAGTTGGTAGTGACCCTGCCTACGAAGCTGGAGGTCCCGGGTTCGAATCCCGGCCGGGGCATTTATTTGTGTGAATAGCACGAATATTTGTTCTTGGGTCTTAGATGTTTTCTATGTATTTAAGTATATATTTATCTATATAAGTATTTATATCGTCACTTAGTACCCATAGTACAAGCTTTGCTTAGTTTGGGACTAGGTTGATTTGTGTAAGATTGTCCACAAATATTTATTTATTTATTTATTTATTTTATGAATTTTTTAATATACAGGATAGGTAGTTCATTCGTAGAAAGAATTGTATTTACATTTTTCTCGTGAGTTCCCGCTCTGCAATAAACTTACGTTGGTAACTTATAAACTTTCGAATCAAACCACAGTTTTTACTACCTTTTCTCTAACAGAAATAAAAATATTCACACATTCAAACGCATTTTAAATATATCACTGGAATTCTTGCTATAAAACACTGAAACAATTTTATTGCACTCAGATATAAAATCGCATCTAAGAGAGTTGTGCTTTACGACATTCGTATTTTAGTGTTCGATTTAACAACCTTCAAGAGAGATTTTGTATCAATGTTGTTCACTGGTTAGATATTAGTTTACTCTTTATGTTCATCCACATCCACCACATTTTTATCTGGCCAAACAGCTTGGACCAAGTTAGGGACACAGCTGATGGTACCTACATAGCATGGTAGGGCCGTCAGCAGCCGCTTAATTTATGATTTTTTTGGATTTTTTTAAAATTAAAAATGGATTGCTCTTGGCCAACATTTACTTAGAGGGCAACGATGAGGCCCGGCCTCAGAGGCCGACGGTAATGTAAGGTACGACGGTAGTGTCAATTAAAAGTGCGAAGTCCGAATAAGTTGTTTTATCTCGAATAAATATTTCTTATTCCTTGTGGTTGAACTGTTGTACTAAATTTCTTGACGGGTGAAAGCGACAAAGTACCAAATTGTGCATGATTCACGCTAGACCGTTCCGTATCCGGGCCGGCCCGTTTTGTAGTACAACAAAAAATCGACGGACGCGCGACGGCCGTGTGACAACTGTGTGAATTTTCCAATGAATTTGCATTACATTGCAGGATTTGATCATATTCATCATACCTCAGTAGGCCGCAGCCCGCAATGTAAATAAAATTGAATACAAGTCCTTGCTAATGTAAATATTTACAAAATAATATTTAAGGTAAACATTATAACCTGATATAACCTGCCCCGAGCCGGTAAAGCTTGCGAATCTTGCGATGCAAAGCGGGGCATAGCTTAAATCACTTATTGACAGCTAATTATATTGCGAGCAAACCTTTTACAGGTTATATCAAGCTGTATAGGTACTTTTCTTTTTTTTACGTAGTTTTAATAGATTCTTGTGAGGAAAGAGATGCAACATGCGCTTTTTTTTCTTTTAAGAGGCGCATTTGCTTTGACCATAGACACCGCTTAATCTTTAGAGAACTGAAAAACGTCTTTCCTGATTGGTCGATTTTAGTACCTACAGCTGTATTCTGGTTGGTTGATATTTTTACCAAATATTTTTTTATCTGTCAAATTACTGTTCTGTGATTGGTGGTTTTAATAGGTGAAGTATTTTGATTGGTCAAATTAAAAAGTATTGTAAATCATAAATATGTATACATATTTTCCCTAGGGCTTAAATGTACTACTTTAGCCCCGCTTCACAAGTCTAATATGACACACTTTTCGAGCATGAGAAGTGAAAAAATAATAGGCTTATGTAGCCTTTAGCTGCAGGCGATAAAGAGACGTGGTTTTCTTCAAAATCTATTCTAATTTAAAGAAGGAATTTGATTATTACTTGTTTTTCCACATCGAGTCACCCTTAATCACAAGAGGAGGCCTTCGCTTTTGGGAAGAGACAGGTTTTTGCTAACAAGCAATATAATTAGTTTAATAGTTACTAGTGGCTCAGTGAGTATTCACGTTTCTCGCGAGTAGGTATTTATGTTTTCAATCGCCAAATTTAAAAATAGGTAAATCCCAAATCTGAATCTCCAAAAAACTATTTTGTTTAGTATAGGAAATATATGAAATATATAGCCTTTATATATACATAGATACCTAAAACAAATAAATTCTCTTGTATCGATGAAACTGGACCCATAAGGTTCGGGACGAGCCTTTATTCAGCTCTAATTAAGAGTCGGAATCCATTGGAGTCCATTTCAATTACGTGTAATAGGTAGGCCGTCCGCCATTGTGTGAAATCGCTCGGCCATTTGATCGTTCGCACGGGAATGCGGCGATAGCATTCTTGCTATAACGCTTTTAAAGATTAAATTAAGGAAAAAAGAAAATAAATATTTTATTATTTTTATTATAGGTCGACACGCCGCCCGCTACCCTTCCGCTACCCTTTGACAGTCTCCTCTCTTACCCCTTTTACGGTCACAGGCGTTGGTCTCAGTTAAACGGTACACCTATGATGATGTTGATGATGAGTTCCTGTCATCCCTCATTACATTAGGGACATAAGGCTCGCAGAAGAGTTCTCCACTTGTCACGGTCTTGCGCAGCTTCTTCCAGCTCTTCCCAGCCAAGGCCACTTGAACCAGCTTCTTTTTCAACTGAGCGCTTCCATGTGGTTCGAGGACGCCCCGGCCGCTACAACCGGTAAACGGTGCACCTATAGCGGAAGATTATTATTGTAAGAAAACATACATCCACAGAAGCCGAGCGGGGTGCACGGGACTTTTAATCTTACAGTCATATTACTTGTATACGAAAGAGCATACTCTCTTTATATTTGCAGTGAACATAATTTCACTGGCACAGGTGTGCACTGTGCAATCGTGATACACGTGTGCTAATTAACGTGTCAATTAACAGGTTAATTTGCACACGCAGCGCAGTTGTGCACAAATGTGGAATTGTGTGAACTGAACGTGGAAGTATCATCTTCTTTAGGTATTCGTTTTTAAAATCTTTTTTTTTTAATTCGCGTGAGTTCACTGGATGCGCGTTACGCAGCTCTGGTCTTTGGGGGAAGCTTTTGTCCAGCCGTTTTTAAAATACCTACCGTTCCGTTTTTAGGGTTCCGTAGCCAGAATGGCTAAAATTGAACCCTTATAGTTGCGGGTTCCGTAGCCAGAATGGCTAAAACGGAACCCTTATAGTTTCGGGTTCCGTAGCCAGAATGGTTAAAATGGAACCCTTATAGTTTCGTCATGTCTGTCTGTCTGTCTGTGTCTGTCTGTCTGTCCGTATGTCACAGCCGGGTTACTCGGAGACTATAAGTACTACAATTATGAAATTTGGTAAGAAGATGTATTCTATGAACCGCTACATAAATGTGATGAAAAAATTAGGAAAAAATTAGGGGGGGGGCACCCCATACATGTAACCGGGGGATGATTTTTTTTTTCAATGCAAGTTGTTGTGAGGAGTATTTTTAGATAGTCCTTTAAAAATGATATACCTAGTTACTAAAAAAGTTTTCCATTTAAGTGAACCGTTTGTGATATATTCGCTCTGAAAGTCGTACAAAATGTGTCCCCCCCCCTCTAATTTCCAAACTATGAAGATGAAAATTCTGAAAAAAATTGAGTTGGTGTACATTTATAAATACTTTCAACGATTTTTGGTTTGAACAATTTTTGGTTGGATTAAAGGTTTTTGAGTTATCATTGAAAAACTGTCCTTTCCAAACAAAAGGGCGTAAGTGCCGTGACTTCCCTATGAAGATACGACTTTTTTACGATTAAATTAAAAAGGTTTTTTTATGTGGACTAGTAGGTGTCGCTACGGATCCCTTAGTTGTGCGTGATCCGACACGCACTTGGTCTTCACGGTTCGAAATCATTGCCATACGACAAATAAATAAAATCTCTCAATTAGTAAATTGAACTCTGCTGGCTCTTGTGGACACGGATACCTAACTATTATTAAATCTTAGTTATGTGACCCGCATGTCAGTGGATAGGCAAGTGGCTCGGCCAAGTTTCCACTAAGTACTTACAGTTTGAGCTAGTATTAGCCCCATACATTCGTAATTGGCTTAACGCTAGTGAGTCTAACTTCTGTGGGTATTGCTCTTAGATAGTTAAGCTAACATCTAAATACCTACCGTTCCGTTTTTAGGGCTCCATAGCCAGAATGGCTAAAATTGAACCCTTATAGTTTCGGGTTCCGTAGCCAGAATGGCTAAAACGGAACCCTTATAGTTTCGGGTTCCGTAGCCAGAATGGCTAAAATGGAACCCTTATAGTTTCGTCATGTCTGTCTGTCTGTCTGTGTCTGTCTGTCTGTCCGTATGTCACAGCCGGGTTACTCGGAGACTATAAGTACTACAATTATGAAATTTGGTAAGAAGATGTATTCTATGAACCGCTACATAAATGTGATGAAAAAATTAGGAAAAAATTAGGGGGGGGGCACCCCATACATGTAACCGGGGGATGATTTTTTTTTTCAATGCAAGTTGTTGTGAGGAGTATTTTTAGATAGTCCTTTAAAAATGATATACCTAGTTACTAAAAAAGTTTTCCATTTAAGTGAACCGTTTGTGATATATTCGCTCTGAAAGTCGTACAAAATGTGTCCCCCCCCCTCTAATTTCCAAACTATGAAGATGAAAATTCTGAAAAAAATTGAGTTGGTGTACATTTATAAATACTTTCAACGATTTTTGGTTTGAACAATTTTTGGTTGGATTAAAGGTTTTTGAGTTATCATTGAAAAACTGTCCTTTCCAAACAAAAGGGCGTAAGTGCCGTGACTTCCCTATGAAGATACGACTTTTTTACGATTAAATTAAAAAGGTTTTTTTATGTGGACTAGTAGGTGTCGCTACGGAACCCTTAGTTGTGCGTGATCCGACACGCACTTGGTCTTCACGGTTCGAAATCATTGCCATACGACAAATAAATTGTAATATAACCTGCTTAGATTTGTTTGAATAAAAAAAATGAATAAAATGAACTTTATTCTGTAAGTAGGCCGCAATGGCACTTTTACAAGTCAAACCCTACTAGCGTTTCACAGAGGCCACTGCCGAGAAGAAACGCCGAAAGAAACTCGACAGTCAGCCATTTTCTCACAAAAATATGCTTATTACAATGATAAATGATAATACTTAACCTACTTAAGATCAAGAAATCTAAGTATCTATATAAAGCAACACAAAAACAAAGAATAAAATGAGGAAAAAAACCAGTTATGACAGTGTGTAATTCTGCAAGAAAACATTTCGAACTGTATACCTTAGCATTATCAAATTCTATTTAGGAAAAAAAAAAATTGAATCCTTTAGACTATAAATTTAGTTATAAATCTTTTGATATGTTTTCTTGCAAGAACTGCGTCAACTAGATAAAATTAAAAAATACACAATATATGAATCTTTACTCTATTTAAGTATCTGGTTTGGGCCATGCTTTTCTGTCTGTTAGATAGTCCTCAACCTTGTAATAAGCCTTCGACATCAATGATTTTTTCAAGTACTTTTTAAGAGCTGGAAAAGGTAAATTCAAAACTTCATCAGGTAACTTATTATAAAAACGGACACATTGACCTACAAAAGATTTGTATACTTTACGGACACGAAATTTTTTAGTGGCAATTTTATTTTTATTTCTTGTATTAAAATTATGTATATCAGAATTTTTACAGAAGGAGTCTATGTTCTTAAGGACATAAACAATATTCTCATAGATGTACTGGGACGCTACAGTTAAAATGTTGATTTCTTTAAAGAGTTCTCTTAAAGATTCACGTGAGCCTAGGTTATATATGGAGCGAATGGCTCTTTTTTGTAACACAAAAATTGTCTGTATGTCAGCTGCTTTACCCCAAACCAGGATACCATACGACATAACACTATGAAAATAGCTATGATAAACTAGGCGAGCTGTTTCTACATTGGTAAGTTGCCTGATTTTTCTGATAGCATATGCGGCTGAACTTAATTTACGCGCCATAACGGCTATGTGGGGACTCCATTGTAGATTTTTGTCTAATGTTATACCTAAGAATATTGCTTTATCTACTATTTCTAAGCACTCGTTATTTAAGAGTATACTAGTTTCCACCGGTCTAACATTAGGCAAAGAAAATCTGACACATTTAGTTTTCTTAGCATTAAGTAACAGATTGTTAACGGTAAACCAGTCAAGTACTTTGTCCAGTGTGCCATTAACTCTACTATAGTCAACTGATTTTCGGTCAACCTTAAAGATTAAAGATGTATCATCCGCGAATAAAACTATATCACAAAGATTACTTACTATAGACGGCAAGTCATTTATATAAACCAAAAATAAAAATGGACCTAAGATAGAGCCCTGAGGCACTCCTAACGTTACTATTGCCCCACTAGACTGGGTTCCATTTACAACAACTGCTTGAGTTCTATTGCTGAGATATGAAGACATAAGACTTAACGCATTAGCAGACAAACCATAATGTTTAAGTTTCAAAACGAGCGTCCCATGATCCACGCAATCGAAAGCTTTAGAAAGGTCACAAAAAATACCTATCGCATCACAGGAATTCTCCCAAATATCGTAAATATGTTTAATAAGCACAGATGCAGCGTCAGTCGTGGAGCGCCCTCTTGTGAAACCGAACTGTTTACTTGTAAGCAGTTTATTTCTATTAAAGTGCATTAGCATATCGTTTAACATTAATTTTTCAAAAACCTTACTTAATACAGGTAGTATCGATATGGGACGGAAGTTGGTTAGGTCGTTTAAATCACCCGATTTAAATAGAGGTATGACTTTACTAAACTTCATAAGATCAGGAAAAATACCCTCTGATATGCAGTTATTGTAAATCAAAGCTAATTGGGGCGCAATGACATCTATGATATGATTAATAACTTTTACTGATGTTCCCCATAAATCCTCGGTTTTCTTTAAATTGAGCGATTTAAATGTTTTAACAACCTTGATTGAATCTACTTGACTAAAATTAAACGTTACATCACATTTACTAATGTTAGCACAAAGCAAAGCTTTAGCTTGGGTTTTAGATGACTGCAGACATTTTGTAGTACTACTTGCTATATTTGAAAAATAGTTCTCGAATGCCAAGGCAACATCGTTATTTGACATGACCTGTTGGTCTTCCGTGAGAATGTTGACTTGATAATCGCGAGTTTTAAATTTACCAGATTCTCTATTTATAATATTCCAAACAGTTTTCACCTTGTTGTCAGATACTTTAAGTTTAGAACTAATATAATTTGCTTTAGCAGCAAAACACACTCTCTTGAAGATGTTTGAGTAACTCTTGACATAGTCCAGGAAATCACTGTTCTTGTTCACCTCCCTCTCACCATAAAGTTCATAAAGCCTATTTCTACTTCTATGTATACCTACGGTAGCCCAATCACTAAATTTTATCTTATTATTTTTATTTTTTGACCCAGAAATAGTTTTTAATGAAAAATTTTCATTGAAGCAATTAATAATTAAGCCGAATAAATCTTTATACATGCTATTCGAATTACTTTGTGAAAGTGATAACATACAAATATTATGGTTAATTTCATTTTTAAATAATTCCAAACGAGAACTAGTTATGGGTCGGTATGTTATAGTTTGGGGTTGTTCTTCTTGATTAATCATAGAGAAAGATGCCATTTGACCACTGTGGTCAGAGTTAAAACGATTTAAAATTTTCTTATCCAAACATTCACAGTTACAAAAAATATTATCTAAACAGGTCGCACTAGTAGCACCTACCCGGGTAGGCTCAAGGAACAAATTTATCAAATTAAAAGATTTAAATAAACTTAACAACTTGACAGTATTATTAGATGGTTCAAGTAAATTAACATTGAAATCACCACAAACTATAACATTTTTTTGGCTCTTAGTTACTAACCTCAACACATTTTCCATAGTGGATTCAAATGTGCAGAAGTCAGATGCAGGAGGCCTGTATACACATATGATTATATAGCTTTCTAGTTCTGTACAAGCAATTTCTACAATCCTCTCAATTGATAACTTTACTATATCCTTCCGTTCTTTGCATTTAAAAGAGCTTTTTACAATTATGAGAGAACCGCCATGAATGGCAGATTTTCTGGCATAGAAACTCACTAATTTAAAATTTACAAAGTCAAATATCATCTGTTCTTGTCTAAGCCAATGTTCAGTAATACACAAAACTTGAATGTCACTATTATCTAAAAATAAACCTATTTGTAGTTCTTTGCTGGAAAAACCCTGAATATTTTGATGGAAAATATTAATATTCAATGGCTGTTCCGCTGTCTTACAATTTAGTTTAAAGGCATGCTATTTATGGCGCTATCAACATAGTGGAGTCTGCTAGGTGAGCTATTAAATTGGTTTGGTTCTAAATTAAACGCTAGCAGGTCCACCAAAGTCATTAAATATTTCTTTGGCAAATATATTTTCTCTGATGTCAGCGAGAAGCGCTTTATGAATTTATTTGTATCAAAGAAATGATATTTGTTATTGAAGCAAGTGGCATGGTACATTAAGGAATTTAAATAAGCTATTTTATTGTTATACTGATATGTCATACTGTGAGTATGGCAACGCACATAATATAATTTTACCAATGCCAGATTTTTCAATAATATTTAATGTTAACATTAACCTATCTATTGCAGACTTGTCAATACTAACACTATTTCCTAATAAAACTACTAAGTTAGTACTGTCATCACAATGCCCTTTTAACATTGACTCACATATTTGATCGATACTTGAATTGTGATAACAGTAATTTATTACATTTTGATTTAATTTTTACTAAGCATGGAACCCAGCCCTGATCCAATCTGATCCGAATAAATAATAGTTTTATTGGTACATGTTAACCTGAGGGGCTGTTCTTTAATGACAGGCGTTACAGTAGCCGGGGTGCCAAGGGTCATGTCCTGTTGCACGACAGCTGTTGGTGGAATATGGCCACAATTACAAAAATTACTATTTATAAGAGAGTTAAAGCGCTCTTCATTTTCTTTGCATTCCTCCAACAACTTTGTGAATGCCTGGACATGCTCCTTGCACTCTTTTTGTGTCGATGCATACAATAATGTGGTAGCTTCAAGCTTGTCTTTTAACCTATTTAATTCATCATGCATTTTCTTAGACTGTAAGTCCTTGCTTTCTAATTCCAAGTTACATTCTTTGACCCTATTTTTCATCACAGATAACTCTAACTTTAATTTGGAATAATTTTTAATGCATGCTTTGCTATTAATAAGCTTTTGTGTACGCCGAATATACCTGTTTATCCTAATATACTTTTTTAACTTTCAGAAGTTGACTTGAGTTTTTATAGAAGGATTTGACGTTCGGTTGTCTGATGGATTTAAAATAATAAACTGTCTTGTGAAAATATTGTCGTATTAATTAATTACGAAACAAATATAAATATAATAACTGGCGACGAGACGATTTCACGAACAAACGCGTGTTATAATGAAATTAGAAATAAAAGTTGAGTTTCATAAAATATGGTGTGTCTTTATGTGAATTAAATAAAATACATGGAGGACATTGAACAATGCATTAAAGCAGGAAAAAAAGCTTGGATCCAAACTAAAAATAAGGAGGAATTAATTCTAATCGCAAACCAACTGATCGCCGACCCGGCGTCTCAATATTCGGGCAGTAGTCGAGTTGAGGACATTCGAAGGTATCTCCGAGATTACATAGACGAACAGGTAGAGGAATTTCGGGATTGTTCATCTAATTTAAAAATGAGCTCTATTTCCAATTTAGAGGTGTTTGGCGGAGGTAACTGGAATGCCTATAAACAGCAGTTAGAATGTTTCTTCGTTTTAAACGAAATTGAAGATAATAAAAAAGTGCCGCTGCTCATTACAAAGCTTAGCACCAATATATACGAATTACTGACAACATTATGTACCCCTGAATCTCCCATAAAGGAAAGCTACGATAACATATGTAGCAAACTACAAGACCATTATCACCCAGTTCGAAATTGTGCATTGGAACAAGCCGAATTTAGAAAACGTAACCAGAAAAGAGATGAAAATATCGACCAGTACATTCTTGAATTAAAAAGAATATCTAAGAATTGTAACTTTAAAAATCTAAACGACGAAATCAAAGAACGGCTCTTGAATGGTACCCGGTGCGATGCAGTGCGGTTTGAGATATTAAAACAAGCTGATTTGCCGTTGGACAAATTGATACACATTGCAAAAATAGTGGAGACTGCATATAATTTGACGTATAAAAAAGAGGATGAAGAAATTCGACCTCAAATGTTTAAAGTGGATAAGCAAATAAACCGGAACCGAAATTTTGGAATAAGACCGAGTACAAGCCAATCTAAACCCCTGGCAGGAGGAGTTTCCGGAAGTTGTTTTTGTTGCGGGAAAGCTGGGCATATGAGATCCCAGTGCACGTTACGAGAAAAGTTCTGCAGTGAATGCGGGCTGCAGGGCCACATTTACAAAATGTGCAACAAAAACAAACAATCTTGGCGGATGAAGACATTAAATACTACAGATACAAGTGACCCAAGCGTCAACGAAGTGAAACGAGAGGATAAAAATGACGAAGTGGAACCAGAAATGTTTGACATTTTTTATTTTAGCGAGAAACAACATATTCCATCAGCAAAGCTAAGTGTTACTGTAAACGGTAAGCTGCTAGATTTTGAAGTTGACACCGAAGCCGATGTAAGTACAATTACATATTCAGATAAGAACGAATATTTTCCAAATTTAGACGTGAAACAAAAAAATGTAATTTTTACAAATTTTGACCAGTCAACTTCAACGCCATTGGGTGTGGTGGACAATTTAAGTTTACTGTATGGAAATGTTAACCTAGAAAAACAAACGCTGTTTATTGTCAAAGATGGTTTACCAAGAATTATTGGAAAAAATTGGCTCTCTGCTTTAAAGTTATGGCCTCCTACATTTGAACAAAAAATGTGCGAATCTACCTCGAGAGACAAATTAGTGTCTGATATAAAAAGTGAGTTTGCAACTGTGTTTGAACCAGGTATGGGGGAATATAAGGGAGAGCCAATTCATTTAGAACTTGAGGCAGACGCACGACCTATTTTCATGCCGGTGAGAACTGTTCCATTTGCGCTTAAGGACAAAGTAAAAGAAGAGATTGAAAGGTTAGTTAAAAACAAACGTATTATACCAGTTGAATATGCGGATTGGGGTACGCCAGTTGTACCAGTCCTTAAGCCGGATGGATCAGTACGTTTATGTGGAGATTTTCGCATAACAATAAATAAATATTTGAAAATTGACCATTACCCACTGCCAACACTTGATCAAATTTTGATGAAACTGCAGGGAAATCAATTTTTCTGTGAGTTAGATTTACGGGAAGCTTATCTACAGGCCCCATTGGACGAGGAATCCCAAAAATTGGTATCTATCGTGACTGAGGAAGGTATTTTCAAATATTTATTCCTGCCTTTTGGAGTCAGTACAGGACCTGGCTCATTTCAGCGACTTATGTCACAGAAATTAAGTGGTTTAGATGTTATTGTATACATAGATAATATATACATTTACGGAAAAACACTGGATGAGACATATGAAAAGTTAAAACAAGTGTTAACAAGACTGCAAGTATCAGGACTAAAAATAAAAATGGATAAATGTAAATTTTTTGATGAAAAGCTGGAGGTTTTTGGATTTGAAGTAAACCAAACGGGTATTAAAGTTATTACAAGTAAGGTAAAGCCGTTACTATTGTTGCAACCGCCAAAGAATGTCAAAATGTTGCGATCGTTTCTCGGAAAAGTAAATTATTACAACAGATTTCTACAAAACATGGCCACTATATTGAAGCCACTATATGACTGCCTCAAGAAAGACAAATTTGAGTGGACACCTGAATGTGATACATCATTCAATAGTATCAAACGCGCGTTGGCTAATACATCATCTCTGTCACACCTGGACAAAAACTCTCAAATTGTTCTAACTTGTGATTCAAGTGACAGCGGTGTTGCTGCAATATTATCTGTTAAAGACAGTAATAATGTTGTCAAACCAGTAGCGTTCGCAAGTAGAAAACTGAATGACACCCAAATAAAATATCCAATCTTAGAAAAAGAAGCGTACGCAATCGTTTTCGGCGTCACCAAATTTTATGAATATCTGTTTGCACGAAAATTTACCTTACAGACAGATAATGAAGCTCTAGCAAAAATATTAGGGCCAAAGTATGGAATCCCTAAAATGGCGGCAAAACGACTGCAGTATTGGGCAATATTTTTAAGTGGATTTAATTACGATATTGAGCACATCAAATCCAAAAACAATCCGGCTGATTATTTATCACGGGTGGCTATACAAAATAAAAATGATATAGGTAGAAATGCTGAGATAATTGAAAAGTCTTTCGAAGCCAACACAATAAACTATATTAATAGTTCTAATTTATCTACCCTAAACTGGGAAACGATTGAAAAAGAGACGAAACAAGATAGTATATTGTGTAATATCATTAGGTTCTGTAGAGATGGGTGGCCAGCCAGTAATAACTTAGGTGAAGAATACAATTGTTTCTTTGCCAGAAAAAATGAAATCTCTTTAGATAGAGATTGCGTGCTCTGGGGATACCGAGTTATTATACCTCGTTCTCTTAAGGATGAAGTAATGTTAGAATTACATGCCTCGCATCTCGGTATAACTAGAATGAAAGAGATAGCGCGCTCCTATTTTTGGTGGCCAGAAATTGATAAAGAAATAGGGGACATAACTAAGAATTGTAAAATATGTTTAGAAAATCACAAACTACCTGAAAAAATTAAATTAACACCATGGCCACAGGCACCTAGTGTTTGGCATAGACTACATGCGGATTTTCTAGGTCCACTATATGGAAAAATGTATTTAGTGATCATAGACGCTTACTCAAAGTGGCCGGAAGTTTTTGTGATGACAAATATAACAGCTCGCAAAACGATTGAAATATTCAAAAGTGTTTATGTAAGGTTTGGATATCCTTTTCATTTAGTTACCGATAATGGCCCAACATGGACTAGTGAAGAGTTCAAAATGTTTTGTAAATATACTGGCGTGAAACAGAGTTTCACTCCAACATACTACCCATCAACCAACGGCTTGGCAGAGCGGTTTGTGGAATCTTTTAAGTCCCATGTAATTAAAATTGTTGAAAGTGGTCATACAATTGAGTATGCTTGTAACTTATTCCTGTTCGATTACAGAAATTCTGTGCATAAAACTACTGGCCAAAGCCCTGCCAAGGTGATGTTTGGTCGGGAGCTGAGGTGCCGTTTTTCCCTACTCCGGCCAAACCCAGTGACTGCCCTGGTCGATAAACAAAATATAAAGCAGTCCTTAAGGAGCAGTAATTCTAGGGAAGTTTTTCTGGTCGGGGAGAAAACTATGGTGCGGGACCACCGCAAAAATAAAAAAAATTGGTCACTGGGCAAGATTACGGAAGTGATTGTGCCCGGGGTGACCTACGAGGTCGAAGTCGATGGCCAAAGGTGGAAACGGCATACCAACCAGCTACTTAAGTGTAGTCAACTTTTAGATTAATTTAGTAATATTACGTTATCTAAGCGGGGAAGAGTGTAATATAACCTGCTTAGATTTGTTTGAGTTTTTATAGAAGGATTTGACGTTCGGTTGTCTGATGGATTTAAAATAATAAACTGTCTTGTGAAAATATTGTCGTATTAATTAATTACGAAACAAATATAAATATAATATAAATAAAATCTCTCAATTACTAAATTGAACTCTGCTGGCTCTTGTGGACACGGATACCTAACTATTATTAAATCTTAGTTATGTGACCCGCATGTCAGTGGATAGGCAAGTGGCTCGGCCAAGTTTCCACTAAGTACTTACAGTTTGAGCTAGTATTAGCCCCATACATTCGTAATTGGCTTAACGCTAGTGAGTCTAACTTCTGTGGGTATTGCTCTTAGATAGTTAAGCTAACATCTAGCGTAGACTTTATGGCACGTGCCGCAAGCGACCTCCGCATTTTTATTGGACAGCTTTACCACAATTACCATAGCCTAAGAACCTTTACATAGCGGTTGCCCTTAGAAGTTGCTTTTAATACATAGCAGTAGGCCGCTGCGGGGCTGGGTGGTAGTTGCACCTATAGCTCAGTTGGCGACTGGAAGGAAGGCGGAAGAGTGGGAGACCAAGTAGAACGTACGAGTACATGGACCATCAACTTAAGGAAAAAGTAAACGTCGTGTCGTATCAGGCGGTCAAACGAAAGGATCAAGAAAGAGATACATGGAAATTGCTTTTTTTTCGATTCAGTCTCGAAAATCAGTAACAAAATGCGCCGATAGATGGCGCCGATGGATGCCGTTCAATTTCTACATCATTTCATCATCATCATCATCAGCCTATATACGTCCCACTGCTGGGCACACGGCACAGGCCTCCTCTCATAGATGAGAGGGATTGGGCAGTAGTCCCCACGCACACCATGCTACATCATGTATTTTTTTTTAATTCTGAATTAAGGGGTCGCGACTTTTACACAGTCCTTGTATGGAACTCTCGTTGCGCGGGTCGGACTCGCACTTGATCGGTTTTTAGGGTTCCGTAGTAAACAAGGAACCCTTATAGTTTCGCCATGTCCGTCCGTCCGTCCGTCCGTCCGTCCGACCCCCGTTTTTCTCAGTAACCGTTAGTGCTAGAAAGCTGTAATTTGGCATGAGTATACATATCAATGACGCCGACAAAACGGTAGAATAAAATCTTAAAAAAAAATTTTTTTTAGGGTACCTCCCCTACATGTAAAGTGGTGGTGCAATTTTTTTTTCTGCCAAACCCCATCGTGTGGGGTATCGTTGGATAGCTCTTTTAAAAATATTATTAGGTTTCTAAAAACATTTTTTGATTAAAGAATTGGTTAGCGTGATATTAAGCTTTGAAGTGATAATTTTAGCTATGGTCAAGTGTCCCCCCCCCCTGCCAGCTAAACGGTGGCTACTAGGCATGTGAAAAAAATCATGGTAGTAGTAAATACGATGAATTTAAAAGGAAAACTATCACAGCTAAGTAGACATTACTAGTTAACGAGTAATAGTCGAACTTCAGAAATGTACTTTGCAAAAGCAAACTTTCGTACAATTTCCATTGATACCTTAGATAATGTTGTTAATTCTGTCAAAAACATAGTAAATATAAGTTTGCGAACTTTTTAGTCCATATAATGTAACGGGTAGACGACTACGGAACCCTACCTTGCGCGTGGCCCGACACGCACTTGGCCGGTTTTTAATATTAAAGAAACATAGTGTGAATATCACACATTGTGAACATTGAAATACGTATAATTACAAACTAACCCAATCCAACGAAGATTAAGTTAAGGTTTAATCTGGTTAATCTTAAATTAAGTACCTATAAACTGAAAATTCTTACAATTCTATGTACGTTAATGTGTATTCAGTATCTATACATATAATAAAGCAGAAGAGGGTCGAAAATCTGTACATTGAAGATATTAGAAAAAAAATCGATGGAGGGGTCTAAGAATCGATAACAGAACACATTTCAACGGTTTTTAGAATTCGTGTCTGTTTGTCTGTTTGTCTGTTTATCTGTTTGTCTGTTTGTCTGTCTGTTTATTTGTCTAACTATCACGTGAAAACTAGCGAATGGATTTGAATACAGCCTTCACTAATAAGTTTATTGGATCTTCGGCCAGGTTATAGGCTATAAAAATCATACAGGTTGGGGATGAAAGGGGGTGAAAAAAGGGGTCCAGTTCATAATTTACAGGCTTGAAAATTGGTAAGTATATACATGGACGCAAAGTAAATAGAACCCCATTCAAACATTGTACAATAAACGGATAGTATTTGAAAAAATGGGGGTTGAAATTACAATACTTGAGAGGCTGTAACAAAAAAATAAAAGTCCCTAATACCATATTAACTGTTTGAAACGAGAGATCTAATTATGTTGGTCAGTCAGTCGCTATCAATATTCACAAAATCTTACTACGCACCTTGGTTTTTTTTTGTTTTCGATGGAGGGTACCTACGCCAGGAGGGGTTTACTACCGTGACGTCATCGTGCCGCGCAAAGTACATGCGGCCGCCGGCTCACACGTCGTGTGACTATTCAGTGGTTGCGGCGCAGCGTTACGTATCGCACGCGCACGCGCTGCTGCGCTGTTGTACGATCATTAAATAAATCGTTTCGCTTTGTATCCCCTGCGCGGTAATCGACCGTTAGTACGATAGATTTAAATGTCAAATCCCATACTAAAATTGACATTAAATACGTACCAACGGTAGTATATATTATCGTTACGTGATTACCCCGCTGGTTACATGTATGGAGTGCCCCCCTCCCCTACTTTAATATTTTTTCGTCATTTCACATCACTTTTACGTAGCGGTTCGTACGAGTAGAAAACACCTTCCTGCTAAATGTTTTAATTGTATTTGTAGTGCTTATAGTGTCCGAGTACGTCGGCTGTCACATACAGACAAAAAGACGGACGGACGGGTTCCGTTTTCACCATTTTGGCTACGGAACCATAAAAGTACTATTCGTAATAATTGTATTGTAAACAACACTACTAATAATAATAAAGTACATATATTAAAATAGGTTCTCGCTGGTGGTAACCCTAGCGCTGAGGGCGGGGCCTCGAAAGAGCGCGTTGCGTGCGATAGAAAGAGATGGCCACGTTTAGGCACGTTTGGCATACCTAAACGGGGGATTTGTTAACAGAGAAACTTCTGTACTTGTACTATTACTTATTCTGTGCCTACGCAGAGCAGCGGGCTCTCGGTTGCATGGTTACACTTGCGACATGTATATATGCGTAGGTATATGTACTGTACTTTTGTATAAAATATTGTGTTTTGGGGTGCTAATTACAAAAATTATATCCATTTTCAAATCAAAGATGGCGGACATGTATTTATTTTTCTTTATAATCGATATGGGGGTCATCTTTGAGGTTTTTCGGGGTGCCGATTAGTTGCGTTTTCCGTCAGCAGGTCATCACAATGTATAAAATATTTTCAGCGCCTGTCAGACTATCCACATTTAGGGTGTATTGGTATTCGTTAGTAAAATATACGTTATACTGCACACAGTGTGACCGAATATTTGCATCGAAGTTCGGTTTTGCGAGCCACATCCGTGCTCATCAGAGAAAGTTGTAATGTTGTCGGCCACGTCAAGGAGGACTATATAACAAAGATAGGTACTCCACTCGATGGGTCAACTGATTCTTTTTTGTTCAAAATTTAGCACTCACTGCGCTCGGTTTTCATCTACATTACTTGACGCGTATGAATTATCTTCCGTACCTGCATCATAATGTTCGGAAATATTCGAGCTCGCTACGCTCGCGTTTTCATCTTTCATCTACATGACTTGATGCGTATGAAGTCTTTTCCGCACCTGCATCATAATGTTTGAAAATGTTCGCGCTCGCTACGCTCGCGTTTTCATGTAAATGACTTGATGCCTTTTTTCGAATTTTGCACGCGCTTGCTCGCATTTTTCTCTGCATTACTTGATGCGTAGGTATGTAGTACTTTCCGCACCTGCATCATAATGTTCGAAAAATTTCGCGCTCGCTGCACTCGCGTTTTCATCTACATTCTTTGATGCGTATGAAATATTTTCCTCACCTGCGGCATAATGTTCGAAATATTTCGCGCTCGCTACGCTCGCGTTTTCATCTACACTACTTGATGCGTTTGAAGTCTTTTCCGCACCTGCATCATAATATTCGTAAAATTTCGCGCTCGCTACGCTCGCGTTTCCATCTACATAAATTGATGCGTATGAATTATTTTCCGCACTTGCATCATAATGTTCGAAACATTTCGCGCTCGCTACGCTCGAGTTTTCATCTACAGTAATTAATACGTTTGAAGTCTTTTCCGCACCTGCATCATAATATTCGTAAAATTTCGAGTTCGCTTCGCTCGCGGTTGCATCTACATTACTTGATGCGTATGAAGTATTTTCCGCCCCTGCATCATAATGTTCGATAATTTTCGAGCGCCCTACGCTCGCGTTTTTATCTACGGTAATTAATGCGTATGAAGTATTTTCCGCACCTGCATCATAATGTTCGTAAAATTTAGCGCTCGCTGCACTCGCGTTTTCATGTACATGAATTGATGCGAATGAAGTATTTTCCAAACCTGTATCATAATGTCTGAAAAATTTCGCGCTCGCTTCGCTCGCGTCACCTACAGTATTTTATATGTTTGAAGTATCTTCCCCACCTGCATCATAATGGTCGTAAAATTTCGCGCTCGCTACGCTCACGTTTTCATCTGTATGACTTGATGCGTATGAATTATTTTCCGCACCTGCATCATAATGATCGAAACATTTCACGCTCGCTACGCTCGCTCGCGTTTTAATTTGCATGACTTGATGCGTATGAATTATTTTCCGCACCTGCAACATAATGTTCGAAACATTTCGCGCTCGCTACGCTCGCGTTTTCATCTACAGTAATTGATGCGAAGGTACCTATGAAGTCTTATCCGCACCTACATAAGAATGTTCGAAGCATTTCGAGCTCGCTACGCTCGCGTTTTCATCTACATGACTTGATGCTTATGACGTCTTTTCCACACCTGCATCATAATGTTCGAAACATTACGAGCTCGCTGCGCTCGCGTTTTCATTTTCATTATTTGATGCGCATGAAGTATTTTCCGCACTTTCATCGTAATGTTCGAAACAATTCCTCTGTCACGTGTTTTATGCGGGCGCGTTGAGCCGGCGTGCGCAATGTTTGCGCCCGCAGTACCCGGCGCCGGCGAAATACGGTGTAGAAGTTGATATGGATATTCATTTGAACGAACGAAGTCGCGGGGAAAAGCTTAGACAAATAAATTAAAAACTGGACTACCCGTGCGAAACGGCGGATTATGAATATATGAATGCGAAAGTAAAGCTCTGTCTGCCTGTAACCCGTTAAACCGCTGAACCAATTTATATGAAGTTTGGCATAGATATAGTTTGAGTCCCAGGGAAGGACATGGGATACTTTTTATCCTGGAAATCATCCCCTAACCGGGTTGTAGTTAGAATGGAAGAGATAACTAGGTAAGCGCCTGAAATAGAAAAATGGAATCACATTCTAACGCGATGACCGAGTTCTACGCAGACGAAGTCGCGGGCAAAAGCTAGTACACATATAAAGGTAAAAAAATGTTATATTACTCGTATTCAAAACCCCACGACATAAAATTTGTTTGAAAATAAGAATATAAGCCTGGCAAGATTTAAACTTACCTACGTAAGTAAGTATGGCGTGCTGCCCATCTGTCGCTTCCCGTACGCTTCCCCGAACTCCCCAACTGATGTCACAGATTAAATAACATACACGGTACATAGACGTACCACTTTCATAAAATTTTTAGGGTTCCGTATCCAGAATGGCTAAAACGGAACCCTTATAGTTTCGTCATATCTGTCTGTCTGTCCGTATGTCACAGGCGATTTACTCGGAGACTATAAGTACTACAATTATGAAATTTGGTACGAAGATGTATTCTATAAACCTCTACATAAAAGTGATGTGAAATTAGATAAAAAATAGTAGAATGTTAACCGAGGGTTGAAAGCCACCCATTGCAGACGAGATATTTTGGCGCTCGAACGTAGTGAGAGCAAAAGCAAGTGCAACTGGCTACCTCGGCGCAACGATCACACAGACACGCATACTATAAAAAAAACACAGGGATCGTGCCTCACACGACTATCGAGCACATTGGAAATGAATCTACGGCATTCGAAAAAATGTTGTGAGTGACGAGAAAGTCGGGATAAGGAAAAGGTTACAAAATAAAACTAGCACTTTTAATGATAATATTTTATTAGATTAACATAAGTATCCTCGACATAACGCCTGTGAACAAACAAATTGCAAAATTTCCACACGCGTATAGAAGTTTCAATTATTGTCGCCGTGGCGCATAATACACTGATCTTCGGGCTTTAATCCCTCACTGCACTCATGTCTTAATTCCCTCGCTTCGCTCGGGAATTAACTCATAACGCCCTCGCTACGCTTGGTAGTAAAATCTGGAGTCCTTCGTTACGTTCACGAAACATAAAGTCATAAATGTCATGTGAAAAATGTCGTCCTGATTTTTTTAATTTTTTTCAAAAAGTATTAGGCTAAAGGTCAAACCGTGTTTTTGGCTCAAATTGTAGTTGACTAAATTGTCCAGTTGTTGTAATTATTGTGTTGTTGTTTGTTGTTGATCCAAAATATCGAGCGCCAAAATCAAAAATTTGGAATTTAAGAATGTTTTTTTTTTGTGACGTTGACACTGTACGAAAAAAGCGAACCAAGAAGAGGGTAGATCGCTATGGTGTGTGGGTAGACCACAACTAAAACTCGCAGCACGTCATCAGTTACTCCGTGAGAATCATAAATAAGAGTGTAATGTGGTGAGAATGGCGCTTGCAACAGTGCCGAAATATCGGAAACTCATATATTATACAAATAAACATGGTAAATATCCCGTTATTAATCGTAATTCTAATATACCTAAATGACCATTTGTGAGCTTAAAATCTTAACTGAGCTTAAAGTATTAACTCAGCAATGAACAACAGGACACACTCCTAAATAATTTTCACGGAGAATAAAAATAACATACAAAGGCGCGAGCCGTAAAACGCTTAATTTTTGTATCGTAATGTCGCGAATCTTGAGGGCGGGTGCAAATTATGACACTTAAGCGATAAAATATGATCTGCCATTGAATTATACATTACATAAATTCACGCCTGTATTCCCAAAAGGAGTAGTCAGAGCACATGAAATTTAATTCCAGTGCCACTTTTAGCAATTGTAGGTTTAAAGATGGGAAAAAAATAATTTAATCATCACAAATAATGTTACCTGAAGAGATACGCTCGCCTTTGTACATTAATCTATTGTGACATGTATATGTTGACCTGTTATTGTACATACAATAAAGTACTAACATACATACATAAATATATACAAATTTTCATTCACAAAAAATATGGAGTTGCTTAATCTGTAAATTAAATTAGCGGGATAAATAAATGCGATGTTGACCTTCGGTATAAAGTAGTCCAACGCGCTTCAACGTTACTTCACTTCTTCGTTAGAGGCTATTGGAGGCATTGGGGTTTTTTTTTAATAAAAATGGGATTACTCTTGGCCAGTATCTAGCCTGGGGGCAAAGATGAGGCGAACAGTGAAGCGAGCTCACCCAGAACATGCCTATTCACTGGTGCCCTAAACAGAAAATTCGTATTATTTGCATTATTTGAGGCTTCTGCACCATCCATTACTCTTAAGGTCTTCTTAACTAAGTATTAAATCCATTTATTTCATCAAATAGGTCCAGTCCCAAAGTAAGCAAAACTTGTACTATGGGTACCAGCTAAGGATACAGATACTTACTTTATATAGATAAATACTTGAAGACAAAGAAAACGTCCAAGATTCCGAAACAATTATTCGTGCTCATCACAGAAATAAATACACTGACAGTGATTAGAACCCGGGACTTTCAACTTCGTAGACAGGGTCATCACCAAGTCGGCTAAAATAAGTGATTTGTGAAATTTATTCAAGCAGACGACTAAACATATTTACTTCAGGTCAGCCATATAATGTTTATTGGAGCATAACTTAAAGTCTAAGCGACATCACGTTACAAACATTTGCGTAGCAATAAAGTTTTCCTTGACATGTTTATTCAAAAAAAAAACAACATAAAAGTTATCTCTTATCACTTACGCGATGAACAGTGTTTATAGTCGTTCACATTTTTCAGGTTTACGACGCGCAGTCCATGTTAGCTATTTGGCAGTATATATAAAATCTATACCTTTTTGATTTACTGCAACTTTACCCTTGAGGAAACTTGATTCTTATTGGGCGTTAGTTCATACAAAATAAATATTTGGTACAGAGTTCAACTACTATAACATCCTCTTGGTACGCCTGCCTTACTAGCAGGAAAGGTTTTATGGAAAACTTTTACGGTTCGGGCCTTATTACCTATCGTGCTAGCTGAGCTAGAAAGGAGCGCGTGATACTGATTAAAATGCGGTGTGACGGACAAAATTCTATTCCTGTGGTCTAATTTACCTCACAATTCAATCATAATGGGCAATTATCGATGTTGCACCAGCCATACGCAACCACGATTATTAGTCAAACATGTTGGCGTGACAAGTACTGAGGTAGACCAATCAATTACCCTTTGGCTTTGTAACTAATACAATTTGGTCTGTGGTGTAACCCGTTAAACTTTTATGTGACGAATTCAAGTATAGTTGTGATACATACATTAAATTTTAATCATAATCAACATTATTTATTCCATTATTTACGAACTATAATAGAGTAGGATCATTTTTGAAGAAGTAGAATGCAAGAAGCAAGTCATGTAACAGTTGGGGTGACAACGTTATCAGAGGGTTTAGACCCTGCAGAATACGGATCCGCCCGTCGCCATCCCCAAATTTGAGCCGGAAGAATGTTTTATCGGAAAAGGTGCAGCTCATACAAATTTTTTCGTTGTACACCCGGTAATGTGAATAGGAAGATGCATTCCACCTTTTAGATTTCAAACTTCATGACTTTATCCCAACTATGAATACATGAATAAATTCGTTACATAGAAGTGCACTGGCTAGGTACAATAGGTTTTAGGTACCTACTCGTGGGCCTTGCCCACCGTCATAAGTCTGTAGACTTACTTACCTACTCCGCTGGCTCAGCGACCCAAAGTGTGTCTTGGCCTCCAATACGAGTGCACGCCATTGATCCCGGTCTTGTACTAGATCTTTCCACGACTCAGCTTGAAGCTCACGTAGGTCAGCCTTCACAACGTCAGCCCAGCGGTATCTGGGGCGACCGACCGGCCGTCTCCCTGTCGGTTTACCCTGGTAGGCTCTTTTGACAGCACGGTCATCACCCATTCGTTCCAGATGACCCAGCCAGCGAAGTCGGTGCGCTTTCGTTACTCCGATGATATTCGGTTCCACGACAAGATCTTCAATTTCGGCATTCCTCCGTATTCTCCAACTGCCTTCTGGTCGCCGAATTGGGCCGAAGATCTAAGTCTGTAGAACGACATCTATTTTAAACCGAACGCTACAGTGAGCTTAGTTAGGCACATATCTATTATCTATGCTTAGTAAGCATAATTCCGGGTGGGACATTTAGATCGATCAGTATGGGCAAGTCTGTAACTATAACACATATACAAAGATCTGTTGCCAAATGATCCCAATGTTAAACTTAGCCTTGTCAGACTCTATTATATATAAACGATGGTCCTGTTTTTCCGGATTCGGCTAACATAAGACCTTATTTATGCTTTCTTAGTGTGAGTTTGCTACAACTACAATTTGTATTTATCTTAATATCTTATCTAAATTAGAACCCTCGCGTATTCATTTGGACCCAATGGTATCTTTTGTTCAATTGTCCCCCCCCCCCCCCTCCTATATACCTACTCCAAGCTGTTCTCCAACATTTCCACAAGTTCCAGGATGATGGAGCTCAGCGGGAGTACTCAATTCCTTTGTTGTCAGGTAATCATTGGCAAAGCCTCTTTTGGCAAGTGCGTGACACAATATGTATTAGTTTTTCAAGAAGTACGAAAATATAACCGCTAAAGGTAAAGAAATAGGAATCAATTTAAAAACGAACTCTGGGGTATCTCACGTCCTACCCAAGTACCTATATCTACTTATAGGCGCAATAGACAAGCACTTTCTATTACGAGCGACATGTTCATTTTAATGTTGGTTTTACTCTAGACATAAAAGTATTGTCCCGTCTTGAGCGTTCTGCCCTCCTAATGGTCCCTAGCAGTGGGAAGGTTCAAAATGAGGAGGCAGAAATACGGTCAAAAAATATATATTCGTAGCTCAATCGGTTCACGTTAAAAATAATGTAAATTCGTGGGTTCGGGCGAATACACTTAGGATCGGATTCCGTTAATTTCCCTGTAGCCGAAGTACTCCCCTGAGAGCGCCAGGTAGGTTGGCGGCGGAATTTCTTATTTGCGCTGAGTTCAGCGCCACTCAGAAAAGCTGCTCCGCTGTCGTCTCTACTCCGTGGAAGCAAATCGCAAGCAAATATAACCACTTACCCAGTTTGGGGTACACTAAAAGCACTTATAAATCACCACAGTGATTTTATTTTGTTGAGGAACACGTAGGGACGAACACAAGAAGATCGATTACGGTTCCAAGCCGTGGACCGTAGCAGAGATCGACTTCAAGCGACGTGCGTTCTTCTCAATTTCTTTTGGCTAATGAGTGAGTGGCCGCGCGCGATGACAAGCGCTTGCGCCGGTCACGTATGTCACTCATGCATTCATTCGTATGCGAATGAAGTAAAATTGAATGTTATAAAGATGCCGCGATACATTCAAAACAATCAACGTGTTGATGATTTTATATATGTAATTTATTGTATTTAGGATAGTTTAATTATGTTTTGAAGTGTGTAGTGTAGTAGTAAGTTGTATATATTATTTTTTTAATTAGGTAAGTAGCAAGAATTGCGTTTTATTTATGTAAATATGTACCTGTAACGGTACAGTATCTGTTAAATTTCTTGTATATGCTGTATACTTTTGAATATAATATATTCCAATAAATACAATCTCCCACAAGAGTGTTTATTACTAGCATTACAAATTACAAAGCTGCTCTAATTGCAATTACTTAGGTACCACAGCATTCCCCGCACCGTTTTCCCACAGATTACTCGTAATTTAATTCCGCTGAATGAATATTGAACGGTCTGAACTGAATTTTAATACTTAGTTCATTAAACTGTGGCTCGGTTAAGGCTTTTTTAGCAATTTATTGCTTTTAATTTTGTAGACAAATGGCGATAGCGCGGGATCCTTGCTAATTACTTATACAGGATTATATTTAACTAACTCCTCGTGCGACTTCGCCTGCATATTACAGAAGACTTCATCAATAAAATAATATGTACGTTCCCGATCGATCGATATTTTTTTATACAACGGCGGTGGCAAACAAGCTTACGGATTGCCTGATAGTATGCAGACACCGCAGCCTATGAACTCCTGCGATTCCAGAAGTACCACAAGCGCGGTGCCAACCCTTTATTATCTTGAGGATCTGAGCAACCTTATGCCCTTAACAATTAAGTTGTTTTTATGCATTTGTGTTCAATTTGTGCACATAATTCCGAACTTATCTGCATAAAGAATGCATGTAAAGGTGCGGGATAAAATATAGTCTATGTTCATCGCAAAAATCCACTCTATTCAGTGTGTTCCATGGCTATGAGACATGAAGTGAAAGTTACCTATATACCTTAAATCTAGGAGATCGGTTTTTTTTTTTTTTTATCGGGTATTTTGTTCTTTGAAGGCATTATTCTATTTTTGTTATTTTTTGGTGACATTAATACTCAATACTACATTCATAATTTTGTGGTCTGGCTTTTATCCAAGCTTTAAACTGCGTGAATACCTAATCATTTAAACTTTAAAACAATGTTTCTTTTCCTTCGCTCAGTCCCTAACTCAGTATAATATGGCGAACGTTGTGCCCACATTAATCTCAGCGTATGTTAGGGTATAACTAACACACTAAATTAACTAGATTTTAGTACAGCTTATGGCTATAAGCAAAGGCCTAATGTTCGTATAATGGTACCGTAAACCCATTCCATAGCCCTGTGGTTAAAAGGGCTACAGAGAAATCGTCTTAGGTGGGCCAGTATAATCTGGCCTTGCTCTGAAAGTATTGTGGCGTTTCTAGTACTGTACAGTGCTTTTATGGCACGAGCGCTAGTGAGCAATGGTTGTGTCTTGAGCTATACTCATATCACCGTAGGACCTTTGAGTTTGAAGGTAGTCAGAGCTTCCGAGGGTGCACTATGTTAAGAGTGGGGACCAGCATTAGTTGCATTAAATGGTCAGTGAAAATTAGCTGGAATTACAACAAATTCTGAAATGTAAAAGCCCGGCAGCACGCTTGTGATGGTTCTGGAGTTGCAAGCGTCTATAGGCTACGGTGTGTGCTTTTTTAATACTACGACGGTGGCAAACAAGCGTACGGTCCACCGGATGGTAAGCGGACACCGCAGCCTATAGACGCTCGCAACTTCAAAAGAGTCACGTGCCCGTTGCCGACCCTATATAAACTTTGAGGATTCACTGTGTTGACGGCAGAAGGGACAAAAGGCCCTCGCTCTCAACACAGTGCATCCTCAGGAGCTCTGGCAACCTTGCTCACCTCCAGGAACACACTACATACTTGTATAGTAACTAATGTTAGGCTGTGGTCTTCTGCAAGGCGGAGGTACTTCCCCAATTGGGCTCCTCCAAATTCGAGCAAGAAGTAACATTTTGCTGTGCCCTACCTCATTCAGGCAGGCCATAGTATTAAACAGCCGTTAAATTTTAGAATAGGTACATAGTGTTGTTACGAATCTGTGAATCTAGTTATACTAGTAGGGACGATCGAGAGAAGACAGGTTATGAATAGTCCCGGAGATCAATTTGGTTCAACAATTTGCGCGTCAGTGTGATATAAATATATTTGTCATGTTAGGCTGCCTTTCCATTGGAGCTATGCTAGGCTACGTTACTATGGATGCGTTTGAAACCCACCAATCACATTAGTTGGTTCACATAGCATATAGATCTGGTGGAAACGGGTTCAGTTAAGCTAAGCTAGCCTACCAACGATGTTTAAGTGGCTCCAATAAGGTCTAGTTTCCCCTCGGGATGGAAGGTCAGACAGCAGTCACTTCCGTGAAAACTTAGTGCCTATGCTAAATCTTGGTTTAGGTAGCGGACCCTAGGCATCCTTCAGGATGCAACTTTACTGGGATTACGCTAGGAGGATGAAGATGATGTAAGATTCTCTGGGTGAAACGAAGGAAAAAGTCGATCCAAATTGTGCTCCTGGCGCGCGTGGCCCATTTCCATAACAATGTGGGCGCGACTCATTTCCGCGCGACTAACGACGCGGTTTCCGCGGCTTTGTTCACACTCGACCCCGAATTCAGACCAATTATTATTGTTTCTGAATTAAGAGTGCTTGAGTATAATTATTCATCATCATCCTCCTAAAGTTTTCCCGGTTGAAACAGAAAGGAGCCTGACTCTTTGGCACCTAATCTCAAAACTTGGCGTAGGGCAGTAGGGTGCGGTGTAGGCCTACTTTATCAACTACCTAAACTACAGATCCAGTTGCTAACCCGACTAATTATGTCACGTAGTCATGCCATAGATCAGTGATAATTCTGTAACAAGTTTAGTAAAATGTCACTTAGAAAGGTTAGAAACAAACTGACACTGTACAAAACATGCGTTTGTCCAGTCATGTCTTTTGCAAGTGTAGTTTTTGCTCACGTGCCTATGGCATCGCTCAAGCCGTTTCAAGTCATTCAGAATCGTTTTCCCCATAGGGCAACTTTAGGAAGGCTGACGACTACGTTCCCGTCCCTCCCACCTCTGTCGTGACGGCGATCACTAATTATAGGTAGGGGCCGCACGGTCAAGCGTCCTAGGTCGGATATATTTTGGGGAGTGTGCACAGGAATTACACGATTTAATTCCGCCTTCTCCGTTCCATCAGCGGACGACCAGACGAGGGGAGCGGTTTCATCCTTATGTTGTTAATATTCCGTTTATTCGCACGAAGCGATTTGCTTCCTCTTTTCTAATGCGAACAGCAAAGGAGTGGAACTTGCTCCCGTCTTCTGTATTTCCGGACAATTATAATCTGGGCCTCTTCAAGGCAAGAGTGAATAGGCTATTACTGAACCAGCGAGCGCTTTCCATTAGGTGAGACTAAGGTCAATCACTGTTCAGTCATACATAAAAAAAGGCACATACTCACTGACGCGGACGACGTAACTCACAGCGTCCATTGAAAGATGGAACGCTACGATGGTGGCGTCCAACTCAGGCGACGACGCGTACACTTATTAGGCATTCCGACCGGCGGGGGCGTCCACCGCGCGATCGCGACCACTCAGACTCATGTAGATATTCGTCCCGGTACCAGTCCGACCCAGGTTGGACCTAGCTGAGTTTTTTGCTGGACTCTTCTCAGCTAGGCTAGGTTTAGTGAGCGTCAAAACACCCTGTAGCTCGATTCAACTCACACCTCATATTCGGTTGAAGCCGCTCAACCAATCTCACTGAAAGTTGCAAAGTCTTAGATTAATTCAGTGTTTAAACCGCCCGCGTGGTCATATCGGATGTTTCCCCTGGATTTTCCTCAAGCCACTCTCCAACCGCGCACTCCTATCGCTTTATTGGACCCGGCCACAGTGTAAAGTCAGGTAAAAAAAGTGAGAATCCTGACTATTCTTTTTTCCAGCAATTTTTTAAAATTATGTTCAATTTAAATAATATATACACCGATACAATTCCGTTATAGACAAGTTAGTCAAACTAATTTTAAATAATAAGTTTAGGAAAGGGTTGCGGTAGTTGAAATTAGTTTTAAGCCTCCGCGGAATGGCTGATATTGTATCCTATAGGGCTAACTGGCTCAACACACATCGAAGTCGTTTGATATCGAATTCACATTTGTACCAAACCAATAAGTACTAATTTTTCACCAAGAGAATACTAGATATAGTTACTATGGTAGACAACTGCCATCCTTATCGCTAAAGAGCTGTATCTTCCAGACTACCGCGTAAGTATTTGTTCGTAGTATAAATATACAAACTAGCTAATGCCCGCGACTTCGTCCGCGTAAACTTCCACTCCCATTTCATCCCTTCGAGTGATGGTTTTCGGAATAAAAAGTATTAAATATATTAATCCAGTCATATAAAGCCATATACTAAGTTTTCATCATAATCCGTTTAGCCGATTTTGAGTGATTGAGCAATAAACATCTAAACATGTACACATTAAAGTCTGATTACATTTCAGTCAAGGCAGATTTTACGTACAGTACTTTTATGTCACGAGCGCGGGTTGGTATTAGTTGTAGTTGTGACACATACGAACACATAGACTATGTGAACTAATAGCTCCTACGCTGATGACGATGACTATGTGTGCGTGCATAGCTCAACACACATCCATGGCTCACTAGCGCTCGTTAGGTACTGTAGGTACCTATCTTTGTTGATCGCCGTCATGGCAAAAAATAAAGGGTTAGGTAGTATCACTTCGTCTAAAACGCAACTGGTAGAAATAGCAACTCGTCTAAAACGCAGCTGGTCACTGCATCAAAACGCAGCTAAATACAAGTCGCCTGAAAAGCAAATGGTTTAAAATACATTTATTTTAGGCCGACATTCCGGCTGCGTTTTGGCCAAGTTGCTATTTCTACCAGTTGCGTTTTAGACCAATTGATACTTACCCAAAATAAACATCAAACTAACGTGATACAAAGTGTATCCAAATACACTCCCGAAGGGAAACCGATCAATCTCAATTTCAGGGGTAACTGAATCGGTTCTTGATTAATAAAGGCTTTGAGAGGCATTATTTATATCCCACACGCCTAATCGGGGTCCTTTGAATTGAGAATTTTGATTTAAGGGTTATACAGACGGGATATGTAATTTATATCATCTTAATTATTTCCGTGCTCCAATATAATGCTTATCAAAAGAAGTGCAAGCGGCAAGTTTCATTTAATTTTTTTTCCTAAAGTCATGTAACGGTTTATTAAAGGAATAAAACGAAATAACATTAACAATTATATTCCACTGTCTAAAACCAAACTACAAAACAAAAGAAAATTAAAACTAATCATAAAACTCAAACATACAACTAGGCTTCGTTAGGTCCCCCAAGTCTGTTCCCTGCGGAACAGTGCCCATAATGCTGGCTGCATTGCCCCGTTGAATGGCGATGCCTATTCTTTGCCACGTGTTGTTTCCAACAGTCTCTTTTTATGGTTTTTTGGATTTTTTTCCTCGATTTCGTTTGGAAAAGTTTTCCTCGATTTGTGGCTTTTCTAGCCGGAAATTTGTTTTGGTCCCATACAAGCTTTTGATCCAGAATAGGAACACGATCGATTGGCATCAAAAAAAGTTTGTCATAAATAGTCTTTTTCTCTCACCCTGTATGTTTTTTCCAAAATCTGGAAACGCCATTTTTCATTAATTCGAAATCAAAGGAAGGTCTTCTAAGCAAATTTTCACGTAGCAGCACGGGATCTGGTAGCTGCCCTCACTGACCCAAAAAGAAAATCCATCCTGTATATTATTTACCTTTGGCATTAATTATAATATGTGGTACTTGTCATTAAGCAATTGCATAAATTAAATAATATAAAACATCACCCTGCCCCGAAATAGAGTCGTCGTACAACTTTAAACCTCATCCCCATTAAGTTTAAGTACACAAAGTCAGCTTAATTAGGTAGTTGTTATTCAGTAAACGTTGCAATTACGCTGATTAGGCTCCTTGGGGACAGAATCTTGTGTTGTTTGATAAAAGGTACCATTTAGGGGCAAAAGTTTTAAAGGCTAAATTATTTATAACACTTGAACGTTTTTAAACTGAGCTTCAAGGGATTAGCGACTCTATAACTTTGTGAAAAGAATTTAAATGCGTTCAAAGAAAAAAAAAACATTTCGCACGTTTTGCATTTACAAATACCACGTACGCGTGGCCACCTCAAATGCTTAAGAAATACAAAAGTGTTCAAGGTGCTTTTTTCCTCTTAGACCATTTTAAATCTACTCAACAATGTATAAGGTCGAAAATTCTACAAACATTCAACGTATTTCTGCCCTTTTTTTGTAAGTAATCTTCTTCTTCATCGTTTTCTCAAGTTTGAGGGTCGTGACCACCAGAGGAGAAGTTCTTCACCACCGCTCACCAAACCCCTCTATTTTGGGCTAGTGCTGTGTATTGTTCCCTAGATGTTGACGCCCGTGGAATCGCGGTTTGCATCGTCCATCGTGTGGGAAAAATAGATGTAGTACATATTCAAATTAAGATATTTATTTTCCTAAAAACGTAATCTGATTGCCATCAACAATAGGCAAGATGCAATATTTTCATTATTGCTTTCATTTAAAAGAATTGCATGTAGAATAAACCACGAGTGTATTAAAAAAATAAAATACTATGATTTATAGACTTAAATTGCTGTTACAAACTGACAATTTAAACTTTCGCGCCTAAACGGATCTACAGTTCCTGTGACGTCACTTGTGTTATGACATTGACAACCAAAGAGAATATATGTAATCTGTATGGCTAGCACATGATGGCAACCTCAGTTTGTCGGCTTATCTCGAGCTATCCGTCTTTTTTTGATAGGTGCTGTTAGAAAGTGACGGATAGCTCGAGATAAGCCGACAAACTGACGTTGCCATCATGTGCTAGCCATACAGATTACATATATTCTGTTTGGTTGTCAATGTCATAACAGGTGTGACGTCACCAGGCGCTGATTGCCGTTTTAAAACACGTTCCGTTTCACGTTAATTCATACCGAAATTATTGTTTGAAATTAGTTTATAATAAAGTACAATCGTTTCAGTAGCTATTATTTTATGTCTTTTCACCATTTTGGTCACAAAACAATGGTAAATATTATAATTGCATCTTCCTTATTACTAGTACAAACATTCTTTCCGGGTTCATTTTAGCGGTTCTCAAATTAAACGTAGATGAAAGGAAATTTCTTAATAGGTTTCGAATAACAACATAAATATTTGCACGGGACCTTTCAGGGCAATCCTTTCAGAACCTTTTACACCTTTTCCGGAGAGCACTCGTGGACAATTTAATAAGCTTTCATGTAAACAGGTTCTTACCCTACGTAAAGGGCCTTTTGGCCTTTAACACTGTGATGGCAACGTATAACATTGTTTAACATGTTCAAACAAATTTTAACGTTTTCTGTTGAATCGTGACCGTAAGCTTACACTCAGCGGCAGAAAACTATAAATTGAATTAAATAATGTTTAATAAATAAAAATATAATTTTTCTAATTTGGGACAAATTTTCTGCCGGTGAGTATATTATTGTCTCATTAATAAACTACTTAATGGTTCTGTTAACTGTAAACCTCGCAACGCTCGCAAGTGATATTTTATTCTTATTATAAAATTAGTACATAAGCCAAGTAACGTCTCATTTTCGCTTAGATGTAGGACAATTTTTATGTATTTTTTAATAAAATGGGATTGTACTTGGCCAACATATAGCCAGGGGTAAAAGATGAGGCCGACGATGAAGCGAGCTCACCCAGAAGTTGCCTATTCACTCGTGCCTTAAAAAGGTCTAGGTTACATGAACTCGGAAATACAAACGCCGGCAGAGAATTCCAAACCTTAGAAGTGCGCATTATAAAAGATGATGCAAAGCGCTTGGTTCGAATAAGAGGAATTTCGATCAGGTACCTAAGGGTGCTATCCAGGCGTACGTCTGGGTGTCCGATGGAAGAAGGGGGTGTTAGAACCTGCGTATAGGTAAACTAAATGTCCTATACTGGCTGCATAGTAGCTGTAAGCAACGACGTTTGAAATGTGTGACGGTTACTATGTTCTATATTCTAACAGCTGTACTCACAACGTATTCACGGAATAAACTTAACTTTTACCTTACTAAAGTGGTTTTCCTCTAACATGGTAGCATTCGCTTAGGTGAAGTGAGTTTTTGCGAAGCTACGTGTGCTGTGTAAATTCGTTTTGTCGAAAATTGTGCGCACGAACTTATCCTAAATAATTACCGCGATGGCGACGTCCAGCACTGGGGCGGCTATTGTTCCTGCTATGGAAAAATTGAACGGGATGGGTAATTACGGATCGTGGAAGTTTCTCATGAAAATGGTCCTGATCCAAGAGGATTTGTGGGAGTGTGTCGAGAGCAAGGACGGCGTGAAACCCGATTGCGAAGACAAAAAGAAGCAGCAGAAGGCTCTGGCTCGCATTTGTTTGAGCATAAACCCTGTGGCCATCACGCACGTGCGGAACACAACTACCGCATGGGAGGCGTGGCAAAGTCTGAAGGTTGCGTATGAAGACAGAGGTCTTAGCCGAAGACTTGGGTTAATGCGGCAGCTGTTTGGGATGAAACTCCAGGAGTACCCCGATATGGAGTCTTACCTTACGAAGATAAGTGATGTCTCACAACAATTAACAGACATCGAAGCTCCTCTCGATGATGAATTTGTAGCTGTGGTAATGCTGAGTGGGCTCACATCTGACTATGACCCACTGATTATGGCGTTAGAGAACTGCAACGTGAAAATGTCGAGCGAGCTGGTAAAGCAAAAGTTATTACAAGAACAACAGCGCCGAACCAACGGAACGGACACGAGCAGTGGTTCCGTGATGGTGGCGAAACGACGAGATAAACCTGTCAAATGTTTCCGCTGTAAGAAGCTGGGCCACATTTCCAAGAACTGTCCAGAGAATAGGAAGTCGAAGGATCCCGTCGCTAAAGGAATGGCGAACATGCTGAGCGCGCTGTCGGTGAACGTGCAGGAGGATTCCTGGTATATCGATAGTGGTGCTTCTTGCCATTATTGCAATAGGAGGGACATTCTCGACGACTTCGTGGTGGATACGAGCTTGGAAGTCACCGTGGCGAACGGCGAAAAACTTATGAGTGCGGGTCGTGGTAGTACCGAACTGCATGTCAAAGACGGCATAAAAACTCTAAGCAGCGTAGTTTTTATTCCTAACTTGTCATGTAATTTGATATCTGTCAACGTGTTGACGTCAAAAGGTTTTCGAGTTGTATTTTGTTCTGATTTTTGTAATATTTATTTTGATAATGTTTTGATTGCTAATGCAAAACGTGAAAATGGTTTATACAAATTACAAACATTTTCGACGCGTAGTAAGCCGAAATCGTCTGAGTCTGCGTCCGCTAATCATGTCGCGGCGAACGTGGGGACTGGGCGTGTTGTTGTGTCTCAAGATGTATGGCATCAGCGTTTGGGTCATTTGAACTCGAGAAGCATGAATCTGCTACGAACAGGTATGGCAAACGGCATTGATTTTAGTAACTCTGAGTACAAACAGTGTATTTCGTGTATTCAAGGGAAGGCAACCAAATTACCGTTCCCAAAGAAGTCATTCACTAGGGCTACTGAAGTATTAGGTCTCGTACACAGTGACGTGTGCGGAGCAATGCCACAAACCTCGTTTGGCGGTTCGCGATATATGTTGCTTTTTGTAGACGATTTTTCGAGAAAAACTTTTTGTTATTTTATTAAATCAAAGGATGAAGTTTTCGAAAAATTTAAACAATTCAAAGCTCTTGTCGAAAATCAGACAAACAAAAGAATTAAAGCTCTGAGGACAGACGGGGGAGGCGAATTTGTTAATAAAGTGTTCGACGCTTTTCTAAAGCAACATGGTATAGTGCACCAGAAGACTGTCCCTTACTGTTCATCGCAAAATGGTGTTGTGGAACGAGCAAATCGTTCTGTGGTTGAGGCTGCGCGATGTATGTTACAGGCTGCGGGATTAGAACAGAAATACTGGGCGGAGGCTATGCACACAGCAGTTTATCTGAAGAACCGTTCACCAAGCAAGGCTGTGTTGGGCGCTACTCCTGAAGAGAAGTGGTCGGGATCGAAGGTAAACTTGAACCATTTACGAGTTTTTGGTTGTGTTGCATACTCTGTCGTCGAGGGTCGTAAGAAGTTAGATCCGAAATGTAAGAAGTATATCTTCATCGGCTATTGTGAAGATACAAAAGGATATCGACTAATAGATCCCGCGTATCCTACTAAATACGTTATATCGCGTAATGTCGTGTTTGTAGAGGACAAATTCTACAAGGACACTGTTGAGCAACCTGTGGTCAACGAGCCGACTCCGTACATGATCATTAGTAATGGATCTGAAAATGTAGAGGTGCAGGCGGCGGTGGAACCTGTTGACAGCACAGAAGAACCACATGAAGATCAGACTCATGACACAGATGAAACCAACAATGAAGAATCCAGTACTTCGGATGAAGAATACGTTCCTGGTTCGTCATCTTGGGATTCGGAAGAATCGAGAGAACGGAGCGAGTTTGAGGATGCGTTCTTGTCGGCATTCACGACCGGCGCGAGTAGCGACACGGAAACATCTACTACCGTTCGCGAGGCACTCGACGGTTCTGAGTCTGCGCAGTGGAAGGCCGCAATGCGGGACGAATATCAGTCTTTCTTGGATAATAAATGCCTGGAACTTGTAGACTTACCGAAGGGCAAGAAACCCGTTAAGTGCAAGTGGATTTTCAAGAAAAAGAGAGGACTGGATGGAGAGCTCTTGCAATATAAGGCTCGACTGGTAGCGAAGGGATTTACGCAAAAGTATGGAGTAGATTACTTTGAAACGTTCTCACCTGTCGTGAGATACTCAACAATAAGGTTACTTTTGGCACTGGCGGCTGAATATGATATGGAAGTGGATCATATGGATGTCAAGACAGCGTTTTTAAACGGTGACTTGAAAGAGGTCGTATATATGGAAATTCCTGAAGGCTTTGAAGTTGAAAACAGCAAAGGAAAAGCATACCGCTTGCTTAAAGCTGTCTACGGACTGAAACAAGCCAGCAGATCATGGAATGAAAAGATAAACGACGTGCTCATCAAGAAACTGAAATTCAAACGACTAGCATCTGAGCCGTGTGTCTACGTGAGATCAAGCCATGACGGAATTGTCATACTCGGCCTATATGTCGATGACATTTTGATATTTAGCAACAGTCAAACTGAGAAAAAGGCAGTAAAAGAGGAGATAATGAAACAGTTCGTTATGAAGGATCTCGGGCCAGCGAAAAGTGTATTGGGAATACACGTCTGTCGTAAAGATGGAAAAATCATTCTCGATCAGTCTGCTTATATTAGTAAAGTTTTAGAAAGATTCAAAATGACTGAATGCAAACCGGCTAAAACACCGATGGAAGTTGGGCTAAAACTTACTAAAGCTGAGAAGAATGGAGACTACGAATACAGAAACTTGATTGGATGCCTCCAATATCTAGCAGTCTGTACGCGACCTGATATTGCGCATGCTGTGAGTATGTTAAGTCAGTTTAACGATTGCTACTCGGAAGCTCATTGGAAGGCGGCGAAGCGCGTGCTTCGGTACCTTAAGGGTACGATAGGCTACCGCATCACGTATGAGAAGAGTGGGTTAGACGTGACAGGGTCAGCGGACGCAGACTGGGCGGCTAGTGTAGTTGATCGTCGGTCTTACACTGGTTACATATTTAAATTGGGCAATTCTCTAGTTTCGTGGGAGAGCCGTAAACAACGCACAGTGGCCCTTAGCAGCACGGAAAGTGAATATATGGCGTTATCTGATGCGTGTAAAGAGGCACTGTTCATAAAATCGTTCATGAAAGAATGCTTAAAGTTGGATGTCAAAGTAGTGGTTTACAATGACAACCAATCTGCGATTAAATTGTCTGAAAACCACATGTTTCATGCAAGGACTAAGCACATTGATGTTAGACATCATTTTATCCGCGAAATAATTGAAAATGGCATATTGGTTGTTAAGTACATGTGTACTAATGATATGTTGGCGGATGCTTTAACAAAGCCTTTATGCATTGAAAAGTATCAGCGTTTTGTTAAAGATTTTTACATGCTTAGTGCCTAGAGTTTATACTGGTAACTATGCTATTTTATGTAGTTGTATGAACATGTAGTTTAAGGGGTGGTGTTAGAACCTGCGTATAGGTAAACTAAATGTCCTATACTGGCTGCATAGTAGCTGTAAGCAACGACGTTTGAAATGTGTGACGGTTACTATGTTCTATATTCTAACAGCTGTACTCACAACTCACAACGTATTCACGGAATAAACTTAACTTTTACCTTACTAAAGTGGTTTTCCTCTAACAGGGGGAAGGCGGTATGAGCTCATGGAGCTCCTGAGCACACTCACAGAAGTACAATTTGAAAATTTCAAGATAGCTCTATCCGTTAGTTTTCAAGGGGGGCTCTATGGGGTAGTTCTATTTTTTTTATTCACGCTCCCCTTTAGCTGCATGGGGGGCCACTCTTGAAACTAACGGATGGAGCTATAGTCTTCAAATTTTCACAGTGTAAGCATCGTGTTGACTGAAAGCTATACAAATTGTACAAAAACATTTTTAGAGGTTTATATGGGAGACTCCGATATAACTAAAGTGGGCGCGAAAAAAAAAATAGCCTACCCCATCAAGTGGGGTATCGTTGAACAAAGCTCTAATTTTTTTGTTTTTAAAAATATTGAAAAATAAAGGAATGAGAGGCCACTAAAATTATTATAAAATTTTATTTTATCCTTTATAATCTCATTAAATGATAATCCTAGCGAAAAAGTGTGCAGAACCTTTTTTTGCAGATAATTTTATGTAGATTACTTATGCCTAAGAACGTAACCTAAATCGGTCCAGCGGTTTTTAGCGCGAAGAGGTAGGTAACGGACAGACAGACAGACTTACGAATTTATAATATATAATATATTATTAAGTATATTATTTTCGGTATCCCTTTTTTCGTATGACTCGGTTAGGTTTTTTTTATACCCTGCGAGTGTTATAAAAACATAGTCGACCTCCAGTGTATTTACAGTACAGTTTAATAAGACTGTAGACGAGGCTTTACGGGACGTGGACGCCTGCGGCGGCGAGATTAGCAAAGTCCGCAAACACGGTAACTCTTCATCCCGGTCTAAACTTGGACTTTAACCTCGGTTTTTAGTTAAAAAGAAATGTAAGATTTCGTTGGGTATGTATTTATCGATATACGAGGGCAGTATAAGGTCGGAGGTATATTTATGTTCTTCAGTTGCCAATCCTTTCTAGTTAGTAAACAAATATTTTCGGCATTTTTTGCAGGGACCTCATATATATGAAATAGGTAGGAATAACAGTGTAACGCACATTTTTAGGGTTCCGTACCTCAAAAGGAAAAAAACGGAACCCTTATAAGATCACTTTGTTGTCCGTCTGTCTGTTTTCAGGGTTCGCCCGTTATGGTGTAATTTGAAACCCAGTTTTGTCTTTGTGTTGTTCTAATTGTAATTAATCCATAATATAAATTTGTTCTTCTGTAAATATTTTGACACGAGGTAAGGAATAACTATGCCAACTTCCTACTTGAAGCGGAAAAAAAAGGTTTTTACAAAAAAAACTTCTCGTTTTTACGGTGGAATATCGCTCGATACTTCTAGAAAAATATTAATTAGCATTAAAAGTTAAAATTGCATACTAGAAACTTCCCCTAACTTCATAATAAGCCTGCAAGCTCCATCTATCAACAGATGGGGGCAACGGCATGTCCGCATAGTTCAGCACGGCGTACATAGATGGCGCTGTCTACACCGAGCCCTCAAAGTTATAATGGGCTTTGTTTTCATTTTCAGACTCGTTAATAGTTTGATTGAAACAAGAGCTCAGACCAATAACTATTATCTCAGACCAATAAATATTAAGTGCGGAAATAGTTTTTTCTAAAAAATGGGGGTTTAGTATTATTGTCTTCCGTTTTAGAGTTTAATCTCGTTGTGATAGTGTTTTATTTGGTATAGGTACTTAAAATCATTTCAGTTGAACGAGTTGCTCCAAAGCAAACCGTTCAAACAATAGTAAGGTTTAAAATCCAAAAAAATTTTAGAAATACGTTCAACAAAAAGAATTTCAACGATAAGAAGTTGGTTTTTGATGATGAGGGCGGATGAATTTAATAATTATTGCGAGTTTTTGAGAAAAAATAATTAGTCCGCACGGTATATAAAAAACGGATTAAAAAAACTCTTTAAGAACTATTCGTATTCCGGTAGCTTTAATGAACAAAGAGCCTAATAATCTGATTTAAATGTTTAATTATCAGTAAGTCGACCAATTCAAGGCCCATGACGTTGACGACACATATCGCCATGCTTCTGCGTAAGATTTCCGCTACCTACAGAGCGGAAAACCGCTGCTACGCGCTGCGGCGTAGCACACGTAGCTTTTGTGGGCCGCGATTGTGGGAAATGTTTATTAATAAGCTAGATGCAAAATGTATGCAAATTTATTTTCTCATCTCTAGTCTGCAAAAGCACAAACTATTATACCCATGTTTTTTATCATTAGAAAGAACGCGACAAGACGAGTGATGAGTTTTATTTTTTATCAGGCACGTTTTGCGGTAAAACAGTGAAATAATCTGCATTAAAGCTACGGTAGCCTAGTGGTCCAAGCGTGCAGCTGTCAAGCGGCGGTCGTGGGTTCGAATCCCAGCTCGTACCAATGAGTTTTTCAGAACTTATGTACGGAATATCATTTCATATTTACCGTTAGCTTATCGGTGAAGGAAAACATCGTGAGGAAACCTGCATACATCCGCGAAGAAATACAAAGTGGTATACTGTGAAGTCCCCAACCCGCTCATGTATGAGAGGATGCCTGTGCCCAGCTGTGGGACGTATACTTATAGACAGATGAATCCCCATTAATAGCGATTGTTTGTTGACTTAATTAATTAATTAAAAAATAAAAAAAACTTTATAATAAAACTAAATAAAAAAACTTTAGATATGGACTAACAGAAATACTCGTATGACTTAGTTTTTATTTATTTCTACATAAATATATTTTTAAATAATAACAGATTTATTTACATACGTTTCAGTTTATTAATTTAAAAATTGTACAATAAAAAAACTCAAAGAAACAGAGATTGACAAGATTTTGGTTCGATTTTTAAAAAGTAATTTGTGACAGTCAATGACTGTCACTTATCAGGCTCTTTCGTGACAATTTAATATGTGTGTTTATGGCCACTGCTTCTTTTTTGACTAATATCTAATATTAAAATAAACAAGATAAGGTTACCTTGAATTACTTACGTATTTAAAGACAAATAAGACATCCCCGAGATAACTGTTTAATTATGAAAATTACTCGACTAAGGGAGTTCTCAAGTCTGAGCGTTTATTACTTAAGTGATAGCATATAGTGATAGTGATGAAAGCTTAATGGTTTAGCCAATTAGAAACGACAAGGTATGCTCGATTTGGCTTGTCACTTTCGCGTCGCATGCAAGTTTACGCGTTTTCCTACGTGGGCGAACTAGACGCGAAGGTGAAGCGACGCCAGTGTTGGGCAAAATGTAATTGAATTACAAATTAACAAGTACAATTACAAAATGTAATTTCAATTACCAATTACAATTACAAGGAAAATGTAATTGCACCTTCAATTAATAATTGTAATTACAAAATGTAATTATTCAATTACAAATTACCTACATTTATAAATCATCTCTATTTCTCTGATCAGCTTTGGGACTTCTTCTTCGACTTTGAAACAGATAAACAATATGTTAAAATATAATCTTATCAACGATATATGAGCTAATTAAAAAAAAACTTACCTACTGTACTTTCATAATTATATAATTGATAATACACTTCCTTACTACTTCCTAATTTGTAATTATTTGTTTGTATAATATTAAATAATATAATATTAAATATTAGTACAGTCTTGAATAAATAAGTTAATGTAATTGCAATTACAAATTACATAGTAATTCCAATACACATACACAACATTTACATGTAATAATGATATTCACAGGTATCCTTTTTTAGGGTTCCGTACCAAAAAGGTAAAAAAGGGAGCCTTACTATTTATAAGTTATAAGTCCAATTCCAGTTCAACGTATGCTCGACCAAAACGCAAATACTGAGTGATCGCGAATGGCCCCTCACCTTCTCAATTCCACTTAGCTGATCGATATCAGATATAGAATTTCGGTAAAAAACTTTTATCTCAATCGAAATATTCAGCTTTTTACTTGGCGAAGTTTATCTTGCGTTCACAAATTCACTCCGCTTGATATAAACTCTGCGTACTTGAGGGCAAGGCATCTATAAAACTGTGAAGGAGGCTTCTGTTCCACTTCAGGGGAGGCGTCCTCAAGGTTTTTGTCCGTATTTTCGTTCAATAACAAATGTTGAACATATTTCACGCCACTTTTATTTAAACCGCCATCTTTGAACATACATTCGCTACACGTGGCATTGATATTGCATGTGCTCGACTTCTCCCTTTTGGGAATACAGGCGCTTATTTTTTATGTATACGTCTTTTTTTATTTTATAAGATGACTAGCGGCCCGCCCCGACTTCGCACGGATAGTCTAATTTTGCTACCTAATTTATTGAATTTTGAAATAAATTATAGCCTTAGTCCTATTCTGATGTCTAAGCTACAACACTGGAAAGTTTCATAGAGATCCGTTCAGTAGTTTCTGAGATTAAATGGAACGTACATCCATACATCCGCACAAACTTTCACGTTTATAATATTATATTAGGAAGGATATTAGGATATTAGGATTAGGATATTAGGATTAGGATATTAGGATTAGGATAGGATAAGGATTAGGATTCTTGACCAAATGTGTTGAACAGGAATTAAATAACTCCGGAAAATGTTGTTGCCAAATGCTGCCATTGCTTATGCTGCAATATAATATAAATATGTACGATTTTGTGCACGCCTTGCTGTAAAACCACACACAAACAAGTAGGTAAATAACCTTTTCACATCACCCATTCGTATAAGGGCTTTTTCTTCCCTGCTAGGAGGGATCAAAGTGGTACTTTTCTTCCCTGCTAGGAGGGATCAAAGTGGCACTTTTCTGTAACATGTTATAAGTTATTGTATCGATTTTGATAAAATAAATGCACAACCATTGTTATTTCAGATGTTTCATTATCCTCAATAGGTGACGTGAAAAGCAGTATGTGTCACATGGAAGCAAAATTATTTCCACCTTGGGCGTTAATTTCTTGAATCCCTCACTACGCTCAGGATTCTATTTTAGAATCCCTCGCTACGCTCGGGATTCTATTATTCAGGATTCAATTTACGCCCACGCCGTAAATATGTCATTTTGCTCCCTTGTGACACAATCTACTAAACCTAACCTACTAATTTCATGTGCTTCAACATCGTCCTTAACAACATTTTCTGGCGGGAAACTTTATCCCATTCATCAAGCCCCGTAAATTCATTATACATTGTTAAAACCGCAAAGTTAAATGTAAACACGTGGTACAAAGAGTGATTAATTGCATAGTGACGGCTTTAGCAACTATTTTGTGATTGGCTACAGGAAAATAGACTCTACGATGTGGTTGCGAAGTTTAAAATGTATTGCGAAGTTTGTTTAATAAGTGGGACGTTTTAGCTTATGACATCGTTTGATGTAATTTTTCGGTATACATGGGCTTGTTTAACATGATAATTATGATCGTATGATACTATTAATTGCGGTCATTAACGGTTATTTATTACAACGTACCCTGTGTTGAACGAAAAGTCAACATTTACACTCGTTTCCAACTGACGCGGTATAAAGAATGTACAAGAATTATCACTTCCTTAGAGAAAGGACAGAAAGCCTCATTCATAAATTTATAATAATACAAGTACCACTATGCGAAAATGCGTTGAGTTTCGAGTGCGGGCCTTGCATTTGTTTCCAATTCGCGGCACAATGAATGCTAAAAATAACAAAAGGCCGACAGGGTTCTTGCGTCTCCTCTCAGGTTTAATTTCAATAAACCTGATTTGCTTATTTTGCTTATCCTAATCCCAATAAGGTCTAGTTTCCCCTCGGGGTTGGAAAAAACTAGTGCCTACGCCAAATCTTGGGATTAGGTAGCGGACCCCAGTTTTGTGTTAGTAGTTATTAGGTACATAGAAAAAAATAAGTTTATATTATAGAACCTTTTTAGAACCGATACCTATGAACTATTAACGAGATATCTCCGGCTGATATGACGATCTAAAACCGAAATAATTAATTTATTAGGTGACAAAATATTATTATTTCTGAACTGATTTATTTCCTACGCGTGTAGCTCGAAAGCGTAGCGTCAAGATAGGTACAATACATTCTCAGTGTTTTATGATATGAAGGGCTCTGAGGCGAGTTAAAGTGCGAGAAGTACATTCAATATTGTAGTATAATTTGCGTTAGCAGATATTGCCTACAAAATTTATTTAATAATAATATTTTCATCTTTCATCTTCGGGCGGGACATTTATATGTCAATTATGCGGCCGTGGCTGTCGCTCCCGTATCGGTCTTAACAAGCCACTTACGTAGGTAAGTGCCGCACCTCACTTCTTAATATGAACGCTGCTTAATATATGCTCATAGATGAATAAGGCCAATGATGATGAATAATATTTTAATTACAATTGCATTACTTGCACATGATAGTATACTGAATGGGCTATTAATAAAAATCACGGAAATATTTGACCAATTAGCAGCCCCGTGATCAGCCATTCAAGTAAAATTCAAGCCTAGGATATTCACCGGACAGGCCGTGTGCTTGTAGGCAAGAATTCTTGGCGTGTTAAAAGTATCAATTAATTCAAATTGAATCGAATTCAATTTAACTTGATACCTACCTAAATAATGAATCGGTAAGCCACAAAAAACTTGAATAATAATGAAGTCGAGAACAGCGCCATCTATCAGTCTGCGAAGTTAATTAAGTTAATCAACGAAATGGGAACCATTTATTACGACGTCAATTTGAGCTATTAATTGAAGTTTAATGCAGGAAAACCTTATTGAGTATTTGAAACCGTTAGCAATGTAACAGTAGGTAAATTATAATATATTCTCAATTTGACTACCAGAGATTATACCTACAGAAAAACATTTAGATAAAAGTACTACATTTAAAATCTAGGTATAAGCCTAAACCTACCGTTTGACTGAGACCTACCTCGTTTCCCGGCCGGTACCATTCCCTCTTACGCTGCTCGCCGCGCAGGCACCGTCTGAGTTAAGCTGTAGGCTTTGTAAATAGGTTAAGTTTAGTAGAGGCTGATCACATTATGTATTTACCTAGTCATCATCATCATCATCATATCAGCCGAAAGACGTCCACTGCTGGAAATAGGCCTCCCCCAAAGAGTGCCACAGTGACCGGTCTTGCGCCACCCGCATCCAGCGGACTCCCGCGACCTTTACCAGGTCATCAGTCCACCTTGTGGGGTGTGGCCGTTGGGGCCGAAAGGTTCTCGAGTGGCGACCTCGGACCGGAAGGCGCAGCGTGGGTAGACCCCCCACAAGGTGGACTGATTTACCTAGTAGTACGATTTATTTATTTTATGTGCGCGCTCTTTTTAACGCGCAATCTTAGAGGACTTGGAATAGAGTGTGCAACAAGATCCAAACTGCGTTCAATTTTGATCAATAAATATTGAATATCATTTTTAAAAAACACTGAAAGATCAGCATCCGCAGTACTCAAATACTTGAATCATGCCATCCTTTTTTTATTTTCTTAACCTGACTGTGGCTTTATAGGCGGGGTTCAATCAAGCGATCGTGCGGTTGGAGAGTGGTCTGGGTAAAATCCAGGGGAAACTTCCAACACACGCGGGCGGTTTAAACACTGGAATACTCTAAGAGTTTGCGCTCCAGTGAGATTGGTTGAGCGGCTTCAACCGAATCTGAGGTGTCAGTGGAATCGAGCTACCGGGAGTTTTGTCACTGTGAATAAACCTAGCCTAGCTGAAAAGAGTCCAGCAAGAAACTCAGCTAGGCCCGACCTGGGTCGGACTGACTGTTCCCGGTATGCAGCGGTACCGAGATCACGCCATATTTATATGACGCCTACCTACATTTTTCAATTAGCCTGCGGCACGATAGCGACAGCCTGCAGACTTTCAATTTCCTTGATTTCCGCCAATAATCTGATAGTAGACTACCCAATTCCTATATTCGTTTAGGACCCATTTAGGGACCGCAGTTAATCTAAATTTTATTTCTGCGTAAGATTCGAAATTGTTGAATAATTAAGGTTTATATTTTTGGTCGCGGATACTCAATATTGAATAACGAACTAAATTACGTAATCTTTTTCTTGCAAAATGTAGCCCGAGAAATCAGCTTTCAAATGTCTTATGTGCCATGTATATTGTTTTAACCTTTTTTGTGTACAATAAAGTCCTTACATACATACATACATCACCTTATCTAAGAATATCATGAACAACAAATCACCTAAAACTGCTTTACGACGCGAATGATACCCAGGTCCCAGGTATGTACCCATATATTTTACAAAAAAATTTGCGTTAGGTGTTAAATAACTTTATTAACAACAAAACAAAAACAACAACAAACAGGAAAACAAACAAATCACAACTAATATTAATTAATTATATTTTAATATTTTTCTTTCTATTACAGGTAAGCGATTTTAAAAATACGTAATTCTAATACAACAGACTGCTACTAGCGCCATCTCTACACCATGCCTAGGAACTTTCAAGGTAACGTTGTGTTTACAAACTTGTCGGATTTGAATTGATGAATAAATCATGAACGGGCAGTGAGTTCAGTAGAACTGCGTAATAATCGCGAATAATTCCAGGATAGATGGAAACTGTGACCTCGATAAATACGGGTTTATTTGTATACAGCCCTTTAGGGACGGGAATCAGTAAAACATAAAATAAAACAGATACTCGTAGGTAGTATCTGTAATATTTTATGTTTATTTGTAACCGCCCTATAAAAATATCGCCTTATATTGTTTTTGCTATAAAGATAAGTTCTTTATTATGTCGTAGGCGCTCTTTTCAACACGTAGTCTTGGCGGTCGTAAAAGGTACAAACAAACATTCAGCCTTATTATTGGGGAACGGGACTTAACCCTTTACCGCATATCGTGACAAATTCGGAACACTCGACATATTTGCCTACCACTATTTAGTACCTACCGCTTGTTCTGTGTGCCGCTTTGTACTTTTTTACTTGTTAGAGAAGTACATTACCATGCAGGGTAGTTTTGGTAGCGAGAATCTTTCTTGACACTTCAAAAAGTGAGGTTAAAAAAACAGTTGCGGCGAGTTTGTGACAAAGCACGGTTCACGTTTTTCGGTGGGAGATTTTACTGAACTTAAATCAAAGTTTTGAAGATGTTATTGTTGTTATGTACAGTTAAATATATAAACAACATTTTTACGGCAATTAACGAAAATAAAAAGATTTGCATTACAGTTATTTCTTGATTTAAAGTTTGTGCCATATTCGGAACACTATGCAATAACGACTGTTTGGACGATGACAAATTTGGTACAACATGCATTTTGGTTAAATAGTGTCGATATTCATATTTGGAACCACATGCACTATGATGTATTTCAATATTTTGTTGTTTTAACCATTGGCCAGAATGGATCTCAGGTCGCCAAATTAGTAAGTTGGCTGACTGTATACAAGTAAATGTGCTAAAAGTGCAAAGGTTTTTATTGACCGAGTAAAACGAGGTCTCTGTTTTAGCTTCGACAAAAATGCTTTCGTATGTCCGGCCGGATTTTTGTATGTCCTCCTCTACAGGTCGCATTTATCAACCGATTTTCGTGAAATTTTGTGAGCAGGTTCGGTAACTATATATTTTTTTTTGTCGAGTCACTTTTTGGAAATTCAAAAAAACAAACATTGTATCAATGATTTCGAGTTTTTCTGCGGTCGTTTTTTCCTCTACAGGTCGCATTTCTCAACCGATTCTCGTGAAATTTTGTGAGCAGGTTCCATGACTACATATAATTTATTTGTAGAGTAAATTTTTAAAAAATTTTTTTTACGTCGTTGGCTGATCTCCTCTACAGGTCGCATTTATCAACCGATTTTCGTGAAATTTTGCGAGCAGGTTTGGTAACTATATAGAATTTTTTTGTCGAGTCACTTTTTTGAATTTCGAAAAAACAAACTTTGTATCAATAATTTCGTATTTTTCTGCGGCCGTTTTTTCCTCTACAGGTCGCATTTCTCAACCGATTCTCGTGAAGTTTTGTGAGCAGGTTTTTTGATTACATAGAATTTTTTAGGCAAGTAAATTTATGTAATTTTTTTTATTTTTTATTTTATTCATTGGTTTGTTCTCCTCTACAGGTCGCATTTATCAACCGATTTTCGTGAAATTTTGTGAGCAGGTGCGGTAATTCTATAGAATTTTTTTATCGAGTCAGTTTTTCAAAATTTAAAAAAACAATTTTTTTATCAATTATTTTGTGTTTCTGCGGCCGAATTTCGATTTGTTCACATCTAAGGGTCGCATTTCACAACAGATTCCCGTGAAGTATTGTGAGCACGTTCTTTGATTACATCGAATATTTTTGTCGAGTAATCTAAAAAAAAATCTATGGTTTGTCCTCCTCTACAGCAGCGGTCGGTAACAGGCGGCCCGCGAGCCTCCCTGGCTTTATTGTTTGTAAAGGTAAAATTTGAAATTCTTAACATACGTGAAAGCGTCTGTATCGCCAACCACGAATATTTTCACAGTTGGTCAGGACGAGATATGTGTTTGTAAGTATATTTTTTCAGTTAAATCTATCTAAATTTTTTTTCAAAAATTTCGCGCTCGCCGCGTTTGCGTTAGACAGTATGAAGTATTTTTCCACACCTGCATCTTAATGTTCAAAAAATTTCGCGCTCGCTGCGCTCGCGTTTGCGTCTACATGACTTGATGCGTATGAAGTATTTTCCAGACCTGCATAATAATGTTCGCAAAATTTCGCGCTCGCTACGCTCGCGTTTTCAACGAGATTTGTTATGACTTGATGCGTATGAAGTATTTGCTGCATTTGAATCAGTGTTCGAAAAATTTCGCGCTCGCGTTTACATCTACATAACTTGATGCGTATGCGTATGAAGTATTTTCCGCACCTGCATCATAATGTTCGAAAAATTTCGCACTCGCTACGCTCGCATTTTCATCTTGATGCGTATGAAGTATTTGCCGCATTTGCATCAGTGTTCGAAAAATTTCGCGCTCGCGTTTTCATCTAGGTGTGTTATGACTTTATGACCCCCCCCCTTAAAGTTTCTATATCTGCTATTCTATATGCTTGCATTGATCGAATGAATCGCGAAATTACGATGCGGTTGAAATGCGAATTATCTGGGTTTGGTAAGGAAACTAGCTGGTTTATCTGTGAAGACTTGAAGAGTCGGTTTTTTCGTCTTTCTCGTTTTTCAAGTAAAAAGGGGTGCGAATTTTTACTACGTTACTGTCGCGTACGGCGTATCAATTTGTTTCGAGTTGATATCAACAGACAGTGATCATTATTATCATCTGCGGCCCGCGAAGATTTTTTTAGCTACTATGTGGCCCGTGGGTGCAAAAAGGTTGCCGACCCCTGCTCTACAGGTTCGACATCTAACATAGATTTGGAAATAAAAAAAACACTCACGAGGTCTACAGCTCACAGAGCCACTAGTGTCTAAATAAGGATCTTAATTTTTTCAAGGAATTTCATTAAAACGATAAATGTTTGCAGTATGTTCATAAGTATTTAATTGTTCTTCGACCAAAATAATTAAATATAAAAGGGAAAAGTTAATTTTAGTTTTAATTACTGTCATATTGCTTAGCCAAAAATGTTAGTTAGGTACTTAATAACTGTACTTCATATTGTTCCAAATTTGGCAACTACAACATTCTAGCCCGCAGTGCATGTTGTTCCAGATTTGTCTGTTATTGTTTTTCTAAAATATATTATTTAAAAACCTTAAAATATTTTTTTATTATTTTTCATGATTTATATTACCCATTTCAAATAACATATTTTTTTCAAAGTATTTAAAAATTCCATGCGGTAAAGGGCGGGCAAAACCTTAAAAAAGGTACTTAAATTAGTTATAATTGTGCGCGATTAAGTCTCGTTCCCCAATAATAATGTGTGAAAATCGTGTATGTTTAAATCAATATAAACATTCAGCCTGCCCGATGGACAACGCCCTAGCCTATGGAAGCTTACGACTCCAGAAGAATCACAAGCGCTTTGCCAAACCACCGGACCTCCCACCTACCTATATACGAAACTACGACCGCTTTAGCTTAGTTGGTAGTGACCCTGCCTACGAAGCTGGAGGTCCCGGGTTCGAATCCCGGCCGGGGCATTTATTTGTGTGATGAGCACGAATATTTGTTCTTGGGTCTTGGATGTTTTCTATGTATTTAAGTATTTATTTATCTATATAAGTATGTATATCGTCGCTTAGTACCCATAGTACAAGCTTTGCTTAGTTTGGGACTAGGTTGATTTGTGTAAGATTGTCCACAAATATTAAAAAAAAAAAAACTATCTTTTACCCTCGACTTGGTCCGAGTAGAGCTCATTCATCGCGTTAGATAGTTTAATATTCTTCTATTTTAATCGCTTATCTAGTTATTGCTCTTCTATACAACACCACCACCTTCCACCACCTTAAGGGATGATTTCCGAGATAAAAAATATCCTAAGTCCTTCCCCGGGACTCACTATATCTATATACTAAATTTCGTCTATATCGGTTCAGCGGCCTTCAGCGATTTAAGCGTGAAGAGATAACAGACAGACCAGACAGACACACACTTTCGCATTAGTATATTAGTACGGATACGATACGTAAAAAACATTACACACTATTTCCCGGAAAATTTTATAAGGTACATTATTATACAACACAAATAATCTTTATTGCACACACCTCACACCTCAATTAAAAGGCAAACAATAGGGGGTCTTATCGCTAAAGAGCGATTTTGTACCTAAGTGCACACTTCGAGCGACGAATCTATTCGTCTATATACAACATCACGGTTTCCAAATCACCGAGCCAGCAGACTTTGATAACACTCTCGACGGTTGAGGTGTGCCGGACTTTCGCGCCTGTACCATATCGTACTCAAATTCGGGTGTGGTAAATAAATTCTTATTTCCACGGCAGACCCAGAGCCGGGAGTTAATCTGAGGCAATAATTTCGAATTTAAAATTTGGTTTCAAAATGTTTTGGCTGCTCAGTTTCACGAACGCGCAGTACCTTGAGTTCCAACAACTTATAATTACAGACCGATTAACGTTTAAGGCGAGGCCAGTTCATGAATCGACGAAAATGTTAAAGTTAGAGACTAGAGTGTGAAAAAATAATGTAGAATTACAGTACACATAAATTACTGTAGATTGAAAAAGAAAGAAAGTAACAAAATAACCAAACAAAATATTGAAAAATGCATTGGTAACTCTGGGAAAAAATCCTAAATATCATCGTAATGATAAAGAAAGAAAAGAAAAAGAAAAGAAAACATTTATTCACTGCACGAAACGAAAGACACACACAAAAAAAACAATAATAATAAACGCACCACATTGAACAAATAAATGATGTGTGTCTTCGCGGCAGTGAATCGGTTGCTGTCTCAGCATTATGCTCAGGTGTTGTTGGACACCTGGAGCGCTGGTTTTCAGACAGCACCTACCATACATTTTAATGCTGATTATTTCGTAATTGTCAACGGCAGTGATATGTTTTTTTTTTACAAAATGGGTATCTTTTTAATTGTTCTAACAAAATAACCGGATAGATTTTTGATTTTTAGCTTAGTTTTAATTTATATGTAATTTAGTTTTATTTTTAGGTCTAGTTTTCGTGTCTCTTATTATGTACATTATGTAGGTACATTGTACACGCAATCCACCGCGTCCGTATATCACATTACATTCACTCCTAATGATCTAGTATTCAAAATTAATCAAAATGTACGAAATACACGAAAACTACGCGCAGAGTTCCATAGAGACCGGGATGGTTAATTGTAAATTCACGCGTTTTAGAGCGGGACGATTCAAGTGGGACTGCCTTGCCTGAACGTTTAATATGGCACCGGCAGTAGTCATCCCTTAGAAAATTGAAACCTTGCCCCATACAATTGCAGACACTTAGACGCAACCCACTCAAATCGGAATACGAACCGTAATTCACAAATTGACCCCCTATTTGTCAGTTTCATACCTGTGGTACACGACAGACGAAACACCACGGTTTCCAAAGCACTGAGCCTGCCTTTGATAGCCACTCTCTGTGTTTGAGCTGCGCGGGACTTTCGTACCTGTACAGTCAAGGGCATAAATATATATACATTTTTGGACCTTATTTCAATGGAGTAACGTGAAAAAATGTATACATATTGGTGCCTTTGACTGTACCATCGAAACCCAGTTTCATTGGCGGATTTACCAACGTAACTTAGCTCCTAGTTTTTAGGGTTCCGTAACCGAAGGGCCAAAACGGAATCCTATTGCTGTCACTCATGCGTCCGTCATTATCTCCGTTTATAATATACTAATTAATGGTAATCCAAGCAAGACAATATTTATGAAATCGATTACATCACACAGACCTGGGGCCTGTACCACAAAACTTTACAAGCGTACAATTCGACAAATTTGTCAACTTTTTCTATGGAAAATCGTACAATTTTGTCGAATTGTACGCTTGTAAAGTTTTGTGGTATAGGGGCCTGTGTTAATGTAAACATATAAATTATAGGTACTTATATATATAAGACGGGGATGTAGTGGAGATGTAGGTAAGTACATATTGCAGTACACCTCAATGAGACCTATATAATTTCGCACTCCGCTTACCAACTGGGTCAAAACCTAATCCGCTATCGGCTGTATACTTAAAATCATTTCAGTTGAACGAATTGCTCCATAGCAATTCCTTCAAAAAGCTACTTTACCGTTCAAACACTAAGGTCCAAAATCAAATAACATTATAATACAAATACGTTCAACAAAAAGAAACAAATTGTAAGATACTTTTTACGCCCTATTTTAGTGAACAGTGGGTTCAAAGAAATTACGAGTATATTGTTCGTGTAAAACTTTCTGAAAACAACAATATAATTAAATCAGAAGCCTAATTTCTGACGGCATTTTTTACACTCCAGTGTAAATTATTCAAGCCTGGATCTGGCTTGGGGAGGAGGCCATATCAGTCAAAGGGGGAGATGAGACTGAAAGGAAAGAAAACAATATTATATAGTTTTTTGTAGCTAGGCAACGTCTTATTCTTTTCGTTCCACCAACCTACGCTTTAAATGTGTCTTTTTAGTGTTCCGTAGTAAACAAGGAACCCTTATAGTTTCGCCATGTCCTTCCGTAGCTTAGCTCAGTAACCGTTAGTAGGTATAAGGTTAGTAGGTTCGTACAAAACTGTAAGGCCAAGCGCTGTCAAATTAACTTGCTCTACCGTCTAATAAGACGCGAACGTACTCTCGATCTTTCTCGGTGGCTGCTGTGAAGTTGTGGAACGAGTTACCTTTGTCAATAAGACAGTCCCAGTCTGTCGCGTCACTCAAGAGAAATTTGAAGAAGTTGTGGCTCTCCAACAACTTGTAATATGGTTGAACACTATATATATTTATATATTATTATTATTTTGAATACGTATTTATACGTATTTATTTTGTAATATGTATTTATTATATGTATGGTTGGTATATATGTATTTATGGTATTTATTTAGTTTTGGTTTTTAGATCTAAATTTAAAACATTGTTGTACACGCTGTAAGTTTGTTTAATTTTCTCACTTTCCATTCAATCTCTCAAAGGTTAGCTGGAAGAGATCCCTCATAGGGATAAGTTCGCCTTTGTACTTTAATCTTATGTGACATGTATATTGTTTTAACCTGTTTAATGACTTTCGCAATAACATAAAAAAGGACATTGCAAGAAAAAAAAAAAACTAAACGCTACTAAAAACTAAAAGCTACTTATAAATAAAAAATATCTTCTAAATCAGTGCCGATGGGGAGTGTGCCCAGAAGGCTGGCCGCATTGCCACGCTGTATAGCAACGCTAACGCGTTGTGCAAAGTATTGGCCAGCCCTCTGGTCACCTGTTTTGTGTACAATAAAGTGCTTACATACATACATTAACGCAAGCAAAAATCTACCTTACAGTCAGAGCTCTAAGTCTAGTTTTGCTTGCGTTCGTTTGACAGAGTTTAGCCTCAGAGTTGTTTCCGAACTATACTAGAAACTGTAATTTGGCATGGGTATATTTTTAAAATTAATAATGGGATTACTCTTGGCCAGCATCTACACACTACATTTTGACCACGTTGACAAAACGGTAGTGTAAAATAATGAAACTAAAAAATTGTTTAAGGGTAAGTACCTTCTCCTAAATATAAAGTGGGAGTGCCTTCTTTTTTCTTCCATACCCCATTGGGTATCGTTGGATAGCTCGTTTTAAAATATTACAGGGTTTCCATAAGCATTTTTTGATCCATTAATCTGTTTGCGTGGTAATATCTAAGCTAGCGTTCATTTTTGTTATGGTCAAGTGCAAGGGTTATGTTTAATTATTTTAATTATATGTATATAAGTATTTATATTATAATATATCTACTTAAGTTTACAACAATTAACAGTATAGCTTACAATTTAAATTAATATTCACAATCCAGGTAGATACCTAATATTTTTAAGCAAGGATTAAAATACGTACCTAAGTCCAATATTTAATTAAAATCTTCCAGCAATAACTCATCCAATTACACCTCGAATGATATTTTTACAGTGCCTCATATACAATATTACACACAATAAAACGCAACAGCGTACATTTAATTACTGTTTCTAGTACAAAGTTACGTTTTATTGGGCGTATTTTCATTTACTGCTACGTCAATATTAACGATTATTACAGTCATTCTGGTAATTACTTGTATTATTACTGACGTGAACACTTCTAACAATACTCTATTTTATTATTTATGTAGTAATTATTAACAGTAGTCGATTACTTTGGTTTTATGAGCAGGAGGTCTGGAAACTACACTAAACCTGAGATTAAAAAACAATTCGCTACCCTGTGATAACTGATGACGAACGCCTACGACAGATAGATCACGATGTATTGAATGCTCAAACCGAAAGATAAAAATCCGTTACAAACATTTTATCGTTCGTTAGGTAGAGTAGGGATCAATTTGAGACATTCGTATTCAACCAACGTGACAAAACGAGCGGGCAAAGCACATTGAAACTAAATTGGAAAGCTAAGGTATATCTGAAATTGATCCCTTAGATTGCACTAGAAATACGAATACTATTGATATATGTTTGCCTCAGATTTTAGTATAAGTATACTATTTGCGTTTTGTTTTGGTGGAAAAGTAATGTAACATTTAAGTCAAAACAAAATTATCACAATAACTTCTCTGCTAGACAACAAGTGAATATTAATATACCCTTCACATTAATTCTGAGCCCGTGTTGCTGAATCTTAGCGAATAAATGCCTTAATATTGGAATTAGTCCAACTTAATTTACTTGTTCCAGCCATTCCAGGCTCTAACATATTACCCACTCAAGGCAGACTTTGTACTAGCTTTTGGCTTCTCGGACTAAGGTATTTTTTATATAGCTAGTATTTCCGAGGCTGCTTTGCACAGCTATAATACTAATTTCCCATCAAATCCCGGTTTTAATGTGCAATTGACGCTAGGAGAATGGTGATATTAATTACGCCACTTATTTATTATACTTTCATTAACACATGAATAACAACATTGTAATTACATAGGTATACATTGAAGCACTTAATTATTGAACAAATAATAAATGTAATTAGGTATATAAAAAATATGAATTGTTCACACTATATTTTTAAATATAATTCAATTTTTATGAACATTGGAGGTAAGCTTTAAAATAAAACGTTATGACTAAATACAATAAAATTATTCATATATTTGGGTCACAAACACTTAAAAAAACAAGGTCAATATTTAACGGCTTACGAGCATGTAAGTTATGATTTCATCACATGGATTTATAAAAACGGAGCAGCCGTTTATGCGGGTTACGAACCCAATCGAAAACTAAGCGTTGTAGCCCATATTAACTTTTGATATATCCACAGTAAAGACGCGAACCTAAATATGTTTATGACCCATTTATAGATAAAAAATAAAAAAACATAGTTGTAGGTACATACTTTTTTGAACGACGACACATTAATATTTTAGGGATGATTGTGTCGTCTAGACTTCCAATTTTCTCAGAAGTCCTTGTATCGTAGGCCTACATGATTTTTAGATGGGTTCGATACACGAATGATTATTTAATTTGCTTAGCGACATCGTATAAATGTAGTTAGTTACGTATATTATTTACTAAAAAATATTCCTGATCCTTCGTAATAAAACAATTCTAATGCTAGTGGATCTCTGGGCTGTACACCACGCAAGGGATATTTTATAGCGACACAGATTCCTTTTATTAGTATTTGAAGAAGAAGAAGAAACATTTATTCACAAGAAACATAAGGCAACTTCCTGATTTGTCGGTGCGGAGGCAGTACGATATGAGAAAAGTGTCAAATGTCAGTGTCAGCTGTCAGTCGACGCGATACCATTTTGTACTACGTCCCTACATTTAAATGAGTGCTTCCTGACTGGCGCGGGATGCGCGGTAGCGGGACGATGCGAAGGCAGTACTGCTCCGCTTCTGCGCATGATATTACTACTGCGCAAACGTAATACTGACAGTATTATGTCATGTGAGAATCTTTGCGACGTCAGTAAGTTTACGTCAAAGAAGAAAATGTCACATATCGATCCCGCCGCGCCAAGTCAGGAACTCGCCTAAGTATACAACAAAAATGGTAACAGAAAAAAAGAAACATACACATAAACGTGTGTGTCCCCGCGTCAGTGAATTGGACACTAGCTCAGCATTATGCTGAGGAGTCAGATACCTACAACGCTGATTTTCAGCCAGTACCATCGGTGACTCACGGAACGTCACAACGTATTTCGGACTATATTAGCTGTAAAAGCCCCAACAATAAATCCGCATCAATAATTTCGTTTGCTAAAAGAAACTGGAGGTTATTCCAGCTTCAAATTCTTTTTAACACCTCCAATATTAGTATAAGGAAAAAGCGAGTCAGCGCCACCACCGCATAATAAACAGGAGACGATTATAGCCTTCGATTTTAGCCCAGCTATTCACAACAGCTTTAGATTGACTTTTCTAATGTTTTTATAGATTAGATTTGATTAGATTCATTTATTTCATGATAAGAATTACATTATAAATTTGTACACATGTCAAAATTACAAGAATAGGTATAATGATCGTCATAAACAGGAAAAATAAAAAATAAAAAAGGATAATAACATAATGTCAACCAAAATTAAACACACATGATAATGATAAATAGTAAAAATAAAATAATTGCATCTCCCTTTCGGGATCGTCAAAGTCCATTTCAAAATACAAATTTCAATATACTAATCAAGTCAAAATACAAGTTCAAGTCCATTACAAAATATAAATCAATTTAATACAAATTCAATAATTATTATTTACACGTCAGTAACTTAAGGTCCATATACTCTTATCTCTTCTTATCTTATAGTATAATTTAACACTAAAACTATCATTTATTGACAAGAACATTAAAACTAACTTAAATCTAAAACAGGACCCCGAGTCGTTGTACCGCGGATGCTGGCATTTGACACATAGGATCCTAAGCTTGTGATCGCTGGCTGATGCCTCTCTTCGAGTGCACTATTCATCCCAGACCCGTGCAAGTCTGTCGGTGATGGTCTCGCTTATCGAGTGGTAAATGACAAGATTAAGCATCCACCATGTCATGACTTGATGGAGACTGACGGATGCTTTACCTTGTCGTTTATCATGCAGTGTCTACGAGGATAATCCGTGGCAGCGAATCGGTCTTTTTAATATCGTCAACTCATCGGATCGGTGGACGACCGACGCTTCTTTTGCCTGTAACAGGCCACCAGTTAACGCTTAGGCGACTTCCTGACTTGGCGGGGCGAGATAGATATGTGACATTTTCTTGTTGACGTAAACTTACTGACGTTGCAAAGATACTCACGTGACATAATACTGTCAGTATAACGTTTGCGCAGTAGTAATATCATGCGCAGAAGCGGAGCAGTAACGCCTTCGCATCATCCCGCTACCACGCATCCCGCGCCAGTCAGGAAGCACTCATTTAAATGTAGGGGAGTAGTAAAAACTGGTGTCGCGTCGACTGACAGCTGACACCGACATTTGTCATTTTTCTCATATCGTACTGCCTCCGCACCGACAAATCAGGAAGTCGCCATAGGTGTACGTACGTGCCTCACTCTGCCAAGATTCGTAACAACTATGAATAATTGGAGGTCCCGACTATACTGGTTCTCTTTAAGCGAATTGTTTGTGAACGTTGCAAATATCAGAGCAGGGGATAACATTGCAGTTAAAATATTACAGTCAGTACGAAGACTCGCACCTTTTACAGTAGGTTTGGGGTTTTTGAAATTTAACAGTCATGAAGCGTTCTGTCATGTCGATTGGATAGATTAACTGGTTAATTTACAAGACGACGTGTCACCCACGTTATGATAACTTTAATAACACTATGAAATCTGCCAAAGCCAAACCCACGATCCATCATAAATTGTGCAAGTTAGAGGCGCGAAGCAGTGAGTCTGTTATTAAACAAAGAGGAAAAGCTGCTGCCATGATTTCGAAGTGCTTATACGCTCGTATCGTATCTGCGAATAAGCGTATGTAGAAGAAAAAAGCCTTTGAGAGGAAAACCCGCCTAACGGGTTAATGCCACTGAGTGTGTTTTGTTCGTGTAAAAGCGGGTATTTTATACTCGGTTAACTATACTCGTATTATGTATGCGTGTAAGTATGTTATTACTTTATTGGTTTTACTTTACTTTATAAGTAATATTATTTGTTCTGCTATAGATTTTATGTCACACCTGGCCATAAAGCGGCAATTACCGCACGCTCCGCGCGCGGGAAATCCCACTTCCTGGCCAGGGGGTGACATAAAATTTTGTACTTAACACGGGCGGTAATAAAGAAAGCCTCAGATCGCATATTTATCTCCCTTGCCTTCGGCTCGTCAAATACCTGCGATCTGAGACATTCTTTGTTTTACCGCCCTTGTTAAGTAATGTACTATTTTAATCCACGAAAATCTCATCGTCCCCACTGCTACCCGCACTAAGTGACAGTAACAAAAGTTTCTTTGTGTGCACAGACTTAGAATAAACAGATATTATACTAGTTAATAACGATAGGTTAATGTTTATTACACAAAGTATCTTTCTCAAAGTGAGGCATTATATACCTGAACTGTACAAGTTTAACTTGCATATATAATAATACATTAAATAAAGAGTAAATTAGGTGCTAAGTTGCTCGTGAGATTTTTACTCGAATCGCCGAATAAGTTTTCCCAACCTCATTTTCCTTGTCCGTGTATTCAGAAGGGCAAAAATCGATTTCCAGATCCTTCTGAAGGGTTCATCATTTATTTATAAGGTTAAGGTATCCCCAAGAGTTATTTGTAATGTAGCTATCATTTATATTTTACATTTACCTTCGGCTCTTCTGCATTAGCAATTTCTGGGATCAAATATCAATATCCAAAAAACACGACTGCGTTAAAAAGATAAAAACAAGTTTCCTAATAAAGAACTCAAGGATATATTTATATTTTGTTTGCAGTCGGGGGACCTACTACATACAAATAAAACCTAAATATTAGGTCCCACGACTGCAAACAAAATATATTTCCTTGAGTTCTTTATTAGGAAACTTGTTTTTATCTTTTTAACGCAGTCGTGTTTTTTGGATATTGATATTTGATCCCAGAAATTGCTAATGCAGAAGAGCCGAAGGTAAATGTAAAATATAAATGATAGCTACATTACAAATAACTCTTGGGGATACCTTATCCTTATAAATAAATGATGAACCCTTCAGAAGGATCTGGAAATCGATTTTTGCCCTTCTGAATACACAGGCAAGGAAAATGAGGTTGGAAAAACTTATTCGGCGATTCGAGTAAAAATCTCACGAGCAACTTAGCACCTAATTTACTCTTTATTTAATGTATTATTATATATGCAAGTTAAATTTGTACAGTTCAGGTATATAATGCCTAACTTTGAGAAAGATACTTTGTGTAATAAATATTAACCTATCGTGCATAAGTTGCACTGCAGCTCTAAACAATGAAGTGAAATCAGTAAGTCACCTGAACCTCCTAAAGTGATCCAAACCCACAACTCATCGCACGTTGAGAAAGTTACAGTAATCGAAAGTAATTTAAACATTGACGATGTACCTGCAACATCGAATTTAATGTTTAACGTGTTAATAAATTATTATTGAAAAATTGGTATGATTTATTTTATATCTCGTATTAATGTTATAATCAGGGATCGGATACCGGTATTTGCTCCATACAAAATACCGGTATTTATATCGTTCTTTTTCGTTCTTTGGTTTATAATTTCATTTTTAATGGGACATTCTAATAAGACGAAGTTGTAAAGTAAATACATGATTCAGTCCTACGTAAAGACCATAACATAATTCAAAATATTGGACTATTTCTGGGATTTTTAAAAATACCGGTTTCGATCCCTGGTTATAATTACTAACTAATTAAATTACCAATTTTCTGTAATTCAAATTCCTTACAAACCACCACATTTAAATAAAATATTCACCTAACCTTTTATTAAGCAAAGCTAGAGATAACTCATAACATATTTATAAGTAAGAACTTTCCAAAGTCTAGAAAATTAAGCACTCAAGAGTATTAAGTGCTCAAGTTACCCTTGTCAACTTTTATAGTCTAGGGCTGAAACAAATCTAGGTCTAAATCTGAGGTCAGTCAGAATTTATCTCATGAACGGGCATTTTGGCAAACCTTTTAAAATTATACCACGTGCTATAGTCATAGTAGATGTTTTTATTGACCGTAAAAGTAATGATTTATAGTCAAGAACAAAAAACATTTTGCGATGGAGATAAAATCTGTCCAGTGAGTTGCGGGAATATAAATTTAATTTAGAGAAAACAGTTTTTATTCTACCTACGGTTTTATCTCTTTCGATTTATGATATAAAATAATATCGTTGTAAGTATAATGTAGAACATTATTGAAAGATGGGCCATTCTCATTTTTGTAAGGGTATGCTGAGACAGGTCACATTTTGAAAATCGAATCGCGTCCAATGTTTTGCAATTCACATAAAGTAAACCCAACTTTAAATTGTAAGCCCTTAAATTGTGGTGTGTCATACTCGTACACTTAAGCGCAAGGCGCAATGCCAAACACACATTGAAATAATTTACTACTTTTACTCTATCAATCCAGGAAGACCGAGCTTTGCTCAGCGTCTTTCGGATTTCTCCGTAGAAAAACGGATATACCCGGGAATGAGACTTAACAAAATGCATATTTGTCCATGTACATAAATTCGTTGAAGCCGTTTTCGAGAACTCAATAGGGATGTTGACACCAAATAAGAAAATCAATGAATCCGAATTTTCTCGAAAAAGGATCAAATTCTCTATCAAATAGTGAAAAAAGTAGTCCCAAAGAATAAATAATTACATAATTATAAGTCTTCAAAGTTTTAGGAGGGGGCATTTTCTGTCCCTTTTCTGCAAAACGCCCCGTTTTATTGAACGATCGTCATTTACTATGGCGCTCGAGGTCAGTGACGTCACTGACCTGTAGCGTTTTCTCTCTCTAACTAAAACATTCTAACGGTTGTAGTTTCGTTATTTTTTGACATATTTGAATAGGATTTTCACTTTTTGGCATAGTTATATGTATTCTTTCGTATGGAGTATTAATAAATTTTGAGTCAACATCCCTACATATTACATATTTCGTGGCGAAATTCGGTTTGTAATGTCTTGTTCGTAATTGTCATATGTTTGTCACGAATAAATGTTTCTTTTTTATATGAAGGAATTAGATCCCATAAATAATCCGATGGCAAGTTACGAGTCAAGTTGCGACGTAGGTAATAAATGCTCAAGCATTTCTTCAAAATGAAAAATTGCGTAATAAAGCCCTTGATGCGGAATTTAATGTATGTTCCTTGTGATTGCCTGGTATTTGATGGCATTAAGTACTTACTGTGAGGTTTTATTATCTGTTTCATCGATAAATCATTAATTTAAAAGTAGCTCAACTGACCATTTCTGGTGACGTCATGGCATCCGCCATTATCGTCAGGGAGGTGATTCGGCGCCAGCGGCATTCTCGGTTGGGCAGTGCTAGCGATAGGACACCTTTGGTGTTGATTATACAAAAGTATAATCGTGTTGGTTATTTTCCGTGGGTGCTAACATTACTGTCTTCCGTTTGTTTACAGAATATATTGCGATAATATGGCTTAAAAGAGGTATCTGGGGGTCAATCTATACCTACGCGGTGAGGGTTACGATGCTCTTGACTTTAGTATCTGGACGGACCATAAATCTTTTATAGTTACCACAGCAGTTGATTCTCATCTTATGATTTACAGCAGTTGATGTCAGAGACTTCAGGCAGTAACCCGGTTTAAGAGTTAATTTACACACGTGCCAAAGTTTGGCTACATTGAGGGTTACAAAGGTATAATAAGGGCAGTCAATGTACCAAACCCTGCAATCTACGCGATTCTCACATGTTTCGAAATCGGGCTACCAGGAAAGATAGAACAAGCTAAATATCATCTTGTTCAAATTTCGAGCGGCCCAACGGGGGAACTACAGAAGACAACCAACATGTACTTAGTTAGTGATAGTGAGTAAGGTCGTTAGAACTCCCAAGGATACGCTGCTGCGTTGAGAGTGAGAGGAACTTGCATTTCTGTCCACCTGCCAACAGTGCCATCGCCAACACAATGAATTGAATTGACGTGCTAATTCTGTATTTACCCCTTTACTTGCGCATTGTAGCTACTGCAGTCACCTGTGATCACCAGGATGTTTCAGGAGACGTAATCACGACAACACGTGGTGGAGCATAATAATAATAATAAAATAAATAACGCCAGGCAGTGCTCGTTGACATCACCATCCCCCATGACGAGAACCTCGTGAAGGCCGAGACGGACAAACTCAGCAAGTACCTAGACTTGGCCCATGAGATAACCGCCATGTGGGATGTTGATTCAACGACCATTGTCCCGATAGTCGTTTCTGCGAACGGTCTAATAGCGAAGAGTCTCGACCAACACCTCAAGAGACTCTCGCTAGATGGCTGGTGTAACAGCTGGGAGTTCGAGACACCAGTGAAAGTCCGGGAAATGCACAATACTTGTATTAAAATGAATTTAAAACGAAAAGCAGGTACACACATAAAAAAATGAGCGCAAGAGACGTGCGGCGGTTGCGACAGCTAGATCGGCACCACTCGGGCCCGTTCGGAAGCGCCTAGATGCACCCCCGATCACCCCGCACCTCTCCCGTCTCTTACAAATATTAGCATGACAGATAACAGGTTTTTTGCGTCGCGAACATAGCCCCCCCTAGTGCTGCTTCAGCAGCACTCATCCCCTATCGGAAGGTGAGCGACGCGTGTAGCGGATCTGGTAAGTATTCCGGTCTTGGTTTTAATTTTTACCATTCTGATGCGACCATCTCTTCCAGGTTTGACTTCTTGGATTATGCCCCGCGGCCACACATTGCGCGGCCCGTCGGGATCTACGATGAGAACGAGATCTCCCACTTGCAAGGGCCTCTGTTCTACTTGCCATTTCTTTCGTGGCACCAGGTCTGGCAGAACTTCCCTCACCCATCGTCTCCAGTACTGATCAGCTAGTAGTTGAGCTATTCGCCATTGTCTTCTAAGGAAAAACTCAGAACCATTAAAAACTCCTATTTGCGGCAGGTTGGATGACGAGCCCAAAAGAAAATGATTAGGTGTCAATGTTTCTTGGCTTTTAGGCTCAACTGATACGTGGGTCAGCGGTCGGCTATTTACTATATTTTCAACTTCTGCAAGCAGAGTGTTCAGAGTTTCTTCTCTTGGTGCGCGCTCTTTCAGAATAACTCTCAGGGAAACCTTCACGCTTCGTATAAGTCGCTCCCATGAGCCTCCCCAGTGGGGACTAGCCGGTGGTATAAAGTTCCACTTCATGCCGTGAATCATGGCCGTAACTTTGAGGGTCTCTTCGTCCAGCTCTTGAACTGACCTTTTCAGCTCTGCGTCGGCCCCCCGCAGATTCGTGCCATTGTCGGAGAACATCTGTTGCGGCCAGCCTCGTCTCGCCGCCATACGACGAAGAGCCATAATGAAGGAGTCAGTTGTGAGGGATGCCACTGTTTCTAGGTGAATGGCTCTCACCGTTAAACAGGTAAACAAAACTCCGTACCTCTTTTCCCTGCGCCTGCCAATAGTGACCTCCATCGGGCCGAATATGTCCGCACCGCAGAAGCTGAAGGGTCGCTGATGGTGAGCCATTCTGGCAGCCGGTAGGTCTCCCATTCTAGGTATTTCCGGTCTACATTTCCTGATTCGGCAGATCATGCACTTAGCGGTGACACTTTTTACGGTAGGTCTCAGTCTTGTAATCCAATATCTTTGTTTTATATTATTTACGACCGCCTCTTGATAGCCGTGAGCAGCGCTGACATGGTAGAATTTCACAATTAATCGCGTCGTGTAATTTTTACCGTCCAAGATTGCAGGTCTCTTAGTTTGAGGTGACACGTCGGTGACGTCATCAATGCGGCCTGCCGCGCGTAGGACTCCATGTTCGTCGAGGAACGGTGACAGGGTAAGTATTTTACTATTTTTCTGTATAGCTTTTCCTTGTTTCAGGTCACTCACCTCTTGTGCGAAACTTTCAGCTTGCGAGTTCCTCAATAATAAGATCTCGGCGTTCTCCATACTGGCGGTCTCCTCCACATTTAGTTTTCTACATCTGTTTACAAATGTAAGTACCATATAAGTAGCCCTTAGTAGGCGCAACCACGACGAAAATCTAGAGGGTTCCGGCACAGGTAAGTCAATATCCTTATTTTGTATCATAGCAACAAATTCTAAATCATTTGTGTTTTTTATTTCAGGGTTCAGTATATCGGCCGGCCAGTAACATTCAACGCGGCGAAGAAAGGTGGGTCCTTGAAGCCATTCATTTTCCAGGATACTGCAGTCGTAGCTTTTTCTCGTTCCTAAATCTGCTACGTTAAGTCTTGTTGGTACGTATCTCCATTCACTAATGAGCGTCATCTCATCAATCTCTCCTAATCGATGCGCTATGTACGGTTTATAAGTACGCGCTGCATTCCTTATCCAGTATAGCGTAGTACTCGAATCGCTCCAAAACGTCCTGCGTACGGCTTTTATTGTATGTTCTCTTGTAATTGTATCAGCCAGCCGAGCAGCCAAAACAGCTGATTGTAATTCTGCTCGTGGTATGGATAAGTTCTTATTAGGCATGACGCGGCTTTTACTAGCCACGAATGCAACGTTAGTTATCCCATTTTGTTCCCAACGCCAATAGGCCACCGCGCACATAGCCTTAGCTGAGCTGTCGCAAAAAACATGTAATTGTAGGTTTGTATAATTTGTAGCATTCGTTTGCAGCGGCGGCGGCGCAGGCATAGATAACGATAAGGTCGAGGCGGGCGCTTCGCCGCGCGGCAACAGCTGACTGGGGACCGGTTCTGTGTGCATTGCGCTAGCGCGGCCCGTTCCTGTGCAGGCGGCGACGTTATAGTACCTAGGCAACCTCACATTATGTAATGTTTTCAGTAGCTCCGTCCATTTACACCACTCGTCGTATATATCGTCAGGTACAGGTACATCCCATGACAGATTTAATCTCCAAGTATCTTGAATAATTATCTTTCCAATAATAGTGACTGGCGATAAGAAACCGTATACATCAAAGATCGACATCACCACTCGTAGCATGTCTCGCTTCGTAGGCCTCTGTTGACCGGTAATAATATTTGTAGATATCTTTTTAAATGAAACGTCGAAGCCCAGAGTATCGTCATCGGGACGCCATAAAAGGCCGAGGGTTCTTTCGCCTTGGTACTGCTCGCCGGTTTTGAACCTTACGGCCGTCTCTCCTAGGGTTTCTTTTGGAAGGCTGTCGAGTACCGATTTACTATTGCATGTGAAGTTACGTATCTCAAAATTTCCCTTTTGGTGAATCGTCTTTACTTCGCGAATCAATTTAATAGCAGTCTCTTCATCTGGCACGCTATCAATCCAATCATCCATATAATGTTGATTATATATAGCTTGCGTAGCTGAGGGGAACGTAGACTCGAAGCGTGTGGCGTTTTTGTTTTTAACAAATTGGGCGACAAAAGGCGACGAACACGCTCCAAATACTAAGGACGACATCACGAAGGTTCTGACTGGATCTTCTGGCTCTTTTCTGTATAAAAATCGGAGCGCATCTTGATCCTCGGGTCTGATTTTTATGCGTAGAAACATGTCCTTGATATCGCCAGACAGGCCAATACGATGCTCACGAAAACGCAGCATTATCCCGAAAAGTGACGTGAGTAGATCGGGTCCCTTCAATAAATAGTGGTTCAGAGAAAACCCATTTGTGGTGGCGGCACAATCAAAAACTAGGCGCAGTTTTGATTTATTCGGGTTGTCCACCCCAAAGTGCCCCAAGTAATAAGTCTTTGGTGTAGTTTGAGTGTCGACTAATTCGTGCGCATAATTATTGTCAAACAAGTGTTGAAAACGTTCCATATATCTTTGCTTGAACCCTTCGTTCTTCTTCATCTTCTGTTCGATGTTAACTAAGCGTGACATCGCGTGGGGATAGGTGTCAGGCATTACACATTTGTCATCCTTCCAGGGTAAGCCGACGTACCATTTCCCGTCAACAAGAGTAGAAGTTCGCTCCAGCAGTTCACGAGCGCGTTCGTCTTCGCTATTCAGTCGCGGTTTAGTAGAAATTCCCATAGATTCCACAGCAAAATAACGGCGAACCTCGTCGTGTAACTCGTTAAGCAGCCGGTTGTTCTCAATGACGTCAGCGTTATCATCGTAATTAGTCATATGCAGGGTTGTAAACAGCGCACGTGGTGATGACGTCACGCTAGGTACTCGGCCGTGGATACACCAGCCAAGAGGAGTGCGTGTAGCATAGGGGTCGTGAGGATTCCCGGACACGACCTCCAGGGGCAAGATTAAGTGATAATTATCTTGTCCGATAAGTATTTCCGGTTTGCATTGTCCATAACACAAGTCGTCTTTAAATCTCTTCAAATGCGTAAACTGCTCGCAATTAACTAAGTTCATATTTTGTTTTGGTAAATCTAGTTCTTTCACACTGCGCGCGCTAAACGTAAACAATTTTTTATCCTTAGTCGATACCGTAATGTCTATCAGGGTTTCGCACACTAGCGCGGTATTGTTCCATGCACCCCGCACACGCATGCACTCCCGACGCCCCTGTACCCCGGCCCGCGCGGCTAACCCCGCGGACACCATGCTCACACTTGAGCCGTCGTCTAGGATTGCGGTCGTGTTAATTATTCCGTTAGGTCCGTGAATGTTTATTGGCACAACTTTTAACAACACTGCACCCGCGGATTTGAAGTCTATATGCGTGACGACTTGAGCTCCCGTGTCAGTGTCAGTCTCCGGCGGCTCTTCTACCACTGGGTTGCTTGGGGAAGGCTGATTATTTGGGACAAAATGCAATAAACGATGATGCGCTTCGCCGCAATTGTTTACATCGCACACGGCGGCAGGACAGTTTTCGCGGTTATGTTGTGATAGCAAGCACTTATAGCACAAACCAAGTCTTTTAACGAATTGCCAGCGGTCCTTGCGTAATGACTTTTTAAACTTTTTACACTCGGGCAAGTCATGTTTACCTATTTTACAATAACGGCACTTGAGTTCATTTTGTCCACTTTGCACTAACACAGTCTGCGCGTTAAAGTCATTTTTATCGTTATATTTACGTTTATAACTGTCCGGTCGTGTGTATAGCAATGTAGCACTACACTTAGATATCTTGAGGGCTTCTTCGTGAAGAAAATTAGCCAATAATTCGAATCTAGTCGTTCCTTCAGTACTGCACTGGTAACTATAGTCGGCCCACTTAGAAAGCAATATTGTTGGCAATTTCGAGAGCACTATAGTGACCAAACTCATACCTTGCAGATATTCGTCTCGATTCAGGGCGCGCACAGCAGCGACGTAGTTTCTGACCTTATTCGAAAAGGTAATAATTTCTTTGTGATAGTCGGGTGACATTGTGTTTAAGCGCTTGAGCTCTGATATAATCCGGGATAAAATAACATCAGCGTTCCCGAATTGCAATTCCAGTGTTGACATTAAGATTTCTGGAGACGTGGTACTTATTAGTAAGGCATTCACTGCATCCTTGGCGGGGCCACGAAGACACTTTCTTAGGCGCCATAAATTCTCACTGTCAGAAAATTGACACACTCGGGTGGACTCGTCGTAAGCAGTCTTGAATTGAAGCCACTCCATGGGATCTCCAGTAAATATTGGTAACTCTTTAGGGGTGCTGATGCGGCTTAGGAGGTTAGAGTTTTGTTTTTCACAGGCATTTGTGGTGAGTAAATCTTTGAGTACATTGGCGAGCTGTTGAATTGGGCCGTTGGTGCTAGCGTCGGCTGTTAACGCTGGCGGACACGGCAAACCTGGTTCTTCAGGAACCTCATTCCGTTCGGCGGCTGGCCGTGACTCCAATTCGTGGTGACTTCTCGTGCTCTCCACCCATCTTGCGACATCAATGCGTTTGGAAACTGAATCGGCTTTCGACGATGGTGGACTGTATTCGTTGTTGAGTTCCGCTATCTCGGCTTCCAATCGCTTGTCAATTAACTCCATCCTAATGCGTGCCTTTTCTTCAGCCGCCTCCAACTCTAGCTTCTTCTTGCGCGCTTCTACAGAAGATGCAGAGGATCTCTTTGTTCTTGACACACTAGCTGCGCCTACGGATTTGCGAGTCTCCGACTTGATAGAATTCGCGACTACTGTGGCATCCGTAGCATCCAAATTCGAAGGTCCTGCTGATGGTTCTTTTGCTCCATTACCCTTAGGCATAGCGGAATCGGTTGCTTCTTTGTTAGCGTTACCCTCCATTTCCATTAGTTCCCGCTTGGTAACACTGCGTGTCTTAACATTGGACATGTTTGGCGTCCAGATCAACAATGATCCGGCTCGAAGACCACTTTTGTAACAGCTGGGAGTTCGAGACACCAGTGAAAGTCCGGGAAATGCACAATACTTGTATTAAAATGAATTTAAAACGAAAAGCAGGTACACACATAAAAAAATGAGCGCAAGAGACGTGCGGCGGTTGCGACAGCTAGATCGGCACCACTCGGGCCCGTTCGGAAGCGCCTAGATGCACCCCCGATCACCCCGCACCTCTCCCGTCTCTTACAAATATTAGCATGACAGATAACAGGTTTTTTGCGTCGCGAACAGCTGGGTCAAGGGTCAGATTCAGAAGGCGGTACTCCTGGACACGGCGCGGATAGTCAGGAGGTTCCTCTCTCTGTCGCCCTGACCACCGGTAGCTTAGGCCCTGCCCCGCTGCCGGCGGCACCCTAGGTTAGGTTTTTATAATATTTTTATGTTTTGTAAGTGTATTTTTATATTTTACTTTTTATAGAAATATTATAAAATCTAACCTAAGAGACACAATAAATAAAATAAATAACAAATAAATTCTTTATTTAGGTATTTACCCATAAATTTACAAGTTATAAATTATTACACATTTTTTAATTAATTATTACAAATTAACCAATTAAAAAACTTTAAATACTTAATATAATAATATGGTTAAAATAAAAAAAATCAAGCTATATTGTTTTATTGTTTTAAAAATCGAGACGATTTGATCACCCTAAATTGCACAATGTTAATGTTATGTCTCATACAGTCGCCAAAAGTGATAAGGTGAAAATGACTGATGTTTTTAGTTTAAATCCTGAAAACTGAAAAAAACAAGTTTGTTTTCGAACAAATACTTGAAATTGCGATCAGTTATTGAGCCAGAACAAATGATTCTTGAATACGCCTCCCGAATCACCATAGAAAACCCCCTTGGTAACTTACATGCAGACAGAGTTAATTTTCTCTGCGGGCGACGAAACCAACACAAATTCTATGGACCAACTGCGGTTCTACTGCGTATCAGCAACTGTACGACCACCCGCTGTGCAAAACGACTTGTTGCGAGGCTGTGGGCTATAAAACACATGTCTAACCACGTGTATTGCACCTAAGTGGCCTTATTGTAGTTTGGGAGGCATTGCCGTAAATTAAAGTCTGCTGCATTTTACTCCTAGCGACTGCTGCTTGCCTAGTAGGTACTAATGAAACAAAATTTTTAATTTGTTGGTCTATCTTTCGTGTACAAAAAGTTATTAACATTTTAGTCTTCGTAACGGATTATATTGGGCTGCTGGTAACCTGGTAAAACCTGGTAAAACGTTGGTAATAATTAAATAGTTAATTAAATTAATGTTTAAGTTACATTTTATTATGGAATGTGCTGTTTGGACAATACTTTCTGCACATAATGACGATTGCGTTTAGTATATCGGGGTGCAGTGGAAGAATAGATTAAAAATTGAAAGTAGTTAAGTACACTGAAAGTATGTTACAGTTATGGCACAGAAACTAAGTTTATTTACCTATCCCATCTAACGTGTGTGAAACTTCGTAAGTCTGCTTACGACTTCAATGCGACTCGTGCAATTTAATTAGAAGATACCTTACCTAGTTTGTCGAGAACCAGCGTTGCACAATGGAATCTTCTCTTTATTTAGTTTCCGTACTACCTGCAGTTTCACGAAAGTAGAATTTATTAGGACATAACATTAAAAACTCCGTCAAGTGCGAGTCCCACTTGCGCACGACCCCATTAAAGCGACTTCCTGATTTGTCGGTGCGGAGGCGGTACGATATGAGAAAATTGTCAAATGTCAGTGTCAACTGTCAGTCAACTCAGTACTACTTTTTACTGCGCCCCTGCATTTAAATGAGTGCTTCCTTACTGGCGCGGGATGCGCGGAAGCGGGACGATGCGAAGGCAGTACTGGTCCGCTTCTGCGCATAATATTACTACTGCGCAAATGTAATACTGACAGTATTCTGTCAAGTGGGAATCTTTGCGACGTCAGTAAGTTTACGTCAAAGAAGAAAATGACACATATCAATCCCGCCCCGCCAAGTTGGTAAGTCACCTAATTCAGGAAAAAATCTCAAATGTGTGTTGTAAAAATTGCACGCCATGGACGGATGTTTGCCAAAACCTTCGTTGGACTCGGTCAATAAGGAAAAAGTATTTTTAAGTAATAAATCTCAAAGCCGTCCTCTCCCGGCGAAAAAAATATACAATGCCATTCTTTTGTTATCTGCCCTGGAATCCCAGGGACTGGTAGCCGACGGGATAGCCATAATTAGCCTCGCGCTCAGGTACCAATTATTTGATACAGGGAACAAATACAAATAAAAATTAACCGTGATCTGCACGCAGCCTGAGACGGGACAACAACAATAATAACTCAACAATTTAACAAAAATAGTTTGATTCGTGCTAAAGGTACTGTGAGTGAACAAATAATAATCTAGAAAATTTTATGATCATTCAAAGCTTTTCAATTAGCCGTGAAAATGTACGACGCACTTGAAACTTAATAACTTCAGAGGAACCGATAATAATATTATCGATGTTAACATTTCAGCTGAATTACGTCGTAACCTTAACGATTATGGGATAATCGTTACGTCGACGCTAAAAGGAGTAATTTTAGGATTCGTAATACTAGAAGCCAGGAAAGGTTTCTGTATTTGGAATATATTTTTAGGAATATCCGCTACTATATTATTTAGTTTAGGTATCTTTTTTCAACGTCCGATTACACAGCATTTTTATTACATTATGCATACTTGACATTAGTCACGATGGGCACGAACTTAGAAGTGGAATATAGGTAAACCTCTCAATGCTAGACGTGTAACTACCAAATAAAGGAAGATTCACGATAGACATAGTTTATTGGTAATAAAGTAGGTATTGCTAGTCGGTAGACCGTTCCGTGTCCGGCTGGCGACGACGGACGCGCGACGGACGGACTTTTATGTGTCCGTCATTCTTATTTTAAGAGACAAACTTTAAAAACACATGAAATTGTGGATAACCTTTTAAAATGCTGTCCCACTTTAAAAATTGGTCGTCTGTAGACATAGAACATAAAGCCTAGTTACGCTTCAGTGACATACCCCAGCTTTACACTTCACTATGCGTATTCGCCTCCCTTTCTTTTGCGATATCAAAGAAAGAGACGCAACACGAATATTTGTACAAAGACGGCGAAGTGTGGTGCCCAATATACTTCTTATACTCTTTGGTGTGGTGCTAGCGTTAAGCGTACCACACACATGACACTCATACTGTAGGCCGATGGAGTGTGTGCACGCTTTAAAAGATTTCTCTCAGCGCCATCTATCTCATTTTCAGGGAACTACCAAGTAGTTATGACCGCGAGCCGAGATTCGGAAGCGCTACGCAAACCTCCATTTTCCTGTTTTGCTAACTTACTACGGCTCCCACTCTGTCTTTATTGGACCCGAGCAATAATAACACATAGGGTGGGTTACACTAAACCGTTTGCAATCGTAAGCGGTTTTCGTTAAATCCGTTTTGTTGTACGGAAAATTTGACAAATTTCTATGGGATGACAGCTGCCGGCGTTATATTTAACATTGATGCGGTCTGTAATCGTAAGTTGGTGAAACCGACCCTTAAGCCGTCCGCTATCGGTGACTGGGATCCCCGGCCGGATAACAAAAGAATGTTATGTTTTGTTTTTTCGCTGGGAGAGGACAGGGTTGATATAACGTTAGTTATTTTTTTAACGTTTGCGTCTCATAACTTATACAACACCGTCACTGAAACCAAATTATATGGCATCAAACTTGGTAATTTTTATGGCAAAAAAATTACGAAAAAAGTGCTGGAAAAATGCAGGTTGAAGATATTTTGTTATAGAAGTTCCAAAAAAATTAGATGTGTACGATTTTTGCGGCTTTTTGGGCTCACTCGGCGGAATGTTGTGAAGTATACAGGACTTATTTATAAATTCCAGCTGACGAGAGTGTTAATAGTAGACCACCATACAACATTTATATTTTTTTTTAATGAACTAGTTACGATTAAAATACACTAAAATTAGTTGATTTCGCCTTAATGCGTTTTTCATTATACAATTATATCAATATACGACAAAATTAAAGATCCTTTATTTACATTATGAACAAAATGAAACATCCTAATAAAACATATATTATTGAATCTGAGCATTCATACATCCAGTCAAGTAGTACACGTATGATATAAAATTAATTTCATATGGAACTTTTTGCCATGGAGCTTTCGAATTTCACGACGGGGCTCAAAAACCATTTTCCTTTGCTCCAGTTAAGCTTGGTTCAACAATTGTGTTGAACATAATAGACTTCCGTCACCGCTGTTAAATGTGGAATATTAGATAGTAAAACCCGGCCTAAAACGGCTTTACCTATTCTCTGCATTTTGCTTTTGAAAACTTAGTGTTTAAGGATCAACAATAAATAGGTAGTAATACCTAACTCAAATTCAGATTTTTTGTTCATAAATGTACACATCATTTACATGTCATTTTCATAAAAGATTATCATTATAATAATATAAGACAATTAATGTAGATGATAAATATTATAATATATTCTACTCGTATTTATTATATCGGTTCTATAATTATGTTTGGAGTGTTAGGGTCAAGGGGTAGTTGTTTTATAGACATTTGACACTGTAACTATGTTTTTTTACAGGTACGTTCTTAATTCACACTAACCAGTATCAGGTACGTATATTTCTACTACACACCAAGGTGGAACTAGCGTAATGATCAAATTGCTCCGTACAAATTCATACATAGAATAAGGCAAATGTCCCAGTATTCGACTCCAAATGACACTTCAAATCTTATGTCATATTATTAGATATCAATATCAAAGTCGAATGGTATTCCAATGACTTGAGAGATACCGCCAAATGGCTTATGAATAAGTAGCAGAAGAGTTCTGCATTTATATTTCACAGCGTTGTACTTAAATTCTTCCAAATTCGACCGTGGTTTTTTAACAGGAAGGTTCATTTTTCATAGAAATAAAGTTTCAAAAAGTTCTTACACAATTAATTGCTGAGCGCCATTTCAGCTTTATTTCAAAGAGGTCCACTTTAGAGGGCTAAATATGTTTATTTTAGTTCACAATTGAAAACTCAGCACATACAAAAGAAAACTCAGCTAGTTTACAAATATAATAAGGCATATAAATTAAGTTTTTAATTTGTATGCCTATCGGCGAAACATAGCGTTCATTGTTATCTATGTACCAACATTGTTACCTATGTTTACGAATAAATTATTATGAATTATGAATTTAATGACGACTTAATTTTTACTTTTTGATCATCCATACTAATATTACTAAAGCGAAAGTTTTTCTGTCTGTTTGTAAACTTTTCACAGAAATTTTCATTTCCAAAAACTCCCCTAGCCCATTCGCGGCCAGCGACCGCTACGTTAAATCGCTCGTCATGACGCATATGTGTTGTAATTGGCGTTGAATGGACTAGGGAGACCTCTGCTCGTAGACGCGTAGCCGATAACATACGTTTGCGCGTAGCGCTACGAAAAGCTTGGCATATAAATTGTTAACACGTTAATTGCCGAACAGTGCTACGCGCTACGCTTGCAGATAAATATGTTGCTATAGCTCTATTAAAATCCATTTCTGTACCCTAGTTAGATTTTAAGAACACCTGTATATACCACGGGTCCAAAGAATGCATGAATATTAATATGAAAGCCCCTTTGTCTATTTCAATAACAAACATGGGTACATATATTTAATCTTTTGAGTCAACAATTTTCAATACGGTATTAGACAACAGTAAAATAACATTTTTTATGTCACACCTAGCCATAAAGTGGCCATTATCGCACGCTCCGCGCGCGAAAAAACCCACTTCCTGGCCAGGGGGTGACATAAAATTTTGTACTTACCACGGGCGATAATAAAGAAAGCCTCACATCGCATATTTATCGCCCTTGCCTTCGGCTCGGGCGTAAAATACCTGCGATCTGAGACATTCTTTGTTTTATCGCCCTTGGTAAGTAATGTACTATTACGTTATACTGATAAAGGTAATAAACAAAAGTACTTGAATCAAATCAAACTTCAAAGTATATGTTATGCTATTTTACAGCGTATTCCCTTGTTTTGAAAAAAAAACCTAAAATGTATTGTTTCGCAGAATTTTCATTTCATAGTAACTTTTTTTTCAAAAACCGTTAATGTTTTAGGTGCGTTTAAAATTCTATCCCAATTATTTAACCAGGAAAGTACGTTTGATTAGGTTATAACTGCGACCCTTTTGAAAAAAAAAGTTTTTTTATGTAGGTAATGGAAATTCTGTAAAACAATACATTCTATGAAGCATATAATCACTACTTTGAAAAAAGCTCGTATCTTTTTTTTCGTTTATTTACGCATTAATTTTTTTTTATAAATTAATATATTTTTTTATTAATTCTATGCGTAAGTAAACGAAAAAAATCAGATACGAGCTTTTTTCAAAGTAGTGACGACATATGGCTGCAAAACAAAGTAATATTTTAAAGATTTTCACATACATACAGACAAAATAGGACGCCATTTGAACACAGAAAATTGTGACCTAAATATTCATAGGTACAAACTATATACCAACCAAGGGTTTTTGTCGTTTCATAAAAAGGTTTGACTTTATTCAGTCAGCACAGGCCTTTATCAGAATAAAATTTACCTAAACAAAGTCTAATACTATCAAATAAGTGCAAAAGTAGGTTTCTCAACGCTTTTGTTCCAAGCACCATCGTAAACACTCCAACGAGTTCGAGAGTGAAAGAGACGGCTGCTGAACAAACATTGTCTTGTTACGTGAGTTTAGCGGTTTACATACTTTCCGTTGGCTTAGTTCCAAATCTTAAGGTTGATAAGCCGTTTAAGTGCGTGCTTACCCTACAAAATGTAGTTTCGCAGCTTAGTGCCTACTCATGGTTTTAATACGTGATACCTTTAGGTACCTTTTTTTGGGGGTTTTTTTTTAACTCTAGTCAAGGCAATTGAAATAGGTAGGTACTTAAAGCCTTATCACACTACCCTATCCTATCGGTAGGGCCCTAACTCAGGGAGGGGAGTTAAACTATCCTCGCTCTAATGAGTGAGATGCTTTAACTCCCCTCCCCCAGTTAGGGGCCTACCGATATGGTAGTGTGATAAGCCCTTTACTGGGACTTCACGCTCATTTATTTATAAGAAAATATATACACGAGTTCAACAGTAACTTAATAGTACATTACTTACCAAGGGCAATAAAACAAAGAATGTCTTAGATCGCAGGTATTTTACGCCCGAGCCGAAGGCAAGGGCGATAAATATGCGATCTGAGGCTTTCTTTATTATCGCCCGTGGTAAGTACAAAATTTTATGTCACCCCCTGGCCAGGAAGTGGGTTTTTTCGCGCGCGGAGCGTGCGATAATGGCCACTTTATGGCTAGGTGTGACATAAATAATATTAAAGATAACTGCAATACAAGTTAGGTATCAAAAACTAAACTAAAATTGAAACTAATTTTATTAAATTATATCTAAAAAGAGCCCCCAAGGCATGGTATCAAAGACTCTACGATGTATTATTTATTTATTTATCGTATGGCATTTATTTCGAACCGTGAGGTCTTCGAGAAGACAGTACGGTTGCCAGTTTTTGTTGCACTTTTAGAACCACCCAGGGGTCACGTGTAGGGTAGCGGTGGGTACTTTCCCTACGGACGTGGTGCAACTTCGGGTCGAGTGAGTGGGCAACCTGACTGTTAGGAGTTTTCAAGCCGCCAGAAGGCCTCCAACTTGGATTAACTACTGCTGCCATAGACAGCAGCCGGGATCAACGGCTTAACGTGCCTTCCAAAGCACGGGAGCGCTCAGTTAGTAACCACTCAAAGCGGTCACCCATCCATGTACTGACCGCGGCCCACGTTGCTTAACTTTGCATAACGCTTGCGGCACGCAAGCGCCGCTGAGCCACGAGCGCTCCAACTATAGGATGAAATGGGATGTGAATATCACTCGTTTCAAACTATATATATTTCAATTTAAAAACTTACTGTATGTTTTGATATAATGTTCATAAAATAAATTTACATTGATTTAAAAACAATTGAAAAATCATTCGCGCTTTTTCCTCGACCCTAATGTCTTTGGAACGATCTTCATAAGTCGTGGGACATGATTATACTTCTACAGAAACTCATCGTCTACGCCGGCTGCTACGCCGTAGTACTTGCTACGGTGCTACGAATCTACGTCTTACCTACTTCCATATTCTGCTCTATGTATTAAATAATAAGGTTGAAATTGCGATGACCTTCATTGAGGAACTTTGCAATAAACCGAGCGAAACAACTCAATTGTTTTATGAACAGTGCCATTGTTTCATTAAAAATTATTTATGAGGAATGAGTTGTACGAGTAACGTTTTCTTTTATACAAAACTTGTTTTTCCAGTCCATACAGGGTCAACTTAAAATCCGGCTTTTGACTGTTTTGTCCTCGAAATCTCAACCTTATTTTTTTGGTGAGGATATTATGTTACCAAGACGATCGTTTTTAGGGTTCCGTAGTAAACAAGGAACCCTTATAGTTTCGCCATGTTCGTCCGTCCGTCTGTCCCCCGTTTTTCTCAGTAACCGTTAGTACTAGAAAGCTGTAATTTGGTATGAGTATACATATCAATGACGGTACTTCAAAATATAGATTTTCCTTTTAAAACCAAAAAGAAATATATTTCGCGAAATAAAATAAACACGATTTCTTGCCATATAATTAACTTAAATTTCAAACCGTTTTTATTCCCGCGAAAACGCTGTCAGCGGTAAAAACATGAGGAAAGTATAAGATGGAGCTGGTGATACACACATACAAAGTGGTGTGAAAGAGATGCAAGCATAGACAATGATACACGCGAGAGATAAACTTTCTCTTTCTACGGAACTGACAGTTTTTGCCTATATGACGTCACACCGTGGGGGCTCGTGTTTTAGGTCACGTGATATACATATTAAAAATTACGACTTTTAATACAATACAATACAATACAAATACTCTTTATTGCACACCCCAATAAAAGGACACAATACAATACAAAAAAACACAATATGTAGAGGCAAACACGGTCTTATCGCTAAAGAGCCATTTCTTCCTGACACCTTAGGGTAACGGAAATGAAATCTAATAAATTGATAGTAGGTGGTGCAGAGATAATATAAGAAACCTACTAATAATTACAACTATTTTACTAAATTAAGAAGAATATACATACATAAATACAATATTCAAATAAACATACATAAACATATACAGTCAGCCACAAAGTCAAAAGGAGCAGAGTCTAAATGTGTCATGGGAGAGACAAGTAGTGGTCTTTAAGCTGTTTTTTGAATACAGCATGAGATTTAGCACGCCTCAATTCAGGAGATAAAGAATTCCAAAGCTTGGTAAGTAAAGGAAGAATTATAGAATTTTGTTGAGGAAGATGGAACCGTAAGAAGCAGATTTCGTGAGGTTCTAACAGAACGAGGATAACTGAATCGCTCTTTGAGATAGCATTGGATTGCGGGATTAAAGAGAATAGAATACAAAAGAGATAGGACATTAGAGTTAGGACGAAAACGGATAGGGAGCCACTTGAGCTGAGAACGGAAACAGGATACAGATTTGCGTAAGCCAAATATGAACCGAATGCAGACATTTTGCAGGCGCTCAAGTTTATTAAGTTGCTCCTCATTGAGGTCAATAAAGGAAACATCAACATAATCCAAAATGGGGAGAAGTAATGTCAATAATGTGTATGTAGGATTAATTTCAATATAATGAAACAATAATGTGCTTAACTCAAAATCAAAATATTTAAATATATTTCTGCATAAAATTTAATACTTATCAAATTTCATAATTTATTATTCACTACCGAAAGTAGCCTATTGGGATAATCTATATTTTTAACCGACTTCAGCGCTAAGAGTGGCCTTACTACGTTATACTCGTTCGTCAGTCCGACCCAGGTCGGGCCTAGCTGAGTTTCTTGCTGGACTCTTCTCAGCTAGGCTGGGTTTAGTGAACCAGCGACAAAACTCCCGGTAGCTCGATTATACTCACACCTCAGATTCGGTTGAAGCCGCTCAACCAACTCTCACTGGAGCGCAAACTCTTATCCCTAGTGTTAAAACCACCCGCGTAGTCATGTCCGAGGTTTTCACTCCTATCGCTTTATTGGGTCTAGCCTATAAAGCCACTACGCCACAGTAAGTTTAAAAAAAACCGGCCAAGTGCGAGTCGGACTTCGCACATTTAGGGTTCCAAACCAACTTCAAAAATCTGATTTATCAATATATTAGTATTTGCTCTACTTATTTTTCTTAGAAACAAGGTAATTTTAGAGTTGTCCTGAACCTTGAACATCGTCGGTTTCGTGATGGTGCTAAGCTACATGAACGGCTGAAAAGGTAACTCAATAACGTTGTATAAAGATGTTTTAGCGAGACATGTTTATTGGAAGCAAGTTGAATGAGTAATAATAGACAATCATACAATAGACAAATGGAACGTGGTATAAAACTTATTTGACAGAATACGGCCAGTAAGTAAGTAACATGCCCCTTTTTTGAAAGAAAAGTACAACTCTGAAAAGTCAAAGTGGCACGTGACATTCCGGACACAGTCAACAGAAATTGTGAAATATTAACAAAATAAATTACTTATTTTTATGTGAAAATAATACACACTTAAAATAATATACACACTCGGCACTCATATGGTCCCGGCCGCAGTATAAGTCCCTCCCTTCATGAATTTCTGAATAAACATTATAACTTTTTCCCTTCCACAATCAAATCCACGGTCGATTTTCCAGATGTGTTTGTTCGCCTTATGAAAATGGAATAAGGTGCATAATTGAACATATTTTTTGTGAAAAATGTAGACGGCGGCCGTACGACCAGAGTTTGATAACAGTTGAGTGACGTAAGCTGCCAATTAGTGAGTCGATCATCTTTTGTCGAGCAGCGGAGAAATTGGAGTCGAGGGGAAGCTGGATAAGCCTCTATAATAACCAGGAGGTCAATTTATCACAATTCTTTGCATTCCAATGCGATATCATGTAGTGTCGTGTAAAAACACAGCTAGCTCTACATGATATCGTTATCGCTTCAGCACTATGTTGAGAAGGGCCAGCAATGTCTCTTGGTGTGGACGCAGCGAATCGATAAATCAATAAAAGGTCGGCATCGAAAACGGCACTTGTTAGATGTATGGTTTTTATCAATGGCCGTAAATTTCTTTCTCACCATTGCGGTGTTAAACGCCCGTGTGATGCCGTCAGAATAGCATCATCCTTTCTTTCCGCGGGAGTAGTCAGAGTCGATTACCAAAACCGGCTTGAATTGTGTTGTGGGCCATGGGCTCGCAATGTGTCGCTGCAATATCAAAAAATGCTCCATTTTTAAACCTACAATTGATTATATTGGCACTAACATATATTTTTATGTGTTTCTGCTACACACGCCGTGCTAACGTGTCATACATAACGAATATGCCCACACTACGTTCCCATCCCTCCCCTTTCTGTCGTAACTCGTCGATCACTGACTATAGTACGCGCCTTCCACGACGACGCGCCCCTCCACAGCGCATCTCATACTAATCTATGCCCAATTGTACGGAACGGGTGGTGGAGGGGCGCGCCGTCGTGCATGGCGCGCACTATACGTAGTAGTAGCCGTATGGTCCGGCGTCCTAGGCACACACTCACGGACCCGGACGTTGTAATCACAGCGTCCACCGAAAGATGGAACGCTCCGCATACGGCATCCAGGTATTCCCGCCGGCACACTGAGCGAAAAAAAATACTGGTTACAAACCAGTTTTTGATAATAGTAGTTATTTACTAATACCAAAAAAAATGTCCTTGTAACTACTAAGCTGTTTTGTAACCGTTAGTATAATAATCTCCTTGTCTTGGGATTCACTAAAACTTACTAATAATTAGTATTTTTTTCGCTCAGGGCAGGGACGTCCACCGCGCGATCGCGACAACACAGACACATATTTATATATGTAGTAGTCCCTATTCGTTCCGGTACCGCCGCATACCGGGTAGAGACAGTATGAACCAGGTCGGGCCTAGCTGAGTTTTTTGCTGGACTCTTTTCAGCTAGGCTATAGGCTTAGTGAACCAACGACCAAACTCCCAGTAAGTATTATAGCTTGATTCCACTCACACTTCAGATTCGGTTGAAACTGTTCAACCAACTCTCACTGGAGCGCAAACTCTTAGAGTATTCCAGTGTTAAAACTACCCGCGTGGTCGTGCCGGAGGTTTCCACTGGATTTTCCCCAGGCCACACTCTAACCGCGCACTCCAATCGCTTTATTGGGCACGGCCTATAAAGCCACAGTCAGGAAAAAAAAAACGAGTACGCTCAAAGCAGGTTGATAACTTGAATGCAAAATGTTGAGTCAGCTTGACCTTTCTGATAAAATCGTATTCAATATGCACATTTGTATGTTTTCGAGTATCGGATCGTTTGCAAGTCGATTAGAATATTTTCGTTTCACCAGTTTGGAAAGCCCTTCTTTATCGTTCACAATTTGCGCCTATGTGATGTTCATTTATTTGCTAGCGGATAAAGTGATTAGTGGCACGTGTTAATAAACATTTGCATTTCAGCCATGCTAATTGGTCCATCGTATCAAGAAGTAGGTACGAGATAATGATAACGTAGTTTAAAGTTGTATAGTAGATAAAAAGTAATTTGAACAAGCTGCAAAGTTAAATTACATAGCTTCAAAAAAACCTCTCGTTAAGTAAATTTGTTCTACTAATATAAGGGCTAAGTGGAAGTCTCCCAAACTTCCCAAAGTCGATCGTGAAACTTTTAGCAACAAAAAATACCCATCGTGTTTCTGTTTTCTGTAGCAATAATTAGCAGATCATGCACTTAGTTTTTCTGACACCAATCTAGATACTTAATAAAGTAATCTTAAAAAACCCTGTTAGCAAAACTTACAATTATTCAACAGCTAAATAGGCCTTTCGCAGGCTAATTCCTCTAATTAACAACTCAAGACAATCCGTTTGAGTCGTCCCGGCAGGGCATCGCGATGATTCAGTACTTCAGTAAGAGGACGGCCGCGGCACCGCGCGCAGGCCCCGCCGCGCCGTAACAACCGAAAACAAAAACAACTTGAAAGTTGAAACAATAAAACAAGTGCTAGTGAGTTCGTGGTGATGGAAAAGTTTTGTTTTTAATTAATGGCCTCTAAAAATAAAGTAATGCGTTTGCCGTCAGTGGTAAGAGCTTGTAAAAGAAAAACTGGCATGATTACAGGTTTCACATCGTTGAGTAGATAATGCCTGGCTTTTGAGCACTGCTCGTACACGGAATGATCACAGCTTCCCTGCATTTTGGAACACACACTTAGATTTATATTATAGGGTATTTTTTACGAAAATTCCTTGAATGTTTTCCCTGTAGATAATGATAGGATATAAATAAATGCCTGTAAATGGTTATTGACGTGTAAGAATCGCGATCTGTGTAATAAACGTTCGCATTTGGCGCTCCCGCTTTCTCCCAAAGTTTCGAAGTTATTTTTCTTGCGTACGGGAAGGCACCATTATTTTGTTATGTGCCTGTAACAATAATTTATTTCTTTTCATTCCGACGCCGCTATTTTTGGTCGTGTCCTTCTTGATGTCTCAAAATACGGATATTATTTTAACATAATCGAACCCTTTCTCTATCGCTTTTAATATAAAGATGTATTTAATTTATTGTATTTACTGCTTGTTTGTTTAGAGGAGTCTGTGCACTCAAATAAGTAATATCACAATTGTCTTTTACTAATAACTCTATTCAGTTATAGTATAATTTTGTAACCATACATATTTTGACCGATCCAGCGCGGGAATTCTACCTGCGTGATAATTTATATCATGTTTTGTTTTAGCCATTTGAATTATTACCTTTCAGTACGTTTATTATTTTAATTTAAAAGTTTTTAACTTAAATAAAAATGCTTTTTCATCAACAATTGGTCTACCTATCAGTATTTAACTGAAATGAATGGAAACAATTGAACAGTTTCAGAGTTTCCGATACGGCTCGCAGGTTCGATTACCTTTCAGGTAGGAAGCCCTTCAATAGTCATGACAACCGCTACAGACACGCCGATGTGATGCGTGACATGAAACTGAATTGTCTGTTAACATTTGTCGTAGTTTCATATGGATGCAGCTGGTGCCTGGATCGCTTTTGATTTAAAAAAATAGTCGCCGATAGAATAGCGATGTTGACACCAAATTAGAAAACTGTTAGTTCGAGTTTTGTACAAATACAAAAGCGTTTATTTTTCTCTTTAAATTAAAATGGTGTATCGGTTAGTAATGTCTTACATATCTAATTGACATGGAAAAATCTAAAACCGTTCAAAATTTTGATCGAATGGTGAAAAGAAAATCATAAACTATGGTACAACCGGATGACGGGCAACAAAAGACATTTACGACTATGACAAAGTAGAATAAATACAAACCGTGTTGTTACCTACCTCCAATACCTACATCAACTCACAACAAAAACAAAATAAAATAATAAATAATTACATATTAGTTATAAATCTTCAAAGTTTTAATAGGGCCATATTCTCTCCCTCCACAAAATGCACAAGTAGCATGCATGCATGGCATGGCAAGCAGTACAAGTACTTAATAGAACGAATGTCATTTACTCTAGCGTTAGAGGTTCGTGGTGTCACGGATCTGTAGCGCTGTCTATCTCCGACTAGGAACATTAAAATTCAACCCCGATTCCCTTCTAAAGCAGAGTGCGAAATTACAGTTCATATTTTTTAGGGTTTCGTACCCGGAGGTTCCTAACGGTACCCTATTGCTGTCACTCACGCGTCCATCCGTCCATTTGTCGTGTGTCACACAGGTTTTACAGCCTAGCGGTTGGAGCAGGTATACAGGTATACAGTCTTAAAATTTTCACAGTATAAGCTAAGCATCTTGGTGGCCCCAAACCATACAAATATTTAAAACTTGTTTTTAAATGTTTTAAAGGTTCCCATATAGCTAAAATGGGGCGCGAAAACAAACCAAATTAATTTTGCGATTGGTTCGGAAACCTAAACTTGGCCGGTTTTTTCTATGTACTTTTTGTCTGTATCAAATAACTTCTAATATCAAGTAAATTATTTGAACGCCTCGTTGTTGAGTGACACTTATCTTATCCAATTACGCTCGTGTTACGCCACAGCCTTCACATGTCAGTTTTAGCTGTGCCATAATATAAGATATTATTTTATTCAAAAGTCTCACACAGCTCTTCCTTATTTAATTCTCACACTTGTCTTTTTAAATATGCATTTTTTGTCTATGTAATGTTCTAATATAATAATATTCTAAAGTATGTACATTAAAATTAATGTGTGTGTGCAATGTAGTACTCACATATTTTTGTTTCACCCTTAGCGAACGGATTTGTTTAACCGCAAAGCTCGTAAAATAGATAATAGATAAACTTTTGATAGGCAATTAATTGGGGGTTAATTTATATTTTAACTATTTTCATTATTGCTACAAAGTTTCATGGGCCTCTGTTTATGACGCAGTTTGGCGAAAATTTGTAGTAGGTAATTTTTAAGTTTTTATTTGTGAGCAATAATTTAAAGATTGGTTTATTTTAGAAATATAATTCGTACCTACCGTACTAATATTATGTAATTCGTGCCTACTACTACTTGATAGGTCTCTTCAATTTCCATTATTGAGTGTCTACCCCGATCAGACCCCGATCACCGAACTCCTAACTCCTAATTATTTCCGATAGACGCTTATCCGGGTGAGACAAAGATTAAATTATCGGTCCAACGTATACAATATAATATGCAACTATTGTGAACCATAATATACAATAGTTATTGAGAAAATAGTTGACTTTAGAGAAGCAGTAATAGCAGCATCTCACTCAATCCATTTCTAAGCCTAGAAGCGGCACTAAAAGTTAAATTTGATGTGCTTTCAGTAACTATTTTGAGAATAGATGCATATTTTTTTAATTTTAATAAAAAAAATATTAATAGATACAATTTTGTAATACGGTACGTGATCGCAATCTGCCTGTGACGCGATTCGACTTCCAAAATATGACATGTCACCAGCATATCGTAAGGATGAGACAAACCATAAATATGTGGACAGAGATACGAAACGTAAGCTGTAATCTAGGTATTTCTCCTTAAATGAATTGCGACCGATTGTAAAATATCGGCGTATAAGTTTAGTTTTATTATTTATTTATTTATTTATTTAAACTTTATTGCACATTAAAAAGGTACAAATGGCGGACTTAATGCCTTAAGGCATTCTCTACCAGTCAACCACTGGGCCAAAAAGGAACATTTGTTGGGTGCAGGATAAAAACATAAAGACAAATAGATACACACATTTACAACTAGTAGTTTTCTGTAAACTTATCAAAACTTTTTATTACATCAAGGTATTAGAGCTCATTAGGTTAGGTTTGCGTTATAACAATCGTGCAAGATTTACGGTATCAGGATTTTATTTTATAGCTGCCAGTAATTTCACCGTTTCCGCCATTTTGTTTATTGTGCAAAAAGCTTCTAGCTTAAGGCCGGGTATTACCACTTTTGAGTTTTAAAAACCATCTGAGACATAGAATATAGTAACTTAAAATCTAAAAAAAATATATATAATAATATCTAATATAATATCTTGTCTAGTCAAATTCGCAGTCAGCTACATGACCTGATGAATTTCACTCGGTAGGAAAAAAATCGCGAAGTTACCCCTTTTTGTTGGAATATATTTTCAAAACTACTATATTACTGACTTTTAACATTTAATTTTTGTACTTCAGATTTCAGATTTCAGATAATTTATTCATAAATGTACATTTCAATTACAAGTCAAATTTTTACTCAATTAGACCTAATAGTTATAGACAATTTCGCTGGATTTGCTTTGATAAAATGATTGGCTTAATGACTATAGATAAATATTTACGAAACATACGCGCAGAGATTGCGTAGAGAGCGGGATCGCGTGTTAGAGCGGGACATTTGTGTTGGGGATACCTCCCCTTAACCTGTATAATTCCTACAAATCACGTTGTGAAAGGAAAGTTTCTATTGACCAAGTCCGCGTGAATAGCTTGGTATCCGCGAATACATTACTGAAGTCATTGACATGCAGATCACAGCAGTTACGGATGTATGGGACGTAGTGTAATGTGTCTAACTGTACTTAGTTTACACAGAGATAGATTTTGATCTAAGTTTATTTTTTTTACTCTTTGTAACCTATAACGATTGAACGAATCAATCATTTTACGGCATTATTTAGCGTACTGATGTGATGTCATAGCATTATAGAGAAATAAAACTTTGGAACTTTGTAAGTTCGCCAACAAACTCCCATGCAGTTTGGAAAAGATTTAAAAATGTAAAGCAAGGCGACTTCCTGATTTGTCGGTGCGGAGGCAGTACGACATGAGAAAAGTGTCAAATGTCAGTGTCAGCTGTCAGTCGACTCGGTACCATTTTTACTACGACCCTATATTTAAATGAGCGCTTCCTGACTGGCGCGGGATGCGCGGTAGCGGGGTGATACGAAGGCAGTACAGGTCCGCTTCTGCGCATGATATTACTACTGCGCAAAAGTAATACTGACAGTATTCCGTCAAGTGAGAATCTTTGCGACGTCAGTAAGTTTAACGTCAAAGAAGAAAATGTCACATATCGGTCCCGCCCCGCCAAGTCAGGAAGTCGCCTTATTGTTAATAGCTTGTGTAAAAAATGTGTGTTGGAGGCAATTCTTTTGCAATGCTTTTTGTACAACAATCGTGCCAAACTGTGGACCAATCTACACATAATTAAGTGACCAGATTACAGTACGCGTGTGCGATTGAAAGATCCTGTATGTAACAAAGAATTTCATTGTAGTCCCACTGATTATTAAATGTGTCCCCCTCATATACACTTTATCATAACGCACTTACACTCTTGGAGCTTGATCATATGAATAATTAACCCAAAACGAGTCGTTTGGTGTATCGGTCGAACGTAAATCAATTTCGTAATTGAATAGTATATCTGATCGGACCTATTGATATAGCCTGATTTCTCTTGACAAAGACAGATAATACAAGCCATCCCGCCTCAACCAAACTGGCAAGTAGCGTGACAGAATTTTCCACCTGTAGAGTGCGGAAAAAGGAAAAATTAAAAAAAAATGGCCTCGAGCAGGTTTCCAACCTGCGACCCTCTGGCATTCGCGGCCAGTCGCAGGTTCAAATCCTGCTCGGAGCCAAAATTTTTCAATAATTCCTTTATGTAGAAATTGGTAGTTTGCGTCAGCAGTGTTACTGCTTAATACAAAATTAATTTTGGTTTTATTCATTATATTCATTTTGTAAAATCCATAAAAAATATACTGTTGTGTCTCAGTGATACATGTATAATCCAGTTGATATGTAGTAGTGTCCTAGTATAGACAAACTTAATTCAGACCATGATGCCGGTTAGTAAGGTCGGCACCATACTGTGTAAGATTGACCCTCAATATATAATCGCAGTTGTTAGAAAGTCGATAGTATCGTAGTCGTCGTGTGTTGTACTATCAAAGTTCTGGCAGAGTGCCAAGGAATACGATAACCTAATCTGACACATATCTATACCCCACTCATTACATCAGAGAGCCATATACAAAGAAGCGGTTTATTTAGATTTATGTTAACACAAACTGGGAGATGTGGTGATTCTTTTGACTTTGGCATTCCGTTAAACTAAACGTTTCTATAGCAATTACATCCTTAAGCGGTTGTCACACGCTGCAGTTTCTGGACGGTTTCCGCATTGCGTCAAATTACCTTATCCTTCTGAGGCATAAATAGATCATCGTTAAACGTTAAGGCCCGGTAGGGCAAGGCCTTGTCCATACAAACTCTGTGCAAGTTTTATTCGTCGGTTTTGGCACTCCCAAAAATATTTTTTTTGCTTGTTAATATTGGATATACGAAGAATGTCAAGAAAAAAACCAAATTTTCAAAAAAAAAAAAAAAACAAAAAAAATAATTTTTTTCTAGGTTCTGGCTAACAGAAAAATAAGCATACTGACCAAAAATCATAAGTGTAATGCAACACAAGCGAAGAAAAACTTGCACAAAGTTTGTATGGAGAGAGCTTGCCCACCCCTATGCCTATTCTTCTAGACCCTTTTCAATTTCTAACAATTTGTTGTATAAAATATTTATTACTTAGCCGTCAATACAAGATGAATGATTGTTCTGGGACCTAAAGTAAATATAGAAGTTATTGTCACGAGTCAAGGTCGTGTTGTGATTGGTTATAATTCCGGACGTTTTATTGGTCCAAACTGCGTGAATTTTATTGGTCTATTGACATTTGTTTCCCTCGTTTGTTTGTTGTTTCTGTAATGTGTTTAGACCGAGTAAGGCGACTTCCTGACTTGGTGGGTCGGGATCGATATGTGTCATTTTCTTCTTTGACGTAAACTTACTGACGTCGCAAAGATTCCCACTTGACAGAATACTGTCAGTATTACATTTGCGCAGTAGTAACATTATGCGCAGAAGCGGATCAGTACTGCCTTCGCATCGTCCCGCTTCCAAGCATCCCGCGCCAGTCAGGAAGCACTCATTTAAATATAGGGGCGCAGTAAAAAGTAGTACTGAGCTGACTGACAGTTGACACTGACATTTGACAGTTTTCTCATATCGTACCGCCTCCGCACCGACAAATCAGGAAGTCGCCTAAAGCAGCAGCAACGAGACGCCGACTGCATGAAGTTTTCTTAGAATAGGTAAAATGTTCCGTAATTGAAACCACTGCGTCTTACCACTACACTAGCACAGAAAAAGTACTAGCCACTAGAGTAGTAGAGTAGTACGGTCGCGCGCTTTAATTTATGACCCATTTCGCAAACTTTTACTTTGAATTTCTATACATTTTGACAGGACTGTCAACCTTAATCTTCTTTGCCAATAAACCGCAATGTGGTTTGGCAGAAGTGTATTAAATGTAAACATTTGTATAATTTTGTGAATAAACTATTTATTTATTTATTTTTATTTTATTTTATTAAGTGGGTCCGAAACTAAAACTCGTGACTGTACCATTTTTTTCGAGACTAGGTATATGTATTGCTTACGTTCATTTAAAAACTAGCAACCGTACTGCCTTCTCGAAGATCTCACGGTTCGAAATAATTGCCATAAGATAAATAAATCTATTCTTCTAATTTAAATCGTACTTAAATTTCACTTATGATACAAGTTTGTATTTAATTTACTCTCTCTTTTTTGGCCATTCCAGAGAATAGAAATCGTAATAAAAAAACTGAATGAGTTTACGAGCTGAAAACAAATGATTCAACTCGACGCGAAAATCAATTCCCATCCAATCACAATGGGGCCTTATTACAAAGGCACTTGAATTTAAATTCGGTAATTGGTATAATTGTCTTAAACAACGCCCACAGGTGCTCGTTTACAGGCTTTTCGATTTAAATTCAGCGTTGCGAAGTAATTGAACCTATTTATCGTTTCCCTTGACTCCATTTCTCAACTTGCTGTTTACGCATATTAGACTAGAATTTTCGTGGCTGTATTTATCTCTCGCTTTATTCTTATTTCTTACACGTTCTTATGCCGAAAAGAGAGGTAGGGCCCAACAAAATGTCATCTTGCTTGAATTTGAAGCAGCCCAACTGGGGAAGTACCTCCGCTTTGCAGAAGACCACAGCCATGATTACATTATTTTTTACTACAGGTATCTAGTGTTGAGTTCCTGGAGGTGAGCAAGGTTGCCAGATCTCCCGAGGATGCACTGTGTTGAGAGTGAGGTACCTTAATTTGTCCCTTCTGCTGTCAACAAAGTGAATCCTTAAAGTTTATAAGGGTCGGCAACGCGCACGCTTTTGAGTTGCGGGCGTCTATAGGCTGCGGTGTCCGCTTTCCATCAGGTGGACCTTGTTTGACATCGCCGTTGTATATATAAAAAAAACCGGACAAGTGGGAGTAGGACTCGCCCACCGAGGGTTCCGAACAAACTATAGGTATACAAACCTGCCTGATGTTGCTTAAACTAGATGATTAAAGATTCATCATCATCATTCATCATTTTCAGCCTGTAATCGCCCACTGCTGAGCATAGGCCTCTCTTCGAGTACGCCACTCGTCCCGGTCTTGAGCCAGTCTTATCCAAGAGTGACCCGCGATCTTCCTAATGTCATCAACCCATCTAGCCGGTGGACGGCCGACGCTCCTTTTGCCATGAATTGGCCACCAGTCTGACACTTTCTTGGTCCACCTGCCATCACTCTGCCTAGCAATGTGTCCTGCCCAACTCCACTTGAGTTTGGTAATGACATCTCCGACGTCACGCACTTTCGTGCGGCGTCGGATCTCGTCATTCCTCACTCGGTATTGCAATCTAATGCCGAGCATGGCACGCTCCATTGCTCTCTGAAAGATTACGGATCTCTGATTAAAGATTACGTATATTTTAAATAAGTACTTTATAAGTAACATACTAAAGACTAGTTTTCAGATTACCTACCGACCTAGCTAGTTAAACCTAATGTAACGAGTGAAGAATGAAGCGAGAGCACAAACAACGAGAATGATTCCAATCAAATCATTACCTGTCAGTAGTACGCTTTGGAATGGACCTCAGTCTGCTAATTTGGTTCAATCCACAAAATGACGGAATCATAAAGTTAGAAAAGAAATACTTCTTAAGAATTTAAATTTCCCTCTTTCAATAGAGTATTTATTTTATCTGGAAGAGCTTATTGTTGTTTGTTGAGCTTATTTGAGAACACAACAAACAATTTGAAGCATATTGTATAAGTCTCCGAGACGAAGTTAATTTCAGGTTCAATTCTCAAAATTGACAAGCTGACTTTCCAACTCTTAAGTAACACAGCCAGCAACATTGACGGCAATGTGACTTACTAAAGTAAAGTATTTTGATAATTTTAACAAAATGTTTTAATAACGACAGTGTGATTAATAAGAATTAAGATGAACAAGATAACAAGGATCTTCTTTCAAGGAGTGGCTGGGTTTATAAAGCATCGGAATTAATTAAGAAGCCAGACACGGTATACTTAAATTAACTTTGTTTACTATTTCAGCAACTGAAACCATTACTGAAATGTTCGTTATCATCAACAAAATTATTTTCTTACTATTTTGGTAGTTGGTAGTACCTACACAGGTCAGTTTCTATGGAATTACTTTTTTGTTTTTCGTGTACTAATTACCTAATTTTGCATATATATAAGAGCAAGGCAGACTAAGTTCGCGACAGGCGCTTCTTCTTTGAACTGAAATACAAAATATAGTTAGGTATATTAGGTGGAAAAGCATCGCATTGCATAAATACAGTCCATTACGTTATTTTCATCCTATCGCCGCCCGCCCGAGGCGAGACAGGTCACTGATATTAGAAAGATAGGGCACCGAGTCTGGGAAAGAGAATGGAATTTCAATCTATTCATTATCATCACAGTATTTCTTTCGAAGTACTGGCTCGCTAGTTCAATCACAGAGTGCAATCTGCTATAAACATTTAGAAACGACGAGGTCCGCACCTTTATTTCTGCCTGGTCAGTGACGCGCCCCTGACCCAAGTCCCTTCGATTTGCCTCACTGTATATGTGATTATGTGACGTTTCCGAGCGGGCGTCAGGTTCATTTAAAATAACCTCAATGTCATTCTCCATACTAATAATTACAATTTCACTAAGATTAGAGTTAAGTAAGAAAATGTAACTTTACTACCTAATTAAAATCCTGAAATAAACAGTTGAAATTATATATATAGGACTCGCTGCTGTTCAAGGCGGTCGACCGACGTGGCTATTGTAAATAAACTCAAATAGACCTCGATCAGGAACGTGAATGCAGTTTCTTCCTTGGGGATCAGGGGCCTATTGTATAATGACTTTTAACATATTATTTAGATCTGAATAGCGCAAGTTTGAAACGTTACTAATTAATTAGCTGATACGCATTTATGAGAATCAAAAGTAATATTAATTACATGACTTTGTCTACTAGTTAGGGGCGCGCACACATCGCATATCAATATGTTATTAACATTTCAAATCAAATTCACCTCCAGCGGGGTAATCACGTAACGATATGTACTACCGTTGGTACGTATTTAATGTCAGTTTTAGTATGGGATTTGAAAACGTTACGTGATTACCGCGCTGGTAATATTAAACGTAGAGCATACTTTCTTGCAAAATATTTATTAATGCTTCCACGGGTAATTGAAAATGCGATGAATTAAATTTTAAATAACTACGTACTGCGTTTGGTTTAGATTGATTCGAGATTACATTCGATCATTCGCCAGCCGTCTCGGCCTAATCTCGGAATGAGAACAGCCTTCATTGCGACCCAGAAGCGCTTATGTAAACCTGAATTTTGATAGGCTTAGGCTGTTTTATACTCGGCTACTGGGGATCGATCCTGGGTAAAAATAGATGGGTAGCACGTATGGACCATACAAATGGGTAGACTGAGAATTACGAGACCCAAGATTAGTTGGACTAAATTTATTTGGAGATGCATTTCATTGAGTTGGGTGTTTGAGAGTTTGGTTTTAACTACAGTATGAGGTCCTTAAATACAGGAGTGTATTCATTTTTCAGTGTATTTTTTAAAGGGTCGGCAACGGGCATGTGACTTCCCTGGAGTTGCCAGCGTCCATAGGCTTTGGTAAGCGCTCACCACCAGGCAGGCCATATACTTCACTTCTCAGGGACGGATGGGTGATGAATAATTTTATTACTCGCAATAATTAAATTATTTTGTCAGGTATTGCGAGTAGGTCAAAAGGGAAAGGGTCGGCAACGCGCATATGACTCCTTTTGAGTTGCGAGCGTCTATAGGCTGCGGTGTCCGGTTACCATAAGGTAGACCGTACGCTTGTTAGCCACCTCACAAAAAAGATAATACCGTCCTTCCGTCCGAACTCTGTTTAATGGTGTACATTTTACACAATACCTGTTTGAATAGCTTGTGAACAACAAAAAAGCTGAACTAAAGATTTACCTACTTTAAATATTCAAGGAACACGTTGAAACTTGATAAGTTGATTCAATATTTTGGTAAGGTAGGTGATTAAAGATTTTGAGGTTATTTCCCATAACGAAACTTTGTTTGTTCGTGTGGTTAACTATTGGTTAACAATGCAAAAAGTTTTTAATCGGCATCCATAAATTAAAAAGTATACACAACGACTCCATACAAAATGGAGAGAAAAATGAACTCGTATTTTGTCGCTTCTAAACGTACGTCATTTTATCAAATACTTTCGTAGGTAGTGTTGTGCCACCATACTTTTCCGGCACGATGTCAACCAAGAAACTAACTTAGACTTAATTTTCCTCACGGCCTCATATCTTTCTCATCCACTTCCTACCAAAAAGTATTAAGAGTGTATAACTTTCGCACATTCTCCCATTTCACTGAGCGACAGATTTATGAAATACAATTTAAGATACAATGTTTTTCTTACATCGTCTTTGTGATAAATATTTTTTCTTCCGTGTTCACGTTTATCTTACACAATTGCCAACGTTACGGTTATCGATAGATATTTCTCTATAACGTGCTCAATCAGTCTTGAGCTAAGATGTTGATGAAGACGAGTGTCGAAATTGATCGTCTAGATAAGTTAGCTTAACAGAAATAAAGATAAGAACATAATAGAATAGAAAATCAGATAGAAAACACCCACATATTTTGGACATTTCTGTTTGAATTGACGCGACTCTTGACATTTTCTCAAAGTTACTATCTAGAAAAGGATTATTGTAACCTAATGTCATAAATTTTTAAAGCATTTTTTGGAATTTTCATTAAGAAACATCGTTTCTAACATCACACTTAATCGACCATTTTCAACTAAAAACAGTTTTTTTCCGCTTACATTCTACTACATACAATCAAATTAAAAAATGGCTATGTTAGTACCTAAAACTTTAATAAAATAATAGTATTCTTTAACTAATATTTCTATTATTAATACTTCTGCCATATTTTGAAATCAAAACATTTTGAATCTTGTAGCGCCTCTAACCCAATGGTTCTCGAATAGGGAATGCCTTATCGCATCCATTAATTCCGCTCCGCCATCCAAACATGTTTCTTGAATAAAATTTATTTCTTGAATATACTCTATATCACAGTATTACTTACAGTGACGCATTTCCGAATCTATTCCAATATTCAACCGCCTAGCTGTCATAACAACAGTAGCTTTGCCTCACTATTACCGGCACGGCTAACACGGCTTGCCTTCAAGGCTTCTAGTTTATTGCAAGCAACGCCGCTTGTGTTGGGCATAACAGAATACATGAATGACAAGAACCTGTAATTATCATACTTTGCTTTACCCTCTCAGGGCCCAGCACCTAGAATTAAGTTTCGTGTAACTACTTGGTTGCATTAAGTAAATCCTAATCCTACTAATATTATAAACGTGAAAGTTTGTGCGGATGTATGTATGTACGTTCCACTTAATCTCAAAAACTACTAAACGGATCTCTATGAAACTTTCCAGTGTTGTAGCTTAGACATCAGAATAGGACATGGGCTATAATTTATTTAAAAATTCATTCCTAAAGGGGGTTAAAAGCCCCCTTTTCATTTTGGTCATTTTGTATGGGAAACAAAATTATTTTTAAGATAGAAACTTAAAACTTCCCTAAAAGACTAAGCATCAAAATGGAACAAAATTGTTTTCAGCGTTTTTCGAAATTCGCTCTCTAAAGGGGTGAAACGGGGGTTGAAAGTTTGTATGGGGAGCCTTTTTCTTAATTATTAAATGAGGAGCTTGAAACTTCGTTTGTAGACCTAGAATTAAATACAAAGAAAACTAACTTCAGCGTTTTTTTGAAATTCACCCTCTGAAGGGATGAAAAGGGGATTAAGACATTGTTTGGGCAACCTGAATTTTTAAAGTGAGTGACTTCATAGGCACTTGTGGAGACTCTCAGTTAAAATATAAGAAAAGTGATTTGAGCGTTTTTGAAAATTCATCCCTTAAGGGTGTAAAAAAGGGGGATGAATGTTTGTATGGAAAACGATTCGAAGAGAAATGTCGTCTGTAGTAATATAGCAGGTAAGTAGATCAAAACATTAGGTAGCAAAACTAGAATGTCCGTGCGAAGCCGGGGCGGGCCGCTAGTAAATAAATAAAGGAGACGTTGCGGGCAGCCTGCAATATCTGGCGTTGATTTCCTTTTTGATGCTGCAACTTTGCAAAGATGCTGTGGCTAATGATGATGAAATAATTTAGAGTTCAATAGGTACGTTAGACAATTTCAAATTCAAACATTTATTCGTTATACGTACAAACAGAAGAAACGAAAAGACATTGTAGTTGATATAGGCTGTATAACGAAATGGACCCAGATCAGCATTGATGCGGGTCCATTGCGATTTCCATGGAATTATTCGTATATGAAATTGGTATTGTAACGCTTGCATGATTTTGGTAAACAACTATTACATACATAAACTCGAGCCTGTATTACCCGAAGGCTAGCTCTTCGCCCAGAACACATCAAAGTATATATATGTAAATGAGGCTATAGCATAGCACCTATAGCACCTCATTTAACTTATCTATGACCTGTTTATAATATTCGTTCCGAGAGCTGTCAGGTTTGAATTGACAAGATGTGTAAAAACGTAATGTCTTAAGAAATACATGAATGAATATAAATATTATAATAAATAGCGGAATACGCGGAATATTAGCATTATATGTTGTTTCTCTTTTCAGGTAAGTGTTTTTAGTTATATTTGAAATGTTATTTCATGTATTCATAACATTGTGATTACCTAATAAAGATGTTCTCTTTTCAGAGCAACTCAAGTTTGTTTATATTTCGTTGTTCCGACATTAAATAAGTAATTTGCTTATAAACACATTATAAAACAACATATCTACGGCTAATTCTTTGCTAAAGATGGAGAAACTAAGGTTTGAATTCGTAGTTAAATCGAGTGAGGATCCGAAAACAAATATAATTTGTATAACTACAATTACGGATGCCGAAAAACGTGTTTTTTCAATCCCGGAAAAATTTCAACCGGTAAGATTACATGATACGATTATAACAACGCAAGCTTTTCAAAAAGTAAGAAATACTTTACAAAGAAGACACGACAAGAGACAAGTGTGGATTTCGGTGACACCAGAAATAAGTGAGATTTATGTGGATGAAGATGGAAATATGCAATTCCAGGGATACTTGTTGGAGGAGGTTACACCAGAAGCTCGGGAACAGACTCCGGCGGCTGGGATATCGGGAGAGACATTGACAAAAATTTTGGAAAATATTGCTGAAATGAAGAAGGACGCGACTAAACCTCAGAATATACGAAGTCTAACTGAGAAATTTGTAATAGAAAAGTTCGGCAGGAAAACGTCAAATGTGTGTCAGTGGATGGCCGCTTTTGAAACTGAGTGTACCCGACTAGGAATAGACGAAGATTCAAAAAGGATTGAAGCTCTCAGGTTATTTTTAGAAGACTCGTGTCTCGACTGGTACAGTTCAATGCTTATAAAATATACAGTCGACTCCGAATGGTCGATGTGGACAAAATTATTTTGTGAAACTTACGCAGACAAAGGGTGGTCGCCAGTCAGGTATGCTATGTCTTTCAGATATATACAGGGCTCGTTGCTAGAGTACGCGGTAAAAAAAGAACGTCTTTTATTAGAAATTAATAAAAACATGGACAAACCGACACTCATTGATCTTATAGCTACTGGGTTGCCAAATTTTGTGGCTGACAGAATTGACAGGAAAGACTTGAAACAAACCGAAGATTTATTTAATAATCTCAGGGGTTTAGAACATTTGACACAAAAAAATACTCCAGAAAAGAAAATAGTTGTTTTTGAAAATAAAAGTAAAGAAAAAAACTTAAAATACCGACCATGCAGAATTTGTGAAAAAGAAAACAAAACCAACCGGTACCATCCTGAATCGTTGTGTTGGTTCAGGAACAAAAATAGCGACGGTTTAAAACGAGATCAAATACGAACTGTTAATAATTCGCAGTTGGAGACAGAATTAAATCAAATAGATCCAAAAAACTAGAGATCCCGCCATTAATCAAAATTAAGTTATTGATAAATGACACCTTAGAGGTTCTTGGCGTTTATGATTCAGGGTCTAACGTGTCATTAATAAATTCAAAATTGTTGTCAATAAATGATAATGCGATCAAGAATAATATTAGGTCTGCAAGTCTTAAAACGATTAATGGCGTAAAAAAGTCAATAGGTATAGTGACTTTAAAAATAAAAATCTTAAACACGGAAAAGACTATCAATGTTTTTGTGATAGATGAGGAAAACTTTGACTACGACTTTTTGGTCGGATTAGATTGTATAGAACAATTTCGTCTCATTCAAAACGAAAAATTGGAAATTTCACAAAATAATGATCATTTAAAAAAGAGTGTAATGAAAAGGTAGTATATGCCAATACAGAAATAATTCCTGACTTTTCAGGTAATATGATAGAAGAAGAAAAATATAATAACAATAAGGACGTGACTAGCTCAAAAGAAATAGACAGTGAAGAAAAAAATAAATACAAAATAAATTTTAATGAGCATATAGAGGTTGACAAATTTAATATTTTCATAAATCATCTCAACCATTGGCAGCAGTCTGAAATAGATGAATTAATTAGTAAATATTCGTCACTTTTTGCTAAAGATAAATATGATATAGGTACTGTAAAAGAATATGAGGCACACGTAGATCTATTAGTAGATAAATATTGTTGCAAAAGACCATACAGGTGCACTTTTGAGGATAAAAAAGAAATAGAACAGCAAATATCAAAACTGTTAGAAAAAAAGTTAATTGAAGAATCTTATAGTCCTTTCGCTGCGCCAGTAACATTAGCATACAAAAAAGAAGATGGAAGAAAATCGAGATTATGTATAGATTTTCGGGACCTTAACAAGATTGTCGTTCCTGAATCACAACCATTTCCACTAATTGAGGACTTAATGATCAAAACTAGGAACTGTAAATTCTTTTCGACGTTGGATATAAACTCAGCTTTCTGGGCAATTCCTATGAAAGTAGAAGATAGAAGAAAAACTGCCTTTGTTACTCAAGAAGGACACTTTCAATGGACGTGCTTGCCGTTTGGTTTAAAGACTTCACCGGCCATTTTTCAACGGGTATTAAGCAGCATTATACGAAAACACGGCTTGTCTACTTTTACCGTCAATTACATAGACGATATCTTAGTGTTTTCTGAAACATTCGCAGATCACATTAAACACTTGTCTTTACTACTGGACGCAATTTCAAAAGAAGGTTTCAGACTGAAATTTGCAAAATGTAACTTTGCTCAGGATTCCGTAAAATATTTAGGCCACATTATCAAAAATAATACCATTACTCCGTTGAAAGATAACTTAACAGCTATAAAAGACTTTCCTACACCAAAAACACAAAAAAATGTCCGTCAGTTTTTAGGAAAAATAAACTTTTATGGAAAATATGTACCAAATATATCTATTACATTAGATCCTCTACACAATCTACTGAGGAAGGGACAGACATTTATTTGGTCAAAAGAATGTCAGGAATCTTTTGAGACAATAAAAAGATTATTATGTATGAAACCTATTTTAGCAATCTACGATCCGGAACTGCCAATACATATTTATACCGATGCATCAATACAAGGGATTGGCGCAGTTTTGAAACAACCACAATCTAATGGAGAGGAGAAACCTTGTGCATATTTTTCAAGGAAATTGAACGATACCCAGAAGAAGAAAAAAGCTATATATCTAGAATGTCTTGCGATAAAGGAATATTCTTATTGTGGGGGAGGGAGATGTAAATGAGGCTATAGCATAGCACCTATAGCACCTCATTTAACTTATCTATGACCTGTTTATAATATTCGTTCCGAGAGCTGTCAGGTTTGAATTAACAAGATGTGTAAAAACGTAATGTCTTAAGAAATACATGAATGAATATAAATATTATAATAAATAGCGGAATACGCGGAATATTAGCATTATATGTTGTTTCTCTTTTCAGGTAAGTGTTTTTAGTTATATTTGAAATGTTATTTCATGTATTCATAACATTGTGATTACCTAATAAAGATGTTCTCTTTTCAGAGCAACTCAAGTTTGTTTATATTTCGTTGTTCTGACATTAAATAAGTAATGTGCTTATAAACACATTATATATATGTAAAACTTTTTTTTTCAATAAATCATTATACATTATATTACCTATATTTCAATATCTCTGAGACTCACGGGAGATTTCTATTTAAAATTACTAATAGAATTGGTTACACTTTGATTATTTCAAAGAAAGTACTAGATTGGTTTAATAACTTTTAATAGTCACTTAACATTTATCACTTTAACACTAGCAAACAGCGAATTACAAACCATCAGGATAAGCCTTCAGGCAATTTCGGTAGATTTTTCTATACACGCATCGCGTCGCAGTGGCTTAGGCTAAGTTCAGATGAACGCGCGGCGACGCGCGCTGCCGCGCGATTCATCTGAACTTTCAACGGTTCAAGATCTTGCGCGCGGTGCACGGCGGTGCGCGCGGTCACGCGCGGTAACGCGCGGTCATGTACACAACAACATTAATTAGTTACAATCTTAAACCGCGCGCCGAGCCAACCGCGCGTCGCCGCGCGTTCATGTGAACCTAGCCTTAAGCTACCCCCTCTAGCAGGATAACATAGTAGACATAGGAGACATAGTAGTTGACATAATCACGTTTATTACTTGGTCAGTTCCACTTGCCGCCGCCTAATCCAATATGTATGAACCTAGATATTGATCTTGAGATGGAGGCTCGATTTATGGACTGACACAGTTGAGTGGCATTGTTATTGACATTTTGGAGTCTTTTTGAGTTGACTTATAGAAATGAAACTGGTATGGTTTAAAGTATGTAACGTGTTCGATTTGTGAAGGTTTCCTATTTTATCTCCGTTTACCAAGCGAACATTTTGAAATAATTATACATACCTACATAAACTATTAATATTGTTCTAAATATTACACAACTAAAATATCTTATTTAGGTAACTGTTTTTTAAATTCACCGATAACCTAGATATTCAATCAAAGTTCGTTATAATATAAGGAAACCTCAGTGCGTAAGTCGAACTCGCACTTGACTGTTTTTTTGTCCGTAGCGTGGACATAACTGGAACACTTCTTTGTAAAGTGTATGGTCAATAACGTTTATCTACTAAAATACGTTTGTTCAATTTTGAGTATTATATACCAAAGGATCAACTTAATGTTGGGTAGCTGCTAATTATACAAGTAGACCTACCAACCAAGGTACCAACTAAGGTAGAGCTCTAAGAGTAGCTTCTTAAATTAGGAACAGTTCCAATTAATTTCTATATCTACATCTATGTGTTCTATTTAGGAGAGGTTATTTGTGTAATTGAATGCAACAAACTGTTTTGGACATTGCCCAATTTTCCACAAATGAGTTGGCGTGTATGCCTAGCGTGTTGGACTCTGCATTTATTCTCTCTTACTCTCTAATTACAATTTCAAGTCATCAAAATATTGTTAATGAAATTTTCTTCACAGTAACTATGGCGCTGAAAATGCATCAAGAAAAGACTGCGCGCTCTATGACTAAAACGATTAATCATCATCCTCCTTTAAGCGGATGATTTCCTTTTCTTTAGGTGGTTATAACACTGTTTACGCACGGCGGTGCGACAAAGGCCTTTCAGCGATGTTAACTCTATAGCGACGTCCCACACCGCACCGCTGTGCGGAAACCACGTCAGTGTGACATCCACCTTACCAGTTTTATTCTAAAGGATCCTAGGATACATTTTAGCACCTAATCTCAAGCTTTGGCGTAGGACATGTGATCTTCCAACGCAGAGGAAAGACTAGATCATGGCATTAGACCAATTTCCTAGCAATGTTTTCCTTCACGGAAAAACTACTGTCAAATGACATTTCGTTTAATAGGGATGACGACACTATAAAAGAAAATCAATAAATCCAAATTTTCTATATAAAGGCTCAAATTCTCAATCAAATGGCGAAAAAAGTAATACAAAAAAAAATTACATAATTATAAGTCTTCAGAGTTTTAAGAGTGGGTATGTTCTGTCCCTTTTCCGCAAAACGCACATTTGTATTGAACGATCGTCATTTACTATGGCGCTACTTAACAGTTACAGTTCGTTATTTCTCTCTGTAACTACGAAAATTCTAACCGTTTTATGTCTTCTTTCTATTGAAGTAATATTTTTTTTTGAGTCGACATCCCTATTACGGACTAATTATATGGACGACCGCTTTAGCTTAGTTGGTAGTGCACCTGCCTGCGAAGCTGGAGGTCCCGGGTTCGAATCCCGGCCGGGGCATTTATTTGTGTGATGAACACGAATATTTGTTCTCGGGTCTTGGATGTTTTCTATGTATTTAAGTATCTTTTCATATCTATATAAGTATGTATATCGTCGCTTAGTTCCCATAGTACAACCTTTGCTTAGTTTGGGACTAGGTTGATTTGTGTAAGATTGTCCCCATATATATTTATTTATTTATATATATTTATTACCTATAAGTGTTTTAGTGGGTACAAGCGCGCGTTAGACCCCACAGCTTCCACTGCCGCTTTTCTACAAAATAATATAATAACGAGTTTTGAAAATATTAACGTGAACATTAAATTACCTATCAACCTTGCCTCCCGTCAAGTGTCATTATACGCGGATCTCATTATTCAAAAAATGTTATTATGGAGAAAAACCCGCTTGTACCTACGCGGGACCATCATGTTTTGTAAGCGTGAAAGGATAAGGTAGTATACAACACGTGCCCTTCGTAATAGGCTCTGGCTGGGCTATTCGGTTCATCTTTCACATCCCGCTCCAATTTAAGAGCGTGCCTTGGATAATTACACGATATTCGAAACGCCGTATTAACCTGTAGGTACCTTTGTAGACGTAGTAGATGGCTGATTGAAGGGACGCCCGGCCGGCCGGAAACAGGCGGGCTGGCGACCTGTACCTTTAGTACTTTAAGTTTTTTCAGAACAAAACACGAACACGTTTGTGTTTAGTCTCAATTCATGTTACATGGCAAAAGATAGTTACCACCTAAGGCCACCAGAGGCGCTGCTCGCGTTGCCTTACAAAATGAGACTAAATGCAAACACGATAGTTTGTGTTTTGTTTCAAAATAACTTATACTAGAGCTATTAGAATGAATGTAGCACTGGTCCCAGAGATAAAATCAAAATAGAATACGCAAAAAATTTCATGGTACAATTACCTATGTATAAGAATAAATAATTCAAAGATTTTCAGTTATTCCTTTTGAAACTTGTTTATATCTTTTTATTTCATTTTTATCCACTGCAGGCGCATTTTTCGTTTTCTATTACTAATTTTTTGTCCTTGTGTATGATTCTTGACATTAGGTTTATTTCTCTGATTATAGCCGAAACATGATTGTTTATTTTTTTCAATCGAAAAAAAAAAACAAAAATGGGTATTTAGATTCGAGTGTCACTTCTACTTTATCCTATATTATAGATTGTTTTTTGCCTTTATTACAAAACATAATAATTATGATTATTTATAGCTCTTTTAGTAGTTGCTAGCATCTGTTCCTCAATATTTTCCAATGATCTCCGTAGTTCCCACAATATGTTAAATAAAATCTCGCAAGACCAAACAGTGTAATTCAGTCCCAAAGTACCATCGTCTACGCGTGTATCCTGATAATCCTGTAGATACAATCTTTGAAGATTAAATTACCTAGTACGCTTTAGGCATACGTATGTGCCTATATTCTCATTTCTTGGGAATATTGCCTCTGGCAGAATTACCATTGAGACTTGCTTCTGCTTTTAGCGATGTACATTACCAGAATTGTAAATAACCACAACAAATACAATTACAACATTAACCAATTAAATTAATTAAATTCAATAACGTAAAACTAAACCCACTTAAATATAACTAAACTAATATATAATACAATAAACTAACTAAAACAGCTAAACCTATATACAGGGTGGCCCAAACCTTGACGTCAATAATTTTTTTTAGATTCCTCACGTCGATTTTTCGTAGTTTTCGAGTTATGAATTTTTAAAGTTTTCTTTGCTAAGAAATTCTGCCGTGAAGCAATTTACTTATTAAAACAAAAATTGTTGAACTTTTTTGAATGTTTGTGACAGTCAGTGACAGTTGCTCGATGCTATCGTCAGATTCGCATGTGTTGCTACTGTGTTGTTATGAATAACAGGATTTTTTTTTATGAAGTTTACTAATTTGGGAACTTTTCAGTAAATACGTATTCGCAATATATGCTCAATCATGGACACCCTAATGAAAGAGATGCAAGATAACGGTGACGTCATTCAAGGTCATATTTTCTAGCTTTAAACGACTGTTCGGCACGCAACCTCCAGGATGTATCTAAACTTCTAGCTTGAACTTATATAATTATAAAACCAATTCTTCATTCAACATATAAAATTCAAAATATATTCTCTTCTATTTACACGAAGGTATACCTCAGTCCTTAAACTGACAAAAAATTAAATAGGTACCTATAAAGCATTTCAACAATTAAATCACACACAAATCTCGATTTCGTTATCAAAACAAAACCCGGTGAAATAATTATGAAAGCAAACAAAATCCGAGTCCTGTTCATAGGTACATATCAGGTGTACACTGTACTGGCAACCCTATTGAACTCGTATTACACGTGTAATGAAAATTAGACTCTATTTGGAACTCGTAAGGTTTCTGTTTCCAGCATTACGCAACAGCTTTTGGACATGCTATGGTAAGGTACGTGTCAGAGTTCTAATTGGGGTTGGTACCCAAATTGCGTGTGTATTTTTTTAATGGGATGGTTGAATTTGACACGGAGAATATCAAAGACCGGATAACAACATGTTTATGCTATATTCAAAGGTTAGCTCGTTATACAATCAACTGACCTTGAATTAAATAAAATAATAAGCCTTTGAATCAAGCTTACTTCCATTATATTAATACTTTCAGGGTTTCTTAACAAAAAGGTACAAAAGGAGCCCTTATTTTGCGATTCCGTTTGTTCGCCTGTTTTCTTTACTTCCTCTTGAAATCTAAATTTAAACCAAGGAGGTAAGGATTAAGCGTCTTATTATTCATAATAAACGATGATACGACATTCAACGTAATAAAGGAATACATATTCCTTCGAGGTGGCGGTCACAATAATTCCAGCCAGGTTTTGGACACCTGAGGCTATTAGCAATGAACAACATGTTACTCGGAAATATTGGAGACACCCCTAATTTTCATACGCATCATCCGGTCACGTTTTGGCAAAATAATAAATTCAACGATAACATTCACAATATCGTATCTGTTTTAACATTCTCATTCCAACCCAACCACGACCTTGTCCCCTATAATTAAGGCTTAAATTTACCTATATCTTATGGAAATTATAAGTTACGGTAATGTGAATTAAATCAAAATACCATTCGTATGACTTATCAAACATAGATACAAGTATATACAAGTGGATATATAGATACGCCACCGAGTGATCGGGGGTAAGAGAATATAATATTCATAAATAATTTACTACGCAATTTTACCGGTTTGCATGCCCAATGTACCTATTGCTTATGGAAGTGTGCCTGTGCCTATAATCCGACCATGAAAATATGCTCGGTCGGTGATAGGGACAAAACATGGCAATCTTTTCTATTTCCTCTTATAGGAATCGCAATAAGGCGATCTCTCTCTCTCTATCAAAGCGTGTCAGGCCCTTGATATCATACGATCTAACTGTAAACAGTTTCTGAAAACATATTAATCTTTTAGGAAATAATGAGTGTAATAGGAAACGGAAATATTTTCACTCTTTCCGTATTTTAGTTCGATACGAAAGTAATATGTAATGATAAATGTACGCATTAATCAAACGATTAACGTTTGATTAATGCGTCCCATATGTGTCGGCAACCCTCATTAGAAATGGTTGGTTTCACCCTTCAGATTCACTAAATGTTATACAATATCTTCTTATTTTAATAAATAAAATACGCAAACTGATGACGAAAAATAAATATATTTAACACAACATTGTGTAGGTTCATTGTATTAAGGCGCAGGGTAGGGCAAGGCCTTCCCCATACAAACTTTGTGCACGTTTTATTCGTCGGTTTTGGCACTAACAAATATAATTTTTTTTTTGGTTGTAAATATTAGATATGCGAAGTTCGTGATGTGAAAATTTTCAAATATTTCAAAAAAAATCAAAATTAAAAAATAAAAAAAAAAAATTAATAAAAAAAAAATTACATCACGAAATAGCTATCAGAAAAATAAGCATACTGACCAAAAATCATAACTTTAATGCAAACACAAACGAAGTAAATCCTGCACAAAGTTTGTATGGAGAGAGCTTGCCCTACCTCTCCTCTTAAATAGGGCTGATCGTACCTACGTAGGTAACTAGGTATGTATCCAATGTCTACTCAAACGCAGCCTAAATAAATGTTAAAAAATATATCTATTCTCTATGAGTAATGAAATTAGGTACATTTTTGCGTATGAACTTTCTAGAATAGATATATGTGTTTGTGTGTGAACTAATCGAAAGTATTGACTTGTTATATCGAGGTCAGCCCCCATGCGGATAAATTAGGTGGTTGCGCAAGAGTGTGTAGCTGTAGTGGCTTAGAGGTGAAAGAAAATCCTATGCATCATGACGTAAAAAAAAATCGTTTAAAATTGTACGTTTGTGACGTGTTCGAATTGGCATTACATATTTAATTTTGATACACATACAAAAACGAATGACTATTAATTCTACAACTACAAGACTAAGTTTTTTACATATACTTTTTGTACTCTTCTCCTCCCAATAATAATATATGTAGTAATTTTATCTTTCATTTTGATAACGGTACTGTTACAAAAAAGTTGACATTTTCGTCGAATTGTGCGCTGTAAAGTTTTGTAGTACAGGCCCCGGTAGTGACGGAATGCACTGCAACCTGCCTGCAGTGAGTGCAACCTACCCTTTGGCGTTTCCCCACTTGCGCCATGCGCCGCGCTGGGACTGTTTCAGTTAAACGCAAGGCCTATATTTCGTAAAACTTTGAATTTTGGTACAACTCTACTTATTCTGTTTTCTCGGTAAATTTACTCAATTACCTACTTAAGTACCGCAGAAACAGTCGAAATTAAAAATACACAATGTCACCAAGACGAAAAGTGGGTAAATAAACAAAACATTATTCATTTTGGTAATCTACATTCATATAATAATAATCAGCGGATTTTAATATAGGTTTGGGTATTTTACAATCTTTTTAGAAATATTTTAATTAATACAACTACAGAATGATACTAGTAGGCCTCTTGCCACTTCATTAGTAGCATTGTAATTTTATAGTTTTTTATTTTCATTGCATATTATTTTGAAAAATGGCATGGCTAAATATTACTTAAGGCGCAGAGTAGGGCAAGGCCTTCTCTATACAAACTTTGTGCACGTTTTATTCGTCGGTTTTGGCACTCCCGAATATTCTTTTATTTTTTGCTTCTAAATATTGGATAAACGAAGAACCTCACTTTAAATTTTTAAATAATGAAAATAAAAATAAAAAATATAGAAATTAAAAAAAAATCTCGAGGTTCTGGCTAACAGAAAAATAAGCATATTGACCAAAAATTATAAGTATAATGCAAACATAGCACGCAAGGCCTATATTTCGTAAAACTTTGAATTTTGGTACAACTCTACTTATTCTGTTTTCTCGGTAAATTTACTCAATTACCTACTTAAGTACCGCAGAAACAGTCGAAATTAAAAATACACAATGTCACCAAGACGAAAAGTGGGTAGATAAACAAAACATTACTTAACAGAACGCAATATTTTCCCCGGATTAGCCACAAAGAGACTTAATATATCTCGTTAAGCCATTTGAGTCTGAGGAAAGCCTGGGATGACACGTAAGCTTCCAAATACTTAATGTGTCGAGTTTAAGTACTGATATATATTTGTTCGCGTTTATAGTTAGTTTTTCATTTTGGTAATCTACATTCATATAATAATAATCAGCGGATTTTAATATAGGTTTGGGTATTTTACAATCTTTTTAGAAATATTTTAATTAATACAACTACAGAATGATACTAGTAGGCCTCTTGCCACTTCATTAGTAGCATTGTAATTTTATAGTTTTAAATAAAAATCATCATTGCATATTATTTTGAAAAATGGCATGGCTAAATATTACTTAAGGCGCAGGGTAGGGCAAGGCCTTCTCCATACAAACTTTGTGCACGTTTTATTCGTCGGTTTTGGCACTCCCGAATATTCTTTTATTTTTTGCTTCTAAATATTGGATAAACGAAGAACCTCACTTTCAATTTTTTTTTAATTAAAATAAAATAAAAATATAGAAATTTAAAAAAAAATCTCGAGGTTCTGGCTAACAGAACAATAAGCATATTGACCAAAAATTATAAGTATAATGCAAACACAAGCGAAGAAAAACTGTCACAAAGTTTCTATGGAGAGTGCTTGCCCACCCCTGCGTCTTAAAGGGTAAATAGTAAAGTAAAAAGTAAAAGCAAAAAGTAAAAAATATTTATTTACCAAAAACACTTTTTAACGCTTTTAATTCAGCCGGCAACTAGGCTATGCCTGTATCGTGGGAGTTAGACACATGAGCAATTTACCTAAAAAATTAATAAAATAAATGATCTTCAAGAAGAGAGGAAGAGTGATTGCAATAATATTTATACCGAACACAATCTATTTTAAAGACGTCATCATTTAATTTTATTTTCTCATTATAATGCGTTGTCGTCTTGAAACCATAAGACCGGGGTAATTGGCTTAGCAATGACATCTGTTCAACTACGTACTGTGAATGACATCAATCGATAACAAATATACACTCACCGGCAGAAAATTTAGCCCAAAAATTTTTGTGATTTCAAACTATAAATAAAGGAAGGCAATTTTTATTAAAATTAAAATAATTACATAAATTACCTACTTATTTAAATACAGTTTTAAAATATTTCAACAAAATTACCTAAGACTCTCGCATCGTACCTGGCTCAAAGGTCCCCATGATACCGGCAGCATTACCCCGCTGAACGGCGATGGAGACCTGCTGGACCAGATACGACCCAGAGCGAGGATCGCAGCCCCTTTCTCGTAGGCGTCGGCCTAGCTCTTTGAAGAGCTGGCGTGCCTCCGAGCCCCAGGGTCCCGCAGTTTCAATGGCCACAGGTACGAAATCGTACGCCGGCTCCAGGGCGGAGTATTTATTGTGCTTCAGCTTGGCAGCAGATTCTGCTGCCGAACCTGCACATCGTGAGGTCTGCCTCAAATGGGAAGCGGCAAAAGTGCTCACGCATGTAGCGTCCCATAAGAGGCAGCGCCCCCTCCGCCATGGAACCAACGTAAGACCGTCTGGCCTTTTGCCGTCCGAGCGGCTGAGACCCGGTGGCTCCAAGATGCACGGCACATTGGCCGACACCATGGCTCGTCGGATGATGTCATTTATAGCGTGGTGCCTCGGGAATCGTCCTGCACATCTCTGGCAGCTAACTATAAATTAACTATAAATTGAATAATTTTTAATATATAAAAATACATTTTCCTAATTTGGGCCAAATTTTCTGCCGGTGAGTATATTATATAATTATTTGAACAGAGTATTTTGTAAATCTTTGAAGGCAGTTATTTATCTTTTTACAAATGAAACGTGATTTCTTTCAAGTAAAATAAGGTACGGCCCATATTTTTTTTCCACCCTGCACCTATAGAATAGAATATTAGAATAGAATATTTATTTAAAATCCTTATAACTAACGTTTACATTGTGCTTACTACATTTACATTAGATTAATTGTTGCATGTGCCTAAACTAGGATTATTCCTGTATCTTAGGCTAATATAGAACTAAGTAATTACTTATATATAAGAATATCAAATTAAATCATACACAAGAAAGACATAGGTAATTATTGCGTACATTATTTTAACGTGTCAGCGTACGACACCAATAAACTAGGTCAATCGAGTTTACAATTATTTGATGAATCCTATAATGAATCCTACTAATATTATAAATGCGAAAGTTAGTGTGTTTAGATGTTTAAATGTTTGGATGTTTGTGAGTCAATCACGCAAAAACGGCTGAATGGATTATGATGAAACTTGGTATACAACGAGATTATAGCCTGGATTAACATATAGGATACTTTTTATCCCGGAAATCATCCCTTTTAAGCGGACGAAGTCGCTGGCAAAAGCTAGTTTAAAATAAAAGGATAACTATCACAGGGAACTAAACGTTAAAGCTGAACTTAAGAAATATACCTACAATGGAAAAGCAAACTTTCTTATATTTTTTTTATTTTTCCTTTATAAGTAGAATAGGTAAGCATTTGACCTCTATCTCACCTGTTGGTTGGATTATTTCCATTGATTACTTACAAACATAATGTTAATGTAAGTTTGTGAATTTTTAAGTCCGCATCTACATTGAGCGTGGCCCGACACGCACACGCTGGTTTTTCGAAATAATTAGGTATTGCTCTTGTGAATAAATTGTATTGTGCATAAAGGCGAATCCACTGCCTCATTTAAATGATAAATATGAACTGCCAATTCGGAAGTAAAGCGATCCTGTGTATATTCAATGCCATTTCCAATATCGCGTGAATACGGGGACTCACAATGATTAAAATTGGGTCGCCGCAGAAAATTATTGGATTAAAATAAAACAAGCCTCACAATCATGGTTCCTGTTATGCGATTATTTCTTCTGAATTCCGATACAAGTATACTTGAATGGATTTGGGACGTCCCCAAGACTGTAAACACAAACAAATTATTACATTGTTTGTTTAGATAAATAGTATAAGAGTAAATTAGGGTAATTTGATTCTCTTTGATGAATGAATTGTCTTTGGAGTACTGAATGCCGATAAAAATAAATTTCAAGAGTATTTTGTTGATTATTAAATTAATTTATGACGTCGTTGACTGTACAGAGGATACCAGTCATAATAATAAGGCAACTAGGGCATTCGAAGCCGGGGTTCAAGGCGACTAGTTCAAATGGATTAACATTGTGTTACTCTTGTATAACCTGTTATATCCTACATAGAATTGTGGTTTTCGAGACATAAATAGTAACTTGTGTCTCAAGGGAGCAAAATGATATAATTACGGCAAGGGCGTTATATAGAATCCTGAGCGTAGCGAGGGATTGAAGTGCTTACGCCCAAGACGGAAATAATTTTGCTACCGTGTGACACATACTGCTTTTACATGCCTGAGGCCTGCCGTTAAAACCATGAAATTTCTTTTTTATACAACGACGGCGGCAAACAAGCGTACGGTCCACCTGATGGTAAGCGAACACCGCCTCCTCCAAAGGAGTCACGTGCGCGATGCCGACCCAAGCAGCAAAGCAGTAGCAAATAATTTTACACCACACCTTGCCAAAAAGCGCGTTTTTCTGCACGCTGCGCGATCAGAAAAACCCACTTTTTGGCCAAGTGGTGACGTAAAATTGTGTACAAAACACGGGTCGTAAAACAGAAAGCCCTCTCTCGCATATTTGAGACCCTCGCCTGCGGCTCGGGCCCCAAACATCTGCGATATCGGCCTTTCTTTGTTTTACAACCCTTGTATCGTAAATAACTATTGCTACTGTTTTTCACAACTTATATGAGGAAAAAAGTCATTGTTAACACAAGTATCTAGAATGCTTAAAAAGAGACACCCAGCACAGTCTATGTTACTAAACCTCAGATACTGAATAAATTATTATTGTATTTTTTTATTGTTGCCCTGAAAAGAGGGAAGAAAAGTACGACTTTGATCCCTCATTTGAGGGCAACAGTGACTCTTTTCTGAATAGCAGGTGTGAAAAGGGTGTTTTTTTATACAAAGACGATGGCAAACAAGCTTTTACGACCTTACCTATTGGTAAGATTGAGCGCTCCCGTATTTCAGAAGAACCACAATCACGTTGCCGTCTCTTTAGTGTCTTGAAAATTTGTTGTGTTGACATGTACATATTATATTCATTTATGCCTAACAGCATCCCACTCTATCACAACAAGTTGCATTTTAGCTAGAGCGAGAGGGTTGTTGCGAATTCAATAACAATGAAAGAATAGGGCCCCGGAATCGACACGGTCAACATACAAAGGGCTGAAACAACTTTTTTACTGCCACCCTTCTGAAATTGAAATAAAAAAACCGTAGGACGGTTGACAAATTACTTCGATATTCAAATTCCGGATTTTCAGCCAGGAAACTGATCGTTAATCCGATTTTAATCATTTTGTAGTTATTACCTACTTAAACGCGGATACAATTTAAAAACGTATATTTTTTAAACAAAATTTTACAACATAAATAAAAAACCGTATACAATATGAATCGTTCAGGAAAATATGCTCACATTTTAAGGAGCATAATTTTTCATGAATTTGTGCTTGTCATCAGTTCCACGTGATCGAATTTGTGACTTTCTAGTGCAGACACATGATTTATTTTCCCGTAGATTACCCCGTAGTCGCTATATATCTGTAGGTATAGTTGACGAAATATAATTTGCACCCATTCCTCGAAAAACTTGTATGGCGAATCAGTGCAAATTATGTTTCGTCAAACATACAGTGCCGAATACATAGGTTAACTCTGCAAATATGCTTCTGAACAAAAAATAATTATCCAAATGGGAAAACATGGTAAAGAATAATCGCTGAACAATGAACATAAGTGCATAAATAGTATAAATCCAACCAAATGCGTGTCGTTCCACGCGCAATGTTTCAGAGTTGCACGTCAGTAGAAATAACTGTAGCTCCAACCGTTTAGCTGTAAAACCTGTGTGACAGACGACGGACGGAAGTCTGGGCGTCACCAATAGGGTTCCGTTTTGACCCTTCGGGTACGGAACCCTAAAAAGAACACAAAGTTAATAGTATCAGATATCGAGATAGTTTATGGGATCATTCTACGATGTATTTGGAGGTAGTCGATAATCTAAAAGCCACCAAATATAACGAAGCACTGAAAGCTTTTCATCGGCTCTGCAGAAAATACTCAATGATTTATTGTAGGGTAGGTAATAAAATACTTCAGGATTGGAAGCCGCCAGCTCATTGTTTACGTAATGGTGTGTCTGAGAAGCAATCCCTATTGAGTATGAGAAGAAATCCCTAGTTATGTAGTGGTTGATTTTCTCTTGAAATATCACTTTTTCACTGTTAAAGCCAAACGATGAATAAAAAAATGTTTTGATTTGGTTACTGATGTAGGTATTTTCAATTGAATAATATACTCGTAATATTAATTCATTCGAGAGAAATTTAGTTGTAATTGGATTTCTGGATTTCTGGCTTTGCTGTTGCTCATAGACTGTGGTAACCGTGGCATAAAAAGACCGTACGCAGGTTTACCACCGACGTCGTATCAAAAGATAAGGAGCGCTCGTGGCCCAGCGGCGCCTGCGTACCGCTTGCGCTTGCTAAGGTTAAGCAACGTGGGCAGCGGTCAGGACTTGGATGGGTGACCGCTTTGAGTGGTTACTAACTGAGCGCTCCCGTGCTTTGGAAGGCACGTTAAGCCGTTGATCCCGGTTGCTGTCTATGACAGCAGTCGTTAAGCCGAGTTGGAGGCCTTCGGGCGGTTTGAGAACTTCTAACAGTCAAGTTGCCCACTCACTTGACAAAGCCTAATCCCAATAAGGTCTAGTTTCCCCTTGGGGTTGGAAGGTCAGATGGCAGTCGCTTTCGTAAAAACTAGTGCCTACGCCAAATCTTGGGATTAGGTAGCAGACCCCAGGCATCCTTCAGGATGCAACTGTACTGGGATAATGCTAGGAGGATGGTGATGGTCGTATCAAAAGATAAGGTTAACTCATTTTGATTTGATGAAATTTCAATATCATGAAATATAATAAACGGGTTACTCACGTCTGTGTCGTCAAATATCACTCGACCCATCATCATCCTCCTAGCGTTATCCCAGTACAGTGGCATCCTGAAGGATGCCTGGGGTCCGCTATCTAATCCCAAGATTTGGCGTAGGTACTAGTTTTTACAAAAGTGACTGCCATCTGACCTTCCAACCCCAAGAGGAAACTAGACCTTATTGGGATTAGGCTTTGTCAAGTGAGTGGGCAACTTGACTGTTAGAAGTCAACCCGATATCACTCGACCCGTTTGACCCGTTGTTTGTATTTTTTGTGGTTTTTTTTGTGTACAATAAAGTTATTACATACATACATACATACATACATACATACATACATATTTCAATATAGGTACAGGGTGTCCCAGAAGTCGACGTCGTCCCTTCGAAGGCTGATAGTGGTCTATCATTTGTTCAAAACAAATGTAAAAATAATAATTAAGTTTTTAGTTTTAAGTGAGAGCGGAGTGACCGCACACATAATCTCAACCATAGAGATTTTGCAACCTAAATAGAATAGATTAGTTTATGTAATTTTTTTTTTTAAATAAACAGATTTAAATTTTAATCATTTTTTTTAGTGTGGTGTGTATCTCGAAAACTAAAGAGTTTTTACTAAGGTCATGTTTTTAAGTTATTCTGGTGAGTCATGAGCTGGTCCATCAACCTTCGAAGGGACGACGTCGACTTCTGGGACACCCTGTATGTGACACTCACGGGAGTTTTCTATTTAAAATTGGTATCAACAACAGCCTCAACTGAAAGCAGTTCAAAAAACAGATCACAAGAGACTATTTAGTATCTAAGACATTTTAAATAGCATAATTAACGCCTTCATGACATAAGTATTCGACAGACTTCACAATGCTGGCCATTTAAATACGCCCTGGCATCGTATTATGATCGCGATAGCGTAATAACCGATAATCTATCGACCGGTATCAGGAAGTGACAGAAACTTTGTCTTATCGTTTATCATGCTATCCGGCGACCATACACTCATTTTCTTTGGGGTATAACGGTGCTAATAAGACTGAAACAGGGTACGGATCTCATTTAATTATTTTGCTTTTCCCCCCTCCGTCCCGTCTACCCTCCGCTTCGATCTCAAAGTAACTTAAAAGTTTAATTGTAATAGTTGGTTGTTTTCCCACAGGAAGAGTAAAGTATTAACATTAAATCTCCTTCCAAACTCCAACGGAAGCGTTACACGTGTAGTGTATCGAAAAGCCGAGTAGGCAACTGAGGCACGAGTATACAAGGAACTGTTGAGGCAGATGCTGAATTTTGGCATGTATTTCGACGATAACAGACGGATTTACAGTATCTTATACATACAAAGTGAGTCTGGGCATTATTTAAAGTTACTAAAATCTAAGAGGCTTTGCTATAAGTGTGCGTGTACATGTATGGGTGTCTAAGAACTGTATTAAATCGTATCATGTAGGTTTTATCACAAACGCTCGAATTCTTTTATTGTCCTAACAGTATTATTTGCGGTATCAAAGATATTTCTCGCTCCACTTGCCTCCTTCGAGTGTTTTATATTTGTCATTGAAAATATATGGAAACTTTTGTTAGGCTCATCTTTATTGAGGGGATTTAGTGTGGGTTGACATCATAAACCTTTTATGAAGTATCGAGATACTGTGGGATAATATTAGGGTAATAAAACGCCTGGGGATTGACAGGGATTCGCGTGAAACCTGTCGTTGCAGATAACATTTAACATGGCTGACAATCGAATCGGGATAAGATAGGTGTATCATGATTCATAAATACCCGTAAAGTGAACATCGAATGCTGAATAAGTGCCAATAATATGCCATAATAACGAGAGCGCAAGAGTGGCCCAGATACGCATTTAGGCAGACCTATTCCTCTAAGTAGTTATTTATTTTATGTCACACCTGGCCATAATGTGGCCATTATCGCACGCTCCGCGCGCGAAAAAACCCACTTCCTGGCCATGGGGTGACATAAAATTTTGTACTTACCACGGGCGATAAAAAAGAAAGCCTCAGATCGCATATTTATCGCCCTTGCCTTCGGCTCGGGCGTAAAATACCTGCGATATGAGACATTCTTTGTTTTATCGCCCTTGGTAAGTAATGTACTATTAAACTCGACACAGGCACACCCCCCGGGATATAGATATGGGATGTGGATATAGACTACCTCGTGCTTAATGCCACGTTTTGGTTTTGTTACAACGATAACTTGTTTGACATACATGTTTAGTGTGAAAATTCCTCTGAAAAAACTTTCAATGAAAATATATTCATTGCTTGGAAGAACATCTATATTAAGAGATAATCATCAGTATTTGCTTTTATTATTAAACCTCGGGTTTAATTCCATCCTATCAGGCGATCCGTCTGCTTGTTTGCCCCAGGTTAAGCATATTTAAAAAAAACAGTGCTTTGATCTGATAAGTCTGATAAAACGATTTTAATACCCGTGAAAAGTTTTCTTCCCATTGCCAAAATACCAGTTGTGACTTGTGACTCTATAACACTCGCATACGCAAACGGAAAATAAATGTACCGACGTCAACTTTTCTCATCAATCAATGCACAACTTTCACGCACGCGACGAACACTTCAGCCAAACCGCATCGCAGAAACTTAATCTCAAAATGAACAAATCACAACCAAGCAACCAAGTAGTAGGGAGGCCACGATGCTAATAAATGTGGATTTACTCGAGCGTCGTTGGGACCTATTGCATTTTGAAGATTGGATGATGGGAAGAAAAAAAGGTTATAATATGATGTGTACCGCTCCGCCGGTGGGATGAGCGTCTACCTAAAGAAAAACAACGTTTAAAAAACAGTTACAACAACCTATTTTACGGCGTCAGATATTCATAGTGATACGTCGCACGTCGTGCATCGCAGTGTTAACTAGACGCTAAAGAAGAGCTCCCTTATACCTACTAACCGGACAGCTTGAACGTGAAACAAACTTGTAGCGGATTTATTTAATGTAAAAAAATCTAACATAATAGAAAGTTTATAAATGGTGTAGGTTCTCAGAGTGCAAGGTATCAGCCGTGTCTTAAGGATGATTCACGCTAGACCGTTCCGTGTCCGGGCCGGCCCGTTTTCTAGTACAAGAATTCGACGGTTGTCGCGCGTCTTGTATTAGAAAACGGGCCGGCCCGGACACTGGAATGGTCTACTGTGAATCATCCTTTAACCAGACGCGTTCGAATAAATTCCAAAATCCCCTCTTGAACTTCCCTACCACGGCGTAACATAACGCGACTAAAATTAATTTAAGCTACGTGAAGCAAATAAGAAATGGGGACTGGCTGGTATATACAGATAAGATATGAATTACATGAAAATAGGATTTGGTAAACCTCCTTTCCATAAACATAAAGTTTAATTTAACACAGCTCATGATTTGATATAAGAAACTGAATTATTAAGGCGATATATCGATTAAAAGAGACACCCTTTGTTTTTCGCTCACGACAAAACGGGATGCAACCCTCTCCGAGAATGGCTTTTTAGACAAATCTCGTTAAATATCTGACTGTGTGCAGGTTTATTAAATTTCCTCCTGTCAGTACCTAGATGAGGTAAAATACCATCATATTAACTTAATCGTGTCTTTTAATAATTCGTTGTTTTAGTAGGCTGAGGCAAAAAAGGAAAATATAGACTAAACTTTGGATTTATTTTCTATCGAGAAAATTTTAAGCAATCATGTTTCGCTATTGTCAGTACTACAATCTGTATAGTCAAGAATCATATATCTGAAAATCAGCCCCTACTGTTTGCTAGTCTGGGCAGGACAGCGTTTCAATGTCTCCAAATTTCTCAGTGTAGCGCCTTAAGTAGTATGGGAGCCATTTTACATATGTTTTTTTTATGTAGACTAAGCGTTTTCTCTAGCAAAAATTTGGACAAAACTCGGAGCTTCAATTGAGAATTATTGCTAGATTATATTTTTTATGATACTTAAGAGCTTTACATTAAAATATTAGCTAAAATTTTATGAAGAAAATAAATATAACATTTACCAATCCTAATATATATAAAAAACATACCAATTAAAAACAAAGATGCAAAGATTGCAAAGCAGCGTTCGAGGAGACGTAGCTTATCGAATTTTAAAAATTATAAAATATTTAAATACCCATCATTTTGTACTCTATTATAATAATCGTAGGTATTTTCTGTTTGGAACTAAAATTATTTAATTAAAAACAACAACCGCTCAAATTTGGAAAACAAATTAGCAATCTTAAGTAATACAGACACTAATCCTTTTGTAGGCAGTCAGTATTTTTTGTCCATGCAGTAAAATAAGTAACTCTTTAATGGCTATTCAGGTTGAAGGCAAAATGAACTTTAGGCTGTATGATGTAAGATTTAAATTAAAATAACGCGCCCATACTGCCGTCCTATGTCTAAAACCGAACTAAGCTGCTTTTTAGCAGTTTTCGATAGTTTACATGGGCTAAAATAGGAAAAACAGCTCTACCGAATGGTCTTGGAATCATATTTTTATCATTTTTAGTTGCCAAGATATGGAGTCGACCTACCACGTTAAGTGCATGATAATTTGATACTTTACAATACTATAAAGTCGCTAACCAACATTACTACACTATAAGCAATATAAAAGCCCTTAGCTGTTGTTTAATTGAATAAATCACTGGCATGATTCATAGCTAAAAAACGGTTATTCGACAAAAACACCGTTAAAGTCCTTTTACGTTTTTCTTAACTTTTTTTTATGCATATACTTTTTTATCAAATACTATACAAGAAAACAGTTACTACGCTTAAACACGGCTAAATACCCTTAGCCCTATATTTGTAAGTATTTGCTTGTGATTCCTATTGAAAATACAACACTAAAACCTAGTAACTGTGATTAAGCCATGAAAAATTACATTAAAAACAGAAGAATGCAACACTTAAACCTGGATAACCAGCAATGCTACACTAAAATGTAGCTAGGCGCAAAATATTATCCTCCCGATTTTACTTCATAGGGCCAGTCAGCCGAGCGACGCGTGCGCTTGAGGTTGTGTCTAGTGGCGTAGTGTGTGATGGATGCATATTTCTCGTCTCAAAATGTCTCGAAACCGAAGGAAAGTATTATAATATATTACGCTATACATTTTTTGTGCACTATACTTAGGATATTGTCTACATTAGAAGTGGCGGAGGAAGATTTTTATGTACTTACCCAGATATTAACTTTCAACCTTGAATAAATATCATTTATAGGTATAGTTACGTAATTGGTGGGATAAGGATAGGACCATCCTTTGGATACTTCCCGCAAGCTAAGAAAACATTGCTCATTGTATCCGAAACAGCCAAGCAAACAGCTTACCAGATCTTCAGGGGCACCAATCTAACCATTATGACTGGATCTCGCTTTTTGGGAAGCTACATTGGTGAAGTTTCCTTCAGAAGATTTCATAAAAAAATATTGTGATAAATTCTTTTCCACAGTAGAAAAATATCTCAGAAATCTCCAAAAATTCCCCTAAAGCGGATTACACAGCCCTAACAAAAATAAAAATCCAATGGTTATTCTTACTACGAGTCCTGAAAAACTCCCATGAATTTTTGAACCACTGACACCATGCACTACGCATGATCTTCCTGCCAGCACTCTTTGTAGTAATAAAATACACATAAAGGTAAAATCCGACCCACACGCCATTAACTTAAAATACGAAAATTCCAAGAAAGGTTGCACAGCTCTCACAGATGCCTTATTACTCTTATTAGAGAAGAAACAAATTGTCCTATCCGACTATAATATATCTCTAAAACATGCACGCAAAGAAGGCCGTAAAGAAAAATATGCCCTCAGTGACAAACTTTTAGAAACCATCCTAGCAAAATTCACCACTAACAAGAACAGAGCGATTGAAAGATCCATCCCATCCAAGATGAAAACGAAGTCCTCAAACCGGCTCTCAGTTATTCCTGCAAAAAACGGTCACTTTGACCTATCCTTACTAGAATTCAGATATGCGCCATCTATAAGATACAACAGAATATCAAACTCCATGACACAGTCATAATTATTCGATGGCTGCGGCAACAGCCAATTCAACACTGATCACGCGCAGTGTTATAAAACCGGAGGCCTAATCACTACGACATATATTCTGCCTTGGCGTATGGGTTGCTCAGAGGAAGGCGTTATTCGATATCCGTGTTTTTAATTGACACCGACGCTCTTTCCTACCTCTCACGTCCAGTCACATCTCTCCATAATCAGCCGAAGATAAGAACAGAAAATACTCTAATGCCTGCGAAATACGACATGCTACTTTCACCCCACTTGTAACATCAGGTGATGGCGTCGTTGCACCCCAAATGTTTTTCTAAAAGACATGAGTGAAACCATATCTGAACTGTAAAATTGCTCTTTAAGTACCATACTGGGCTGGCTCAGAGCAAAAATCAGCGTCGCTGTGATATGTGCCACCAGTACCTACGTGGTTCCGCAGCACGAGGCACCGACCCCTCTGCCAGATGGCTCGGGTTCAACGACGGCGCGGCCCTTCCGCGCATCGATTAAAACCATTTTTTATAATATATATATCCAACTGTACGAATATTATTAATAATTTGTAAGTTATTGAATAAAGATTTCACATTAAGTTTAATGAGTATTTTTCCCAAGATGGATTTTTTCTGTAAACAAATACAATAAATAAATATGCATCTGCAACTCTGTATCCACGGTAACTAGACTAACTAGTTAGTACCAGAAATCTGAGAAAGCACGCAAATGGTAACGACTGTACATAGCCGAAAATAAAATGATTTGATTTGATAGGATGGGTTTACATGGTAGCCAAAGTTCAATTAACATCATCTGATTTTCGTACGGTGCAGACGCTTATGCTCTATTTAGATCAGCTACTTTCAACGATAATAATTTGTTTAATGGATGGTTATTTTCTGCATATTTCATGACTTTGCTTTTTTACTATTTCCCACTTACTCTGTAACGTAAATCAACAAATTAAATTATTAAAATTCTGTAAGTCGCGCCGGTATGTAAGCCTGCTCTGCCATTCAGGTGCAATGGTTTACGCCCACCGACATTATTTTGTCCCTTCCGTTTACATACAAAAGTGCAATACTAACTATACGTGGATATAGTGTATACAGTTTTGTTTTATTTATTTAAATGCTATTTATTTATTATAAAAACTTACTTGTATAATAGTACAACTAACGAGGTTTTTGCCAAAAACACTAAAACAATTTCAGCAGTATTACATGACTAAAACACAGTTAGAGGCGATGGTTCATCATTTAACGTGTTTTTAAATTAGGAACGCATACAGCTTGCTTGAATGTGTGCAGTTATTGCATAGCTACAAAACGGTTATAGTCCAATAACGTGCTTATTCAAAGTTTTTCAGTGTAATCTTTTCCCAATAACAAATACTATAAACTCGTTAAGTGACTTAGCCGTTATTTAGCTAGGTTTTGTTTATTATGCGATGTTAAAGAACGGCTAAGGTATACTTAACGGTGTTTTAAGTGTAATATCGTTGATAGTTTAGTAATTACTTGCAACACTAAAACACAAAAACCTTTCTGTAAAAAAACCTATTCATTATTTTACGAAGTAGTGTAATAGCAATGGAAGCTCAAATTTAGTTTTAATTTTTATATAAAAGAAATCTGGAATAAATGTACACATTTCCTAGAAATTTTGGTTTGAACGTTTTTTGCTCATATCTCAAAACTATAATTTGTGGGTTAGTTTGGTTTTAGAAATAGGACGGCAGCATAGCACATCGTTTTGCAAGTAATGTTTAGTTTGTGGGTGGTTAAATCCTGAGCACAAGTTAAGAAACATAACTTTTCATTTAATTTTCCTTACGTTTAATGCTAATTTAGCATTTAAAGTTCATGATTAGATATCTCGTTAAAAAAGACAAGATAGTGTCAGGCGAAGTGGAGAAGATTACCATGTTCAATTCATAGCTAGAAGAGAAAGAGATATATAAAGGCAACAAACAAACTTATCCTACGTTCACGGGACAGTAGTGTCCCGGACCTTTGGGAGGCGTGCGCGGAGCCGAAGTACCGAGGTACCGAAGTGCCATCGAGTACCACATAGCCAACACGTAGAGGCCCATTTGACAATTTAATGAAATGCAAGGGATACACCGAGCGGATGCTGTCCCTGCCCGTGTCACATTTATTATTATTATAATAATTCTCACAATTCGATCTCACAATAATTTAAATGTTAGTACTTAAATATCTCTTATTTTAACAATGTAATTTTTTTGCCATTATTGCATATTTTAAGCTTTTACTGTTACACTGTTCCCGCACTGTTTGTTACGACTATGTATAATGAACAAACTCAGACCCCTAAGACACAGGTTTACGCCTAGTTTAGGGGTTGGATGTTTTTATCATATAACGCTGACCTGTTTGTACAAACCCTATTATAATAAGCAGGGCTCGGATTTTTGATCGCACGGTAAGACGAAAGAAAACTATAGAGTGTGGCATTAACATGTTAAATTAATTAAATGACTGAGTATAATTTTGAAAAAAGCCTGCGCAAATTTTTGGTACAAAAAGCATACTACTCAATACAGGAATATTTAATTGACATTGACACATACTTGTTTTGTATTGTAATACTAATAATGAATTAAATACGTTACATAAGCACGATGCGTGATTATTAATAATTCTTGGATAACATATTTTTTTGTGTCATACTTTATGACTATTCGTATGCCTTATGGCGAAGACATAGTGAATCTCATAAATGATTATAACACCTCTGTATGTACCTATGTTTTTACGTATAAATGATTTGATTGATTGATAGATTGATTGATTGATAAATTATAAAGTTTGAATATCGACTCCATAGTTTTCTTTCGTCTTACCGTGCGATCAAAAATCCGAGCCCTGATAATAAGCCTCGGTATTGTAAAACACAATTTTATGCTAATGTACAATAAAGAATTATTATTATTATCATTATATATATCTCGTTGGATAAAGTTAATTAACGGATAGTGTTGCATAAAACGCATCACACGAGTATCTGATTCATAGAAAATCACTTTACTTTCCGATCGCTTATAACAACTCTGGGACGCAAAATGAGAAATACATAAAATGCTAATCGTTAATGTTTTTTAGGGTTCCGTACCTCGAAAGGAAAAAACGGAACCTTTATAGGATCACTTTGTCCGTCCGTCTGTCTGTCAAGACCCTTTTTCTCAGGAACGCGTTGAGATATCAAGCTGGAATTTATATCAAATACTTAGGTTTACTGTCCCTTGGAGCTGTGAAAAAATCAAACTTCTAAGCCAACGCAATCAAAAGATACAGCCGTTTAATTTCCGACACTCGCAATGGAATCAAAACCTACAGGGTACTTCCCGTGAAATCAGAATCTTGAAATTTGGTACAAAACAATGTCTTAAAGCACAGATAAAGGAAAAATTGTGAAAACCGTACATTTTTAATTATATAATATAATAAAAATATTTTTAATAATTAATTTTAAATTTTCGACAATCGCAAAGGAATCAAAACCTACAGGGTACTTACCGTGAACTCAGAATCATTAAATTTGGTACGAAGCAACGTCTTATAGCACAGATAAAGGAAAAATTGCGAAAACCTTACATTTTTAGTTACATCATATTTATAATAAAAATATTTTTAATAATTTCAAACTTACTACCCCTTACCGTTATGTACGGAACCCTCGGTGCGCGAGTCCGACTCGCACTTGGCCTGTTTTTTTTGTTATCCTGGCAACAAGACATCGATAAATACTTGATTTTAGATGAAATTATTATATATTTTGTAATACCTAAAAAAGAATACCTCTGAGTTCTACCTGACGATAAGTTACCTATCAAAGCTTCAAATCTTTGTTATTTGCCTGCTACCATTTTTATTACAATCGTTAACTTTCTCCCAAAGATATATTCGGTTTCACGTCTTGCAATTATTTTAATTTGCTATCTTAAATTACATTAAACTGCTCTAATAGGCTTTGTTACAAGCTTTTAGATAAATTAGGTCTAACATTGCACAATTACTTATTACTCTAATCAAGTGTTTTAATATGTTATCATCATTTTAACTTCATTTATATGTAAAAAAATATTAACTTGGGAAAAATATTAAACTCGTGTAGTTTTGAAAAAGGTACCTATAATATATTTATTTTCTTTTGTCGTACAATAAAAATTAGTTTGTGTTATTTTTTTAATATGTTATTAGGACACTTTCATTGAATAAATCCATGTAATAAAAACATAACTTTTAAATGGTTTATATACTATATTTATAAATTGACAAATGTTGAGATTGACTTTATTATTTACTCTCCTTAAACATTAAATATATTAGGCAACGGACAACTTTTTTGTAGTCTTCATTGAAAACGACATCTCATTATGCAAACAATATTTAAATACGTTCTCCAATTCCATCAACAATTTTTTTTTATATTTAACCAATCAGCGGTCAACGGAAAAGCAATAACCGCTAGATCTCGCAACAAAATAGGACGAACGTCCGTACCTAATAAAGTTTACCCTCTAAAAACGCTTTTGTAAAGAAAAATAATGTACCCCAGAGACATTCGTCTCATCGTAAAGTAATTTTAGTGCACGTGGGCTCTAAATTGGGTCACGAGTTTGCAAAGACCTTATTGTTGACGGCGAAACGAGAGTCATAAAGCTGCATATTGCAGTACCAGTGTTTATGAAGACGATACTGCGTGAGGGGGAGCAAAGGTTTATATTTCTGCCCTGCTTGATGTAATCGGGCACTCAGAACCATTTTTTATACTGTGACTAGCTTTCCCCCGTGACTTTATCCGCGGTAAACTCGCTTATGGCGTTAGAATTTAATGGCTATTCTTTTATTTCAGGCGCTTACTTAGTAATCGCACTTCCATACAAACTTCCACCCCCTTAAGGGATGTTTTCCGGGATGAAAAGTATCCTATTTCCTTCTCCGGGACTCAAGCAGAACTTTCTTCATACCAAATTCCATCTATATCCGTTCAGCGTTTTAAGCGTGAGGAGGTAACAGACAGACAGGCAGATACACTTTTGCATTTAAAAATAGTATGGATGGTGGCAAAAATAGTATGCACGGGAGCGCTCGTGGCCCAGCGGCGCTTGCGAACCGCTTGCGCTTGCTAAGGTTAAGCAACGTGGGCAGCGGTCAGGACTTGGATGGGTGACCACTTTGAGTGGTTACTAACTGAGCGCTCCCGTGCTTTGGAAGGCACGTTAAGCCGTTGATCCCGGTTGCTGTCTATGGCAGCAGTCGTTAAGCCGAGTTGGAGGCCTTCGGGCGGTTTGAGAACTTCTAACAGTCAAGTTGCCCACTCATTTGACAAAGCCTAATCCCAATAAGGTCTAGTTTCCCCTTGGGGTTGGAAGGTCAGATGGCAGTCGCTTTCGTAAAAAGTAGTGCCTATGCCAAATCTTGGGATTAGGTAGCGGACCCCAGGCATCCTTCAGGATGCAACTGTACTGGGATAACGCTAGGAGGATGATGATGGATGGTGGCAATCAGAGACCCGCCATAGAAGGGCGGTTAGTCGCCGACTGTGCTCTTAATCCAATTTTATCAACAGGCATCTTTATCAAATCTGTGAGGCCATCGCCACTTTCTACAAAATAATATTCACTGTCAAGCTGTCAAAAACGGGCAATTCCAACAGCGGAAATCAAGCGGGAACAGACTCCCCATAGCATAAAAATATTCTGACTCAGTTGAATAAATAATGTTGAAAATTTCGAGCTTCAAATAAAACTGTACTAGGAAACCAGGACAGTGACGCAATAAAAACTGAAACAATTTGATGCACTTCCCCGTATTGAATGATTTATGAACTACCGAGTTCAATGGTCCGACGAAACACTTAGCGGAGATTCCGTCACCTCTTTTCATTTGAAAGAAAACTGGGTCAGAATCTACGATGTGATCCTCGTACCGATATACGTATATAAACGAATAAAGTAAATACCGACAAAGCACCTGATAGGGGTATATCTGTGATGATTCTACAAAAAATACTAAACCGCTTTTAGGGACTAAAATCGTGTTTTTATTTTATTTTCTTCTCCGTGCGTAAATCTAAAGTACATTTTATGTCAGTGTGTTTTTATAAAGAATTAATCCTTGATATGACGCTTGCAACAGTGCCGAAAATCTATCGTGAACTCACAAACACCATTGAATACATGTTAAATATCCCGGTACTAATCCTAATGGTAATGTCTGTGTCTGTAAGCACTTTATTGTATGTACACAATAACAGATTTAATATACATGTGTAATGATGTGACGTGATCAATGAACTGCATAAAATATTGCTGTACTGCCCAAGGATACTTCAGAAAAACAATTTATTTGGCCGAAACTCCAAATCGACGTGTCGGGATGAAAAAATAGATTAAATTCATTCGAAGCGCATAAAATTGTACAATGAACCGCAACCTTTATGTCAAAACTCTGGCGTTGTTTGTTTACGTTTGCAATCACTATTTTAAATAATTAGGTTTCGAAGGGCAGTGCCTTTCAGTTTAAGGGGTTGATTTCATTAACATGCGAATTTGAGGTATATTTTAGTGAACAATAGGGAAAACTAACATTGTTATGTACTGTGCTAGTACATTGTCACACTATAGATCGGTCAGTAGGCATCCTTTGTAAACAGATGAAAATATGACGACGGTTTATAAAGCATTTTTTACCTTTTTTTATATCTTATTATATTAACATATATTTAAGCGTTTTTATTAACATTTAGATTCACTCACTTATTTCATTCATTCACTTTTTTTGCAATCAGTACATCATGTAGTTGTGTGTGTAATCATTCACCTCAACTCTCGTGAAACTACCTATAGTAACATGTTTCAAGAAATACAATCCAAATTTTCCTCGTTTTGCCACCACTAAAGGAATTATAAATTTGAATAAATAACAGATTTAGTTGCGCCTCACAACGTTTCAAAATCAATTTATTCATTCCTGTTTCTATTATCGGCCCACTTTACCCGCGTTACGGGAATATCTCGACTATGTTTTTTATCTGCATTTATCAGTGGCGCCGAGACATCCGTATAACCTCTATATTTCTAACTATTTGACTATTTTAGAATATTCAAACACCTAATTCTATTAAAGTCGTGATAGATTTTAAAACGCGAAGGCTTTAATAATGAGCTGGTAAATAGAGCTAAAGAAAATGTATATTATCTTTCATTTATGATCTGAACGTTTGATTTTATTTTCAACAGAAAAATTACTAAGTCTAAACTACAAGATATATTTGATGTCCTTATTAACTGTTCTTTCGAAAAAAGCTAGGTAATTAATATATCTAAAAATCTGAACGTTTGTAATTCAGATACACAATTATCGTTTCGAAAATAAATGAACTTTTACTTAAATTTCGCAAATTGGTCCGTGCGCAATCGAAGAGCACGGCGTATGGAGCTAGCGAGTCCGTACGTCCGTAGGGAAAGTACCCACCTACCCTAAGTGCAACAAAACTAACAACCGTACTGTCTTGTCGAAGACCTCACGGTTCGAAATAATTGCCATATGATAAATAAATAATCACGTAAGTGTTCCAAATGACTCATCATAAATAGTGCACGTTATACTTAGCAGAATCTATATCGAAACGGCATATCTATCCGTAATGTAGGGCAATGATGGCCGAGACCCGTGAAGGCAACTTTGTTTATTACTCTCCTAATTCTGCTTTATTGGCCGACTGGCTCGGTGAGTAGGTAAATAAAAACTAAATTGTTTTATCTTGGCCTGGCCTGTTCTTTGTGACTTCGGGCGGAAATAAGGCAATGTTTTTAACAATAAGCAGATTTTAAAAAAAATCTATTTTGCCCTGATACCTCACACAAAGTGCTTCGGGATTTTATTTTTAGCTTTTAACATTTACTTTTTTAAAAAGATTCTCGTTCAAATATTTATTATCAAGTTGGCTATATTGCCCACAAAACTCGCCCGTCTTCATTGAAACTTAAAACGACCTGTCGTGGGTACCTAATGAGATAAATAAGCAAACTCGGGGAGGCAGGGTTTTCTCTAAGTAAAATAAACATGGAGGGAATTTTTCGGTTTCCACCTACGAGACGATTTTTATGGCGTCAAAGTAGAGATTGCACTAACTGCATACTTTTTATAGGCAACACTGATATAAAGTTGTACTAGACTTTCAAACTTATGTAGACTTTGACTTATATTGAGCGTAATAATAGGGTGACACCACCAATTATGGACACTTTAAGCACAAGCACCAATAATGGATACTTCAACCCTTATTCAAAGATCATACGGTTTTAAATTGATTGTTTTATAAAAAATCTCTTATTTTCTTTTACATAAGAGTTAATGTACATCATTGAGCCTTGTCCATTGGTCCAGTGGTGTCACTGTACATATATATACAAAAAAATACAACAAGCAATTTTTGAATAACAAAAAACGAGTAATAAAAATATTAACAGTATTTATATTGAGAAATCCTATGTCCTAAGCCTTCATTTAAAGCATTACTTACATTAAATGGTTTAACATACACAGTTTCAAACTCTGCGTAGTAATTCTGATTCACAATAATGCAATAAATTTATTATACGGCAATAAAATATTCCTCACATCTCGCAAGTGGATGAAGGAGATAGTTCTCAGAGAGACGTCGTTAAGCGCGTGTAGGAAAACATTAGAGACGCGACACGTGGCCTTGGGTTTAATGGAGTTTAGAACAGTGGCGCCATCTTGCCGAAATGACGTTCACCGACATGTGCAGATCAGACGTACTATCGAAGCAACTGAATCGTGACCCATCGTGGAACCTTGTCACAGAAAGGGTCATAATGATTTTCCTTGTCAGGCAGTACGATGTCACAATGACATTATCTGTGACAAGGTTCCACGGTGGGTCACGATTCATTTGGTTTGATAGTACGGTCGGTCTCACAAAGGGACTTACATATATGTATAATTCGTACAAAAACTAAGGCCAAATTCTGTCAAACGAACGCAAGCAAAACTCGACTTAGGGCTCTGACTGTTAGGTAGATTTTTGCTTGCGTTAATTTGACAGCACTTGGCCTTACGGTTGTGTACGAACTATACCCTGTCGCTTTTACGTCATGTTTAAACTGTCATACTAATCCCACCCAACGGGTGAAAGCGACGAAAGTACCAAATTGTCCAGCTACTGGCTGACTGTATTTTTATATTAATGCTAGCTTTTGCCCACGACTCCGTCCACGTAGAACTCGTTCATCGCGATAGAATTTTATTGATATTCTTTTAAATATCAGGCGCTTACTTACCTAGTTATCGCTCTTCCATACAAATTTCCACCAACTCAAGGGATGATTTCCGTGATAAAAAGTATTTTATGTCCTTCCCCGTGACTGACACTACCTCCATACAAATTTTAATCTCAATCGGTTCAGCGATTTAAGGCGCTACAACCAGAAACATCGCGTTCTTTGAAACGCTATTCTGCCCAGACCAGGAAACAATAGGGACTGGTTTTCATATATATGATTTTGACTATAAAAAAATAATAAAAATACAATATCTTTATTTCAGACCTAAACGATCCATAAATATATGATTGTGTTGTGACTATATGATTGTGTTTCTGACAATAGCCGAAACACGATTGCTTAAAATTTTCTCTATAGAAAAAAATCCAAACTCGAGTCTATATTTTCCTTTTTTTGCTCAGCCTACTAAAACAACGCATTATTAAAAGACATATATGATTCAGTAATGATAGTATTTTACCTCATCTAAACTCTGTCAAGAAGAAATTTTATATAACTGCACACAGTTAGATATTTATCGAGATTTGTCTAAAAAGCCGTTCCCGAAGAGTGTTGCATCTCGTTTTGTCGTGAGCACCCCTTAAGCGTGAAGAGTTAGCAGACAGACAGACTTTCGCTTTATAATACTAGTATAGATAAACTCAAAGATAAATAATATATGGATTCTCAGAGAACATTTAATTTCAATCAAGTTAATTTCACTAAATGGTACCGAGTCGACTGACAGCTGACACTGACATCTGACACCTTTCTCATATCGTATTGCCTCCGCACCGACAAATCAGGAAGTCGCCTTAGTAAAAAAAACAGAACCCACTACAAGTACTCTTAGCTACTCTATAGCAGTAAGTAAAGTGTTTTTGTAGAAGATTCTGTTCCTCCTAGCTATAACTGACGTGATCAGTCAAATCAATGAAAACATTTACTCTGCAAATATACCCCAAGGCCACTTTTACTTTTGAAGCTATAAACAAGTACTGTACAAAGTAGCTGTGTGTACAAAACTAGAGAGTAAATAGGCTAACTAAGCCATTAAACTCGACGTGGGAAATGTGGCTGTGATAGGCCAACGCCTCAGCCATCTCAAAGGAAAACGTTTTCACACAAAGGCCCTGAATGAGAAAAATATCTTTATTTATTGTATACAATACTACTACAGTATACAACTAACTGGGCTGGCACGACGACCCAAAATGAATCTTGGCCTCCAACACAAGAGCACGCCACTTTGCTCGGTCCTGCGCAATTTCTCGCCAGCTTGCACCAGCTCCGAGCTCACGCAGGTCCGCTTCCACTACATCCCTCCAGCGATACTTGAGGCGACCCACAGGACAACAACAAACAATACTATACTAAAATCTAAATGTTGATTTTATAAGTACTTAGGCCTCTAGGACCATTCCAACAATAAGAAAAGTATTCATAATACTAGTCCGAATACGTTTTGTGACATTGACAACAGTAAGTAATAACGACTAACAGACTAATAAAATCTGACTTCATACACCGGGAAATGTATATGTAAAGTATCTCCACTCTCTAGATCCGTTAATAAATACGCAATAGAGTAGTTATGCTGGTAGGATAAAATGCGAAACAAAGGTCATTTTATTTCCCTACATCGTCCGTAGGTATATCTATATAGCTTCGTAGCGCTTACTCAATCTTCCATGCAGAACCTTCCGAATACAACATAACAATGACTCCCCAGCTGTTTTAGCCATGGCGACTGGGCAGGGACTCTAATTGTCGATATTATAGAAGGGACATCGCTTTTGTGATGTCTCCGTCATTCTTGTTATGAAAACTAAAAGAGAAAGTGACAACATTCGTAAGGCATACGAATACATCTACGTAACGTTTTTGAACCAATAATCATATCAGAACATGCACTCTAATGTCTCTAATGCCTTGATAAGAAAGTCGTGTTCAGATATTGTTGAGCACCTTGTTCGCTCCGATAAATCTGATGGCGACTGTAGCTCATGTTATCTTTGCGTTAATTAAAACCTATTATTAAAGCACGTTTGTTTATCATTACTTGCACAAGTGATTTTAACATGTTAGATGCACTTGCATGTTGTTCTGATACCTCGCACGCTTGAACGAGTTTACCTAATTGTTCGTGTGTTGATTGCTCTCAGTTGTTTACTAGATGTTGGAGATATATTAGTTTAGTTTTGTTTATAAGAGCGACCATTACTCTGAACTTGCGAACTTTGGTCTAAGTTAATCTAAAGTCTTAAACGAAAACAATTAATTTTGCCTTTGATTATTATTTTAGGAGTCCAGACTATTTTGAGTGCCTCGTGAAAGCTTGAAAGCTTTACTGGAATATCTTGGAGGCAACGGGTATTTTAAGAAAATAATTTTAAACGCCGCCACAATAAATCAATATCTATCTGGTCGAAGCGGGATAGAAAGCCCACAATAAACTAATAATAATAAAGATGTAATGATATACCTATGCGAGGTTTTCGTGATATCTACGTTATGATTAAATTTAGGTACCTACCCAATATTTTCGAATAAAATCGGCTATGTCACGAAACATTAAAAATTAATCTTGAACATCGCCTTAAGATATATTGATATCCAATTAGTGCTTTAAATAAACTTTTTGATTGTTCAAAATATTTTACTGTTTTAATGAACTATCAAAGGAACTTATAGACCAATAAAAATATTTTATTGACGCGCAGCCTTAAAATGTTTAATTCTTTTTATTTTAACTATAACTAACAATACTTTATATATTACAAAAAGAAAATTACAGGTATGAATTATGCCCAGGTTTTTCTAATATTATTTATAGGGCTATTATTAGATATATCATACCATTAAGTTAAAATCCTCGCCTATCCTCTCTTCATTTCAAAACATCAATAAGTTAGGTGCTTTATCGAGTAGAAAGATGAATGGATCAGCCACAATACAACCCGGTCTATACACGTAAATATGTCGATATCGAAATTTCATTCATATTCCCCACCGCTTGCCTACGAAGAAATCACAGGACACCAAGATAACACTTCAAGAAATTTAAAGTTATATTCTGCTCTGTTTTTATATGAAATATGTGCAGGGTTGTCACTGATTCATGTGCACATTTCAGGGAAGTAGAATGTAATTTACATGTATGTTGTCTTCAAAATATAGTGATCATTTTGTTAGGAATTATAGCTTCAATGAAAAATGTTAAATGGTCAGTATTTTATGTCACACCTGGCCATAAAGCGGCAATTACCGCATGCTCCGCGCGCGGGAAATCCCACTTCCTGGCCAGGGGGTGATATAAAATTTTGTACTTAACACGGCCGGTAATAAAGAAAGCCTCAGATCGCATATTTATCGCCCTTGCCTTCGGCTCGGACGTCAAATACCTGCGATCTGAGACATTCTTTGTTTTACCGCCCTTGTTAAGTAATGTACTATTACTAAAGCGACAAACGTCAACAAACGCAGGCTTGACTCAATGTTAGAGTTAGCGACTGCTATTTTATGAAAAATTACCATTTTTCGGGTAATGGAATACATTTTATTTCCAAAAAGATCCACTCCGATTAAATCTTTTTTTGATTGACTGACAGAGATTTACTGTTGAGTCCCAGCTAACGAGTTATGACGACATAAGCTGAGCTTCAAGTCCACAGTGTGCGGCGATAAGTCCCGACATGACACAGTTCCAAACCTTTGTCGATGATCCGTATTTGATCTCAATATCACTTGACAGCTTGCACCCTATACAGGGTGGAAAAAATGTATGGGCCCTGGAGGGAAACTGCCTTAAATCATTAATGTTAGCTCGTTATAAACCGCTGTTAATCGTTTTTTTTTCGCCGGGAAAGGACGGCTTAAAGGAAAGATTATTTTATTTTTAAAAAAGAAACATAAATGATCACACAGGGTGAGACGCATGATTAAGACCACGTAATATTGGTCCGAAACATGTCGAGCGAAATTCGACGTTAAACACGTGAGTGAACTGTTTATTGTATTTCAATATGAAATATGTTGTTTAAGTTTTAAATATCTGGGCGACCGAGCTTTGCTTGACGTTTTCCCGGTCATGTGACCTATCTAGATCGATTGCTCGCCCCCGAAATCCCCTCATATCAAATTTCATTAAAATCGATAGAGCCCTTTCCGAGATCCCCGAAATAAATATATAAATAAAGATATATACAAGAATTGCTCGTTTAAAGATATAAGATAAGATATTGATATGTATGTTAGTCTGTAAAATGTAAATAGGTCTTATTGCCTGATACAAATAAATATCTACATAAATCTCAGCAACTTGTTGAATGAATCCTAGCATGAATTGCGTGCCAACGAAGTTGTAAGAGTTACAGTCCTGTTCATACCATTTGTGATTAATATCAATGACTCTTGGCACAAGAACAAAGTTTAATCAGTCAGGGAACAGATATCTACTAAATATATAATTATTTACTAGAATTAGAATTACGATTAATGAGGTATTCATCATGTATATTACGAGTAGTAATAGTGACGGTGACATTGTGCGAAGACAAAGAATAAGAAGAGGGTATGTGGGTCTCTATGATGTGTGGGTTAATAACTAAAACTCGCGACACATCAGTTAATTCTTGATTAGCGCTTGCAACGGTGCCGAAATATCGGGAACTCGCATATGTAAATATGCATGGTAAATATCCCGTAATTCTAATGTAAATGCTTATATGTAAGCTTGGAATCTTACATTTACTAAAATAATTAGCACTAACCGTTCGATTTTGCATACGCCAGTGCTTACTTACTAAATCTAATCGTACTTAGCCACGATGTTCGACATCACGAATCACCACATACCTAAAATCCTAGACTGTGAATTACGAATAACAAACTTTGATTGATATTATTTTTTATTTTATTTTTTTAACCTTCCTGTAGATATTCTACAGGTCATCCCATTGCTAGGCAAAGGCCTCCCTCATCGTTTTCCATGTTCGGCCGTCGGCGGTGAGACGCGTCCAAGTGACGCCTGTGCTCCGAAACCGTTGTAGCTCGTCTCGCCAGCGTAATGCCCGCTCTACATGTTGGCCCAACGTCGGCCAATCTACGGGACGCAGCTATACGATAGAGGGAGCACGGTGTATTACCATCTCCTTCTATCTTATAGCTGCGTCCCGCAGATTGGACGACGTTGGGCCAACATGTAAAGCGGGCTTAACACGCGCGGTCGCCCGCGCCGCTGAGTTACGTATCGTGGGCACCATAACGTGGTCTCGCAGATCTATCGGCCGCTTGCGTTTTTTAGCGTGGTAAACAACATCAGTCAGCTTGCTTTGTTCCCTCAAACATTTATTTGAAGTTTTTTGTGATAATATTAGATATAGCATACATCTTTCTCTGTGCTATTGATATTATCATCATCATCATCATCATCTTCAGCCCGTAATCGCCCACTGCTGAGCATAGGCCTCTCTTCTTGTACGCCACCCGTCCCGGTCCCTTGCCAATCTCATCCAGGAGTGACCGGCGATCTTTTTAATATCGTCAACCCATCGTGCCGGCGGACGACCGACGCTTCTTTTTCCTGTAAGTGGCCACCAATCTGTCAATTATGTTGATATTATAGTGACAATAAATTATTGCCGTGGATTTTGCCAGATAAGCTGATGACTTAATTCTTCTAAGCTACGCTCCTGCACCATAGCTCGAAGCAGCTGTTCATTAGTAGCGCTCTGACGAGTGTTTTGATTAGCCCTAACATGGTTGAAGAGAAAAAAACTCCACATCTTTACTCACATATGTAGGAAATCTCATTTTTACTGAAAATTATGTACCTACGTGTGAGAGAGGACGGTCATTTTTTCACCACGACCCATTTCTTTCTGTTGATATTTTAAACAAACGCAAAACCTTCCGAAATGAATTCAGCCACCAACATCGACAGTTTTATTCATAATTTGACCCGTCGACACTGCAGACGGCCACTTCAAACGGATCAACCCAGATTACTATCCGGATGAGACGAGACCGTGGAATTACAGTACTGAACTGGAAAGCGCTAGTTTTTTAGTAAATGACATCATTTTGGTGAATCATCATGCAGTGACTGGATTTCGAAAAGAAAACTATTAGGAACTGCATTGGTCTACAATCTCATATGCAATACGGTATTGCGCCATATTTTGAAAAGAGCTTAAAAAATGGGATAGATTTTTTAATTCTATTTTATGAACTAGATAAATAGTTTATATTTGTTTTATATTCTATCGTTGCACGGCGTCAAAAGTTTTTTTTTCACGTTCAAGTAAGTTGTTTCAAACAAATGAGCAGTCATTATAGACGACTACATTAATTATAAACGGCTATAATAATAATTGTTGTTCGAATTTCGATGCATCTTTGTCAACAAATTCTTCAAAACTATGCTAGTTAATTAGATACTTACTAGAAATATAAGTAAGTAATCGTTGGTGTCACAATTCACCGTTTTGTGGTCGTTGGTATCACAATCATTAACATTCGTAATGGCGGCTACTGGATGGCTAATTTGTAGCATAGACAGTAAAAGTGTCAAAATTAAGTATTTTGCATGATTATAAATGAATACCAATTTCATACATACGAGTATGTATATGTATATCTCTTTATAACAATATCTACAATTTTGAATTTTATTAACTAAAATGTATTAGTAAAATATTCTTGTCGGTAATGAAAAAAATAATAAACAGATAATAAAAGTGTCAAAATTAAGTATTTTTCATGCTTATAAATGAATACCATTTTCATACATATCTCTTTATAACAATATCTACAATTTTGAATTTTATTAACTAAAATGTATTAGTAAAATATTCTGTCAGTAATGAAAAAATAATAAACTGATAATTTCATGAAATGGAACTGAATATTATTATTTATTTAGACATGAAGAAGAATTTATATCCACATTTGAAGGTGCGATTTCCTTAACTCTATTATTTTTCATCAATAAAAAAATAGAATGATTTTAATTGTGTAAGTTATTTATGTATTGAGTGTAAGTACAATTAACTTTAAATTAATTGCGTTAGTTATAGTGCGCTTTCCAGCTTGTGTACTCAATAACTCCATGGATAAGTATTACGGACGCTACATTGCGACAGATCCTAATTTTGAATTCGGGGCCATGCCCTTTGTTTACTCAAGGACTGTTTATATTTATGTGACGGATACGGTTGCGAATCGGGTGCCCTCTGTAAAGGATTATGAGGTGGAAGATCCACTCGATTGATTAAGTAGGTGGGTCATTTTCTAAACTCGATTTTTTTTGTGTCCGAGCTGAAAATCGTAGTGTAGCATGAGATAATACGTACCATTTTTTTTTTTCATAAAGTATACATGTTTCCACGTTGAGGTCCACTCAAATTCACTGACATATTTGTTTTTAAAATACATTAAAAAATACCTAAACACTCAAATTAAGACTCCGTGCCCTGTCCGGCATCGAGTTTTGAATCAATCAAAAATTCCTATCAAAAACTGTACATTAGAATCACTGATTTCGTGTCAAAAACTTTAACTCGATTATATTTACTATCACTGAACACAGACAGTATTCACTTCACTGTGGTGAATAATTCAATTCAATTCAATTCTTTATTGATAACATTAGTTACAAGTCATTGCACAGTTTATTTAAATTACAAATAACATTATACACATTAATATTCTAGGTACCTATATCTAAATTACATCATGTCAATCAAATTATTCAATTAATTATCAAATTATTCAATTAATTATCAAATTATTCAATTAATTTTATTGAAAAATTCTTCCACAGAGTAAAATGCCCTATCTATTAGGTATTCTTTTAGCTGGCTTATAAATATGCTTTCTGATATTTCTGTGTTCTTGAGTGTCGGTAGTTGATTGTATATTTTAGGGCCTATGTACCATATACACTGCTCAGATTTTTTTAGCCTATGCCTATTCGGAAGGAGCTTATTTCTGTTTCTACTATTGGTGCCATATTTTTGAAATTGCTCGAGATTCCTACGAACAACTTTTGCTACCTCCAATATGTAAAGGCCTGGAAACGTTATAATTTTCAAGTTTCTGAATAGGTTTCGCGCAGGCGTATTCCATGGTACCCTAGCCATTATTCTGATCACCCGTTTTTGAAATAAAAATATCCTTTGTCTGTCTGCGGCCTGTCCCCATATATCGATGCCGTAGGTAATAATAGATTGAAAATAGGCAAAATACGCATTTCTCACACATTGATCATCCAGCATTTTGACCAGGCGCGAAATTGCAAAACATGCTTTTCCCAATCTCTTGCTGAGTTCGTCAATGTGACTACTCCATTTTAGTCCAGAGTCTACAGTAAAGCCCAAATATTTTGCTTTATCTACCAAAGGAACGTTAATGCTATCCAATTCAATCCTAAGTGCTTTTGGTGGTAACCCCCTAAGACTGATCTGGATCACATTAGTTTTTTCCAGATTGAGTTTCATACCATTAGCAGTAAACCAGTTTTTCACATCCGAGAGAAGTTTATTCACTTTGCACTGTAGTTCTGCGAAATTAGTGCCAGAGACAACAAAAGCACTATCATCTGCATATGCAACTAACTTACCATGCGATGTACATGCGGATAAATCATTGACAAGAGTAATGAACAAATAATTGCCAATCACTGATCCTTGAGGAACAGACGTGGAATCAAGCGCGAGATAGTTGGATTTACCCTTATTGCCATTAATGTCTACTTCACAACATTGTTCCCTGTTTTCCAAAAATGACTGAAACACTTTTAGGAAAGTTCCGCGAATGCCATAGTGGTGCAACTTTTTAAGAATAAGTTTGTGGTCTACTAGGTCGAAGGCTTTCGACAGATCACATAGGACTATTGCAACTTTATATCCCAATTCCTGCTTATTGATAATCGTACTTATTAGTTCTCGCGTGGCATCCACCGTCGATTTATTAGATTGATACGCATGTTGTTCCTTAGCTAATATACCTTTACTTGTTAGATGTGTTAGAGAATAACTTGTAATTGATGTTTAAAAATCGTCCGAGCGCGAGAGTTCAATTTTGTCGGCAAAATTCAAAGGTCCCTGGCAGCCATCGTTTACATTTGATCAGCTTCGCGTCCTGCTTCACATGTGCTCTCAAATGTCAGCTATTATATATAAAAAATATATATATAGCAAACCGCATTAAGTTCGAGTAAACCACCTAAGTACTTCGGTTTCTGGGTGGGCGACAATTTTTTTGCTTTTGCTTGCAATTTCGGTGGCCCTTGGAAATTCAAATTCTTACATAAGTAATCATTAACATATGTATGCATTATAAAGCACTTTGGTGTCTCTATATAAACGATAACTTAAAATATTATTAACATGCGATTTGAATTTTTTATGATTTTTTTATATCGATTTCCAATTCCCGTGTCCTAATTCCCATAGCTTGTTTACCCAAAACAGCTGATGTTGGGGCACGGGAATTGGGAAGGGTCACTTATTTTGTTAATAAACCGCATTTAATAACAATAATTATCGATGAAATGCATAAATAAATATAATTTGTACTAAGTATATCGCTTAGAGTTGTAATTTATGCGTTTATTTAAAAAACAGGCCAATTGCTACAATTACACTTAGCTTCTTAAATATTTGAAAAGAATCAATGAACAAAGTCAATGAACATTATGTACATGAAAACATGTAGGTATATATCGATACATACGCATTTTATATACAACGACGGTGGCAAACAAGTAAAAGCGGACATCTCAAATTTTATAAAAGGTCAGCAACGCACCCGTGACGCTTTTGGAGTTGCGAGCGTCTATATGTGCATCTGCATTTAGTGATAGTTTTACATATTAATACGTGTATGATTTTCTGCAAAGAAGTTGCTATGTGATTGTATAAAAAGAAATTTAACTTAAAATATAGATTTTTGGTTTATATAAATTTCCTCGGTTGAAACTTGAACCCACGATTGGTCAAATTAGGCTAAATAACTTTGATACAATTGAACTTTATAATTCTTGATAAATTAGATGGTAAATAATAATTTTAATACATTTTTTTCTAAGAAAAGGCAATTCCCATGGACAGATAAATTCCCGTGCCCAGGTCAAATTTTCAAATTGCAATAACTTCCGTAATTTTATATGTATAAGTACCCCGTAAGAAAAATTGTGTTTATTAATTTTTTTATCAAATTATCAGCATAAAATTTTCTATATATTATTGGTATTTCAAAATTCCATGGGAATTTGACAAAAATGCCCGTTTGGTGAAATTCACTCAGGTGTAGATCCAACCATGGGTCAACATCAAGCTAGTGGGGTGTGAATTCATTACAGTTATGGGCTTTTTAATTTTTAAAAAATCTTTTTTTTATCAGAATTTGAAACATTTTGTTTCATCCTGCTCAGACTCATGAGCACTGTTGGTCCTTATAATGAAAAAATTACCCCTTTTTTATTTCATAAGGTGTGTGACGTTGTTGTGAATTATATGGAAAAAAAATTACAATAGTACACGCGATTCCGAGCAGAAAGACCAAAGTTCTGAGAAAAAATGGCCCAATATTGACACCGCTTTCGTTTGTCATGCAACATGTCACTTGCCATTTAAATATGAAATCTAACTCATGTCTGGAACCTCTAATCTAACTTCTGTTCGTAGGTACCAATGGTATCAAGTTTCATGCCCGAAATCGCACCCGAAGGGCCGGTTCTTAGCATAATATGTCAATGTGTAGATATTCTACATAATCATCAGTGCCTTGCACGATTTGCATGTAGTTACGCATGCGAGCTAGCGCGATAACGAGCCTACGTACCTATCCAATCAAATTTTTACACTTTCTCAGCTCACAACTCAACAGCAAACTCACTACAGTGAACGTACTGATTATCATCGTAGGTAATGCTATTATACGTACAAGAGATCACCGTTCCATTGGAATTTTACATTGTATATCGTTGTAAACCTAAAACAATGCGTTTCAAGTCCATTGCCACGCAATATGTTCGTTAGGCTACTACTCCGAATCAAAATATCACTTTTTTTATCAAATGCTCTGTGAATCTTTTCTCAAGATTTTCTTATTTCCTACTGTATTGCGCCCGCCATTTAAAAAACCCCAATTTACGGTTACTGCTCATTTTATGTAAGTATATTGCATATTAGTTTTATGTATATTACAAATAAGGTAAATAAGAACATGCCCCGATGATACAGATATCCGTAACGGTTGTTACATAAATCTTTGTTCATAGAAGCAGAAACTTTTGTTGTCATTTTGTTTGAGATTGTTTGAGCTCATTATTTAACCGGTAAAATTGTACCTACTGTTACTACTGTTAGTCTGTTTTTTTTTCAAACCGACACCAAAATTAAAAATTTGTTGAGGTCTGGTAATTTAATAAATTCACTATAATAGTTCGAATTAAAATCGTATGTAGGTATATCAAAACATGTTAAATTGACGACCGCTTTAGCTTAGTTGGTAGTGACCCTGAAGTGACCGTGAAGCTGGAGGTCCCGGGTTACATTAAGGGTGATTCACGCTAGACCGTTCCGTGTCCGGGCCGGCCCGTTTTCCAGTACAAGAAATCGACGGCCGTCGCGCGTCCTGTATTAGAAAACGGGCCGGCCCGGACAAGGAACGGTCTACTGTGAATCATCTTTTAATAGGCTGGGAAATTGCTTTGTTTCCACAGTAAAACAAGCGTGCTCATTCCAATATAAGTGTATTATTTACTCTCAATGTCCTATCAAACACCAGTTTTAAAATTGTTTTGTAATAGGGATAACTTAACTTACACAAATAAGAGGCTTGTACAAAATTGAAAATATGTACCGCAGACATAATGAGGAAACAATTCCACTTATACGAATCCAGGTAAGTTTATCAATTTTAAAAATAATATCCTCATCAATCTTGTACTAAGTTATAGGTACCTATTGATATCAATTTTCTGATCGATCTGGAGGAATTTAAGTTAAAGAAATAATTTAGTAATTAATATCGACGGTTTACCAGGGGGTCTTGTTTTCTTCATCAAAGTGATTAAAGATTATTATTCTTCAGACTTGGGAGTTCGTAATGTTCATAATATTGCCTGAAATAATGTGAAGTTTGTTCAAAATTTTTTGTGGACCTCTAATAACTAATAAGAATACTGGTACACCATGCCTTTACTGGAAATAAAGACCTCAAATTGGAAGCATGTCGCAAATTTTAGGTCAACACACATTACATGCCCTTGTGCACCAAATTGAATATCACGCATGCCATTTTGTTTATTACTATTGTTACAACAAACACATCAGTCAAAACTAGCAAGTTGATTGCGTAAAGTTTTGTACGTACTTAGTTGCGTAAAATCCCATTTCATAAAAGGGAAAATAACAGTTGGTTTTTCTTAGGGCTTATTCGAAAATTTACACCTTTACACCTCTGGCCACAATAAATTAATAAGCTTTATAGAACACATGAAAAGAAAAGCAAGTTTAAAATGATACTTATCGTACGTCTTTTTTAACAAAGTATCTTGTTCACAGGCAGAAGAAGGTAATTCCCGGACTTCAGAAGGAGAAGACAATGATGGGAGTGAGATCAACGCAGGTTCTTCTAGAGTCTCTGCTGCTACTTCTAGAGAAGACGACGATGACTCGAGCAACAACGCTAGTAGTGATTGCAAAAGCCCGGGGCAAAGGTGAACAGTCTTTTTTTAACTAGCACTTTATATTAGAAGGTTAGACGTTTTAGGCCCGATGAATGCCTTAACTGCCTAGCTATGATCGTGTTTACGTTAAGCATGCGTCCTTCACTAGCAACGATATAAGTGCGTGAGGGAAGAATGCTTTATGTCGCACGTGAACGCGATCATGCTACCAGTGCAGGTATGCTTCATTTTTCATAGGTGTATGTCATAGGGACCGTGAGTTATTGAAGTACCTATCCTTAAGACTTAAATAAATAAATATTTGTGGACAATCTTACACAAATCAAACTAGTCCCAAACTAAGCAACGCTTGTACTATGGGTACTAAGCGACGATATACATACTTATATAGATAAATAGATACCTAATTACATAGAATCTTAAATAGACTTCATAAATACTTTTGTACGAATCCACCCAAACCCGAAGGATATTTAATTTAGGGATTTATTTTAGGACTGTATTTTAATATTAACTCATATTCTGTCTCCTTAGCCTAGGATCTGCGGAAAGTCCTGGTCTGGTCTGGTTACTTTTGTAGTAGATATGACGTCTACATCTGGCCAAGTTTATATGAATGTAGAATATCGTAGTGTCCCAAATCTACGACCCATTATGATGGGTTAATCATGCTCGAATGACGATACCAAATAAATTATATTTTTCTGATAAAACGTAAATCAAGTCAATTGGGAGTCCCATGCGCCCAACGAACCTCAAGAGACGACTGCTAAAATAATGCCAGAGTTCATTCCGAAAGCAGTCAGGAGAGCATTTCGTTTGAGCAATTTTCAATTTAGTCTATTGCCGATCACACCAATACACAGCCAAAAGATTGACAAGCGTGACGATTGGTCGATAATAAATAAGGAAAGGTGATCTAGACAAGTCAGTCAGGAATATTCTGAATGGGTATCTGTTTGTATTTGTCTGCTAACAATGGACAAATAAATAATTGACTTCCTTCCTTGAACAAAGGGCCCGTCAACAGTGTTGCCTCTGATTATCGTTAATTTTCAGTACGTTTGTCTACTATCGATTGCCAAGAAAAGCCAGTTGACACTACCTATGATTTACACTAGGTATGGAACTGTTTCATTGAATGCCCTCGATAGTAGGCACAATTTTGTATTTTTAACGTTTAGTTTAGAGTTTTCGGAGTTTTAATTTAAAACATAAAATAATATTCAATTCAATTCAAATTTATTTCAGAACTATGATTCCATATATATATTGGTGTTACTGGCGTTGTTTAAAATATTGAGAGTAATAGCTGTTGCTCACTTGTAACAATAAAATGATCTTGAAGATCTCACGGTTTGAAATAATTGCCATACGATAAATAAATAACAAAAAGCGCCAAATCAATCCCTTGTGTGTTTATCAAATTCGAATTGTTATTATATGATTTTTTTATGTGTTACCTAAACTATAAATTAAAATTATATTGGACTTCAAGGGTCTTTGTTTACAGATATTTTTACTAAGTACATAGGTATATAAACTCAAACCTTTAATTGACCTGGTATTAGGAGACTATTAAATTAAACCTCAATATGAATTGTTACCAAGGTACCTTATCTTCATATATTTAAATATTTCTGAAGTTTAGCTCAAACTATTAAGTTGAGTTTAAAACGTACTTTTAGCTGTCGGCTAGACGTAAGTCGTCCAAGTTCACAAACACTAGGCTTAGTCGAGGTCGTGTTCTAGAATTTGAATTCAGTGATCTAATTTCACGTTTGGTAGGCAGGCGATGCAGTTACGTCGCTTCTTGTGACTATCTTCAGAAGGCAGCTGCCTTACTTCGCAAACTCGAGAAAGTTTCTGCGAAGTTTAGGAAATTTTAAATAAAGTAGTAAGTAGGACGGAAGTATGGGATGTCATGAATAAAGATATATTTTTTTTATTGGCTATGGGGCGACCAAGGCGAGGATATCTTGATCAAATTACTGCGATACTGAAAAAAGGCCAGGTCAGAAGTTCCCGTAACCGACGAGTTTGTATAAATAAGGAGATGTATGGATGTGGTTGAAGCAACAGACCTATGTAAGGACCGTAGTATTTGACGTTCTTTGGTCTCTGCCTACCCCAATGGGATACGGGCGTGAGTATATTAATGTATGTATTGGTAATGGGAGCATTTAAAATAGTTTTAAGGGTTATAAATAAATATACCTATGTACTACAAAATAGTACCGGCTGAATTGCAAGTTTCCATATATCTAATATGATGTGTTATTATATGGAAACTTGCAATTCCCTCTTCACAAACCTCAGGCTCAATATCTATATATATACATAGGTAGGTCATGATATACTGAAAATTTTGTCATACTTATGTAGAAATAGTTATTACCTACATAATTATGTATCTAAATCTTTTCAGATCATTACATAAATTTGAACTAAAAAAATTACCTGGTTTGTCGCGCACCGATGTTATCAAATAATATAAAAACTTCACTGGCCCGATTCTTTTTTCATATTATTTTACATTAGCTGGGATAATGATACAAGAGCAAGAGAAATGAAAAATAGTTTGCCTTAGCGCCTTCATTAGCGAGCTTTACTAATAATATACTCTTATTATCTATCTGTTATTAAATCGGTATTTTATGAACTTAATCAAAGATGATGTGTTTTACTTCCAACAGTGTTGGTTTGCCGTAATCGCTCTCGTTAATACTCTTGAATTCTTAATTGATCCAAACTTGAGGTAGCTTGAGACTCGAAAAATTCTAATTAAAATTCGAAACATCTGCGCAACTTTTCCAGTAATTTCCCATCAGGTATCTTGTGCCAGTAAAACTCTAATTTCCGATAAACGATAAAGTTATCGACGCTGTTCTTTTCCAAGTCGTCACACCGTTAATATCGAACTCGAAGTTTGGAAAAAGGGAATGTCCACGATTCAACGTTTGACTTAAAAAAAAGAGTCTTCAAAAATACATAAAACTTATGCTGTTCGAAATTTTATTCGTAATATTGTTAATAATAAGAACATTTTTTTATATTTAACGGAAATTAATTTGCAACGGTTTCCAATCCCAAGCATGGCCAGTAATCTTAAAAGCAGGCAAACAAGTCGCCATTGTAACGAATCCCAACAGTAATATAATTAAAATGTCATGTATTAGGTAACTAATATCAAGTCGGGTATTCATTAGCGAACTCCACCCATGACGACGCGCCCCTCCACAGTTGACAGCGAATCTAGTACTAATCTATGCGCAATGGTACGGATTGGGCTGTGGAGAAGGTCGCCTTCGTGGGTGACACTATAACCTGCAGCACTATAGATGTAACCGAAAGGATACTACTGTAAGGGTTTCTAGCGAGCCGTTTGCTAACGGTTAAGGCCAGGCCAGTTCACGAATAGTCCAAAATATTAAAGTTTGAGGTTAGAATGTGAAGAAATAACATAGAATTACACTACACACAAATTACTGTAGATTGAGAAAGAAAGAAAGTAACACAATAACCGAACAAAATATTGAAAAATGCTTTGGTAACTCTGTAAAAAAATTCTCAATATCATCGTAAAAATAACCGTTCGGTTACATATACAACTCGTTAGTGAGTACCCAGCTTTAGATGCATGTGATCGCACGGTAGGTATTTTTTGTAAATTTTAAGTTGTGGGTATATTTCATTCAAACCAACTCCGAGTCATATCGAAAAGTTTATAAGGCCTTTCTGTTATTCCCATAAATGTTTGATGTTGCAAATGGAAAAGGCTCCTACCGTCTCCGATTATTGATCGGGGTTATTCTCGGCCAGCATTGGCATTTATAATATTGACGCTGCAACTATTCTGCACAAGGTCGTATTACATATTTAGAACGATTACTGAATCCAAAGAAATAGCCTAAAGTTGACGAAATTGCAATGGCACCTACTACAAAAATTAGCGTACCGGTCTACATTGTTCAATAAGAAGACTGAACTCTTTGAACTATTAGAAATTAGGCAATTTTTGGAGTTTACTCCTTAAAAATCGATTTTAAAATATATAAGCCATTATTAATGAAATTTATGGGGTATAAAATCAAACGAAATCTGCCGTGCTCATTTAAAAAGCCGTATCATACGTTCGGAGTAAAGACACGGCTTTTTAATTGATCTCGACCGTTATATTTCGGGATTTACCCGAGCGCGTGAGATTAAGATATGTCCTCCATTAAAAGCCCTCTATATTCTATTTTCGAAAACCTAGTGCAGCCCGTCAGATTAGTAACAAATCGACCAAGTGCGTGTCGGGCCATGCGCAATGTAGGGTTCCGTAGTTTGTCCACCCGTTACATTATGCCGATTTAAAAACACGCTTATGTCTTTTGCGCACGGCAAAACGGAATACAACACTCTTCGGGAATGACTTTTTTAGGCAAATTTCGAAATATCTGATTGTGTGCAGTTTTATGAAATTGACAGAATTTAAATGAGGTAAAATGCCATGATATTAAGATATTTGTGTCGTTCAATAATGTGTTATTTTAGTAGGCTGAGCAAAAAAAGGAAAATAAAAACTCAACTTTACTTTATTTATGAAATTTGGTAGCAATGTGTATTTTATGAATCGCTTATCTAAACCGCTATATAAAAGTAATGTAAAATTACGAAAAAATATTAAATTTTCTATCCATACATATAACCCGGGGATCTGTGATCAGTAGAAGATCGCTGTTATATATTTTATTCAGACTGGTTCACGTGAATGAAGCCCTCGTGACTTACTGCAATCAGCCTCTGATGAAATAATCTACGATCCCGAATTAAGCTAATAGACGCTGCGAATAAATTAAATGCGAAAAAGGACTGTCTTCAAAGCATAAACCCTATTATTTGAACCTCGCGGACGGGTCTTACAAATTCGAGATTACGTAAATTAAAATAGATACTTCCATAACAACATCTTATAGGTCTCTATCACATCACAGACCTTGATAAAACGTAAATGGTGATGGTCCTTTTTATTTTTTTAAAAAGTGACCAGTGGCTGACGCTAGTCACACTTGATGGAAAAAAAAACGACACGGCCTAAGATGTTCTTACTCTAGCTTAAATAATCATTTTTGTGACATTCACAATTGATAGAGTGAATAATTCGCATGAAAAAAGGAGGCCTATCGCTTCGTGCGATTAGATCGTTCTGAAATTGACAACGGTGATGGTTACACTGTTTTTTTAATAAACAAATGAAGCAGATACCATTAAATTCACAAAATTCGGTACGATGTGTCAATAAAGTCATAAAATTACGTTGGTTGTAATTCTAACATTTCTGTTAGTGTTTATAAATATTCATAGGTCCAAATGTTTTAAAATAGGTAGAAATTGGAAGTGTGCAGTTTTGTTAAACAATTAACATAATATACATAAACAATTAACATTAAAAAAAAAATTTTTTTGCTAAAAATTCAAAATAAATGTCAGATTTGAAATCCTTATCCCTGAATAAGTCGAAATCAAGTATAATGTGTATTTAAGTAGTATATAAGTAGGTAGTTATGTAAGACATGCTAACAAACTATGGATCGTTTTGGTCTGCAATAAAGATGATTGATTGATTGATTGAATATAGCAAGTATAAGCTATGACCTCAAATAACAGGGGTCGTGTGTATTATAAAACCACATTATTTCAAAACAGACATGCTAGTTCTTGTCAGATATACGTAGTAATCTAAACAAATGGCAGCTGTCTCTCCACGGATGCGCATTTTGTCCGCTAATTTAATCCACTCTGAACAAAACTTTCCCGTCGGCTCCTTTAATTGATGTGGATACTATATTCATTGTATATTTAAGGATTCGCAAAGATTTAAAATCATTTAGTCGCTATATTATTACTAAAAAGTCATTATTATTGGAAAACGGGACAATCGCGTACACTTATAATTTATTTACCTTCTGTAAGGTTTTGCCTCGTTTGGAAAATTAGTTATGACAGAAGTTGGTGGCAGTTTTGTTACATATATAAGTAATAGATATAAGTATTTATCATGTTTTATTTGTTTAAGATAATGAAATGATCGTTGACGAAACACAGGAAAAAATATACAATATAGTACACCAAGACAAGACTACTTATGCCATAAAAGACTTAGTTGAATAAAACAAAGAACTTAATTTCGTAATACCTTAACTAATATTCTCTCCTAAGTATTACGTGTAGGTATAGGGTTTCCCGGTTGTCCCGACAATTCAAGGTAGTCTGACGCAGGGAACATTCGTTGTTTATTGCTGTTTTTATAGGGGTTCATCGGATGTTGGAACTTATTGATTTTGTCAGGTCACTTATGTCATAATTTTATTTTTATAACGGTATTCCTGCTATCAGGTTAATCTTTTTATAGTACGTAGGTTATTTCGTTTCCCTTTTTTATATTTGAGCATTTATACAGTATTGACAGTATGTAATACTATTATACTACGCATCTATAGCTAGATATGAAACTTCATTGATTAAGGATGATTCACAGTAGACCGTTCCGTGACCGGGCCGGCCCGTTTTCTAATACAGGACGCGCGACGGCCGTCGATTTCTTGTACCAGAAAACGGGCCGGCCCGGACACGGAACGGTCTAGCGTGGATCATCCTTTACAATGTGGCTCTTATTTTCAATAACAATGATTATCTTATTTTAAGACTTACGCAAAACATCGCGAGTTCAATTCAAATCGGTTTGTTTTTTCATTGTGTTCAATTTTTGTTTCCATAGTTAAATGTTATCCACTCTGTTTCAATAGTTCATCTTGGAACCAATATCGAGTGGAATAAAAATTTCGTTTTATAATTTACGTAGTTGTTATAAGCAAGTTCCGGTGTTCGTAATGTTGTTCTACTTTAGAGTTGTTAGCAGCATAAACCTTTTTTTAAATAATATAAATTTTTGGAACACGACCGCAGTTCGTGCTTAGTGAGTTTTTCGGAACAGATTAAATTTATATTCGTTTTAGCAGTATGTTGCTTACTGAGATTCGATAAGGTCGAAAGGTACATATCCAAGAAAACAAATCGGACTAATTATTTGCTGTATCTGTACTGTACTGTGCTTTCAAAGAAAGAAAATAAACCATAATTTTCCTAACCTGTCTAGATTGTTGAGCAAGTTATCGCCATTCACGACAAATGCGAGGCCAGACGATATGTAAGTGGCCCGAATTGGCACCCTCTGCTTATGGAGAGCTTAGCTGCGACCCTAGCAAAGAGCACGACCCGAAACCAAATGCAAACTAGCCTGATAGTGAGCGAATGATGCGGCCTTCAAGTCACCAAAACATTGATGATGTACGTAGGTAACTAAGCCTGAGGAAAAAAAAACCCAGTACAGAAGTTAGCAAGTTCACTTCGACGAAAATAGGCGACGCTAAGTTTGAACGTAAGAAAATGACTTGGAAGCCACACCAATCGATAACGCATTCAAGAAACCAATACCTACGTAATTGGTGCCATGCCGCATCACATATCACAAAATTATATGTGCAAATTGCATAGTATTGATTAGTTCACGACTGCACAGCTGGACGAATAGCCGTCACTGTAATGCTAAACCATTCACGTAATTTGATACTTTGTACTGTCCGTGAACGATTATAGTGAGGCTGATTTATTTTCTTATGTACCTATGCATGTTATTCTTTTGTGCAGTCCCTTTGCCACAGTGTATTGAGGAGACCGTGAGTTTTGAGATACCTTCGGTAACAATGACGAAGCGCATTATTTTTGTTGTCCTATTGTCTTTCACTCAGGGACATGGCCGGTTTGACAACCCATGTTGCACCGGGTACTATTTTTGTTTCGAGTAAACTTCTGGTTTTGATTCTTTTTTTTTTGGATAAGTTACTTTCGAAACTCACGGTAAGGTGTCACGAACAGACCACACACTGTACACTGCTGTCCCCGTGTAACACCCTACATCATTTATAGGCGACCGATCATTGCATCGAGCTCGTCAAGCTCTCACAAGTCCATGCAGATGCAGGGCACAGGGCACGAGAGAGAGGGATCTGACACTGACAAACGCGGCCATAAATGGAGGCACGTCCAAGCTGTTATGGCATACTACCAGGCTCTCAGGAAAATAAAAAGGTTCGATTCGAGGGGGGGCGGTAAAGCCGCCTCGTTGTCGATTGTTTATCATTGTTTGTTTATGATTTCCCACTAATGTGCTACCTTCGTCTGTGTCTAGGCCTTCGGGAATGATTTACTCACTGGATATGTGTGTTTCTTGTGGATATTGTGTCTTACTAGCTCACCTTAAACCGATTCTACTTTCCTACTGTCACTTGGGAGATCAATTTGTATTCAGTGTTTAATACTTGTTTACTGCATCTGTTTGAATATTTGAATAGATTTATTAAAATTCTAGTGTAAGCTCCTGACTTTAGATACAATTTAGTTTAGTTTTAGATACTTACGTGGATTCATAGATACAGACTCACTAATATCTTACTCTACAAACAAACTTTTTTATATTTATGCAATTTTGTTTATCTAGTGTGAATACTGCATAGAGCCGCATGTAAATACAGGTAGATGATTGTTTGCACGTCTATAAATTATATTTCAGTATAAATAAAGTCTAGAGAGCACAAATAAATAAAATTATAAAGTGTGTATAGAGGCATCTTTGAAATTACAATTAATTTGCATTGTGTGTGTTTATTTCGAATTTCCAAGCGATTCAAATCTAACGGACTATCACTGAAGCTCTTATATATATTGGCGATACTTTTGTGAATATGTAACTTGAAGTCTATCTTGAGCCAAACTTAACTTTTCGATAGCATGGTTACTCTGCTTAATAACCGAACATCTATAGAAAACATTTCATTAACTTGTTTGTTTACAAATGCAGAACAAAGTCGAACCAGCGATGGATGAAGCTTCGGACGACAGTTCAACTCAGCTCTGCAATGCAAATGAAAAAACCTCCTCTGAAGAGAGAAGACTCCTTCCTGAAGAAATTCTCCACTCGGCACATACCAGAGACACAGGAAACTGTGAGATTTTGCCAATATTGTCCCGATTGTTGATTGCATGATTGATATTGTTTACCCATCCCAATCGTGCCAGTGAGGTACAGCAGCGATACATGTATGCGTTGTGTCCTGACACTCCTGACTGCAACTATATTTGATGCACTAAAAACCATATTTTAATTTTGATCAAATTTACTTCCTTTGTTTTTGAACGAAGCCATTAGTATAATAATGTCATTCGATTTTGCATTTTTAATATAATTTTTATGCAATCTTCTACAACTTGTGAGTCCCAGCTTGCATGCAAATTTTGCGGAATAACATATGAAATTTATAGCTTCCATCTTACAATTTTGTCGACTGAAGTTTCAAATACATAAGATGACGGTGAAATTGATTTTAGATATTCCTATTATATATATAGCATACCAAGGTGGTATGCGTGTTTTACTTTGCTACTTTTAACATTATAATTATGTTAAATCTAGAGCTTAAGCTTAAGCTATCGTCATATATTATTAATTAATCGATTCACAAATATAATTACGATTGATAACTTGAATAAATCATTGTGTATGTTATTTATTCAATGACACAATAACTAGTTTTTACATGTCTAATATTTTTTTCTGTTTGAATACGTCCCATGTTAGCCTCAGCAATAACTCAGCTCTGCTCTCTAATTAATTTTTCTGTTTGAATACGTCCCATTTTTATTATTGGGAAACGGGACTTAATCGCGCGACTTAATAACTAATTAAACTTTTTTAAGGTTTTGCCCGACGTTCCGAATTAAATCGCTGTTTCCCAATAATAATGTTTGAAAATCGTGTAAGTTTAAATCAATATATTGACGCCCCATGTTAACCTCAGCAATGACGTTTTTATCTAAGTGGAGGGCGCCATCGAAATAAATCTCAATTACGTCTCAGGTAGAAGACACGGGATCGGAAGGGGCGACAGGTGACCACAGGTCAGCGAACCGGCAGCGGCGGAGGAAAATCCGAGTGGCGAGGACAGTCGTCAACCCTGACGAGAACTTCTACTTCTATTGGCTGTGGGTCATCACTGCCTGCGTTCTGTATAATTTGTGGACCCTCATCGTGCGGCAGAGCTTCCCTGAGCTGCAGGTCAGTTATAAAACTAGAAGTCATGATACATTTAATGTCTTGCAATAATTTTGACATTTGTTTTGTTTTCAACAATACTTAAAACAGATATGGAGATGACTCAATTTTTAAGTACCTAAGTATAAGATAATGTATGTGCAGTATGAGACGGAGATCTCTAAATTAGGCAGCTACCTGAGCTCTTTCTTTTTTGATTCGTGACAGATCAGCAAGATGTAAATTATTTCAAAATCTTTACCCAAGTATAACGTGTTTCGAGCGTACTTAAAGTCAGTATACGTATTTACAAATCTTTTATCTTCAGTTTTTGCAAATGAAGTTTAGACCAACTCAATTTAATCATCAACTGATTGAGCTGAACTTTGGCATACTTATGTAAGCTCGATGACATTGCTATATTATAGTACCACCGACAAAAAAAACTTAGACAAAAATTAAATTTTGGATAGTAACTTTTCACACAAAGTATGAGCGTCCTTTAATGAAATTTAAGGGGTCAAGCAGAAAATCGATTTTGTACAAACGATTTCTACTCACAGTATAAAATTATTGGAGGAAAAATAATATAGACCGTCATTACCCCTCACCCGACTGCGACCGTCCAGATATATATGTATTGAGGACGAGTGGTAGGTGCTTTTTGAGTCAAATTGATAGTAGTTTATATTTAGGTAGGTCAGTTTCGAATGTACGATAACCTGCGTAATTTATGGCTTATTAGATTAATGCATCCAAGGCATCCATATGGATTGATTTATCATATTTTTGGCAATGAAACAACCGAAATCACTAATTAACAAAATATAATCGCTGTTTTTACAAAAATACAAGGAATCTACATTAAATTGACAATTCATCAATACGAAAGCAACTTGACGCGCGCAACCCGAGACCAACCTAGCTTACATCGAGATGTCAACTCTACTCATTTCGCGCCTAAAACTGACACTGACAGGTGACGGCTGTCAGCGGGGCTATTTCAGGCGTTCTTTAAAACTTGGAATCCAATACGGCCGTTCCTGACGCTGCATCGTCCTCGACTGCGTCTTCCGATCTTCATCACCAACGCCCGTCCTCACGCGGCGCCGGAAGATAGCCGCGTCGCGGGAGGGTCGACACCGACAGCTCCGGCACCAGCTTTGATGCTCGTTGCTCGGTGACCTGACCAGAACCAGCAACAGGACACGTCTCGTATCTGCAACAACTTTCTCAATCTCAATCATCTGAAATCTTTTTCTAAGGTTCCGTACCTACAGGCACAAGAGGAACCTTTTTTGTACCACCATTCTATCACTCATTCAATACAACCATATGTTCCATCATCGTTCAATCAAACGTTCACAATGATCAGACATCTCCATTCAACATCGCATTACCATCGTCTTCATAGCTCAGTCGTCCATAAAAGATGAGGCGTGACGTGAATGAGAATGAGACCCACAGTATAGTGTACATCAGCCTCATCATAATTCACTCAATCATCATGCGATCATACATCAGCTTATATTCAAACCTTTAAATTTACATTGCCATGGCCTTAGCAGGATACACAATTCCTGCGTACGGGCAGAGGTAACCCTCACGACCTGTCTGCAGACGCAAGATGAGAACCGCAGCTCCCACTTCGTCACTACGGGTAGAAGCGTCCTCCATTCCCGTCTGCTACGGGATAGGCGTCCCTAGATCCCGTCTTCCGTTAACAAGGATCGTAACCACTTGTTAACCGGCATACATGTAAAATGCTTGCTAACCTGCACTATGTAAAACGTTAACGGAGCCGTCACAACAACCCGTTAATCCGCATACACGTGAAGTGCTTGTTAACCCGCACCATGTAAACGTCGACAGAGGCACCATAGTTAGCGTGTCAACCTGCTCACAGTGCTCACAGTAAACATCGACAGAGACATGCATGTCAGTCAGGTCAAAGTAAAACGTCATCATTAACTTGTCAATCTGTTCAAAGTAAAACGTCAGCAGAGCATCCCATTAGCCTGCAGTGGCGGAGCGTCCATATAACTCAATTGCCTATTTTCCAGCCAGTCCAGTTCTTTTACTATGGCTCATACATAAGGAATAAGAAAGGCAAATTATTCCCTTCCCTAAGAATATTTTTGACGTGCCGCCACTGGTAGCTTGCTTGTATCACTAACACTCTGCTGTGATTCGTTTCATCATAAAAGAGATGTAGTCAGTCAGAGATGTAACGGTAGATGGATGTCCTATCCTATCACAGGGAGGCTTTAAGAGAAACTATGAGAGTGGCTAGAATGTGTTTTGACTCAAAACAATAGAAGGACGGAGGTTTAGTTTTATGATAAACAGAATCACAATCCCCAGGTGCAATAATGAAAGCAGCGTATGATTAACCACTATCCTCTAAACATTACCACATACTGGAACACGCTCATAAACTGTAGTTCATTGAGTCCAACCGCTCCAGTGAGTAGCGCATGCCTCCAGGCATCGCTCTCTTCTTCACAGCATTAACAGGATAGGGTCCAGAAAAGAGGTATATGACTAGCATCCACTCGAAAGCAAATGTCTGGCTCCAGAGGACTCGCATGTCAGCCGCAGCTCACAGCGTCCTCTTCACACAGTAAACCATCACTGCAAAAAGCAAACACAATCAGATCCAATTATGATTACATTCATGAACACGACAATTACAGTTAGTCACAATCGAATGTAGTTCATTAAACCCATTCACATAAAATAAAGTGAACATCACTGTATTAATCCACTAACAGATATAAGTCTTCCCCAATACGCACCATTTTCACTGTGCCTTTAGCTTGTCGCATTCAGCTTTCAACAGAGACCTTTCACCAATCTTGGCTCCACCTAGCCAAAAGAGCATACTACGCTTACCATCCAACAATTCTAGTGAAACATACAGTTGTACATCATTGTCCATAATGCAATGCCCTTCCTGCTATGTATTGTCTCTCATTTTTGCCCCGTTCGGCCTTCACTGACTCATATAAACATTTCTAGGCCTCCAGCCCATACTGGCACCTCCTTTGGGCAAAAACTTCACTGTAACACACAGACACAACACAACAGAAGTAATTAAACCAATGCAAGTAACATTTTATCAAGCCAAATAAATCTCTTCCAAATAATCATTTCCCATGAGTCATAAGATGTCCATCAAATAGGCAGATCAACAAATAAGCCCTTGATGATGACCTTTATTCATTCACACCACACTATGCAATCATGTGAAGTCGCAGATCACAGGGTCACCAGTCTGCAATTTACAACTCATGAACTCACTAAAAGTGTTCAGTTTACTAAAACAACTCCATATCACATTTGACTTTAACAAGTTAAGATCAACAAGGATTTTGCTACAAGTGTTCAATCATTAACATACAAGTTGTCCAAAATAGCATTATGCGGAATAGCATTTAAAATTGACACATACAAATGCAAATTACTAAATGCCAAGTTAAATAAATTCAAGAAGTATTTAAATACAGGGTAGGTATTTTCAGGCATGTTAACGTGACACATTGCATTGTCATCTCATCAAATCCAAAATATTACCTCGTCCATTGCATTAATATTATGCTGCACCTTTTGATTCATATGTGAGGTCAAAACTTCTAAGTTGACATACACAGACCAAAGATAAAATAAGTTTCCAAACTTCACCTTTTGTATGAGCTTACATTGCCGACTGTACACAGCTATCAATTACTCATCAATGTAACTCCATCAATTTCCAAGTCAACCAGGCCATCATGTGTAAACGATTAAACTATGGCCACCATCTATATTCAACCTCAGGCCAATTCCATGGTACCACACCATGCATTTCATGACATCCGGACCAACACCGGTACACAAAACTTCATTTCTCATTTATTTTCAGGAATCTGGCAAGACCTGGCCTGCAAACTTGTTTCAAAACAAGCTAACACACCTACACATAAGTAAATAAACATTACACATGAACTATAAAGACTTGCATGTAATAAAACTTTGCCACAAAAGTACTAAAGAACAGAACAATCTTTCATAGGTAAAGTCCAATGTAATTTATGACATGAAAAAACATTAGTCAAAGCTTCTTACTTTGTCTCAAGAATTTCAGCCTCAACCAGTAGTATTAATTTCACATTCAGTGTCATAAGCTTGTTGGAGGGTGGCCTGGGGAAAATCCAGGGGAAACCTCCGACACGACCACGCGGGCAGTTTAAACACTGAAATACCCTAAGAGTTTGCGATCTACTGATCTTGGTTGAGCAGTTTTATTTCAACCCAATTTGAACTACCATCATCTAGAGTGTGGTTACACTATATGTCACCAATGCATCCCATGTACACATACATAAATGAGCACAAGCATGTTCCCAAATAGGATCTCTGTCTGTCTACCCTATAGTAGACACTGCCTAAGTATGAAATTCAAAAATAAGTTCTAGGTAAATTACATGTACCTACTAGTCACAACAGTGCACAACACATACTATGTGGCACTTAGCTATTCACTTTGCTCACTTACTAATTAAATAATGTTGCAGGGCAGAGCGCTATCATTTACATTGCAACTTAACATGAGATGTGTCGATCCAACTCAGCATTCACTCACTACTCACTCTGGACCTTTACTTAGTAATCCCAACAGCATCCATGACTTGTACCATCATCATCATCATTAATTTAAGAGCCAAGCTCTTGTCGGTGGAGCAACTTTTATGTATTTCCTTGCTTTTCTTTTGAACACCTGACCGTTGCTCATAAATTCTATGTACCTATGCTGTAAGGTGCATCTCACAGTCTCTGAAATCAAAACTCAATGTGCAAAATGTTCAGGAAATAACCACAACCACTAACTGAGGTGGATTCATCCATAATTCCATACCACAATTTTAATGACTGATACTTAACTCATTACTCCAAATTACATCACTAAATCTTTACTTAGAAAATGTCATATGTGACATACTCTTTACTAGTATTGTGTATCACTCTATAGCTGCTTGAAATACAACTTGCAAAAGTACCTTTTTTTTTTACTGATGTGCAACAAGTCATTCTACTCAAAGAATTGAAATAAACTGTAAGCTAGTATCAACTTAGATATGACATTCAATGATCATCACCATCAACTAAGAGCTGACCGCAGTCACAACTGTTACCTTACCCAGTTTACCCACCGGTTTTGCATATTTCTAGTACACTTCTTGACATGAAAATTCATAAAGACATTTGTATAAGCTAGAACACATATCACACTACTGGGTATTTGTGTGATTTTGTATATAAGAGCTTAGTTTTGCTGCAATAGATCTCACAATAGCAGTCTAGTTCAAGATTTGGAAATATAGAAGTACTAAATGTGACTTCACCGCACTTCAACTTTACTAGAAACTAACACAGTCACATCATAACTACCATAGTTATGCAAAACTTTATTTCCTCATTGATTACAAAGTCTATTTGTTACCTGTTTGTATAGTAGAGCACTGACTTTAGGCAAATAGTTACCAGCTTGTACATTACCCCTTGTATGACAATAGAAACCTGCAGTATCCACACAAGCTACAGACAATGAAACTTGCAGCTCGCTGTATATGAACATTTCACTGATTCCCACATTTATATACCCGATGACATGTCATGCATTTAAAACTTGGAACTGCATACTGTAGGGCTTGTGTACCGCACCGTTGCAAGGCAGCTCTTACTTCACCTTTCCAATGAATATCTGACCTGTGAACACTAAACATCACCATGGAACCAATTGTTCCACAAGTGTTTAAAGCTTTGTAGCTACTGCGTCATTTCGTATCAATGCAGCATTGACTTCGATCGTGAGGTGTTGGAACTCCGCTTAAAATTGCAAACACGTTTTCTTTATGACAATTCTGCCGTGTTTGAGATAACACCGACAAAACACGATCCGGCCGGCTAAGATGACATCGGCGAGTGCGCAATTCTACGAAGATATGTTTCGGCTGCGTTTCTTACATATCGTCATTGTTGCTTACGTATCGAAACATCAAATTTCTACTGATTATGAATACGATTGATTCATTACTTGAATCAACTAACAGCCATTACAAAAAACAAGAAAATATGGCCACTCGGCCACGCTACACTTCGACTTTGTGGGCAGTTAGATAAACGTGTCTCACTTCTGATTTTGGCAATGAAACAACCGAAATCACTAATTAACAAAATATAATCGCTGTTTTTACAAAAATACAAGGAATCTACATTAAATTGACAATTCATCAATACGAAAGCAACTTGACGCGCGCAACCCGAGACCAACCTAGCTTACATCGAGATGTCAACTCTACTCATTTCGCGCCTAAAACTGACACTGACAGGTGACGGCTGTCAGCGGGGCTATTTCAGGCGTTCTTTAAAACTTGGAATCCAATAATATAATCAGTCGATCTTTGCGAAATGTTCAAAAGAAAATCAGCGAGTTTCTTTTTGATTAAACTTACTTTTATGAGGATTAAATGGCTTCAACCACTTAAAATATGAGTATGGAGTTTGAAAAAAACAATACAAATGTTTAACCTTGAACTGAAAACATCATTCTTTTGTCTTTCTTAGTACCTATTTAAAATATGTTTCCCATTACGTGTCAATAGTGATTATTGTGAACGTGATCCATTAAAGTAGGTACCTAATCCTTAATAAGTACTATTTAAGAGTAGGTACGAGAAAGATTCCATCTGACCATTACCTAGTAAAGATTTCTTCCTTGACACATTTTATCGTATTATGTATGTCCTGTATTGATTATCACATGTTTGCAAACAGAAGTAAATTGTTATTCCCCACGCTCGACATCATTATTCAAACAAAGCTACAAAATATATCCAACGAAATGTATTCCGAACGGTTGCCACCCGCCTCAGCGTCGGTACACAATCAAAACAACCTTGTCGGTTTTTACATTTTCTACTTTTTGCTTCCACGTCTATGGCAAAACTGAAAAACAAGCGTACGGTCATTACAGCCCATGGACGCTTTAAGATTTAAGATTCAAGATATGCCAATATTCTTTCTAGAGATAATAGGTACTACAAAATAAAATAAGAACCTTATAATGTAGCTACTGAATTGAAAAACGAGGAATTATCTATTTCACTTGTTCTATATTCAAAAATTATGCTGGATTTATTCATCGAACATTTCAATGTGCTTATGAAATAGACTTCAATAAGTCAAGTCAGCAACAAAGCAATCGCGGCACAGCTGTTGACTTCAAACGAAGAGCATTTTAAGTAAACGAGTTCCCAACTTTTGCTACTTTTATTCCAAGCAAACAACACTCAACACGGTTGTTTTCTTTAAAATACTCAGCTCACCTTTAAAGCAATGGAGGTTTCTAGTGAACTCACTCTATGATTATTTCCCAAGACGCAGGCTAAGTAAATACGAGACGATAGTACGATCTTAAATACTCCCCTGGGAGACACTTCGGCTGTAGACAGCTCTTCTCTAACAGTAGCAGTTGGTTAAACAGTTTTCAGGATACTTTCGACTCTCAGCTTTGAGTAGTAGAGACTGGGATAGTTTTGGCGTCAGTAAAGTTAGTTTTGCAACTACGTGTGCAAGAGTTTGAGTAAAACATTGGATAAAAAGACAATCAAATTAGGTAATCTCTTTGTATTGGAATAGATTTCTTATATAAAGTCTGTCCTGTGCGATGAACTTGATTGCAGAGTAGCTTTTAGTTAACCTTAATCAGAAGAAACTGCAATTCTATTATTGAATACGTGAGTGCAATTTGTAAGTATTTCTATCTTATGTCATTCTCAAAAGATACTGTACAGGGCATATGTATGGCATCACTGTAAAAAATGCATGACAATGTACACTTTTATTGAAACTTAGGCAGTTTAATCTAATACTAACACTTTTTTATACATAAAACGACGGTGGCAAACAAGCCTGCTATCAGCCAAACTTCCAACGAATCTTCGGCGCAAAATACTCAAATCAATAGAACCAACTAATATTTCAGTGCCGAACAAAAACATCACGTCTACATTTCAAAACGGTTGGAATTTTACAATAAATTTTTAGCCGTTCGTTTATTTTATGTACTTTTTTTGTTTTCCTAAATTAAATGTATGATTGAATAGTACTAAATAAAAATATATAAAAAATAAATATTATCAAATTGATTATTTTATTTTATTTTTAAGTTTAGGGTTTAGTTTTTATTTTAATAGTAGTTTTAATCTCAAATTTACACTGTTATTATATTTTCTACAAATAAATCAGTTCTATTAGTGGCCAATCTTACTTAATAATGCTTACTTATTGGATGAATAGATTTTCGCATATAGGTAGGAGAAGTGAAGAGTGGAAGAATTTACCTACACGGTAGCAAAATTATTACTATCTCGCGTTGCGGTTTGCATTCAACACGCTAACCCTCGATGAAATATAGCATTTTGCTCCCTTGTAAATCTTGTAATACAATCTACTGTTACACGTCCTGTATCTAACAGGTTTCCTATCGGACCAAGTTGCTCGCACAGCCTCGGTCCGAACAGACTCCATCATCAGTAGGTACATGTATTACATCTTCAACAGTTCCATACTCAATACTCATTGCAATTTGGGGAGGGGAAATTTTTCATCAATAAAGCAAACTTATTTGATGGAAGATGATGGGAACGTAACCTGAGCGCCATTTTTAATCTGTTTCTATTATTTGGTGCTTGGTCAATCCAGGGATAAGAAACATGTGGCTGAATTGTTTTAAATCAAATACCTCTATCTAAAGAGAGAGATAAATGGTATATGCTATTAGGAGAATGCATACTCCAGTTGTAATGACATAAAGCACATTTTCACCATATTTCCGAGTCCATTTGCTCGACCTAACGAGCCATGACCGCTCGTCAAGAGGGTTCTACGGCCTGCCGTGCGATTAGTAACAGTGCGTAAGGATTGCTGTCCTATTAAAATGTACACATTTCGTACATTGTCACTTCTGTTTCAAGTTGATGTTAAGCGCTTGTCATACTTATATGTAGTGTTAACGTGCTTAATTGAGTGACTCAATAAACTCCAGATATTTATGGATTGCTATCCCTGAATCCCATATTGACATTCCATCCCATGTGCATTGTGCAGTCTAAACTAGACGTTCTCGAAGTAGAATAAATATTAAGTCCTTCTCAAAAGTCCCGTATTATCGATGACAATTAGAAGGACATCTTATAGCAGGGGTCGGCAATATTAGGCGGACCGCGGTCCGTATCCAAGTCGCGGAAGGTCGAACCGCGGACCCCCAAATAATGTTAAATATGCTACATGCATATTGATTATTCTTTTATACTACGACGGTGGCAAACAAGCGTGCGGTCCACCTGTTGGTAAGCGGACACCGCAGCCTATAAACGCTCGCAACTCCAAAAGAGTCACGTGCGCGTTGCCGACCCTTTATAAATTTCATTTAAAGATTTTCAATTTCATTTGAAGATTTAGATTTCATTAAAAGATTTTTTTCTGGATCGCGAATTTTTTTTTCAGTCATATACGGACCCCACTCAAAACTAATTGTCTTATGGCGTCAGTAAGCCAATGCAGGCTTATTAGCGACTTTATGCTTACTCATACTCATACTCATTTATTCATAAAATATAAAAAATTACATGTCATTATTATTATTGAGAACATTGTTACAGATAGTTAAATTATGTCAATTCAAATTAAAGTAAAATATCAAAAAAGTAATGTCAAAAAATACAACTTCGATTTCTGAAGTGGAACTAATCCATGCTTCCATACCAATGTTATAAATTCGAAAGTGTGTCTGTCTTGTCTGTTTGTTACCTCTTCACGCTTAAACCGCTGAACCGATTAAGATGAAATTTGGTATGGAGATAGTTTGAATCCTGGGGACATAGAAGGGTACTTTTTATCTCGGAAATCATCCCTTAAGGGAGTGGAAATTTGTATGGAAGAGCGATAACTAGGTAAGCGTCTGAAATAAAATAATGGCAATCATATTGTCGAAATCGGGTTTGCCGAATGTTATGTCCTTAAACTACGATTTAGTTCGAATCAGTTAGATGTAAAAGTTTGATAAAATCAATATTTCTGTAATTCGTTCTAGGAAGACTATCCAAGAATCGGATGTATATCAATAATGGATTACTTTATCATGCTCAACGTTACTCGTGCGAGTCACGCCGTAAAAGTTACTAGACGAAGCAATTCCAAGTTTGGTCTTTATCTGCTTTCTGTTTACTCCAGTTGGTTCATTGACCACCAACTTAATATAGAAATATTCTATCTGTATAGTTGTAGGCGTCTACGTATAGTAAATGGTAGAACTGCTAGATATATATTAGCTATTTAATAGATTAACTAAATCAATGGAACGTACGTTAAACAGATCCGTCATTTTCCTATAGAAAAAATTACAGTTAAATCAACGTTCATCATCATATTATAAACCGAAAGACGTCCACTGCCTGCTGGCCATGGGTCTCACCCAAATAGTGCCACAATGACCGGTCCTGCGCCAGCCGCATCCAGCTCGTTCCCGAGACCTTTACCAGGACATCAGTCCACCTTACAAGGTCATCAGTCCATCTTATAATTATTTAAAATATGTTAGCACATTTCTGTGACAATATTTCTAGCGCGCGCTCGTTCTAACACATTACACATAGCACAAGTTAATCGATTTGAGGCTCTTCCCATTGAATGTCTATTTATTTGTGTTGTGTCAATGTAGTTCGGTGGAATGACCAAATACACGTACCTTTGAGAGAGCACATCTTTAGTATACCTATCTAACGTACTTTGCTGAGTCATATAGTTGCTCATAGAATTTTATGAAAGGGCCTTTGACTCAGTTACGGAAAAGGTCTTTTACTCAGTTACAGTTTGTCTTACAGGGATAAATAGTCTATATACATATTCTGTGCCTTACGTATTAAAACATTTTTTTCAATTAAGGTAGGTAGTATATTTCATACTTAAAAATTAATTTGATTGACAATATTGGCAATGATTGACAATGATTGCCCATAGTTATTACTTAAAATTAGATTCTTTATTTTATGATAAATTCTTTATTGAGTGAGTCTTTCATCATCATCGTCATCATATTATTATATCAGCCGAAAGATATCCACTGCTGGATATAAAGCCTCCCCAAAAGTGTCACAATGCCTGCGCCACCCGCATCCAGCATTATTTTTGACGTGTGTATTCTGAATGACGGTGTATGATCAATGCAAATTAATAAACGATATATTATGATATGTTCCACAGATAATGTTCCACGTCTTCTGGCTAACGTGCGACGGCATCAGCGACGCAGTGTTCGCCCTCGACCTGGTCGTACAGCTGAGGACGGGATATCTAGAACAGGGTCTCATGGTATGTATTATCGATGGAAACGTTCCACGTCTTCTAACTGGCGTCTGACAGCAAACGCGTTAGTTTGCGCTTTTCCTGATCGTGCATGCAGCTGCAGCACGGATATCTGGTGCAGGGTCCCATTCTATTAATTAGTTCGCGGTAGTGTTCCATGCCTTCTCATTATAACTTGTAACGATAACGTAGTCCTGTGTATACATAATATCCCTCTTGAATCCCTATTTTTGTTAAACTTCCAAAATACGCGTAATCAAGGCGAAATCCTACAAAAGCGAGGTTTGTAATTGGGGTCTGCAGTCCCGGAGCTGGTTTGTATGAAAAGTCCCGGAAGTCCTGGGATTTCCGGGACTTTTCTCAACAGCTAATCCCGGGACTGCAAACCCTATTTGTATCCTTTCGTAACTATCATCATAATTCTGGTGATTTGAGATATTTGCTGCATTGCATAATCTTTCACTAAAATATATTCGATTACCCAATTTACTGATCAATGCCGTCTTTGAAACTATGCAAAATTAGGCAAGCCATAACACAGACGCAGAATCCCGTACGTGACGACAAGTAGAAACATGGCCAGGTGTCGCAAATGAGTCTAGCCATTTACATTTCATGCCAACATAATCTCATTTCGCATACGTGGATTACACACCAAAAAACTTTAGGCTTGATGTTATACCATGTTTTATTTGTGTAAATCATGGAATAGTCATATTTTCTGAGAAATCAGTTCGAAGAAATCCAGTTAAAATATATTCGACCATAGCATCACTGACTTAGGAATTAAAAAATAACTTAGTTTCATAGCTCTCTCGCTTAAATCTTCTGTAATAAATATACTAGAATATGGCTCTTATTTACTTTATACAATTTTCTGTCTCAGAATCAGATTTGATTTTGTTATTTATTTCGTAGTTTTGGCGTCAATTAAGTATTTAAAAAATCGTTTTAATATTTAAATACTTAATTAACGCCAATACTTAGGAGAAGAAACGTAAAAGTAGGTAATTGTTAGTTAACATAAACTTACTGTTTTAAAATAGGAATTAAAAAAATAATTAAAATTCAGATAATAAAATAATTCAAATTCAGATTTCATAAGTACTTATAAAATAATAATAAACAATCAAATATCAACAAAGATAAAGTACCTAAAACTTTTAATTTGACTAACTTTAACATGATTGAATTTTTTTTTTATTAAAAAAGGGAACGCTCTTGGCCAGCATCTAGCCAGGGGGCAAAGATGAGGCCGACGATGAAGCGAGCTCACCCAGAAGATGCCTACTCACAGTACTCACTCGTGCCTTAAAAAGGTCTATATGAGCTCGGAAACGCAAACGCCGGCGGAGAATTCCAAACCTTAAAGTGCGCATTATAAAAGATGATGCAAAGCGCTTGGTTCGAATAAGAGGAATTTCGACCAAGTAAGGATGGTAGCCAGCCGTACGTGTGGATATAACTTTAAATTTGACAAACTTTAACTTGATTGATTGGCGAAGTTTTACCTGACTCACTTCAGGTTGTTCGTGTCTTCTAATGTTTATTTCCAAATGCTTATTTATAGTAGTAATTTGATAACTTATTTTATTGTATAATGTTATTCTATTGAAATTTCATTATTACAATATATTTCTTAAATCAATCAAATCATTAAAATTAAAATAATTACATAAATTACCTACTTATTTAAATACAGTTTTAAAATATTTCAACAAAATTACCTAAGACTCTCGCATCGTACCTGGCTCAAAGGTCCCCATGATACCGGCAGCATTACCCCGCTGAACGGCGATGGAGACCTGCTGACCTTAATTATTATGCTTTTTATTTAAGAACATTTATACCATTTTATTTTTGACATGTAATTGTAATTTATAGACGGTTGTATTTTATTTCAGTGTGTTTAAGTGGACACGGTTTTGTACGCCAGAAGGCAAAACATAGTGATACCTGAATTTTTCATTGTACATCTATTTTTAACCTATGTTTAACAAATAAACACCTTTGATTGATTGATTGATTGATTGATAGACATGGTATTGATGGTACCTATATTTTAAAATATCATGTTACAAGGATGTTGCACTTTTTTTTTAATTCATTCATGATATTTTTGTATTATATTTATATTTAAATAAGCAGCAACTCGTTTGCTTCATTCGTCCTTCGTTCGAGTGATCGGGAGTCCTTCAATATAGGTAAATAGGGCAGGTAAAGCTGAAGGCGTATATAAATATAATATGGCAATGACATTAAAAACGATATAACATAATTTATGATTATTTGATTAGTATGATATGATATGATGCTAAAGATTTTAGGTATCCAAGTCGATATTGAACAGGTGTAACTTTAGTAAAATTAGGGGCTACCTACTTTGATAAATTAAATTCATTAATAAAAATGGTTTTATACTAATCTCAATTCATTCGGTTAAACGGGTAGAACTACGAAAATCTATGAAGTACCTACAAAACTTATCCTAAATATATATAAAGGGCGCCAATTGGGAATGGATGAAAATATCAGAAGTGCTTGATTTTTTTTCTGGTGATAGGAATAACCTCCCTTAGCACCAGAAAAAAGTTTCAGAATTTTAGGCTGCGCCAGTGATTTTTGAAAAATAAAAATATTTTCCTCCCGCGCTTTCTGGACCCTGCACGGCATTATAACACTATCCTTGGTCCATCATATAATTAAAAAAAATATCTGTAGCAAATTGACATAGACAATGACATTGACAGGTCTCCTCACAAACATAACCTTATTTGTCATTGTCATTGGAGATCTGTCAATGTCAATTTGCCACAGATATTTTTTTAAAGTTAATGATGGACCAAGGATTGTGTTAATAGTGCCGTGCAGGGCCCAGAAAGCGCGGGAGGAAAATATTTTAATTTTTCAAAAATCACTGGCCCTATGAAAAAATCTGGAACTTTTTTCTGGTGCTTAGGGAGGTTATTCCTATCACCAGAAAAAAAATCAAGCACTTCTGATATTTTCATCCATTCCCAATTGGGCGTAAAAACTTGACTATCATCAAAATCGTACCTGTTTTTTGTATTTGAAATTCTATTACCTGTGTATCTAGCGAAGTATGATTTCCCGCCTTATTCAATTAATATCTATTTTTCCAGGTGTACGATTCTAAGAAATTAGCCAAGCACTACTTAACGTCGCGCCCGTTTCTGCTTGACATCGCTTCGTTGACACCCCTGGATCTACTGCAGCTCAAAATTGGTGTCAACCCTATCATTCGGTTTCCTAGATTTTTTAAGGTAAGAACTAAGAACTTAAATGAAGAAGAAGAAGAAAAATCATTTCTTTAATGAAACACACACAACCGGTCTTAAAAGATAGGTATTTTTGGCAATGAAACAACCGAAATCACTAATTAACAAAATATAATGTCTGTTTTTACAAAAATACAAGGAATCTACATTAAATCAACAATTCATCGATACAAAAGCAACTTGACGCAACGCGACCCAAGCCTAACCAACTAACCTAGCTTACATCGAGTTGTCAAGTCTACTCATTTCGCGCCTAAAACTGACACTGACAGGTGACGGCTGTCAGCGGGGCTATTTCAGGCGTTCTTTAAAACTTGGAATCCAATACGGCCGTTCCTGACGCTGCATCGTCCTCGACTGCGTCTTCCGATCTTCATCACCAACGTCCGTCCTCAGCTCACGCGGCGCCGGAAGATAGCCGCGTCGCGGGAGGATCGACACCGACAGCTCCGGCACTTTGATGCTCGTTGCTCGGTGACCTGCTGAGAACCAGCAACAGGACACGTCTCGTATCTGCAACAACTTTCTCAATCTCAATCATCTGAAATCTTTTTCTAAGGTTCCGTACCCACAGGCACAAGAGGAACCTTTTTTTGTACCACCATTCTATCACTCATTCAATACAACCATATGTTCCATCATCGTTCAATCAAACGTTCACAATGATCAAACGTCTCCATTCAACATCGCATTACCATCGTCTTCATAGCTCAGTCATCCATAAAAGATGAGGCGTGACGTGAATGAGACCCACAGTATAATGTACATCAGCCTCATCATAATTCACTCAACCATCATGCGATCATACATCAGCTTATATTCAAACCTTTAAATTTACATTGCCATGGCCTTAGCAGGATACACAATTCCTGCGTACGGACAGAGGTAACCCTCACGACCCGTCTGCAGACGCAAGATGAGAACCGCAGCTCCCACTTCGTCACTACGGGTAGAAGCGTCCTCCATTCCCGTCTGCTACGGGATAGGCGTCCCTAAATCCCGTCTTCCGTTAACAAGGATCGTAACCACTTGTTAACCGGCATACATGTAAAATGCTTGCTAACCCGCACTATGTAAAACGTTAACGGAGCCGTCGCAACAACCCGTTAATCCGCATACACGTGAAGTGCTGGTTAACCCGCACCATGTAAACGTCGACAGAGGCACCATAGTTAGCGTGTCAACCTGCTCACAGTAAACATCGACAGAGACATGCATGTCAGTCAGCTCAGAGTATAACGTCATCATTAACTTGTCAACCTGTTCAAAGTAAAATGTCAGCAGAGCATCCCATTAGCCTGCAGTGGCGGAGCGTCCATATAACTCAATTGCCTATTTTCCAGCCAGTCCAGTTCTTTTACTATGGCTCATAAGGAATAAGAAAGGCAAATTATTCCCTTCCCTAAGAATATTTTTGACGTGCCGCCACTGGTAGCTTGCTTACCTGCACACACATCTACCATCATTAACGCTCTGCTGTGATCCGTTTCATCATAAAAGAGATGTAGTCAGTCAGAGATGTAACGGTAGATGGATGTCCTATCCTATCTCAGGGAGGCTTTAAGAGAAACTATGAGAGTGACTAGAATGTGTTTTGACTCAAAACAATAGAAGAAGGGGAGGTTTAGTTTTATGATAAACAGAATCACAATCCTCAGGTGCAATAATGAAAGCAGCGTATGATTAACCACTATCCTCTACACATTACCTCATACTGGAACACGCTCATGAACTGTAGTTCATTGAGTCCAACCGCTCCAGTGAGTAGCGCATGCCTCCAGGCATCGCTCTCTTCTTCGCAGCATTAACAGGATAGGGTCCAGAAAAGAGGTGTATGACCAGCATCCACTTGAAAGCAAATGTGTGGCTCCAGAGGACTCGCATGTCAGCCGCAGCTTACAGCGTCCTCTTCACACAGTAAACCATCACTGCAAAAAACAAACACAATCAGATCCAATTATGATTACATTCATGAACACGACAATTACAGTTAGTCACAATCGAATGTAGTTCATTAAACCCATTCACATAAAATAAAGTGAACATCACTGTATTAATCCACTAACAGATATAAGTCTTCCCCAATACGCACCATTTTCACTGTGCCTTTAGCTTGTCACATTCAGCTTTTAACAGAGACCTTTCACCAATCTTGGCTCCACCTAGCCAAAAGAGCATACTACGCTTACCATCCAACAATTCTAGTGAAACATACAGTTGTACATCATTGTCCATAATGCAATGCCCTTCCTGCTATACTTTATCCTATTTTTGCCCCGTTCGGCCTTCACTGACTCATATAAACATTTCTAGGCGTCCAGCTTCACTGTAACACACAGACACAAACACAACACAAGTAATTAAACCAATGCTACTTTTTATCAAGCCAAATAAATCTCTTCCTAATAATCATTCCCAAGAGTCATAAGATGTCCATCAAATAGGCAGATCAACAAATAAGCCCTTGATGATGACCTTTATTCATTCACACCACACTATGCAATCATGTGAAGTCGCAGATCACAGGGCCACCAGTCTGCAATTTACAACTCATGAACTCACTAAAAGTGTTCAGTTTACTAAAACAACTCCATATCACATTTGACTTTAACAAGTTAAGATCAACAAGGCTTTTGCTACAAGTGTTCAATCATTAACATACAAGTTGTCCTAAATAGCATTATGCAGAATAGCATTTAAAATTGACTCATACAAATGCAAATTACTAAATGCCAAGTTAAATAAATTCAAGAAGTATTTAAATACAGGGTAGGTATTTTCAGGCATGTTAAATACAGTGGTTTTCATGACACATTGCATTGTCATCTCATCAAATCCAAAATATTACCTCATCCATTGCATTAATATTATGCTGCACCTTTTGATTCATATGTGAGGTCAAAACTTCTAAGTCGACATACACAGAACAAAGATAAAATAAGTTTCCAAACTTCACCTTTTGTATGAGCTTACATTGCCGACTGTACACAGCTATCAATTACTCATCAATGTAACTCCATCAATTTCCAAGTCAACCAGGCCATCATGTGTAAACGATTAAACTATGGCCACCATCAATATCCAACATAAGGCCAGTCCCATGGTACCACACCATGCATTTCATGACATCCGGACCAACACCGGTACACAAAACTTCATTTCTAATTTATTTTCAGGAATCTGGCAAAACCTGACCTGCAAACTTGTTTCAAAACAAGCTAACACACATACACATAAGTAAAGAAACATTACACATGAACAATAAAGACTTGCATGTAGTAAAACTTTCCCACAAAAGTACTAAAGAATAGAACAATCTTTCATAGGTAAAGTCCAATGTAATTTATGACATGAAAAAACATTAGTCAAAGCTTCTTACTTTGTCTCAAGAATTTCAGCCTCAACCAGTCATTAATTTCACATTCAGTGTCATCAGCTTGTTGGAGGGTGGCCTGGGGAAAATCCAGGGGAAACCTCCGACACGACCACGCGGGCAGTTTAAACACTGAAATACCCTAAGAGTTTGCGATCTAATGATCTTGGTTGAGCAGTTTTATTTCAACCCAATTTGAACTACCACCATCTAGAGTGTGGTTACACTATATGTCACCAATGCATCCCATGTACACCTACATAAATGAGCACAAGCATGTTCCCAAATAGGATCTCTGTCTACCCTATAGTAGACACTGCCTAAGTATGAAATTCAAAATTAAGTTGTAGGTAAATTACATGTACCTACTAGTCACAACAGTGCACAACACATACTATGTGGCACTTAGCTATACACTTTGCTTACTTACTAATTTAATAATGTTGCAGGGCACAGCGCTATCATTTACATTGCAACTTAACATGAGATGTGTCGATCCAACTCAGCATTCACTCAGTACTCACTCTGGACCTTCACTCAGTAATCCCAACAGCATCCATGAATTGTACCATCATCATCATCATTAATTTAAGAGCCAAGCTCTTGTCGGTGGAGCAACTTTCATGTATTTCCTTGCTTTTCCTTTGACCACCTGACCATTGCTCATAAATTCTATGTACCTATGCTGTAAGGTGCATCTCACAGTCTCTGAAATCAAAACTCAATGTGCAAAAATGTTAGGAAACAACCACAACCACTTACATGGAAAATGTCATATGTGACATGTTACCATTTACATCTTTCATCATTGTGTATTTGAAATACAACTTGCAAACTAATTTCTTTTTTTTTTTGTACATCTATTAGGTGTTCACTCAAAGAATTAAAATAAACTGTAAGCTAGTATCAACTTAGATGTGACATTCAATGATCATAAAATCCATCAAATAAGAGCTGACCGCAGTCACAACTGTTACCTTACCCAGTTTACCCACCGGCTTTGTATGTTTGCTAGTACACTTCTTGACATCAAAATACATAACAACTATACATAAGTTGTTACATTCTAAGACTTACCACATTACCTAATAGGTATTTGTTTGATTTTGTATCTCAATCTCTCTAACATGTCACAATAACAGTCTGGAAGTACTGAATCAGACAGCACCGTACTGCACTTTACTAGAAACTAACACAGTCACATCATAACTACCATAGTTATGCAAAACTTTATTTCCTCATTGATTACAAAGTCTGTTTGTTAGGTTACCTGTGTGTAATGAAGATAGCCTATGAGCACTGACTATGGCCAAATAGTTACCAGCTTGTACATTACCCCTTGTATGACAATAGAAACCTGCAGTATCCGCACAAACTACAGACAATGACACTTGCTGCTTGTTGTATAGGAACATTTCACCGTATTCCCACATGTATGATACCCGATGACGGCGATGACTTAATCACACCCATGATATACGGCGATGCATGCTGTAAGTGCAGTTGCAAGGCAGCTGCCATTTCACCTTTCTGCTACCTAATTATCTGACCTGTGAACACTAAACATCACCGCGGAACCAACTATTCCACAAATTTTTAAAGCTTTGTAGTTACTGCGTCATTTCGTGTCAATGCAGCATTGACTTCGACCGTGAAGTGTTGCGACTCCGATGAAAATTGCAAACACGTTTTCTTTATGACAATTCTGCCGTGTTTGAGATAACACCGACAAAACACGATCCGGCCGGCTAAGATGACATCGGCGAGTGCGCAGTGCAAGTGACAGCGCTTGCAATTCTACAAGATCTGTTTCGGCTGCGTTTCTTACATATCGTCATTGTTGCTTACGTATCGAAACATCAAATTTCTACTGGTTATGAATACGATTGATTCATTACTTCAAACAAATAAAAGCCATTCCAAAAACAAGAAAACATGGCCACGCTAGGCCTCGACTTTGTGGGCAGTTAGATAAACGTGTCTCACTTCTGATTTTGGCAATGAAACAACCGAAATCACTAATTAACAAAATATAATGTCTGTTTTTACAAAAATACAAGGAATCTACATTAAATCAACAATTCATCGATACAAAAGCAACTTGACGCAACGCGACCCAAGCCTAACCAACTAACCTAGCTTACATCGAGTTGTCAAGTCTACTCATTTCGCGCCTAAAACTGACACTGACAGGTGACGGCTGTCAGCGGGGCTATTTCAGGCGTTCTTTAAAACTTGGAATCCAATAGTATAAGATAATAGGAAACCTTTTAGGTAAAGCTACACAGTGTACACAATGAGTCCAGAAATGTTTGCGATATAAAAAGGCTGAGACTCAGCATGTGTTGCTATTTGCCGTGCAAACTCTAACGCTGTTATTATGTCATTTGTTTTAATGCGAAGTACATATTCAGAACTTTATTAACACATTCACTGCCAGGCCCACGCCCCCTAGGAGCAAAATTGTATGGACGTGAACGCACATATGCGTTGCCAGCATTGAATGCCTTAAAGTTCAATAGAACGTTAGTATTTAATTTCTTTGGCAGGAAATGAAAAAATAACAAAGTGATGTTCTAGTTTCCTAAAAGTAACATGCAAAATAAACAAAAAGAAGCAAATAATTTAAACCTAGATGTTTGCAATGTAAATTTTAATTAAACACAAATCCAATTTCTTGTGAGATTTCACAAATGTGACCAATAAGCACGGATTTAGAATGGGGGAGGAACAGTGAATCGCCATAATGGTGCAAATAAATCGAGACCATTTTCCAAATTGCCCTGTGTCACTGTTCTTAAAACTGCTCTCGAGAACTCGTTGGCGAATATTTCAAAAGGATTTGAATTTTAACTGACGTTATCAGTGCAATGCCAATTTTCAATAGAGTTGCTAATCATTCGAGAGCCAATTGTTTTAATGAATATGGCAATAGAGTAAAGATATGCAAAAAATACAGATAGGGTGTGTAAAATTTTGTATGTTAATCGTTATCAAATTGGATTTTAATCTGGGTAGTCGTGGGTAGTCGTGCTTAAGTCTCACGATAGGGGATCTCAGGGATATATTATCATCTTAATAATTCCCGCCAAAATATCAAATTTGAATCGAAGTGTTCTTCAAAAGCGTAGTAAAAATCGATTTTTTATTGCTCAGGATACGGTTGCTATCTGTGACTAAAAATAGGTTAGGAGTAAGATATTTATCATTTAATTAATTACAAGCACTTCTGATATTTGAGAAGTATAAAACTCTCATTAAAATAAAATAAAACGTTACCTTTATTAAACATAAAAATAAGTAAAGGAAATAAAGCGGCCCATGAACTCTATAATTTAAGGACAATATAAAGAAAATTGGAAAATGGTAATGCGTTTTCTTTGCGGCAGTGAAATGGTATGTTTATCCATTAATTTAAATACTTCAACCGAGCGAAGAAAATGGTTTCAAGGAAACTATTTAATTTACTCCATTGCACGAGGAAGCAGTTTTATAACTACTTCGGCTTTCCAAAGGATCTATTTCGTTTTATGAGAACTGTAGTGAACATTTTATTTTATAGTCTGACCGGTAATTGCATGTAGATAGTATAGGGATATAAATACTTAGGTTAATTATCTGGACAAAATCTCTATATATGGCCAAGAGTCCAAGACCGCCTGTTGTGTAGTGGTACATACACTTTTCTAAATTTAAGGTTTTCGCCGATGATGACATTGTCTTGTTCTCCCACACTGCACCTCATCTACAACAAATGCTCCAAGACCTGAGCACGGCCAGCCTTGACGTCGGACTCAAGATGAACAGGGTAAAGATTCAGTTAATGGCCAACGGCGTAAAGCATAGGGTATATTTAGATGGGCAGGATATTCAATATGATATTGTATATGTGCATTATAAATAAATGAGTATGAATATGTCGACGAGTATATCTAATGGGGCTAGATAGCAGCCTTCGATAACAGACAGTCTAAAGAAATAGACCGACGCATCGAAAACCCCTGGAAGAGCTTCTGGTCCAAGGCGCTAATGAAAGACAACCTTCCTTCCTTCCTTCACACTGAAACGGAAGCTCGTCGACATGCGCATCCTGCCTATCCTAACCGCCCAAACTTGGTCTCTAACTGAAGCCCAAAAGTCTCGACTCAAGGTCTGCCAGCGAGCAATGGAACGCAGCATACTTGGAGTCCGTAGAATTGACCAGATCAGAAACACGGAGCTGCGTTCCAGAACTGGTATCGTAGATGTGGGAGTGATGGGCTAAAATAGCCACCGAATTGGTCCCACAGGAAGGCTACGGAGGAAGAGGCAGACCGAAAAAGAGATGGCGGGACGTCCTTGACACATTTTGTACGGAATGGCAGGTATTGGCATACAACCGAGACGATTCGCGAAAAAGAGGGGAGGCCTTTGCCCAGCAGTGGGACACTAAATAAGCTGTAAAAATAAAAGTTTTTCAAGAACGTTGTTTTTTCGGAGGGTTTGTAGGTATTTAGTATCTTTTACATAAGAGTTGGTACTTAATAAAAAATCGTATGTAACTGTTTTCAAATATAAAATCATCATCATCATTTTTTAAGAGTTTCACTCTTGTCGGTGCAGTTCTCTCCAGTCCGTTCTACTTAACGCCAGTTCTTTGACTTCTCTATACGACACGACGTTTATCCTTTTCTTTATAAAATAACAAGCCAGAAACACTTAATCCCACTAACTAAACTAATATAAATTTCCTTTCCCAAATCGTAAGCGCAATTATACGAAATCAATTTTCTAGAACATGAAAAATTTACACGTCGTTAACTACCGGATTAAGTAGTGCTGGATATGTAGGTATTCATCTCATAACAAATAACAACCCAACTTAAAGGCAAACTGTAGGAGTGTCTTTGTAAGTAACATATTAGGTACGTGTCTTGAAGTTACAAGCAAACGAATAAATCTTACTCTGGCTTGCGAGAAGCATAATGGTGGTCTCTTTATTTTACTAAACGGTTAAAACTCACGTATTAATTGTCACTTCGGGCGACATGTTTCGAACTCTTCGGGAGTTCTTCATCAGGATGAGTGCGTCTGCGACCCGCGCCGATTGCACACTGTCGAACTACCCGCCGCCCGCCGCAAGGCACGTGACGCACGCGCAGACAGCGCGGGGGCGGGGGCGGGGGGGCAGCTCGGCGCTGAAGGTGTTGTATGAGGTCGTGGTGAGGGATCGTCCCCCCCGATCAATGGTAGGCACACTGAACTCACTATGAACTCACTAGGGCGCCGCCCTAACTTTAATCGTGACGCTGGCTGGGTGTTGCCGCCGGCATGGAAACCTGTGATCCCGATCATAGAGCGGGAAGTGCGTTATGACAATCGAGTGGACATAGTGAGTTCAGTGTGCCTACCATTGATCGGGGGGGACGATCCCTCACCACGACCTCATACAACACCTTCAGCGCCGAGCTGCCCCCCCGCCCCCGCCCCCGCGCTGTCTGCGCGTGCGTCACGTGCCTTGCGGCGGGCGGCGGGTAGTTCGACAGTGTGCAATCGGCGCGGGTCGCAGACGCACTCATCCTGATGAAGAACTCCCGAAGAGTTCGAAACATGTCGCCCGAAGTGACAATTAATACGTGAGTTGTAACCGTTTAGTAAAATAAAGTTATAACATGTCTCGCGAAAGTTTAAATTCAAATAATGGTGGTCATTAATTAGAACTGGTTAGTGTGTCGACTACAGATGTTAAGCAAAACTAACGATATATGGTGCTTTCTCGTTATTTGCGGGAATACCTCCACTATAAATTATAAGTAATATATGTCGGTCAGTGTGGAAAACCTACAATGAGGCATTGAGGGAACACCAGGCGGGCCGTAAGCTTCCTTGCCACCGATAAAGTATTGTGTATTGTAAAAAGTTAAATTACTTCTGAGGAATAAATATAACGATGACTAAAAATAAATACAACTCAATGTGAAGTATGTGAACGAATGACCAGGGAGGACTTGTTCATAACGAAAGTTGTAAAGCTAGTGCAATCAGAAAAATAACCAATTCCATAACTATATTAATAATTTGGATCTGTTTATATGGTGTTGTCACCAGGTATACAGAGCCGTAAGCTGCTACTACATTGTGGAGTCGCGGACGGTGTACCCCAACTTCTGGCGGGTTATCAACCTCATCCATATCCTGCTAATCCTCGCGCACTGGTTCGGCTGCTTCTACTTCCTTCTGTCTGAGGCTGAGGGCTTCCAGGTATGTATTTTATACTAGGCCCAGACTTACTGCGGGAACTACCAAGACTTACACGTTGTCCATATCCAAGTGATGAGTTAGAAAAGGACAAGACGGGTCGGGTGTTCTACTACTTACCTTAAGACTACTAGTATAGATTATAGAGTTGCAAAACGTTCATAGAACTGGGCTTCACCGGCTTACCTATTTTAGGATGACTTCGTTCAATAAACATTGAAGAATTGACCCAATTTGTCAACTTATAAAAAATATAATAACCTAACGAGTAACGACACTAGGATCTAAGCAAAAACCGTCATTGTCACCCCTACGGTACTGTGATGTGCTCAGTATAAAACGATTATTTACTTTAATATATTATAAATACCGTAATCACGATTTTTACACAGATCTATTTGATTCCAGCAATGACGTAAAATTATATATATATTTTAGCGAGATAGGTAATTAATGACCTTAATTAAGCGAAAAACAGGGCATCATCTCATTTAAAGTTTGAGCCTACAATAACTATTTTACGCCCAATCAAAACTATTAAAGTAGTTAAAACACAGTTACTGAAAATTTTAAGCTCTATAAAGTCTCGATAGAAGTCTATTCAAAAGTTCTGAATTGTATGTTGGATTTCAACTACGATAGAAATAGTTGTAAGTGTTGTAACTGTTGTAGCAATATAATGGGGAACTGAGATAACACTACGTTAATATATATTTAACAATGTAGACCTATAAGGCCTATAAGCCTACATGTCTATAGTCTCAAATCCAAGTGATAATTGTTATTTCAAACGATTTCGAAATGTTTAATAAAATAAGAAATGTTAACAATATCAAATCTTGAGTAATCCCAACTTAAATATCATAGTTATTTTACTATACCATAAGTCGAATGAGTGATAGAGAAGTCTCTTGATATCAATATTCTATAAGAAACGACCCTCAAGCCAAATGCCACGCCCTCAAGACAAATAAAATTCTTTTTGTGTCCTGGACCCGTACCCAATCTAATTATGTTGTAACAATTTTTGATATACCCTACCTACTGTTTGTTTCAAAATAAATAATCTGTGAAATACCTTTGAATTACCTTTTTGGAACTCATTTCCTTTGCGAAACGACGTAAAAACGGTAATGAGAACATAATATGAGGTCGCACAGTTAATTTACTCCGTTAACACCGTTTATTTGTTTGTTTCGTTTTGATGATACCTAAATGAAAGTATATGCAACCTGAATCCCTTTTACTCAATATAGGTAGGTTCCATAACGGTTGACGATAAGTATTTTTATATGAAATGTAAAAAGGTATATATTTTAGTTAGCAATAAAACATAAGTGAGGTATGCATTTTGTTTTTCAATTGAGTATTTACCTAAAATAATAAAATGCTAAATGTCTACGCTGACTTGTAAGAAACTAGTTTCTTTTTCCCGCAACTACGAGTACGTATTGTACTTTCAATTACTATTTGTAACTTACTCAAAGCATAATAAATGCAATAAACTCCGGTGAAAAATAGGCAGCGAGGCTCAATATCCAAGACATTTCACGTACATTTAATATGAAAGCAAATTGTCTCTAGGAGTTCAAATATCATATAATCTCCGTATTTCCAGTTACGTTGTTTCAGACTAATCACGCGATCAAACCGCGTTTGCCAACGCGCGGTAAACTAACGTTTGTTCATAACTTCATCAGCATGTTACTCGTATGTACATATCTCATGAGTCTACAGGGTTCCTCTTTATCACATCCCACTCGCGTTTCAATAAGTTTCGCCGATTAGTTCTGAAACGTGTAGTTGGCACGTTAAACACATTGTAGTACGATTAGGCATGCGCAAAATGCAAAATGTGTCACTAAAAAGAAAAGAGTGATATACTTCATTCCTTCACTGTGAAGTATATCACTCATTTAGTTCACTAGTTCAGTTTAGTTCAAGTTAGTAGCTCAACAGATCCATCTACGATACAGATTGGGTAAAAATATCATTTCAATCATGGCGTCTATGTCACTCTCGGAGCGAATGAGTAGGTAAACGATATGAATCATGAACTGAACGAACTGAAGTATTGAAGTATATGAATCCGAACTGAACTACTGAATGAAAGAGTTACACGAGGTGAAGTACTTCATTTGAATCATTCATTCGTGAACTACTCGTGTCTAAGTGCGATTGAGACATTTCCCAGAGCATTCGGATTATTTTGATTTTGAATAGAATAACGATATCCACCTCCTAAAAATATCCAAATGGACGTATTTTCCTTCAAATATGCGATCTACGCAATTGGAGCGGTGATGGTTGGGTCGGTTTAACACAATGTTGATACATTGAAAAATGTTTGATTTTTGCGATTTATTATCAATCGTCTAACTGAACGAAACGATCCAATAAGACTGCTACTTTGAAATGAGAATTTAAGGAACTGCGGGGTAATCACGTAACTTTATGTACTACCGTTAGAGCATATTTAATGTAATTTTTCGACATTAGCTCATAGATTTATAAAATTGACATTAAATATGCTCTAACGGTAGTACAGTGGGCCAACGAAAATGTTGAGCACTTTAGTACTTTGTCAAATTAAAGAGGTTTCAAATTTTATGACGTTTCAGTCTAAATATTTCTTAGATTTCGATGTGACAAGGTTCTAAGTATGCTCAACATTTTCATGGGCTGACTGTACATAACGTTACGTGATTACCCCGCGGGGGTTACTAAATCCAAAGACATAAATCTGTATGGATTATCGTGGGTATAAACACTTTTCTCCATTAACTGATTGAAAATATACAGCTCATGAAAGCTCGAATGCAACTGTACTGTCTTCTAGAAGATCTCACGTTCGGTTCGAAATAATTGCCAGATGATAAATAATTAAACCAATCATCGTCACTACTTATGAATTTACATTCATTTATCGTTCTCTGAGTTAAAATCTCATAATGGAAGGAAAATTGTTACTCATTGAAAACTGGGAGATCAACGATCTTGATCCAGATAGAGATGCAAATCTCGCAATTTCAACTAATTAATTAAGTAATTAACTTGTTCCTAAATCAGTGAATATCTCTGTCTCTGTCTGTGTGTATCTCTTAAAATGTAACGGTGGTTATTTCCAAGTTTAATGCATTTCAAACGTCAAAAGCATTTAAATGCACTGTTAATTAAATGCCATGTCTAGAGCCTTAACTTGATTGCAGTGGGTAATCAGCGAAATAATAGGCACTCACCGTCAAGTAATTAAGAGCCAGTTTTAACGATGCAGCCTTTGAAATAATAGTTTTAAAACGGATTTTCTTGAACGAATTAATTTTATGTGATGGCTTTATGTTTTGGTTTAATTATGGGATAGATATAGATGATGGATTCGTGTTATTATTTTTGGAGGAGACAAAAATATTTAGAAGTAACGAGAGCGTACAAATCTTGTTGGAAATCCATAAAAACTTATTTTTGAATTGATTGAACCACTGTTTTGAAGAATAGCCGACAAGATGTTTGTACCATGAAATTGAAAGAATATTTTCGACTTTTTTTAACTGTGTACGGTTCCATTCCTTTTTGCTTCTCATTGACCTACAACAATAAGATTTATTGACATAATTATAATAAACGGGTCAATCACGTCTTTATAAGGTCAAATATCGCTCGAAATGTTTCGGACCAATCCATGGTCCTTAGTCATGAGAACACGCCGCGAGGACCTTAAAGACGTGAGTGAATCGTTTATTACATTTCAATGTATCTGAGACTTCGGGAGTTTTCTTTTTAAAAACATAATATTTGTTGATAATTCGTTATGTTGCACTCAAAATAAAAATAAACATACGGACAAGTAACTATGTTCAACTGCTAAAGACACGCGTGCAAAAGGAAGCCCCTTTAGACGCACACAACTCACGCGAACTTATGATTAATCGTTCTCCAGATATATGTACAAGGAACTCGTAAGTTATCTCGAAAACTATACCACAATCTACTGAGACAGGTAATATAAGTTGTGACGTGTAACCAGGGCATTATTATAATGCAATATATACACATGCAACTAAGCAACTTAAAGAAAAAGTATTATGTAAAAAATGTGTTTATTCACTGAAGTTTTATAGGTTTAAGTGTTGGTATATCATCAAAAACATAAGGATAAAAGGGCCATTTTACGGAAAGTTGTACACTCGACTTTTTTTAAAATTTGGATAAAATCGGGTTTTTTCTACTCAGAATCGAAAGCACTTTCGAACCTAATAGGAGAAAAAAAGTGTCCCAAATTTTTCATACAATTTTCAGTTTTTCCATTCCGTTACCACCATACAAGATTACAAACTTAGTATGAAAACGGTAACGGAAAGGAATAAAAAAAAAATGGGACACTTTTTTTCCCCTATGTCATTCGAAAGTGCTTTCGATTCTGAGTAGAAAAAACCCAATTTTATCCAAATTAAAAAAAAAGTCGAGTGTACAACTTTCCGTAAAATGGCCCAAAAATATCTCGTTAGGGATATCTGCGGGTTTGCAGTCCATTTAAATATTATTCGTAAGTAAGATCACACTTCAATTCCCTCCTGTTACCCTCGTAACTTTTGTTTTATCTGTGACACCAGTCGTTTTAGAATTTAACCACCTAATTACTGAATCGCTCAGAACTGTGAACTCGTGATGTATTTGGGGGATATATTCAGCTCCATCTAGTGGTGGTTGATTTCTTATTATTTGTAATTTTTATATCCTACTAGTGGCTCTGTGAGCTGTAGACCTCGCGAGTGTTATTTTTTTAATTACAAAATCTGACATTAAAAAAAAGTTCTATCTAATTATCGAATGTGCTCACAAAAGCGCGAAAGCGGAATTAAACAAATTGAAAACCAATATTTTGTGTATTGAATTACCTGAACCAACACGTTATCTAAATTATAATTTAATGCAATAAGCGCACCTAACATATTCAATTACAATTAAATAATAAATATCGTTCACTTATTTTTGTCGGCATTGGCTCTATATTCAGCAGTTGTCACGATGCACATGCATATATTATACCTCCAAGACCTACATCATACATATACTGTCAGAGGTGAACGAAAGACAGCAACGAGAAAAATATTTTCCCTCTCTCTATTTTCTGGAAATATGAAAACGCGTCGTCATGAAGCGACGGGACCTATGCTACGTGCTACGGCGCCGAAACCCACAAGGCTCATAAACGTGCCTAGAACCTTTGCGTTATCTGTGCGTAGCCAAATGAGTTAAAAAGAGAGCGTATATTAAATAAATAAAGTCCATTTCGCCAGTCACTTATTTTCTATATTTTTTCAGGGTGATTGGGCCTACCCCCATCGTCCAGGGGATTACGCCACTCTTACGCGCAAGTACCTGGGCTCCCTGTACTGGTCCACACTTACTCTCACCACCATCGGAGATCTTCCCACGCCGGAGACTAATGCAGAGTAAGTATTTTTACAACTTGAATTTTGATTAGAGTGAAGGATTCAAAAACAAACAGGCTGTATCAATAAAATAACGAGACTTTTTCGTGAGTACGTAGAGAATGTGAATCTCTGTCAGGCTAAACGTATCATAACGAGTGCTTGCAAAACATTGACATCATATCAAAATGACAAATGTCGATACAGATTTACTTCAGAAAAGTACTACGAAGTCTCGAGTGTTATCAAATATTTTTCTGTGTAAGTTGTGCATGAAAATATATCCTATTACTCGTATGATCAACCTGTGGGAAACGGTTCTAGGTAATTGTATTTCATAACAGCCGTGTTTTGTTCTTCGATTTTATTAACTCCAAAGTATTTGCTAACAAGCCGAAATAAATTTTACTAATTGCGCCACTGGAATTCAGAATTAAAACGAAGCTTAGAACAAGGACGATTATGGAATACTTCACAATTTTAATTGGATTTCCTTAACGACTAAATACCGTTAGGTTCATTAAAATCACCCTGTTTTAGAACTGAGTTTGAAAATAACTCAATTATTGTTTACTAATGATTTTAACCTTCCTGGTTTCACTGGTTTGTTAGTGACTAAATAAATAATACAAGTGAGCGAGTACTTAATTTATTCTAAGAGGTATATTTGGCTCGACGTATTTATATAAACGTAGGATATTTTTTGCGCGCATACTATCTGAGCAGACATTATAAAAATGTTTAACCAATATTATTGACCTAGCCTAGAGCTTCAAATTTCGAAACATGCTTTGAATTCGCTAAAATGACTAAGGTTAACGTCATCGGTTTTTTGATCAGAGGCTCCATTGTCGCTAAAATCGAATAGTAATTGAATATTAATTTAATTGGTAACTCGTGTCTTCCTCTCATGTCGTCCTCGATGACAACGTTTTTCGAATGAATGTATGTATGTCTATTTCTTTCGCATGTACTGCAACTTAAGCAACTTCATGGATTTCAACATGTGAGATGATGTTATATTCCTGCTCGTCGTGGGAATTACATATGTTATACATATATGCATATATTTCTCATACTGACCGACTTTAATTTTATGGCCCTGTATGTATCATATTTGTATAATTACTACGGAACCCTAAAAAGCAAAACATTGGAGTTTATAAAAAGGTTGTAAAAGAGAGAACATCGTTTCCGTATTCATATTCAATTACAATTCCATTTCAGTAATGTGTAATAGAGCCCTAGGTGAGTATGTAATATTAAACAAGAAGCTATTACGTTTCTAAGAATCTCATCACAGCATCCGGTTATCAATCTTGTTTCATTGGCCGAAGTTTCAAATTCGCATGTACAATTTTTGGCACTCAAAGATTTCATTAGGGTAAAGGGTGATATTATGGATTCAGTATTTTAATGTTCTAAGTAAGGGTTGGTTGGATTTGATCAGCGCTTGTAAAAACATTCCATCGTATAATTTCGTAAGATTCGATACCGCCCTTTTGTTTTTAAATCAACCTAGATTCTATATAACATCAACAATCATTTCATTTCAATTCTAAGAAAGTACTAACATAATTTCCCTAACGAAAATACTTTAAAAAATCACCTATTTACAACGATGGAAAAGTTTGTTTCATCCTAGATAAAAATAAGTAAGTATTGGTTAAGGCGAGACATTTTAATTGAATAAATGTTTTCAATAAGACCGACCGATTTGACGCTAATTTCAAAACTGATTACTAGCCTCACGCAACTGGGACTTAAATTGGATCGCACATATCTGAATCCGTAAAAGCATGATCAGCTTTGGGCGATGATGAGTACAATTCACACTGCTACGAATATGCGGTTGGAAATCACATTTGAACGTGTACGTACCAAACACACACGTTAATTCGTCGTAGGCAATGTCGATTAATAGAGGCTTAGGTACTTTGAGATATAAATTTGTTCGTTAGAAATGTTTCAACCCAGACCCAAAACTACATTCAATAACAGTCCGAATATATTTGGGTAGAAAAGTACCTACGCGAATTATCCGCTCCGTATTTTATGACCTCGGGAGTCGGGAGGCTTCCGGTCCTAGAGATCTATCGTTGTTCGTCGCTTCCAATTCCAGGCACATTTTAATATATTTAACGGGCTAACGAACGCCGAGCTGACGAGTAAGAATGAGAGCGCAATACTTATGGAGAACACTCATACAATCGGGAACTTGCGTTAAGATTGCATCGAGAAATTATATTGGTAATCCAATAATGATAGCCATCACAAATGCATTACTGGGAGATTTTCTTTTTCTGATTTTATTATGAAATTAATATTTCTTTGCAAAACATTTTAATTAAAAGTTACGTAAATTGAAACGTAATTTAAAATTCGGAGTGACGTCACTCCATCCGTTAGTTCAGTAACTTCAGTTGAAAACATTGAAAAAAATATCTATAAAATGGAAAATTATTTATTTTATGAAATGAAACTGAAAATATATTATTCCTGTGATGCAAATAATAGGGATTCATGCGCCATGAAACGTTTGCCGTCGTGTGCAGTTACAGGGACGTCAAGTGAAGCCAGTCTGCGTATACGCGCGAAATTTGAAATGTCAGTTTATGATTTCATTTAAATAAACTATTTGTCCATATTTTATATTTTCGTGTTTAAGTCCCATATTTACTACTATGTATACACGTGCATGTTAAAATGCTAACTCTTATGTGTCATTAGGTTAGCTTCTAAAATTTCTAGCCTAATAAGTTACTAATGCTATCTGCCTAGCTACGAGTAGCATACTCGCTTTATATTCGACGTGAAGCATTCGTCCTTTCCTAGCAGATATGTAATCGAGAGGGACAAAAGCTTTACGTCGAAAGTATGCGCGAACATGCTACCAGTGCTGGTCAATAATGGCTCTAAAGCCTTGTCTTGTCTTTGTTCGCATTAACACGAGGATTGTATATGTGCTAGCACGCATGGAGGCCCCAAATTTCTGCCGCGGCGCGGACTCAAGTCCCGCCTACTCCAGTTCAAGTCTAACAAAGGGTATGTCACCAGCATAACCGCACGCGATTGGTCAGATCATGTTTAATCCAAAAATCTTAAATTTAATAAATTATATGGGTACGTAATCCATTAAAATATAATAACTATGTTGTCTTCATTATCGCAGCAGACGTATTAAAAATAAGATTTTTTTTTGGGTCTTATGCTGTGTAAACTTACTTATAATTATATTAATAACTTACTTCATTATTATGGACGTCTCATGTATTTTATCATATATATAACAACTTAACAAATAACATAACATTAGTGTCTCTGAAGATTTTAAAATTTATCTTAATCAACAAACCCTATTGTTCCTTTTAACAACATTTTAATCGATATTATTTAGGCAATCGCTTGGGTAATAAATTCAACAAGCCTGCGGGTAGAATTGGATCGAATTTAATCGTTACTCTGAAACTGTATCTTGTAAATTAACGACGCTATTCACCTTTAAATAACCGGTCGTTATTGTTTGGGGTGCCAAATGAGTTTTATTTAGTACCCAATTATTGCGATTGATCACCTGGAAGAAACTGCATTTTCGATATGCAAATGGGTACTCAGAAATAAGTCTTCTTATAGAAAATATTTAGCGATGTGACAGACAGACAGACAGACACAGTGAAACCATAAGGGTTCCTTTTTTACTTTTTTGGTACGGAACCCTAAAAACAGAAATAATTCCTAAGTACTAGCATTAATGAAAGAACATACCTTTCAGGATCTTTGTCCTTAATTCGTCACTCATTATTTTCCTCCCGTTGAACGCTATAATTCTATAACCTCTTTCATGATATTACAAAATTTACAAAGAATAAATATTACGCCTGTGAAAAACCAATGTTACCCTAAATTTGTTCCTCAAACCCAACCTTGACACAACTTTTTGTAATCTCCCAAGAACTGAGCGTTTGGATAACAATAAATCTTCGAAGGGATATAGGAAGAGTCTGATTTTAGGCGATAAATAACGCCGTGAGGTCAAAGACCTTCCAAACTGTCCAGTAGAAGTTATAGAGCTACGTAGCATGCCCGTGAAATATAACCTCAATTGAAATATAGTTTTGGACACGGGACGACCTTTATGCGGGAGGATTATTTTCATTACCACAAAACCTTAGTTTATGTATTCCAGCTTTGTATGTACGTAAGTATACCTTACCTAACTAAATGTGTCACAAAACTTCAATCCATCACAGCTATCAATCGTTTCATAATCATTCTGCGCAATAAAGTTGTTTACTTATTTTCGTCGTTATTATAGAAGGACATACGAAGAAAATTTGTTACCAGATAATAAGGAAAACCGAAACGTGAGGAAAATTTCTTTGACGCGGGCGCGTCAGGGGAACGGTTTCGAGGACCATAAAGTCGGTTTCGCTCGTAGCAGAACGGATGTCTCAGTAGGATGTAATTACTTTGTCTATTTCGTTGAGATGCCCGTGAACAACAGTCTCTTTTATACTAGTGTTTGCTAGTTACCATGGTAAAACATTGTAACTGGTTACATACTTTCAAAATACTTGTATTTATACTTTACATGCACCCTTCCTTAATTTTTATGAGCAGATTGTCAACGTAAGCACATCTTATAGCTGTGATGAATCAAATAGTAAGACTATTTGCCGTTTTGCAGAGTTATTTGAAATAACGTAGTCATCAAATTACCTACATTATAGTTGTAATTTTCTAGTATGTCCGAAAAGCCATAAAACGCTTATCGTAAGCACTTCAAAACGAAAGGAAGTGTGAAAAAAGATTATCCGCACGAATAGCTACCTTCCATTCTAGATGATAAGGTTCAAGTTGTAGCGACTTGGCAATAAAAGAGTCGGTGGTCGGAGCTTGCGCAGGTAGCCGGCTGGCGTAAGAAAGACTGCTACTGTTTTACTGCCAAGTCACTACACCTTGAACCTTATCATTTAGAATGGAAGGTAGCTATTTGTGCAGATAATCTTTTTTCATACTTCCTTTCGTTTTGAAGTGCTTACGATAAGCGTTTTATGACTTTTCGGACATATTAGAAAATTACCACTATACCTACTACATCTACTTTATTTGTTTCTCCACATGAAGATTATTTATAGCCATCCATTTTCTCACATTACTAGCGGAAATGCCAACGCGTAGGCATTATTACCTATACGTACTCGTAGGTGCCAACGAAATTGGAACGCGTTGTCTATTAAATTTCAAAGTTCAGCTCACATAACATAAAGAGACGATAAAAAGATCGATCCTAATATTTTTTGCTAGGATATACCTACCGTTTATAGAAACTGACATGGAGCCTTTAGTATCGAACTCGATCCATATGTTGTTTATCTACTTAGCGTAATAATCATGTAATGACCTCAATCAGATTTAAAACATCGAGAGTTTCGTGTTCGTATTTGAGGTAACAGTCATCCCTCGGGAATTTCGTGTTCATCCGGGATAAAACCTTTGTTCACTTCCAAATATACCTACAAAACTACGCAAATCATATGAGAATAATTTAAAACATATTGAAATAGAGACTACTAAGGTATATTGATCGCAATGCAATTTCAGTTTCACATGGTCTTGGACGGGTAAGGTGCTAGCGCCACACAATATACATACATAGAACTGTAACCTCACCCATCGCCTTTAGAGTGACAATTCTGCATTTGCTCTTGTAGAAGGTTATGTTCGACTTTTGGAAAATTACAACGAAACGGTCCTACGATTTCTAATCAATGTATAAGGAATACTTAAAACTCCTGCGCTTCGTACACATACTTAACAGAATAATCACATCGTGTTTCGCGTTAGACCCATTTGAACAAATCTTTTAAGTCACACTGAGCGAAAAAAAATACTAATTATTAGTAAGTTTTAGTGAATCCCAGGACAAGGAGATTATATACTAACGGTTACAAAACAGTTTTTGATAATAGTAGTTATTAACTAATACCAAAAAAATTGTCCGTGTAACTACTAATTACTAGTAAACTGTTTTGTAACCGTTAGTATCCTTGTCTTGGGATTCACTAAAACTTACTAATAATTAGTATTTTTTTCGCTCAGTGCATGAGGTTTAATCAGAAATGAACGTTAAATTTAGTTTTATTCGACTGTCACAGGTTAATAATACGAAAACTATTTCAATACCCGAGCGGATCGCCGCACCGTAAGAGACGCTCAAAGAAATTTGATTAAGCCCTTAATGTCCGTAAGTGACGACGTGGTGGGGTAAATTATACTCGTCCACAGCAAAAAGGTTCTTAAGCGACAGGCATATACGCCTTTATTATCGCTGACATAGTACTAATACGTTCGGTTTTGACCTCACCAACTTAGGATATAAGGTTTGTATTGCTGTATTCTGGTTTAAGGTTTATAGTGCGGTCTATAACGTGGCAGGCCAGGCAGTTACGAGAGACAAATGTTAGTTCCGCAAAAATTTTAGAAGAAATTGAGTTATCCGTGTCTTTAACAGTCGTAAGTTGAATTATTTCTAATTTTTTGTTCAAATAATTAGCAGGTTTCCGCGGTATGATTAACAAGTACTTGGGTAAGTAGGGTACGTAAATTAAACCAACAAGTTAACTTTACCTAGTTTGATTTATATTGAACTCGTAACATCCGACAAAAAATAATCATATAAATTCGAAATCCGAACAAAAACAGATTGATATTTATGATATAACAACAACAACAACAACAAATCGGGGCATCCTAACACAGGCTATAAGCTTAAAGGGAGGCCCCAGAAACTGTAAATCTATAACTTTGTTTATTGTAATAAAGATATTTGAAGATTTGAAGAAATGCTCTTTATTGCACACCTCACATAAGCACACATACAAAAGAAAAACAAAGAAACAGGGATACAGAGGTAGAACAAAAGGCGGTCTTCGGAGGTCTATAGGAGGGGTAGAGGTTTATACCTAGAGGTACAAACATCAAAAGTTGCCTTTATTTATTTTTTGTACATAAAACGTAAAATTTTATCTGGAATATTTAATGTTCCATGAGGCATTACCTTCATTAACTGTAAAGGAGCTTGGGGAAATTTTGAACCCCACTTCATTAGGTTTTTTGTTAGTACTAAAATATTAATTTAAGGGAACAAATAAAATGATCACTTAAATAACTTTTGATATCATCAAATTTTCGAACCCTAAAATAAGGTTGAACACTCAAAAAAAAATATCGATCAGCAATTCCGAGTCACCAAAAAACTTCTACCTATTTTTGCAGCACTTGCACCTATTTTACTTATTGCGTTCCTATAAATTTATAATCGCATCAAAAAATTGTCAAGTACCACCAAAAACACTAAACTACCACCTAATCTCATGCACCTTTTTTCATTAGAATTACATCCAAATATTATACACATCGCATGCTACATTTTAGTAAACAGTTACAAATTAATTGTTTTTAGCACTATAAATATTTCAGTCATTTCCAAAATGTTATAAATTAGAAAGTAAAATTCTAAATTAATTTAAAAAGCAACGCGCAATGTGGCTGTGTGAAATAATAACACGTATACTGCTATCTCACTCAATCAAATACAAAGAATTGTCTGAAGCATAAAACCTATTGATATGTCGTTAGAGTGAAAGGTACCTATTGCTGTTTCATTCTAACTACCTATTGCTGATGGTTTACAAACTACAAGAAGTTTTTTTTTTTTAATGCGTTGACGTGAGCGCGTTTGATTGAAACCTTTTATTTGAAAATGAGTTTTGTTGATTTATTAAATTGTTAGTTTGTTATGAAAATGAATAAAGGTCCTCAAATGAGTATACTTTATTAATATAGATAGACTTTCATGGAAAAATTAAAGGAAATTAATAGGTAGAAATAGGTATAGGTAGGTTTAGGTTATGTTAGTTTTGCATCGGCCCGAAGGGCCAAAACAACTCAAAATAGGAGCTCCGCGCCAGCGGAGATCCGTCAATACTGTTCCAATGTCCACTAGTTTGAAATAAAAATAGCTATTTTTATTTCAAACTTCAACTTCTTAAAATCATTTAGCGCTGTCTTGCTCGCACGCGGTGCGACGTGCGAGCGAGACGGACCGTATGGAAAACCGCATCAGTGTGCTAGCAATGAGGTTAGACTAGATTGGAACTGCTTTGCGCGTCGGACATTAAAAAACAATTGCCGTGTGAAATTTGGTGATCATGTAGTATTTCTGGGTATCGAAAGAATTATTTGGGTGTAAATAATTTTAATAGGATTACGAGCCCTGTAATATTTGGATGTAAATTATATGAAATTTGGTGTTTGAAATTAGGTGATCATTAAGTATTTTTGGGTAGTGACTAATTTATTTGGTAACAATTTAATTTAATAGGTTGTCGACATGTTACTTCTTTGAGTTGCACTTTATATTTAAAGGGAGTTGAAAATTTGGTGCGAATCTAGTATTTTTGGTAATCAATGTAATTTTTTAGAGCATCATTCGGCAACTAATTTGGTGGTTCGTTAAATGCTACCCTTAATTTAATACCCAAATTACACGTAGGACGTAGTACCTTGTTTATATCAAACATTGTTTTAAAGTTCTCAAATGACAGTAAGCCTTTGCATGTTAAAATAAAGCATAAATTATCAACTGATACACTCATCATCATCATCATCAATTTAAGAGCCAAGCTCTTGTCGGTGGAGCAATTTCCATGTATCTCTTTCTTGAGCCTTTCGTTTGACCGCCTGATACGACACGACGTTTACTTTTTCCTTAAGTTGGTCCATGTACGTTCTTCTTGGTCTCCCTCTCTTCCGCCTTCCTTCTACCTTCCCTTCCACAATATGCTTTATAAATTCGTCGTGTCGTAACAGGTGCCCAAACATCTTTCCTCTTCTGTTCTCAATAGTCTGCAACAGGGACCTCCTTTCCTGCACAATGTTGAGAACTTCCTCGTTAGATTTTCTCTCGGTCCAACTGATCTTCTCCATCCGCCGCCAGCACCACATTTCAAAGGCTTCAAGTCGTTCTCTGTCCCTCTGTGTCATTGTCCACGTTTCGCACCCGTACAATGCTGATACACTCAGCAAGAGAAAAATCGCTTCTTGTAAAAGTTCGCCATCTCTGTTTCTTGATATGTGGAACTAAAATTTGAATTACCCATTTCGTCGCGTAAGGTGCGAAACAGTTTTGCTTTTTTGCTCAGTTACGTTTTACGTTCTTAGGAAGTCCTACGAACAAATTATCTTAAGCGTCAAGGTTTTTAATTACCAGATTCTGGCGAGGTAAATGGTGGCATTTGTTTTTACAATGATAAAATAAATATATTTAAGGGAGCTCCCATACAACAGACATGATTTTTTTGCCGTTTTTATAGATAACGGTATAGATAATCGTGCGCGAGTCCAACTCGCACTTGGCCGGTTTTTTTTACAATGCTTACAGTAAAAAGTGTACGAATCCTACCGGCTTTATGTTCAAATCAAAAATGGATAACGTTCAAAAAGGAATATCGCTTACCGCTCTTGTTTTAGAATATAAATATAAAACTGGTATTTTGGGTTAAACTGGTATAAAGGAAATTGAAATTATGCTTTTAACTTAAGTCTTTATTTGTAGGATTGATCAACGTTTAAATGATACTACATGTATTCGATATAATAATAATAACTTATTTACTTGATCTGACCAATTGCATCGTATCGCACTAAATAATATAGGTACTGTGTACGTTTATTTCATTTATCTTGTAAAATATTTCACACTTTGGCTGTTTCTTTTACACACAACAATACACAATGTTTGAGTCAAGCCTAGCATTGGAAGACTCGCAATTATTATAAATAATAAATATACGACCAAGCCCAATATAAGTGACATGCATTAGTAAATAATGTTATTTATATCTGTTTATATATTAAATAATGGTAAAGACACACCAAGTACATATGATGTGGAATTCATTTGTATTTAGCGTCGCCCGGAAACTGTCCAACTTGTTAAGTTAAATTTAAATTTGAAGAAACTGTGATTGAGACACTTAGTTGCCTACTAATTAATAAGTAGGTACTGGAATTGTCTGGTATAGCTTGTAAAAAGTTACTGAACGCAATATAACAAGTTAATTATATCCAAACAAATTAAGACATCAGTGGCGAGGCGTCCTAGTAAGTCTATTACCATCGCGGCTTGCCTATTTGGTGAAAATTCAGCAACTTATCCTGCAGCTATTAAGAAAAACGAGCCATATGAGCTCCAGCCTACCATTATGCTTGACGCCGCGTCATTGTAAAACATACTACATGAAAACGCGTTGTATCGAATGAGACAAACTATACTTGTACGTATACATGTTTGGAAACAGCCTATGTGAAGTATTATACACTTAAAATGGCGGCGGCAGAAATTTGGAGGCTGTTCGCTTCACGGCGACAAACTTTGGGTAACGACGATAAATGTGAATAGTTCTTTCATGAAATTGTCTTTTTATTTATTCTTTTTCCTTTACTCATCGATATCGAAACTCGACGCGAAGGTTTTGAAAGTTTTCGAACAGCCTTCATTGATTGAAACCGCCATATTGTAATCGTATCGTTTTTATCTGTATCTGCTTTGGGGTGTTTTGTATTATTGCAACTGTTCGAAAACTTTGCACTTTATATTTTCTAGAATTTCCACTTTATTTTGTAGATTTTTTGTGTATGATTTTTTTTCTCTATCATCTTCATTGAATACCTTGGTATTTCAAAAAATGTTCTATATTATATTGGACGTAATCATCTCGTGGTTATGTCGTGCAAAAGTGACATATTATTTTATTAAATAGAATATTTTATAAGCCTTCGTAATTCTATTATATATTTTTGTGAATATTTTTTTTGTATCTGTTTCAGATACGTCTTTACGATAGTGAGTTACTTGATTGGGGTGTTCATTTTTGCTACCATCGTTGGCCAAGTAGGAAACGTGATCACAAACAGGAATGCTAACAGACTGGAGTTTGAGCGACTGCTTGATGGGGCAAAGACCTACATGAGACACCATAAGGTAAATATAATTGATATATAATTTAAAAAGCCAAAAATAAACAATGGCCGATTATCTGATTGATTATATTCTTAAAATGCAACTAATAACAAGAGATGCCAGAATCAGATATCACATTGGCAATCCGTGAATTTTGCACTCTCCAAAAAAATTATCATAAAATAATTCAGGACCCGGTATTAACAAATGTTATTGATATTTAACGACTTTTTGTGAACGCAGTTAACGTTAAATTTACATGGGAAGTACAAAAATGAATTAAATTAGGTCCTACTTATTACATACATACATACATAAACTCACGCCTGTAATCCCATAAGGGGTAGGCAGAGCACATGAAATATATATTCCAGTGCCACTTTTAGCAATTGTTGGTTTAAAGATGGAGAAAAAACCACCCCCTCTCTTCCCGTCGGTGTCGTAAGAGTCGACTATGGGAACTGGGTTGACGAGTATCTGTGGGCGATGGGCTAGCAACCTATCACTGCAATATCACATTTTCTCCTACTTATTATTCCGCATTTTATAGCCTTTTTAATTTTAATACTGCCTTTAAACTTAAAGCCTGTTCTTGTGAATGTTGTCTTTAATGCTTTGAATTGCCAGGTTCCAGGTGGCATGAAGCGGCGGGTACTCCGTTGGTACGATTACTCTTGGTCGCGAGGCCGTATACAAGGCGGTGGAGACATCAACACAGCCCTCGGCCTCTTGCCCGATAAGCTGAAGACAGAGCTCGCATTGCATGTCAATTTGAGCGTTCTTAAGAAGGTAATGTCAACAAATGCCAAGTTATTGGTCATGCCAAATTTTTAAAATGGGATTTAACACAAAGGATTACAAAATAGTCTTTAGGTCATGTCTCTTGCCCACATACCTTAACTGCGAAGACCAGGGTTCATGTCGCCGGCACACAGGCACTTATTCACACGCGTGCTGGTATTTAGGTGAGGGCACAGCCAGGAGCGACATACGTCCTATTAGAATGCGAGCAATAGGTCACACTAACTTTGACACTTCCCTTGGAAATCTTTTAGACATACCGGCACCGTTAGAACCGGAACATTCATGTTCCACAACCTTACTCTCAACCAAGCGGTAAACACGTTCAATTATTAATTTAAATCTCAATTTTACTTAACATTCTTACATTCATAAATATTTCACGCCAATAGTGGCAATAGTTTTTCCCTACTTCAAGTTTTAGATCAATTGTTTAGTCTACGTAAGTATTCTAATTATGTTTCAGGTTACAATTTTCCAAGAGTGCCAACCCGAATTCCTGCATGATCTCGTTTTAAAGATGAAAGCTTACATTTTTACCCCGGGGGACTCCATTTGTAGGAAAGGTAAGGGTATTACGGAATGAGCGTCATTTTATGGATTTCGTTTTTAGAAATTACATTATTTTTTTCATGTTTTGCGGCAGGTGAGGTAGCCAGAGAAATGTTTATAATAGCAGATGGTATATTAGAAGTCATATCAGAAACCGGCAGAGTGCTCACAACAATGAAAGCAGGAGACTTCTTTGGCGAAATAGGAATTCTAAACCTTGATGGACTTAACAAGTAAGTAGTATTCAGAGTTACGAGTGTGATTGGCTGTATTAATGCATTAAGATTTCTCAGTCTCAAATAATTTCTAAGCACAATTTATAGGCATATGAATGAATCACCCTGTATAATTACGAAAATTGCTTATTAATTTAAAACTTTTGCAAGCGATTGTAGCATACATTTTACGCTTTTTATGTTACAGACGTACAGCAGACGTACGTTCCGTGGGTTACTCTGAGTTATTCTCGCTGTCTCGAGAAGATGTACTGGCAGCGATGAAGGACTATCCAGAAGCACAAGATATATTGCAGACTTTAGGAAGGAAGCGGTTGCAAGAAGTAAAAAGCATGTCCAGACAAAGGGTCAAAGGTAAAGGTAATATCAAGCACTTATTCAACTTTTGCAGTGGCTTTTGGAAACCATTGTAATATCAATATTGCAAATTGGTACATTTAATTATCATAATTATTTCGATTACACAAAGTATAGCGAACCTAGCTTTTGCTATGTAATAGAATAAGTTTTTTTGTAGGTCAGATTATTATAAATTTAAATTATTCTAACAGGGGAAACCAGTCCGGATAAAGCAGGTGGAGACGATAAAGCATCAAAAAGAATAGTGCACAAACTTCGCAGTGATGTCAAGGTACCTGTAAGAACTATTGCATATTAAGCATGGTCCATTCCATACGTAATGAACTTCAACTTAACTATTCTGGTCATATCATTTTCATTTTCATACGGGAAATTATTTTCAGGGCATCCGTAATGCTATCCGTAGTAGATCTAGGGCAGGTCGGCGTTCGGGTGAATCAATGGAGCTTCAGGCCTTAACAGGTGAAAAAAGATCATCTGTTGACGGGAAAACACTCAAAAGGATGGCTAGAGTTGAAAGCGATGACTCTCAGCACATTAATCAAGATGTAAGTAATGATAATCATAATTCAAACGTTTTTTTTTTCTATAAGTAGGCCTCTAAAAGAAACAGCGCCAGAAACTCATCAGCAATAAAATGCATTACGCGAATGTAAGCAGTATCGTTAACACTTCCAACAATTATCACCATAAAAATATTCTAGATCAGAACAATAGTAAAATAACAAATAATACATTTACTTTAAAGGATACTGGTGAAACGACATGTGGCACTAAAAATGGAGAAAAATGCATATCGCCTATTGGAGCCGGTCTGCCATTATTGTCTAGATTAAAATTGCTGAAAGAAAAACAGGTCTGAATTTTCATTTTTACATGTAGCGCTAGGTTCTTGGAAATTGAACAACGACATAACGTTGTAATAAGATAATGCATTAATAAGTACTTTTGCACAGGACCGAGAGGAAAAAGCAGCAAAACAACGACATTCTACATCGTCCGTCGTTTCACCTCAGCCTCAACCAACCCCATCAACTAGCTCTGGGCCCCACGGTGAACCTGAAGTTATCGGTGCGGGATTACCGCTCCTGCAAAGGCTTTTATTGCTTAAAGCCAAAGAAGAGAGGGAAAAGAATCAATTAACCCCAATGAATAGCAATCAAGCATCAAGTTCAGATACTATTAGCCCTAGTTCTATAAAAAGTCCTTTAAGTCCTACAATAAAGACTTTAAGTCCTATAAGAAAAGGCTCCGAATCCAGTTCTCCGGGAAAACTTCACAGTCCAACATCTAAAAATTCCCGAAAGAATTCCTCAGGTTCAAGTGATGGCACATCACGACCTAAAGTAAGCTTCAGGGATAAAATATTACAAGTCCAAGGTGACGGAACGGCTGTTTGTCAACCACTCATGAAAGAAGCAAGTGAAAAACCTGCAGCTGTTGTTGAACCAACACCTAAAACAGAAAGCAACTTAATTTCAATACCCCATTCAGTTGTTAGTAAAATAAAGTCACCGGCCAAAGCAGTTGGGTCAACTTTCAGAGATAAATTAAAGATGTTACAAGGTGGAAGCTCTCCGAAAGAATCTGGTGGAAGTTCACCAAAAGATTTAAGTACTGATAAAAGTAAAACACCGTTACAAGAAAAAGCTTCAGTAGAAATTACTCCTATTCAACAATGTGAACCCAAAGAAGAGACTAAACCTAAGAAACCGTGGACAAAATTGAAAAAAGCTGCAATTCTAGGAGAGTCTAAAAGTCAGAGTGCATCACACGAGGATAAAAAAGAAGTTGAAATAGCGATTAAAGAAGTAAAAGAAGAAAGTAAACTAGAGGCTGCTGTAAATATATGCGTACCTATAGTTACAGCGGAGCTTGTTAGAATAGACAATAATAATGTTGACGTTGATAGTGATAATGTTAGGCAAGATAAACCTAAAATATGCTTAACAGGCCCTTTGGAACCCGTCCAAGAAAAATCTTTAGATTTATTAACGTATTCGCCAAAGAAAAACGTCGCAAAGCCAAATGATTCTAAAACTGCCCACTTCACGGGAGGTATGCTATTACCGAAAGCCAAGAAATATAGATCAATAGACGATCTTTCGCCAGAATACGGTGGATTGCCATTTGTTAAGAAATTGAAAATTTTGAACGAAAGACAAAAATTAGCAGAATTAGAAAAAGTAGTAAAATTTCGCAGTTCAAGCCTGGATTGTACTAGTTCTTCGGAAGACTTATTATGTGATACTTTAACTCGAAGTCATTCTGAGGGCAGCACTATGGACAAAAGAAAATATAAACGAAAATCGATTGATTCTCTAGGAAGCCATGGATCTAACGAGACGTTAGAGAGGCGAACACTCAAATCTATTCTTAAGAAGTTGTCAGAAGATGTAACTCCAGCTGAGAGTCCTGAGAGGAGCAATGAATTAAAGAAATTAATTCGTGCTCCTACGTTAGAAGGCTACGCAGCAAGGCATTCAAAGTTTTCAAAAAGCGTTACATTCCACAGACATACTTTGCCATCACCTCCTGCAAGCATACCGGTTGATGCCAAATGTGAAATATTCCAAATGCCAGAAGTAAGAAATGAAATGTTGCCTGAAGTCTCTCCTGCACAAATAAGTACAGAAGTTGTACCAGAACCGGTTGTACCTAGTAATCAAATAGTTCCTCCAACCACTGAAACGGTCATCACAAACGAAATAGATTTAAATATAAGAGCCGACTATGAACTTCAACAAAATATAGATCCAATGTATGGATTTAAATCGTTAAGACCTGAAGAAATTAAAGTACCTTCAGAAAAACCCAAGCTCACGCTTATTTCTGCTGTAGCTAATCAAAGGAAGCTCTTGCGAGGTGAGCTTTAGCTTCAAAGTCTTGCCACTTCTCATATCAAGTACGATTGTATACGTCTATATCGTAAACCAATAAGATTTATTTTCAATTTCAGGATCTTTAGAAGAACAAGAATATTTTGGAGAAGTGCTATTAGGCATAAAACAAGTTATTCAAGGACATTTACATGATGTACAAGGAAAATTTCAGGACAGGTTTGTGTATACTTTATGTACTTTTGCGTGAACATTAGGTGTGTTTTGAATACTTATATTTCTATTATCATGAGTAATCATGACTTCAACACATTTACGTTTCTATTTTGCAGGTTTAATAGCTTGGAAAATGAAGTGAGAAAACGTGATGAAATTATCAGTCAACTTCAAAAACGCATTCAAGAGCTGGAGCGGCTTGGATTACCAGGCATCAGCCCTACAGAAGAACAAGTCGAAGTTCCAGAGCACCCTTTAACAACTAAACCAGAGGATGAAAGCGCAGTAAATATTCCACTTTGTAAAAATGGCAGTTCCGGCAGTGATGACCTATCTGGTGCCGACGAAGGTTTTATGGTACGAATTAAACAAATTCTAGAAAATTTATCGTCCATGCCGAGATTGCCGATTGCCGAGCCGGATAATTTACTTAATTAATAAAAATGTTATTTACAGAGAGGAGATTCATTAGATACAGTCTTTGCAACATCACCTCCTACTGTGAGTGCCGAAGAGGTAGAAAAAGACGCTCCTGAACAGTCATCTCCTAAAGAGGTTTTATCTGCTGACGATATTTCGGAAGAAAAGCTAGCTGAGATGACCGAAGGAATAGAATTAGGAAAACTATCATATTCAGAACTTCAAATCTTAGCCGAAAGAATATCAAACAGAACAGAAAAATCTTATTCCAGTAAGGAAGAGTGGACAGTAAGCAAATCCAAGAGGTTAGATTTAAATCTAGATGGAAAAGCCGGTACTTATTCGAGAAAACGGGCAGCAAAATTAAGGCAACGGAAGTCGTGGGAGGACCAAAGTGATCAAGAGAGCATGGAAATGCAAGATTTAACGAGGTAACTTTGAACCAGTACATTTAAACCGTAGCACTTTTACCGTATTAGATGTCGTGTAACGCACGTTATTATTTTATTTAGGCCGCTTTCTCCTCACGGGACTTCAGAGGATCGTTCTCTCCTCAGCCCAGAACAGTCAAGCTTAAGGACCAGCAGACGCGGCATGCGACCATTCCATTTCTTCGGTACACATCTGGACAACACCAAATCAAAAATAAAAAAGACTCTTTCTGTAGACACTGGAATGCATCACACAGGAAGGAAAGAGAAAAGTTAGTACCAATAGTATTAAGCTAACCTCGCGAATATTGCACAAAGTCGAGGAAGCGTACCAGAAATATTTTTTTACCAAAATGTGATGAAACTGGCATGCCCTCATCTTTGAGACTCGGTCAAAGACTTACTTCACTTAGCTAAATAATTAAATAAATTCTAAACTTCAACTATTTCGCCTGATACTCCTTTATGCAATTAGCTGTCTGTATAGGTCTCAATAGTTAGCTAAGCTCCTGAGAGGTTATCTGTGGTTACAAGTTTCGTCATTAGCTTTTTATCACCACTAAAATGCAGACGATCGATCAGGTGGTGATTTCTTAAATCTAAAGAAGTGTTTTTTAAATCTCCAGTAGATTTAGGCCAACAGCGTCACCACCGCAAGTTCAGTCTTGGGTCCTTCTTCGGGTACCACCGCGGTTCGCACTCCAGTCACAAAACGTCACACAACTGCAACGAGGTCGTTCTTGACATGGGAAGCGACTACAGTTGGAGTGACACGTAAGAATTTTCAATCTAAGATCAGACCTAGCTATTAACTAGTAAATGGGTCATAAACACTTGCAAAAACAAAAGTCGTCTCTCCTGTGGGCAATAGTTAACGGCTTATGAGCATGTGAGTTATGATTTTATTACATAGATTTAAAGGATCTCGGAAACGGCTCTAACGATTTTGATGAAATTTGGTATGTAGGGGTTTTCGGGGACGAGCAATTGATCTAGCTAGGTCTCAGGCTCGGGAAAACGCCGAGCAAAGCTCAGCCGCCCAGATATTTTACTTCTATACTGTGACAGTTCCATTTATATTTAATTCCACAGGAACTCCACCTCATCAAGTAGTGATTCAGAATCATTACCTCGGACCCCAGTATTTGAAGAATTTGTGGAAAGCAGCAGTAGAAGAGGGAGAGCTAGTAGTTCTAGTCACGGAAGTCTGTCTCCCATAAGAAGTGAGTACTAAATAAAAGTAAATCATCCTGGATTCATGGATTGTTATTTATTTATTCGAATCAGGCAACAAGGCCCATATTTACATATACCTTACAGACTAACATACATATCTATAAAAATACTCCGCATTCTGTATGTATACCTATATATGTAGTATTAAGTTTCTTGGCTTATGATATAAGCTCCAGATGGAGTGTAGGTAAATAATTAAGAACAATTTTATTGTACCCCTTGTGCCCAAATAAACATTAAAACATTTTGAGTAACACTATTGTTAAGTAATGCTAATAATTGAACGACATTGCTTCGTAACCAATTTTCGTGGGTTTTTTTTTACAAAACAAAATATTTTCTTTGCTTTTCTGCTAAATAATGCCTTGAATTGAGACATAACAATTAGGTAGGTACTAACTCATAATAACTTTAAACGTCACAGCTATGGCAGGCAGCGGCGGCGACTGGGAAGTGATGATGTTAGCTGAAGAACTAGACAAAAGGGAACGAGAGAAGGAAAGGGAAGAGAATAGAAGACACCATTACTCCACTACCCTACGGGAATTAGAAGAGGTTGGTTGTACATATTAGTGAATATTTGACATTGTGTTTAAATGGTCACGTTTTATATACGACAGTTTATATTTCTGTGTAGGTATCATATGATATTTATACATGTTTTAATTTCTCAGGAATCTGATACCCCCCAGCGCGAAGACAGCCTAGACGAGTACTCCAACATCGACGACTCTAACTCCTCGTCCACCACGCACCTCCTTTCCCAATCCATGAGTGACCCCTCTCAGAGGTCGCTAGAGACGTCGTTCACTGAACGCAGCAGTCGGACAGGCAGGGAGCCTAGGCAGCAGAGAGGAGGATCCGTTGGCGAACCAGTAAGACTGGACGATAAACTTGATTGCTTTATAAGCTGTGTATAAAGATACTTACTAGTATTATGAGTCCTCGTGAGGATAGTGCGTGCTTTTATTCATCGCTATGAAACCATCAAATTGTGATAATATCTTGAGCGCAGCGTTATTGTCGAAATTACTGACTATAGCTATGGCAGGGCAAATGCAAAAAAAAATCCTTTTTCGTTTGAATCTAATACAGAGGTTTTTGTCACCAGATTCGGTCAGACTCCCCTTTGAGACAGAGAGGGCTGATCCTGAGAGCGGCCAGCCTCGACAGGGAGACCACACCAGCCCCAACACAGACGCGTCGTTTTGGGTCCTTGAAGAGCTCTAGTACGGACTCCCACAAGAGACTCTGATCCGGTTTGCTACACGGATCGAACCGTGGGTGTGTTGATAGTGGCACACTTGAACCCAACAATGAAATTAATGGTGCAAGTCAAAATGGACCGAACGCAGCTCAAATTTGTTGTAACGAAATTTTAAACGAACAGGGAATTGGAGGTGAAACCACAAGAGAGAGAAGCATAGTTAGGAACGAACGAGAGAATGAACTAAGTATTAATTCGAATATAAACGTCAGTAACGACGACCGAACGGTTGTCGGTCAATTATATGTGGTGATTGTTTTGTTCTATGAAGATTATGATTATTTAATTTTGCTAGCGTTAGAGTAGTTTAAGTATCTAACGCCGTCAACTAAGGGTGCGACTCTATTTTTTATTTCAGTGCTCTTAAATAGCATAGTGGTATCGCTATTTTAAGTGACTGATACTACTTAAAATTGCATAGTTGGATTGATATCTTAGACATTCTAAATGGTGCGCTATATGATATGATTACCAAAATTAGATAATTATCTTAGCTAACTTTGCCACTGTATTTTCAAATCTTTCAATCTCTAATATACATTTACTTACTTATATTTGATCGCTTAACATTGTAAATCAAACCATCTCATTCTCCCTGTATAGTGGGCCAACGAAAATGTTGAGCACTTTAGTACTTTGTCAAATTAAAGAGGTTTCAAATATTATGACGTTTCAGTCTAAATATTTCTTAGACTTCGATGTGACAAGGTTCTAAGTATGCTCAACATTTTCATGTGCTGACTGTACCAACTCCAACTACTTTCTATTGAAGATTCGCTTTATTCCCCACCACATTTCTTATCGAATGTCACAATCGAATTTAAAATAGGTAATTGTATTACTGAATGATATTTTCTTTTATAAAAACTTCGACTTACAAAGTTTAGTGTCTATTAAGTAATAATGTGCATATTTTAAGCAAGTACTTAATTATCGTTTATTTTCCTTAAAATATTTTGGACATGCACAAAAATAATGACATTACTACCTACCTGTGTTATTGCCATGCCGAGTAAAAGTAGGGTAATCTGTGTTTTACAGAAAACTTAATGTGTGGAGTTCTTAGAGTTCCTAGAATAGAACGAGTATCTTATATTGTTTGTTTTTAAAAATCAAAACATATTTTCTAAATGAGGTTGAGATTATTTTAAGCCCCTATGTATTTGTACCAAATCAATATTCATAGGTTCCTATAGATATTTATATAAATAATGTACATAACTCATATATTGATTTATGACATGACCTATTTATATAAACTACAGATGTATTTACGATACATACTTAAAAACTACATATAATCATCAAATGAATCTAGTGCCAAAAGTCTAGGTATACCTAATCATATTTGTAATTTTCGATAATTCTATTAGATATTCTATATGTGTTATTGTATAATTATATTTTACATAATTGTAGATATTAAATGGGTAATATAACATGTGTAGGTACGTCAAACTAAAGGTACTTATATTGTAACAATAGACTAAAGTTATAATAACCTAGGGCATATATTACTTAATTCTATTTAAGTACCTAGCTTTAAGATCGATACGATCTAATCATCTAAGTAATTCGAAAAATGGAACAATGTATTTAAAATAACTTTCAGTCACACTATTATATAATATAAAATACCTATTAATCGAAAGGAGTCAAAGTACCTAAAAGTAATTAACATACATGTGCCAAATTTATCTGTTACCAACTTCAAAGTAAAATACAATAAATTTTCATTTTGTTGGCAAGATTAGGAGGTTTAATCGAGTTTAATAAAACACTAAAAGAATGTTCTATAAGTAAGTATGTAAGTAACACAATGATGGGCAAATATTTTCACCCTTTGACACACCATGGTACTATCAGAAAAGTACCTACCTATATTTTTATATTGTTAAACCAATCACATCCAGTTTGAAGGATCATACATGTATTTACCGCCCTTGGTACCGTGTACCGTACTATTAATTAACCGGTGTAACACTACCTTGTTGCTGGTTGCTGCATAGTATACTATATATATCATAGCGGTTTGTTATATATATCTACATTATAAACATGTGTGATATGCATAATTTCGCATATATGTATACTTTAACAGGTTACAATAAATATTTGTCTTTCATTAGGTTACTAGCTGTGGAGCAGCTGTAAAACATGTTTAACTAAATATATAGATTATTGACAATCCGATCCCAACACCACCAACCACATGTAGTTAGTATATTAAACCTCACTTTTTTACCAATACGTACCTAATCAAAATTGGATTATGAGCACATAATTTTATTATAGCTACCCTTCTCTCCCTGAGATGTTCGAAGTTATGTTATAATTTAAATATTTTCCCAGATTCAGAAATATGTTTTAATTAGCCAAATAATTCTACTACTAATCATCTTTTAAGAATTTGCCCTTGAGAGTTAGATTACAAAACTTTAACTCTTTGAACGCCAAAGTGGCCGAGTGTCGTCGTGCCCCACCACGCCAAGCACTGTTGAATTGAAGTAACGTTTAAACCAATAAAAAGAAATAAAACAGTTCATAATAGATTTTATTCATGATCAAAGTACACCTTCACTCCGACCCTTTTAGTGGTTGTTGGCGTGGTGGGCACGACGACACACGACGTTACCCTAGACGTTAACCTAGCGAATTTGGGCAAACTACAGCAGTACACATGCAAGTGCAGTAAAAAGTAAAAGCCAATGAAATATTTACCTGAGCCTAGATCGTAAATATTGGTTTCATAGGCAAGAACCGAATTTTGAAATTTATCATATATTTCGAAATAGATTACAGGTGAGAATAACTGGGTACAATTTATACATATTATATTTACTATACCTAACTACTTAAGTTTGATCATTTTTGTAATGTAGCACAACATCAGTCATAATTTCAAAAATAAACTGTTACCTATAATGTTTATTATAACATGCCCAATTAAATATTACGATTGATAGTTTTTGAATAGAAAACTAATGTATAAAATAATATAGCGAATGAATAATAAAAGCACTTAGTGAGATAGATATCTATGACGAAAAATTAATTTATGGCATTAGTATTAAGCTCCACTCATGAAAAAGCGATGAGAATAAAATACATTTACTTAAAATAAATACTTTGTTATTACTTCCCTTAGATGCTCAGTTAGCCGTTGTAACACGAATTATTTAACTAATAAAGTTTACTCTAAACAAATCACCCTAGTTCTGAATCTTGAACAAAAAGGCGGATTATTTTATTTCAATCCATGCATTATCAAAGAAAGAAAAGTAAAGCTTACGCGAGTCTCGAATCAGCGCGGGAATTAAATAAGCTGACTAAACCAACCACGACTGAACTGTGAACTGACATTCTGACAGATGAAGTAAATTCAAGTTTGTCTATGCTATTAAAGAGGTCTGTAGACGTCACAATTTATGGCTTCAATCATGCTTAAATCAATAGAAAGGTGCTCTTCCGCTGCGCTTTACTCCCGGTCTATTCCACCCCAGCCCTTACCCCTTCCTCCCTTACACTTCTGAATTCAGAACAGTGTGCGGCGGATTAAGCTGAACGTTGAACGTTTAGAGCGGTACGTACCTATATGTTAGAGCGAGATGCTTCATCTCCCCTCCCCTAGTCAGGACTCGGAATTCAGGACAGTGTAAAACCCGCTTTATGTAAATTGAATGAATTTGAATGAATGATTTTATAACTGTCTGTCACTGTCAATGAAAACCAATCAATAGATGCAATGAATGAAATAATGAAATTGAAATTGCGGAATGCGGAGTTGCGGACTGACTTGACTAAACTAAACAAAAGTCGGGCATAAACATTCTGATTTTCGCGTGATAATACAGAAATTTTAATCTTTAAATATCCGAAAGGTTTTACAATTCTACATTTAATAATAAGCACAACTTGGGGTCGTCGTCCAATTTGATATTATCTTCCTTCATGTATAAATCGCGTTGCAATGTCGCCTCGGAAACAGCCAAATAGTTTATTTAAAATATGCGTTAAAAACTGTATTAGTTTAATTAATTCCGCTTGTTACATGATTGAAAAGAGTTGTCCGGAGAATAATTTCCACGAATGCGAGGCTCGAGCGTACGCGTTGAAGCGGCAATTGATGTCGCTGCTTCCAGTCAGGTGAGTCGGAATTTAAAAATAATGTCATCAGAATTGCGGGATCGGATCGTATTACGTTAAAAAGCATTATTGAAGGTCACCCACAAATCTCACTACCTACTGAATGATTTTATTGCTTTTCGTCAGGAGTCACCATTCAATTCAAATATTTGCTCTGATTTTTGCTCAAATGATGATTTCACTGTGTAGATTAGAATAAATATTGTGAGTTCATTGTTCTTATATTCAACTACTGAATGCTGAATGAATGCCAATGATTTTCTTTGCTTAGTTTTTTTTGCCATGACAATGGGAAACAATTGGCATCATTATACCCTTTCTGATGCTAGACTCACATGAATGTATGCAACTCTAAAGGAGTCATTTGGCACAATGCTGACTCTTTATTGATTTCATGATTTGCTGTGTTGATAGCAAACGAAAATGGAGTCCATAGTCCACCCATATTGGTTATTGCAACATATCTATGTTACTCAGGATGTTGTAAGGATTCCAACGATACCTCGCACATCTAAATCGGTTAAGTAGTTTTAGCTTTATATTTAATTCTGTTATGTTGTTAGCTACATTGTATATTGTGATATTAAAAATAACTATGTATAAAAAATTATGAAACTTGAAAAAAAAAAGTTAAGGTATTGAGAAGTTGTGGGGAACAAAGAAACTCGCATACATACATACACACATACATGAAACCTGAATACTCCTTTTTTTGGGCAGTCATGTAAAAAGTAGTTTTAGATGAAAATTGTTCCAGGCAACGAATAATTCCCTGTAACAATTTTCATCTAAAACTAACTAACTAACTAACTTAAGCCAACTAGATTGACATTGAAATCTGACAGTATTTTTTGACTGAGAATGACTCATTAAGGCATCTCATTTCTATCATTTATCATAAATCTTTATTGATAATTTTTATGCGCATATATGTAAAGTGCATGTCATCCACGAAGGCGCCCCCCTCTACAGCCCAATCCGTACAAATGCGCATGGATTAGTATGAGATTCGCTGTGGAGGGGCGTGTGCTCATGGATGACACGTACTATACATGCTTCCTACCCTCATCAAATCATTAATGAACAACTTTTTTTTTCCAGGTTATTTGATGTCCTCTGTTCTGAAAGAACATGCTGCCAATACCGGGGAGACCCTCGCGTGCAGCTTCACATTCTAACGCACCCCAACCTCAGTGTCTTCCGTAAATGCGACCTAGATAACGGCATCCCACAGGCCTTCTGGATAGAAATACTCCCAAACTTCAGCCGTCTAGTTATCCTAGATCTCAAATTCATTTGCACAGATGAAATTTTACAGGTGATTGGAGTTAATTGTCCCTTGTTAGAGGAAATAAACATAGTATCCAGGGTTGATATTTGTAAGTCACTCTTCAATGCTTCTGTGCTGATCAGAAATGTGTCAGATACGGGACTCTGTTCAATCGCAAACTTGAAGCGGTTGAGGATTCTTGCTATGGATCCGCCTCGGAATGAAAGGGCGAATCGTGTAGGCAGATGCGTGTCACAAGCCGGGATTATAATGCTGGTCAGTGAGCTTCCATATCTAGAAGAATTAAGGATAGAATCTTGTGATATTGGGTCTACAATGATCGGTACAGTAGTAGAGATTGGGCCTTTAAGTTTAAGGAAAATTAATTGTCATTTTGCATCAGCTGAAGGCATCAGAAAGTTGATTAAGATTTGTCCATATTTGAAGGAATTGTCTGTCACGCATTTGTCGGAGCATAGCAAAGATGCTATATTGGAACAGATTTCTGTTAGTGATTTAAGGTTGAATAAGTTAGATTTGTCGTTTTTCTCCTATTCGGATGCAATGCAGCAGCTTCTACAAGTTAAAGGGGTTTATTTGACGCATTTCTCTTTATGGGAAATTGACCATTCATTGACTTTAGATGCCGTTTTGTCTTTGGGCACTTGTTGCCCAAATCTGAATTCCCTCTGCATAGTTACTCAGTCGAAATGTTTAGTTATACCTCGATACTTCAGGCGGCCAAGCAGAATGTTCTCAGAACTTAGGAATTTCACAATAGGCAATGAAAACTTCAACATAGACCACATATTGTCGTTTTTCCTAGAGTGTACTCAAAATCTGCAAAAATTAGTCTTGAAATATCAAACCAAGATGAATGTGGACCAGACCATGCTGCACTTGTTAGAAAAAGGTAGTTTCAGAAACTTGAACTATTTGTGGTTAGACTGTACTTTAGAGGTATCGAAGTCTGTTGTGAAACAGATTATTCAAAGTTGTGAGAAACTGCAAATGTTCACAGTTGATTTTGCAGAAGACATGAGCGAAGTTCACAGGTACATCAACGAAAATAACTTAGATTTGAAATTGGGTAGTTATTAAGTAATTTTGTAATTCATATTATGTAGTTTATTTTATAATAAACGCTTTTTTCAAAATAGTGATTTCATTCAACCTTCAATGTAGCCTGCCTATAGGCCTAGCCTGTCCCAATAAAACTTCGAGATTTTGAAAAATAATGATTTTATTTCATCTTATTCTGAAAACATCTTATTTACAATTTCATAATTATAATTATTCCGATTTTCAAATTCAAATATGCCTCGTCGATCAACAAAGCACTACATAAATCAAAAATTTCAACTGAAATCATTTGAACCACAATAAGGTAATCAATAAGGTTCAAACTACAATGATAGGATTCACATGTTTACATTAATTTCTACCATATTATCACGTTCACTGTCCCCATACAAAACCATGTCACAATTTTAACCGAGAGACTGTGCATTCAGTATGGGGATGTGACTCCACAGTGGGAGTCATGGACTCCTGAAAAAAAGGTTCATGACCCCACATTCGAGGCATCCGGACAGGGACCGTGTTAAATTCTAGTATTAACACGTAGGCTGCCCACCCTGAAAAATTATGAGCCTTTGATCCCACCGCTCATGGCAGCCAACATGGTAATATCATCTAAACCCATTTTCAAGCCAAAGCGTTATATCGACCACTATTCGTTAGTCGCCATCCGATTTATCGAAGCGCACAAGGTGCTCACATAAATCTGAACGACTATCCTCGTGAGACCAAAAAAAAAGAATGAAAATTGAACCAAGTGATTCGGATAAACCTTTTGAACGCTCTGTCAAGTATAAAAGCTGTCGCTCACACGCTACGACATGGAAATATCAAACGCAAAGCTGAACATTATAGAAATGCATGTAGATTGATATCGTACTGCAGGCCATGACGGATATATCCGTCGTTGGCGTTGAACCGATGGTGCGGATAAATCAAGGTTAACTTGTAGAAATAAGACTGACATTTGTTTGTCATTTTTCAACTACCGGCCTGATTAAGGGCTAATGGAGGTTTTCCACCGGCGAGGCGGAGGGAAATTTCATAGTCGTAAATCAGTGCTTGCGTCACCGGTGGAAAAGTAACTTAATAAAACCTTAATATTAGGTCGGTATAGTACTTTTATCTCACGAGCGCGGGTTGGCCATTGTTGTAGTTGTGACACATACGAACACATAGACAACGTGAACTCATAGCTCCTACGCTGACGCACACATAGACAATGTGCATGTATAGCTCAACACACAACCATGGCTCACCCGCGCTCGTGACATAAAAGCACTCTAAAAATAATTCCAAAACCAATGTTTATAAAACACAATGCCACATGTCCTACATTGTAGGCAAATAGCGATCTAAGTACGTTTGTAGCGGGCGACAAATGTGACTTTCGCACCGAGACATATCAGGGTCATAAAGACATTTAGGTTCGCATCTTTCCTGTGGACATATTAAAAGTTAAGGGCTACAAAGCTTAATTTTAGATTGGACCAGTAACCCGCATCAACAGCGTCTCCGTTTCTATTAATCCACGTGATAAAAGCATAACTTACATGCACATAAGCCGTTAACTATTGACCACAGAAGGGACGACTTTTGTTTTTCAAGTCTTTATGACAAATCATTTACATTATAACTATGTACATTCTAACGTTATCCTAATAAAAGCCCATGGTTTCTGCTTAAAATAAGTTACATTGTAACAATAGTGTACATTAATAGATTAATACATTTAAAAACAACCGATTCTTCTAACCCCGACCTGCGATTTTCTATCGAGCGAAATTTATGTAATCTTATGACCAGTCATCGGAATTCTCGTAGCATTTTTGAGCTGTCATAGGGACTTCTCCTTTATCGACTTCCGATATACATATTTTGTCGATACATTATAGAGCACGAGTGATTGACATAGTGAAATATGCAGATAAAACTACTAATGAAATGTCATCAGATTAATGGCCAGTACTACGAGTACATAACATATCAATAGCAATTCTGGTTGCAATTTCTTTCGAAAAATGTTTAATAGTCATAAGAAATCCACAAATTATTTATAAGAAATAATATAATATTATTATTTTAATTTCTATTTATAATTTCCTAAAAGTTGGTATCCAAAGGTTATCTCGAAGAGATCGCTCATTCGCGATAAGACTGCATGTTGTTTACTTCTACTCGTAATCATAATTATTTTACATATTGTATTCTGTATTTATCGATATACATATGTATAATCGGAAGTCGATAAACGAGAAGTCCCTATGACAGCTCAAAAATGCTACGAGAATTCAGATGACCGCTTATGACAATAAAGGCCCTCATACACTAAGTACGAAACTCGATGGCACGCGAGTTTAGCTACATTGCGCGTTTTATAGAGCGATCGAACTCGTTATATCCATGCGTGACCCGCAGTGTAATGAAATTAGCATGAAACTCGTACCTTTTTAAACAGGAAACTCCCGTGAGTCTCGATCAAGACATATTGAAATATAATAAACGGGCTGTAAACGGGTCACTCACGTCTAGTGTGACGAAAATGAGGATGGCTTCTCGCCAGCACTGCCGCCGCCGACCAGCCGCGCGTGCCGCGCGCTCGCGCGCAGTGTGAGACGCGAGGCCGTCGCGATTACACCTCATGATTAAGGACGACGTCACGTTTTGGTCCGAAACATGTCGAGCGATATTCGACGTTAAAGACGTGAGTGACCAGTTTATTATATTTCAACTCCTATACGTGTGTAAATAAGCAGTTTTGCTATAGGGTCTGCTAAAAATCCGAACAAAAATGTTCATTATTTCTACGGTACAGCTTCAATGTGTTAAATACTATTTCAACGTAAACTTTTTTCACTTAACCAATAACAAACTTTGACAGTTGGACCAAAAGCGCAGTGGTGCGAACCGGTGAGCCCAATGGTCGCTTTTATACTTCACCATGCGCGTCCACGGCACGATAAAACTCTGAGGTTTCATTCATAATTAGTCTACTAGTCTATTTACCTGTGGGTTGACGGCGAAAAAAACACAACAAAACAATGTTTTTGTTTACTTGACTTCTTTTCGAGTCACCGGTAGACATGAGGTTAATGAAACCAGTTTTATACTTGAAATCGTTTCTGTTGAACGAATTGCACCAAAACAATTCCTTCAAAAAGCTACTTTACCGTTCAAACAATAAGGTTCAAAATCCTATAACATTTTAATAGAAATACGTTCAACAAAAAGAATTTCAACCATACCGTGCCGTGACCGACGGATGATAAAATATAAAAGCGTCCAATACCTAAAGCCCGCTCTACATGTTGGCCCAACGTCGGCCAATCTGCGGGACGCAATGGGGATGGCAATACACCGTGCTCCCTCTATCGTATAGCTGCGTCCCGTGGATTGGCCGACGTTGGGCCAACATGTAGAGCGGGCATAACGGTAGTTATCATTTCACAGAAACTTTTTTTAAATGCGTGTTGCGTCAACTGGCGGGCGTTTCGCCGCCGGCGCCGGTCTGCTATGGCTCCTCTTTAACTACAGGCTCCTTGTCATTGTCTTTTTCGTCGTCGTAAAACTCGTTCTTGGGCTCCACCATCTTGTCCGATTCCTCCTGGCTGATGCGGATGTCGGGGTCTGGCTCATCCTTGATTTTGTAGTCTTCGGGGAATAAATCGCCTGTTGAAAAGGTTTTTTTTTTAATAAACACAAATCAACCTAGTCCCAAACTAAGCAAAGCTTGTACAGTCAAGGGCATAAATATGTATACACTTTTGGACCTCATTTCAATGAAATATTGATAACATGTCAAGAAATTTGTCAATTTAACAGAAAATTTGCTAAATAGATGAATATTTTTTACCTTATAAGGACCCTTAAGCCATAGAGGAGTACCAACTTTTTCTATTTTTATATGTATATGTATATGTCGTACAGAAAATGTACTTAGTCGCAATTTAGCACTTTAAGAATATTTGCACGCTATCAATAAATGGCTGAAGAAGGCTGAACAATTCTGTTAATCTAAGACCTGTACCTGTGTACCCTTTTTCTGCAAATAAATTATTATCTTAGCCGACTTAATCATATGATGTATGGCTTATTAAATAAATACATATATATTATCTTATCTTATTGCATATGTTTTATTATTATTATTTTATTATTATTTATTAATTAAAAACAATTTACAAAAACTTATGTCTAAGTACATCGTCCCGCAAAACTGTTTGCACAGTTTGACTGTGGGATCCATGAGTCTATTCTATTACAATATAACTTAATGTTAGGAACTATGCGGAGGTAGGTACTTAAAGTGCTAAAAATATATAAATAAACAGTACTTAAAGTGCTAAAAATGTAGGCTTAAATGTTGTGGCAAAGGAGTAGACAGATAGCTTATATAATATATTTAAATACTGTTGAGGTAATGTCGTAACAAAGCTCTTTTAAATTTATTTTTGTTAGTCTCATTTCTAATAGCCGCAGGTAATGCGTTAAGTAAGTATGGTAAGCGCTTTTTGATGAGTCTGTCCCCATAGTAATGTTTGTTATTTACCTGGCACATGTGACATCTGCACAGCGGGAGAGTGCTGACACAACCTGAGATTGTCATATACGTGTTTCGTTATCGCTTCTAAGTACATCTTACTGTTTGCATTGTTTGTACTGAAAAAAAGACAGCATAACATTTAGCGAAGTTTCAGATTAAAATAGTCTCTGAAAACAGAAAGGATCCAAAAGGGAAAGATTATCATTTATCCCAGTACAGTTGCACCCTGAAGGATGCCTGTTGTTCCAACCCAGTAGTCCACTTTTAAAAACACTATTGACACCACACCACACCTTGAATCAAAAAAGGTCGTATCTTCATAGGGAAATCACGGCACTTACGTCCTTTTGTTTGGGCAAGACAGTTAACTAAAAAACCCTTAATTCCAACTTGTTCAAACCAAAATTCGTTGAAAGTATTTAGTATTGTACACCACCTCAATTTATTCAGAATTTAAATTTCATAGTTTGAAAATTAGAGGGGGGGGGGAGCACATTTTGTACAACTTTGGCAGCTAATACCTATCTCACCAACGAATGACTTAAATGGAAAACTTTCTTAGTAACCTCGATATTATTTTTAAAGGCCTGTCCACACATGCCCCTACTTGCATTGAATTTTTTTTTCCATCCCCCGGTTACATGTATGGGGTGCCCCCCCCCCCACCCCTAATTTTTTTTTTCTTTTTTCCACATCACTTTTATGTAGCGGTAGCGGTACAATACATCTTCCTACCAAATTTCATAATTGTAGTATCTACTACTTATAGTCTCCGAGTAAATCGGCTGTGACATACGGACAGCCAGACATAACGAAACTATAAGGGTTCCGTTTTAGCCATTCTGGAAAAAAACTAGCTATGGAGCCAATACATAGACCACCCAGACATGTTATTCCAATAATAACAATCCGCGCCTGTTACCTGCTGATCTCTGGATGTAGCTGGAAGTCGGGCGCGAATAACTCCAGGTATTCCGTCAGAGGCAGCTCGTTTGAGATGTTCTCGTCGACGAGTAGGGACGTCTCGTACGTCCAGCAACGCGCGACGTTCCGTAGCGTGTAACTGTGAAATACGCAAGTGGAAATTATTTAAAATGTCCGACATTTTATAAAACTTGTCATTGGACTTTGAATCTTCACGCTTGCACAGTAAAGTCGCTTTTTGAACGGCCTAATTTGATACGACTCGGACAGTTCAAATTTCAACGAATAATCTCATACGTCACGCAGTTTACTATACAAGTATGTAGTGTTGTTTTGTGCGGTTTCCGCTTACAAAGGGTGGACCGTACGCGTGTTTACGACCGTCGTTGTATAAAAAAGGGGGGTTTTGACTCACCCACCGCCGCCAACAACTAGAGTAGGTACGTTCAGTTGCTTGACAAACTTGACGCACTCGCCGTGCCCCCGCGTGGAGAGAGAGAAGCACCCGAGCCGATCGCCGGCGAGAGAGTCCGCGCCGCATTGCAGCACTATCGCCGTCGGACGGTAGAATTCCATCACACTACTGATTACTGGTTTGAAAACCTGAAATTAATCCGTATTGATTTAATATATATCCATACTAATACAGTAGAATCCGCTTATAACGACTCAGCATATAACATTAGACCGCTTTTAACGACTGCTAAATCACCGACGTTAGGATTCATTTATATTAGGTTTGTGCGATGTTCTGTTAGTGCGACGTAATTCAATTCAATTATTAGTATGTTAGTATGGATGTAGTTATTAGTATGGATGAATTAGGGGACATATTCGAATAAATACGAGCTTTTTAGTACCGTCAGCAAATAAGGCGGTTACCACTTTTGTACCTTAATATACAAATGATAGATCCGAAAAGTAGGTAATGTTTTTCGGAGACTGCCAAACAAGTGCGTTTTAAGACGCACATAAACAATAAAAAAAAAACCATATTACATTATTCATTACAAGCTTTTATTTAACTTGCACTGTTCAAATGTAACATTTCTTCAATATCCGATTGAGTTGAAATTTGGCATACTTATGTAAGTTCAGTGACAATGCAATATTGTGGTACCATCGAGCTGATCTGATGATGGAGACAGAAGGTAATTCCTAAACTACACAAGATAAACCCGTCGTGTTTGGGCTCATTGGAGCCGTCCCAACATGAGATGACTGTGAAAAAAGTACAGTGGGCAATAAAAGCTTGTACAGTTGCCGGCAAACATCTTGAACCTGATTGACCTGCGCAGTAACATGATTTGTACGTAAATCAGCTACCGCGCAGACAAGGTTAGGTTCAAATTGTTTGCCGGCAACTATACCAAAAATGAAATTCACACAAACTTCTTTTGAATTTCTTGTCTTTTGTATAGTCTGTTTTGTGAGCAATAAGAATCCTAAGAGAGACTATAATCTTACCTGAACATAGCTCTGATCATCAATACCCTCTTTCAACGGGACATTCACCGAGTAGTACCTCCCACTCTCTGCCCCAATCTCATACATGTCACCCGTCCCGGGGAAGAAGAAGTTCCCATACTTGTGGAAGCTGACGGTCATGACCCGATCAGTTAAGTAGAACGCCTCCTGAACGCCATCTCCATGGTGCACGTCAATATCGATGTACAGCACTCGGGGGTGATACTTGAGTAGCTCTAATATTGCTATGACAATGTCGTTTACGTAGCAGAAGCCTGCAATAGACAACAAAATAAATTTATTGGGCACCACCTAGTGACAAAAAAACAAGTAGCATATCTATAATTATCTTTACAAGACCACTCACATTCTTTGTTTTTTCTCACTTACATTGTTTACTTCCGCGATGCCTTTGTTTAATGTGTTTTTCTTTTTTACTTATGATGTGCTACCTGAATAAATGTGATGTGATTCTATTCTATTCTATTCTACATCAATTACTTTCTAAATCGGCTACTGCGCAGGTTTGCGCAGGTTCAAGAAGTTTGCCGGCAACTATAACCAGCGCCGGCCCTAGCGCTAGATCCGGGTGGGGCGAGATGGTCTTTGGGCGCCGTTTGGTTTGAAAATTTTCGACGTTGCGAGTTTGGCGCCCCTTGACATCCCGCGCTTGGCGCCCATAGACACCCGGCGCCTGGGGCGGCCGCCCCATCCGCCCCACCCTTGGGCCGGCCCTGACTATAACTAAAATGTGTTTTGCCCCTTTCTCACAAACAAATGTCAGTGACAGATAAGGACAAACAAACTTTAGCGGCAATTGAACTAAAATAGGTTTGATGAATGATTATGAATAAGCAGGTTAATGATTTACTAAACTGGTGGTGGGGGCTCTACTCTGACATGCATTTTCATAGTCTGCAGAGCAGCCACTATGATGGAATACAAATATTTAAAAAAAGATGTCTTATCTTATAGTGGGAGACAGGCAACTGACCATGGGTAAATTGCTCAGGGAATCACCCTGCAATACTTAGCCAGGGTTACCCCATGACTGCGAAATTTTTGCTACCACTGTTTAACCCGTTTGGTTATCTCCTGCCTAGTTTCCGTTGAGGGAACGACTGATGGTGGGTTTTGAAAATCAGTGTAACCCACCTGAAGGCTCAAACTTCTTAGCATGATGCAGGCCACCAGACCAGTTAATGGCGATGTCACAGGCATTATTGTTGAGCTTCATGGCACCCTCAAGGGACGCCCCAGTGTACATGGAGCAGAAGTCAAACAGCCCGTCGAACACTGGGCAGTCATCGCCAACATTGTAGTGGAGGAGGTCTTTGGAATATGCTGGAATAGAAGTAATAATAATAAATGACTGATTGCACTGGAAAACCAGTGGGCAATGGGGTTGTCACAACTCTATGCCTATAGATAATAAATAATAATAATAATAAGGCACAGTAATTTTTTCCTACAAAGAGCCTCTGACATGTTGGATCTATATCCCCATGCACTCTCAAATGATCGGGCCTTAAGGTGCTTGGCAAGGCCTTCTCCATACAAACTCTGTGCAACTTTTATTCGTCGGTTTTGGAACTCCCGCATAAATTTTTTTTTTGCTTGTTAATATTGGATATACAAGGTCAAGAAAATAATAATAATAAGACATTTATTCAACTAAATTTGCAGTGGTTCATGGTATAGGTTTAGCATAACAATTATGTTAATAGTAAAGTGTAGTGTGTTGTAAGTTTTTGTGTTGTCAGCAGTGGGATTGACCTTGGAAATCCTAGTTGTGCCTGATATTCTGCCACCAGCATTGTAGCATAACAGGCAACACACCACACACACTAATTCACACAGACTGATATCAAAATAATTATCTAACTGGGATGCAGAATATTGATGATGAACACTATAATACTGAGATATTTTTCCATAGGTGTAGTTCTTATATCAAATATTTGTTATTGTTTTTAATCATTTGTATACTCACTCTGTATATTCTGTGGCGTAACATTTGACAGGAACTCTATGTAGTCCTCGCTATGAAACCGGCACATATCATGCGCACTAGCCCTATACGGCTTGTAAACCTGCATTTTCTTATGCAGTCCATACTTTAACACTAAACTGTGTGTCACAGAGAGCCTATGCGGCTTCATTGGGTGCCCTGGCCCGTAGTGGAAGTTCCCCACGTCCGCGTTGTAGAAATATGCCACCCTATGTTGACTCATAGTGGATAAATAAATACGTACTCCTTCAAGATCAAAATAATGCCAAGAACTAAAGCGATCACTACTAAGCGTTTGGTTAACTGGATGTCTCCTAACATGCTCCGCGCATTTTTAAGTCACCGAATTGGACATTCTTGTCTTAATGAATGGAATATTTAATGATTTTGCATGTTATTTACTATTTATGAAGCCAAATACAAGCGCACTGCACCATTGCTTACATGACAATTATGACATGATTGACATGACATGAGCATGACCATGACAGACGTGTCATGTCATCAGTGTTGCCAGAGCACTCCCGTCAAAAAGCACGTTCGGGTGTCCAAAAAAAGCACGTTTTTGAAATAAGAAGCTGTTGGATCGCCGGCGAACTTACTCGGCGGTTTTTAAGTGCGCGTACTTAGGGTGCTACCAAGGTGCTACATTGGCGAGTAAGGTCGACGAGCCGTAAAACCGCCAGACTTACTCGCCCGTCTACCACTACCTTTATACCACTTATTAAGCGTGCCACACACGTATAAGCCGGCTACACAAAGCCCTGCCTGCAGGGCCCTGCTTGCAGTGCCACTGCCAAATCGTATTGTGTGTAGGCATGCAGGGCCGATTTAACAGATAAAAAAATCGGCCCTGCATGCCTACACACAATACGATTTGGCAGTGGCACTGCAAGCAGGGCCCTGCAGGCAGGGCTTTGTGTAGGCAGCTATAGCGGGGGTTATGGGCGTGTATGTTGCCCAGCATGCTGAAGTCAGTGCGTGTGTAGGCGCTTTAACTAAAAAGTACCGTTGGATTATCTATTTTGTTTATGCTATGCTTATCTTATCTTATCTGTGCATTTTATTGTCAACTCGCCGGTAGTGACAGCGTGTTTATTGTAAGTTTATTTTGATCTTATTTTGTAATGAACTCATTGCTTACATTCGTCAGGAAATATTGCATTTGACTCTAAGCACCACAATCAAAAAGTAAGTCAATATATGTATTCAGTTACTTCATTAAACTTGACCCATTACAAACAACAATGTAGACTCATTTTCGGATTGGAACGCAAACTATAGATAATCTATCTTTACTAAATTATCATGTTACGTAAGATGTACACTACTATAAGTCATTTATTTTCATTACTAATAGACCTAAAAGTCATTACCGATGAATAGCTTAGCATCACATATGGCATTACACAGCTCTGTAAAAAGTAGATTGGTGTACCTAGGTTATATTTTATATTGGCCGGTGTATTTTGTATTTATCTTAGAGGATAAATATACTAAAGAGTCGAAATACGTGTGCCACCATGAGGGACGGCAATAAAGCAAGATGGCTGCCGTGGGGTGACCATGTCGCTAAAATTACCCCATTGCTTCTGTTTATTTTGTATAATGCGATTCATTATAGTCGCTTTTTAATAAACATTAATTAAAAAAAAATTAATAATAAAATATCAGAATGATTATGAAAGGCGGAAAAATATTTATTTTGCTTGATTAAGGAAAGCAAAACAAACAGCACCAATCATACATACAGCTATTACAGTTAAGTAGATCATAAACCAGCAAAGTTTTCACTAATACATCTACACTTAAAAGGAAAATGTGCACGAAGTAAATAAATAAGTAATACCTAACCTAATTCACCCCCTACCTAATAAACATGATGGAACAGAACGAGAAACATTTCTGTAGAATAGAATTTAAACGAACGTCCATTTAGTAAGAATACCTACTACCTAGTGATTTTTTTTTTCACAATATTAACTGCTATATAATATTTAATAATGAGTATAAAGATAATGAATAGAGGAGGCCTATGCCAAGAGGCACTCTGAACTACGGGACATCCTATAGACCTTGTAGTCCAGAATAAAACGGCTTATGTTTATTATATAGATAATACAATTCACCCAAGTCTAGAAGTATAATAAGTATTTTATTTATATCATCACAACACAAATTAACATTTTCATGTAATCCTATATTACCCGATAATCAGGTTATTTTTAAATCATATTAGCTGGTATCCCTAAATTGATGAATGGCGGCAAGATGGCGGCGCTGTCTGGCCCAACTAGTGTCAAAACTGAAGTTGGGCCAGACAAAAAAAAGTAGCACGGTGACAAAGACAGCAGATACTCCATATCTCTCTGTCGCACTTAACGAGATTTGTATATGGCCATCTCGCTTGATCACGAGCACGTGGTTTGCGTGTCTCGTCTGGTAAGTCTGTGGTATTTATTAAGCGGAGTTTCTTATATTATTCTTTATCACATGAATATGACACTAAAAAATTAATTGTTAACATGTCTACCGGTGACGCGATTACAAGTCAAGTAAACAAAAACATGAGAATCCCTGATAAAGAGGTAGATACCAATACATAAATATACTTAAAACTACTGTAGACGATAGCTACAGTCCTAACTTCAATAGCTCGTGTCCGACATTAATACGTAGGCATTCACTCGACGCTGGTGCACGGTTCAGGATCAGTGTGCGGTAGCGGCCGAGGTAAGCGTTACATATAGACGTGCGGGTTCTCTTAGCAGGGCAGGCCTACTAGGGGTTCGGGATCAGGATCAGGTTCTGGTTCGGGTTCAGGTTCTGGATCAGGTTCAGGCTCGGGATCAATATGGTTTGTAGTTCGTAGCAGGGTTTCGTAGTTCGTAGTAGGCAGGGGCGCGGAGTAACGAAACTACATAGACAAGTTCAGTCCGTGTATTTACGGTCGATATTGACACAATACATTAATAATTCTCCTAGCTATTATCCCTAAACAGCGGTGGCTCTATGCACTTCCAAGGACCACAGATAGTAGGTGCCTAAGAAAACTACATCTAGCAATCGCTATGAGTTCCTTGTGAAATTAATAGGTCCGTGCAGAATCCGAAAGTATGGATGTCTGTCGTACACTACTAATCACTTGGATCGATGGTTCGGTTGGATCGTTTGTTGTTTGGAACAAATCTCGGTTCGGGCTCGGACCCCATTAAAACAGGAAAAATCTTAACACCGCGATGTACAAATTAGTATGGAAAGTTAACGGTCGGAACAGCGACATCTACCAGGACATTGGGTAAGCATATTAGTATCGCTATTCAAAAAGGAATGGCGTTAGTAGTCGTCGGTTTCCCTTTTGACGGTTCTCCTTGGTAGGGTTGGAGCTGTCCGTAACAACTACCTTCCAATAATACTGTTGATAAGGATAACTCTATTTCTATTTGATAAGGATATCATAAATATTTTACTTTATGTCACTGCCACAAATGAGATATCCATCTCATAAGTCAAAAAGTCCAGTATCCCTAATATTCCAAAGTACATATTATAAGCCTTAAGACGTTTACTACCGGTGACTGGGATCCCCGGCTAACAAAAGAGTGCAGTGGCATCGCTGGTTAATGAGCTTAACAATAATAATTTAATTAAAGCCTATTTGCCACAATGTTCAATATAATATTGAACATTTTTTTTAATTGATTATGGCCTGAATGCGAGTTATTTTAGTCAAGTCTTTGTTCTTAGAAATCATGTCTTAAACAATATTTCTATTTCCACGTCTAGGATATATTACACATCGCTTATAATATGGAGGCGGTGGATGGTGGTGGTTCAATCCTTCTAAAAAATGTATGATATGATATGATTTATTTATTTCACAATAAACAATGTCACTTAAAATTATCCATAATTTATAATATTAGTAGGACTAATTGTTGCCTGCAACTTTGTTTGCGTAAACATCCACTTCCTATCTCATACCTTCAAGGAATGATTTTCGGGATAAAAATTGTTCTATTTAATCCAGGCTATAAACTCCTTGTATACCAAGTTTAATCATAATCCTTTCAACCATTTATGTGTGGTCTAAAAGTGGCCCAAAAAACCTCGCGTGATGTCTGGATAAGCCCTTACCTAAGTTTTATTATTTATTGTTTCTGGTAGCTGCTGTTCCGTTGGGACCATTTGAAATCGATGAAATTTGAATGCGAAACCTAACTCACACGTCGCACAACAGTCGTCAATGGCCATGTCAGACTAAACAAAGACTGACAATGGTATTAACCACTCGAATCGGCTCGGTACTGGCGCCCACTCGTAAGCAAATGAAGCGTAATGGTCACGAGTATGAACTAGCACTCAAGTGCCTAACTAAACTAGCCATTTTACCAAGTGTCTCAAACTGGCATACCGAGAGGTTCGTACTTTTATATCACATAAACAAAGGAGAAAATGAAAAAAAAAAGTTACGAAGTTACGAACCTCCTGGCGTACCATCCTCATCGTAGCATTGTCTTGGTTGCATGAGTTGCATGCCGAAAGATCCCTAGTGTCTTGCTACGTTCCAAGAATTAACGTGGTTCAAGTTTTAAAGCAACCGCTTCCCGGTCCCGTAGAACATGAACAGGTACCGCACCCAGCTCCTGGCAAGCCTGACCCGGACAAGCCGGATGTGAGCGAGGATCAAACCCCCGGCACATCGCTAAGGCATTACGCGGGTATGCTAAACGCCCCAACGATGCGCCAAAAGCCTGGTCCTCTCCCATATACCAAGGGGCACAAGATTGTTAGGAGTGACACGCTCTGGGATGGGAAGGGACGACCGACCAGTCGCAACCAATCGGCCACAATCGACCGGCTGTGCAGCCTTTAGCCAATATTGGAATCGAGGAGGTCGCTTCCCGGTCCTGTAGATGCAATAAAATCATTAATAAATATTGACGCTGCTTATGCCACACATATAGGGGGAGACACGGTTGGCATAATAGACAGTATCTCATTCCTCATCCACGTGAAGCAGGGGTCGGCAACGTTTTAGCAACCAAGGGCCACATAGTAGCTAACAAAATTGTCGCGAGCCGCACGTGTTAATAATTTGTGACTATCAGACAAAAGGCACATTGTCGTTTGTCAATAAGGAAGCTCGCGGGCTGCCTGTTGCCGACCCCTGATGTAAAGCCAGAGCGGCTGAAGAAAATGTTGCCCGAGCTCCCGAGGATGCACTGTGTTGAGAGCGAGGTACCTAAATTTGTTCCTTCTGCTCTCAACACAGTGAATACTCAAATTTGTAAAGGGTCGACAACGCGCACGTGACTTCGACTTCGCTGTGTGTGTCTGGTTACCATCAGGTGGACCGTACGCTGGTATGCCACCGTCGTTGTATAAAAAAAAATGTATTTATGTCACACCTGGCCATAAAGTGGCCATTATCGCACGCTCCGCGCGCGAAAAACCCCACTTCCTGGCCAGGGGTGACATAAAATTTTGTACTTACCACGGGCGATAATAAAGAAAGCCTCAGATCGCATATTTATCGCCCTTGCCTTCGGCTCGGGCGTAAAATACCTGCGATCTGAGACATTCTTTGTTTTATCGCCCTTGGTAAGTAATGTACTATTGTACTTTCACAATCAATGGCTGTGAAGTTGCAGGGTTAAAATATTTGTGTCGATATTCCGATTGTCATTTCCTAAATGAACGCGCTGGGTTTTCTCTATTGTTGTACGCTAAACGGTTATATTTATAATATAAGTATATTTCGATATATCGATATCATATTACTTAGTTTTGGGAGTTTGTAAAGGATAGAGTTCTAATCGCGTTAGTGATTTGGGAAACAATACTTACCTAATACAAAGTTAATATTAAGTTAGGATTTTTTTAAATGTATTTTAACTTTTACTCAAGAGTATCTTAATTAATTTCATTTATTCATTTTCAAAGAAAAAGCAATGTACGTTGTGTTGAATTTGTAGTCTAGTATCATTTAAACAGACTAGTATTGTTATTTAAGTACTTACTTTATTACCTACACTAAGCCAACGTTAATTAACGGTAATGTTATTAGTTACTGAGCAATTTCAGATGCGTGGCTACTTTCTGATTTTTTTTTTAATTAACTTGATGGTTTTTTTAAATTATTTTTAGTTTATGTAGTTTTTATATAACTTTAACAATAAAATTAACCGGCCGGTATAGTCTCAATGAATAATATAGGTAGGTACTTAAAAATTTAAGGTTTAAAGGTATATTATCATTTATATATTTTCTTTGCCCCGCCAAACTCAGCACGATATCATTTTCCGACAACGTATCACCTCAGATAAAACCCTATTACCTAGACCTTAGCACCGACAGATAAGACTGTACTAGACGTACGGAGACTATAGATAAACTAGTACTAACGGTTACTGAGAAAAACGGGGGTCGGACGGACGGACGGACGGACATGGCGAAACTATAAGGGTTCCTTGTTTACTACGGAACCCTAAAAAGGCACTTGTACCTATCAAGAGACGTAAACATACCCTTAAAAATAATAAGATGACTGGCCTACATTTACTTAGCGAGTTCCAACTCCAACCTTTTCTAAGTTGGTGGAACATAATTGTAAACTTACAAGAAGAAATATTCCAAATCGCAACCAAATCGTTATAATCAACAAACTTAATCGATTAGTTATGGAATCAAACTTATACAGTTTAATTTGCCCTAATGTAGGTATATATGTAATTCTAATAAGACTTCTTCATTTTAGACCCAAGTATATTCCATTCCAGGCAATAGCGATTTTCTAACTATATCTATTAATATCAAACAAGAGCAAAATTATTATCTCTGTAAAAGTCTTCATGACATTGGCATAAATTTATTAAATTTCATCTGGTTAGTGGTAAAGCGTACCCGTATTGATGATTCGCGTGGGCATTGGGCTAAAAATTCTGATTTAGTTTTTTTTTTTTTTTTCGATTTTACCAAAGAGCAATATAATTGATCTCGGCGTTGATTCCAATACAATTAAAAACAAAAATGAGGTAGAAAATTAAAGTATACCTAAGTCAGTCATACGATTGACAAAGGCGCCTTGGTCAATTTTAAATGGACTTGAACGTATACAACTGGTTATTCCTAGATATATTTTAGTTCCAAGACCCATCCATAAATTGACCAAGGTGTACCTACAACACTGAACACTTTTTAGCACGACACTACGCCTTGCGCGCCGTAACCGGTTACCGCTTATAAACAACACTGGCCGTATAAAACTAGCATTTCACGACGAACCGGTCACCAAAGCGTTCGCGTTCTGAAATCAAAATTATATATTTTTTTATTTTAAGTTGTCTATTCTAAATTGTATTTTTTTTAAAGATGTTTCGGATACTTAGATGTTCGTTAATTTTTTTGATAGCGGTCAGCATGGTCAATTTTAGGGTCTTCACGAGAGCCATGTCGACGGTAGCCAAGTCTTTCTCCGCCAACGGTGTCGTCACTGATGTCATCCCTGTCGCACCAGACGCTCTTGCATCCGTAAGTATTGTTTTCTTTTTTATTTAAATGAGTAGACAATTGATGACTATTATTTATACGATTAGTTATACAATAGTTAGCGACCGACGAGACGCTTTTATTTCACTTCACCAAAAGACTATGATCGAATTCTGGCCAAATAACACTGAATTGTTTAGGTACTTATGTAGGCTTTTTAAATTTTAATACACCGGGCAACATATTGCTTGTATGTTTTAAATTCAAAAAATATTAAAGGAAACAAAAAATGTCTATGATCGAATTCTGGTCAAATAACACTCAATTGTTTAGGTACTATATGTCTTCAGGCTTTTTTTTAATTTTTGTACACCGGGCAGCATATTGCTTTTTTAAATGTTTTAAATTCAAAAATATTAAAGAAAAACATTTTCATTAAATAAAAATATTAAAGAAAAATATTAAGGCGCGTAGAGACGTGAACGACCTTGAGCAACGACCTTGAGCGTGGCTTGGCTTCCCCGCCACAACATCCATCAATTATCTTATTTATCAATTGACGTTTCATGTCAAAAAATACCGCACTTCATGGACTTTATTAGTTTATGTCAATTCGGTGTCATGTAAACTTTGGATCATATATGTGGCTCGTTAAAAAGGTATTCAAAAATTCGATCGTTAATGTCATCTCACACGGGGCCCTGTGGTGCAGCATACTGCCTTCAGAGTCAATGTATTCGGGTTCCATCCCCGCGGCGGGTGCACTTTTTGTATGTTTTTTCACATGTGTCCAAGATAATAGTTACTAACCGCTTTCAAATCAAAATCATCATTCGCTTACCTTTTTCCCATTTATTTCGGGTCGGCGCAGCATGTAAGTACCTATTTTTCTTCCATACATCTCTGTCACTCGTCATCTCCTTATACATATCATCTCTCACACAATCCATCCACCTTTTCTTTGGCCTACCTTGTTCCAGTGCTCTTCTTGTTACATGGCTTTCATCCCTCCTCATTTAGTACATGGCCGTACCATGCCAGGCGATTGCCTCTTAGTTTTTCGGTAATCGGCGCTACTATCAGGCTTTCCCTTATATTCCTCATCCTGTCCATTTTTGTCACACCACACATCCATCTCAACATTCTCATCTCTGTAACATGCATTCTCGTTTCATCCGTCACCTTTGAGGCCCAACCAAAGGCCCAACTTGGGCCCAACATTCCAATCCATATACATGACGATGTCTAATTATGGTCTTATAGATTTCAAATCCAAAGCAAAATCAATTTTTATTTTATTTTTTAAATTTTGGTACTGTTTTATTGTTTTTTTTTTTCTTACATTTTACGCATTTTTAGTTCACGATATTTTTTGTAAAGGAAAAAGCGCCTGATCATTATTTGCGGGTAAATATTTGATTACACGTATCAACGTACTTTTCGTAGGCGAAAGGGGTACGTAAGCCTAAAAGCCTCATTTGACTACTAATTGAAAAAAAAAGTTCTTGAGGGTCTAGATAAACACTATGAAAGTAACCTTACCGAGTTTGGTAGTTAACAAATTTGATTCACCCGAGAAAAATCTGTCCAAAATAATTTCAAGGGTCTTGCAGTAATCCAATTTCTGGACTAACTATGAAGAAAACTAATAGTTTTTCTTCTTGAAGGTCAACTTCAAGATATGTTTTACATAATGTGTTATTATTCAAGACTCCGCAATGTGTATTGTTGCCATAAAAATTGCACAAAAACAACAGATTTTACATTGTTACCTCTACACGCGCCTTAAAGAAAAACATTTAAATTGAAGTCAATTGCCGTTTAAATAAATTAATTTCTACTGTTTTAAATCGACCTGGAATTTTATTGAAAATGTTCGGTGCCATTCCCAAGATTCCACTTCTCATTAGGGCTGTGTTGCACCCCTGCAAAGTTTTCAATTTATTTTCGTATCGTTTTCGTGGCGGGAATCTGCGACCTTGTGAAACGTTGTTGAAAATATTTTGATTACACTTGACAAAATTACCTACTTCCAGAATATACAAGGAAGGCAGTGTTAATATCTTAAGAGATTTGAAAAATGGTACATAACTATCTCTTACTCTCAGCCCACACATTGCTCTTATGCAACGTTTTTGCGCTTTAAACGCAATCTTTTTGTGAACTGAGTTGCCCCAAAATATTATACCATATCTTAGAACTGAGGCAACAAGTCCATGATAGGCCATTAATACTGCTTCACGATTTACAATTTTTGACAACTTAAACAGCGCATTTTCTATTCCCGAAAGCTAAGGGCACTCATTCCCAAAAGTTTAGACTTTAGAAGCATTTGTAATTTTGGGTTTTTAAATCCGCAGGCGGTACGGCCATATATACATGAAACATGACTATTATGAGCATAAATAACACTTTACATCGTCTCATGATTATAAATAATTTAAATAGATTATCTTCCAAAAACATCAATTGAATTAGGTAATAATTAACCTTTGAAGTTATTCCCTAAAAATCGCCGCCATATTTGTAAACAAAAAGGTAATTTCTACTTACTTGAGGTAATTTTATCCTTGGTAGGCTAAAATCGTTAAGTTTGAGGGTAGATATAGTGCTTAGGTAATGTATTAAAAATATAACTGAACAGGCACGAACTCCAAATATAGAAAAATAGATAATACCCGAGTGCTCAAACTTACTTTCTTCATTCCTAGTCATCACAATTGGTTAAGTAATCCGGGCGTGAATTTGTAAAATATGTACCTAGTGCAGTGAATAATAAAATAAACACAATAGAACCACTTGCAGAATACGTTTAATTTTACACACGTTAAAAGTTGCCAAATTGATAACACTCGCGTACACAGTCACGATCTAGAATAATACACAAGGTTTCCCGATTAACATGTCCAAATAGTAGTTAAAAGTTACTAAATATACTCTGAAAGGCACAGTACAGTCAGCCGTAAAGTTATAGGGTGCCGTAAGTTTGGTTAACATGACCACGAATAGCACGTTTAAAAGGATCAAACACAGGACTTACTCCACGGATCCCACTAAAAAGAAAAAGATAGGTGAACGGGCGATGAGTGAATGGAATGGTTGACGGTGAGAAGAAAGGTGATTCTTGCCTAAATAAACTTCGCGAAAAGAAATAAACACAATGGCGTGTAGATGCCGGTCGGAATTTTGGGAAAATACTAAAAGTAAGTCATGATCGATCGAATGTCAAGGAGGGCGCAGCTCAAGGTTGTGCACTCCTTGACCGGTCTAGTGGAAAAATCCGTAGTTAGCGTCAAAAAGGTTAACAAATTCACGACTTACTGCTCCTTAGTAGAGCTATCTAAATGTAATCTCTTTTATAGTGTCTAGTGATGAACCTTTTGGAAACCTAAACAATGAAATTTTAAACCGTAATAAACACGACTCATTCCGGTGAAAGTTTCAGCCGACTCCTTAACGCGATCCTGTCCACAGCATGGAAGTTCCGACGTTCAGCATCCCTCGCTCTCTTTCAGGTACAGCTAGCACAAGCGGGACGACTATCTCAACCGCAGACAAGGATATCCTTTTATCCGGAAGGATTTCCAAACCCGGGGGTTTTGGCCGAATAAATATTCGGCCGAACCCAATCAAACAGCACGCCCACGGCGTGAACTAGGCAGTCGCTACACGCGCCTTTGATACGTAGTTCCGTTGGCCAGAAAAAGAAAAAACGGAGCACATAGATTTGGCTCTGCAGTATGCCGACTGAACACTGCACGCCGAACTCTAACTGCACTTAACTATAACTTGAGAAGCAACACTGACTGCACCCAGCAGCAAATTTGAAGAGTTCCTCTGAAGTCTTCACGGCTTAACGTGATGAGCTCGAATGCCGTAAATTGTTTTGACATTTCCCAAAGAAAAATATTCAAATTTCGAAACGCGAAATCTATATTCAAATATGACTGACCATCGTCAGCCAGTAAATACGCAAAGAGGCCGACAACCGCCTAAAAAGAAAACGCCCCCTATGGAAGCAACATGAGACTACAACGTGCAGAGCACGGCTGACACATCCCGAATGCCACCTACATACGTTAATAGTTTCACGATAAATATGTAGATGTCGCGATTATCAAATAACGAAATCAAGTTAACTGAAAGAAAATAATTCTACAATTTTATAAATACGTAGCGATCGGTACTTTTCGCTACAGCATCTCCCTACCAAAAGAAAGAAACAAAAAGGAAGAACCCAAAAGAAACCCCGAAAGAGAATGCAACTTCCGCAACTAGGCTTAGCACCCCTAGTGCTTCGGACAAACTGGCCAAAAAGAAAAACGGTTACGATGGAAAACCTTAACCCTATCAAGCAACTACGACTCCAACGCTTGACCACCAACGCTTCAACCTGTCCGAGAAAATTTGTGGCAACAATTACCACCACATCACTAACCTAGTGCGCGCATACCTAACCTAAAACCTTAACTAACCATAACACGTCACGAATGCCAACTATTGACTAATAGTCCTTCATGGAAATATTAGCCGATAGCCTACCGTGATTAACCCCCGTGAACATATACTAACCTAACACCAAATAACAATTCAATCGTAATACTACACAAAAAGGAGGGACAACCTTATTACTACAATAACACGCACTGACACGGTCATACACGCCATACAACTGACCTAAGTCAGCCAGACCAACCAGTATACCTATCTGTCAGGGGTCAAGTGGGACGCCATCAAAAGTTCCACCGATGTGCCTACTAATACACAAAGGGGAAAAAATCACGGACTTAACAAAGTCCATTCCAAACCAAGTGTACTCCGTGCGGGAGACATCGTCGGCGAATACGCCATGCAACTGACCCTAATAGTCAGCCAGGCCAACAAGAATATACGTCGTGTATTACGGTGGGAAACCACCAAAAGTTCCACCGATGCGCAAACTGATGCACACAAGGGAATGACAACCATCGGATCGTAGTCCTGAATGTTTGTACTGTCAGCATACCAAATTAAACCAACACTATCTTGAGTGTGGCAGCAAATGTCCAGAATGGGAAATCCAGGTCCAGGAGGAGTGGAATTAGTCCCCTTGTCTCGCGGCTACGCCACCGACAAGTAACCAGGCTAGTCAGGTCAGGAATACGCCAGCAGAACCTACACGCGGGATCCTGCCTACAAGCCAAGAAAAGTCGAATCCGAGTATCCATTTAATGTACTAATGACATTACCTAAATCATATACCTAATTACCTAATCATACACCTTAAATAACTAAAAAAACACTTTAATCCACCATGGACAGTACGGCGGGGAAAGTAAAAAATGGGACCCGAACAGGTTAAACGCTAGTGTAGAAGCAAGAGCCAGAAATCCCCAAACAAAAGTTGCATACAATGGACGTAAAATGATACGATCTACGTGTCCAAGACACGAAACGCAAAGAACTATAAGCTTACACTAAAACAAAATTATCGTCACCATAGAATAGAACAGACCCTCCGTTAGGTACAGAATTTCGCGGTGCGCTTGATCCGACTGTGTCCCATCTATTGGTTCACAATCTGACAACTCGCACGCCACGAATAAGTCATGCCTCAAATCCAAGGCCGTGATTTCCAAAAAAAGGAAACTAAAAAACAACCCACGGAAAATGCGGGAGCTAAAAGTCAACCCACGGAAAATGCGGGAGCTAAAAGCCAACCCACGGAAAATGCGGGAGCGAAAAGCCAACCCACGGAAAATGCGGGATCTTACAGATAACCAGCGAGTAGTAATAGGAACGAACGAAAATTAAAAAAAAGGAGACGTGAAAGCTTGTCTTTTCGAATTTGGAGAAAAGCAACGGACAATGAGTGAGGTAATGGAAGCAATCGAAATTTATTACGGAGACGTGAAGACTTGTCTTTTCGAATTTGGAGATAAGCAACGGACAATGAGTGAGGAAATGGAAGCAATCGAAATTTATTACGGAGACGTGAAGACTTGTCTTTTCGAATTTGGAGATAAACGAAAAAAAGGTTTTACGAGCAGCGGATCACTTTAGGATATCCACCCTCCGGTAACTACCCTCCGGTTCTCGTTAAACTTCCATGCGTTCCGCTGGAAAGCCATCACCATGGCGTCAGCAACCTTAGCGTAAACTTCCCGTAAGGTACGGAGATTCGCAGCACGCTCAGCCCGACTGAGTCCCATCTCTTGGTACTCAGCCTGACCATTGACGCGCTCCGGGTTTACCATAACCTCACGGCCGTACATAAAAAAGAAAACAAGAACCCGCAAAAAAACACCGAGAAACCCCAAGAAACCCCAAGAAACCCCAAGAAACCCCAAGAAACCCAAGAAACCCCAAGAAACCCCAAGAAACCCCAAGAAACCCCAAGAAACCCCAAGAAACCCCAAGAAAAGTAAAGAAAATTCAAGAGAAGCCAAGGAAAAGAAAAGTCAAGAAAGAGAAAAGGTTAAGAAAGAGAAAAGGTTAAGAAAGAGAAAAGGTTAAGACAGAGAAAAGGTTAAAAAAGAGAAAAGGTTAAGAAAAGAAAAGATCAAGAAAAGAAAAGGTCAAGAAAAGGAAAGGTCAAGAAGGAAATCAAGAAGAGTTAAGAAGTCACGAAAAGTAAAGAAATGAAGAATGGACAAGACGACAATTTACTAAAGCGAGTTGGTCACCAGTGGGTGAACGCAAACAAAACGGTACATAATTATTTGGCGAACTGTACCACACAATACCCGCAATCGAATGAAAGTAAGTAAAAAATGACCACTACCCAGAAAGCTACACCTTCGCTGCGACTGGCGGAAAAAAGGTTGAACAAAGAAAACGCAGAACTACGTCACGTAAACGACTTACTACGCCTGCTGACGTAAATCGACCTCGGGACAACTAGCAAACGTTCGTGAAACGTCACCACGGCGGTTGCTGTCCCAACCAAAAAATAACTAACACGTTGAATGATAATACTGCCCTTAATACTGCCGTTGTGACAAGGAAAAAACACGATAAGCTATGAAATACACTACGACTGACTTACCTTGAATTCCCTAACATCTACGGGTCCTAACTACAGGTGGATAAGTTCTACCAAATAAATGACACAGGATGTAGGTTGGGTTGAAAATAAAACGAAAAGTCAATGGCAAATACTTTCGTCGTAAACACAATTATTAACAACAGATTCAATAAAAGTCACTGAAGTACAGCTGTCAGCGGCGTCCAAAAGGTTAACCCGGCGAACAATAATATCGGACGTCACGGATGTCAAAGGGTTATATTTCACACACGAATAAGCTGAAACACAAGAAAAACAAATAATTAAACGCGACCGAGAATCGGTCACCATCCCCAAAAAACACGATTTTTAAAAGAAAATTATGTTAAAATAAATTTACTAGCTTAATAAGATAAAATTAAAGACAAGGTCCAGGGTACTTACCCGCTGTTTCGAGGCGCCAATTTGCAGTGAATAATAAAATAAACACAATATAACCACTTGCAGAATACGTTTAATTTTACACACGTTAAAAGTTGCCAAATTGATAACACTCGCGTACACAGTCACGATCTAGAATAATACACAAGGTTTCCCGATTAACATGTCCAAATAGTAGTTAAAAGTTACTAAATATACTCTGAAAGGCACAGTACAGTCAGCCGTAAAGTTATAGGGTGCCGTAAGTTTGGTTAACATGACCACGAATAGCACGTTTAAAAGGATCAAACACAGGACTTACTCCACGGATCCCACTAAAAAGAAAAAGATAGGTGAACGGGCGATGAGTGAATGGAATGGTTGACGGTGAGAAGAAAGGTGATTCTTGCCTAAATAAACTTCGCGAAAAGAAATAAACACAATGGCGTGTAGATGCCGGTCGGAATTTTGGGAAAATACTAAAAGTAAGTCATGATCGATCGAATGTCAAGGAGGGCGCAGCTCAAGGTTGTGCACTCCTTGACCGGTCTAGTGGAAAAATCCGTAGTTAGCGTCAAAAAGGTTAACAAATTCACGACTTACTGCTCCTTAGTAGAGCTATCTAAATGTAATCTCTTTTATAGTGTCTAGTGATGAACCTTTTGGAAACCTAAACAATGAAATTTTAAACCGTAATAAACACGACTCATTCCGGTGAAAGTTTCAGCCGACTCCTTAACGCGATCCTGTCCACAGCATGGAAGTTCCGACGTTCAGCATCCCTCGCTCTCTTTCAGGTACAGCTAGCACAAGCGGGACGACTATCTCAACCGCAGACAAGGATATCCTTTTATCCGGAAGGATTTCCAAACCCGGGGGTTTTGGCCGAATAAATATTCGGCCGAACCCAATCAAACAGCACGCCCACGGCGTGAACTAGGCAGTCGCTACACGCGCCTTTGATACGTAGTTCCGTTGGCCAGAAAAAGAAAAAACGGAGCACATAGATTTGGCTCTGCAGTATGCCGACTGAACACTGCACGCCGAACTCTAACTGCACTTAACTATAACTTGAGAAGCAACACTGACTGCACCCAGCAGCAAATTTGAAGAGTTCCTCTGAAGTCTTCACGGCTTAACGTGATGAGCTCGAATGCCGTAAATTGTTTTGACATTTCCCAAAGAAAAATATTCAAATTTCGAAACGCGAAATCTATATTCAAATCTGACTGACCATCGTCAGCCAGTAAATACGCAAAGAGGCCGACAACCGCCTAAAAAGAAAACGCCCCCTATGGAAGCAACATGAGACTACAACGTGCAGAGCACGGCTGACACATCCCGAATGCCACCTACATACGTTAATAGTTTCACGATAAATATGTAGATGTCGCGATTATCAAATAACGAAATCAAGTTAACTGAAAGAAAATAATTCTACAATTTTATAAATACGTAGCGATCGGTACTTTTCGCTACACTAGTTTCTGCGCATTTGTCGTGGTAAGGATGTGTAGGCTTTAATTTTTGTTTTGCTTTAGTTTATAAGTCGGTTTGACTTTCCCATTTTAATCCGTTTGCATCTATATTCAATTGCAATATTTAGGCACTTACTTGATTTTGGTGTATGTAAATCTATGTAAATTTTCCAATAAACCAATCCTTTAATAATCCTTCAATAACAAAATAGATAGATATCTTTAAACGAGCAATTCTTGTATAAGTATATCTTATATCTTTAAACGAGCAATTCTTGTATATTTATTTATTTATTTTGGAAACGGCTCTAACGATTTTGATGAAATTTGGTATGTGGGGGTTTTCGGGGACGAGCAATCGATCTAGCTAGGTCTCATGCCCGGGAAAACGCCGAGCTTATATATTCTTATATTTCTATCGTATTTGTTTCGGGGATCTCGGAAACGGCTCTAACGATTTTCATGAAATTTGGTATGTGGGGGTTTTCGGGGACGAGCAATCGATCTAGCTAGGTCCCATGCCCGGGAGAACGCCGAGCAAAGCTCGGTCGCCCAGATATTTTTACTAAAGTAACGAACAGCGAAATTCGATTTCAATCAGGTGTACTCAATTGTTAGTTGATTGTGATTGTTCCATAAAAATAGATTGGTTTGTACCAAAGTACCTACCTTAATAGGTACTTGTGCCGTGAAAAGCAATACTCTTAGTTATTTTATTCAACCCACGAAAATTGGGAAATCAGAAATATTTATTTGCTTCGATACAGTTTACAAAGTTATTACTTAAAATTATATGTCACAGTGTATCTAGCCTGCAAGCAGGCGTGCAAATTATTAAAAAAGAAAATAAAAGTACATGTCAAATTGTCAATAAAGTATTAAATTACAATTTTTTTTATTTTTTTTTATTCGGAGATAAAACAGAAACATGCAAACAAAATAGGTGGCATTTACAAAAACACAATATAGATTAAGATGTTTCCCTAGACATATTTCACTGAGAACATACTTAGCATTAAAATTTAAAACCTTACAAAATGCAAACAATTCTTGAACTAAAATTATATCTAAAATGGTCGGAGAAGTTGACGCCACCTTCCGCATATTGGAAGGTGAATCGTACATTCATAGTAAATACCGGAAAGTGAACAAAATCTAATATACATAGTAAGCTTTCGTTTTTAAGAGAAGTACATTACATTTAATTATTGGTTAAGTACCTTTTTAAATTATATATTGGATTTATACTGTTTTACAACAGCAGCCTTGAATGAGGCGCGGGAGCATGAGAATAAATCAACATGAGAAAGTAATTTGTTGTGGTGGTCGCAAATTCTATGCATTGGAGCCCTTTTACCTGCGTTATTCCTTGTATTTGGCAAATTGAATAAACAAAATAAAAAAATTAAAATGTCAATTATGAATAATTTAGAATAATACAATGATAAGCAATAATTAGACAATTCAGCGACAGATAACTAAATGAATATAAATTTTAAATTTTTTATTTGTTTTTGGGATCAACTTCGAACGGAATTTTCTCGCTGATTATGTCAATATGTTATGAGGTTATATAAAAAACTGTAGCCAAGCCCGGTACCGACGATATGTTATCGCTATAAATCTCAGTTTATGTATACGCATATCAACTTGTATAAATGTTGATGTTTCAACTGCAAGTTGCATAGCGTTTGTTCATGCCGTTACAATTACAAGAGTGCCTAACAATTACGAATGACGTTGCCATGACTAGCATTTTGCATGTGCAATGGACTACAGGGACTAGGCTACCTACTGCCTATGTCTAGCCTTCCAATCTGCAGCCTAATTTACAGTCAGCATCAAAAGTAGCTGCGCATATGAAGATGTCAAAAGTCTTTATTGTAATGGAATAAGAACTTTTGACCTCTTCATGTGCGTATTTACTTTTGATGCAAGGAAATTGAATATCTGTCACTTTTGAACTCTATTTTTTCTACTGCTGGCCGTAGGACGCCCTCTGGGTGAGAAAGGAACTACCTATTTTCTATATATTTGTCTCTCATTCGTATTAAGACACGAATAAGTCGGATAACTTTAAAAAATATTTTTTTAACTTCTTTATTCATGAAACTTAACAAGACTCTGTTACTGTAAAATTGAATGGTGTCTTAAATAAGTTTTCCGTAACGGTAACGTATAATAAGGGGAACTTATTTATATTAATAGGTACTAATAATAATTTAATTTTTAATTCTTGACGAAAATATCCGAAAAACTAAAACGTAGTAAACGTAAAACTAGAATTAGTTCATCTACCCTGACGTCAGAATGGCGGCAGATTTCTTTGCTATATTATCGATGTACAAATTATTTCATGTTACAGTACAAAATAGATACTTTTGTCTGAGTAAAAAATTACCTCAAACTTTCAAATTCTCGCGTGATCCAGGCATTCTGACGGTCACATTTCCATCGCGCTTGTTAACACATAATGAAGCGCAAATTGTGGTTATTATTTACATATTCCGTCAACAACGTTAATCACGGGATATTGCAGGTTTTTGGTTGGAAATGAAGATTGTTCTCTATTGTATGTGGTGACATGTTATCATTACTGTCACGGATCGTTAGCTCGAAGAGTATGATGATGTGTCTAGTTGATAAACTAGGAAAATAATTGTACAGTCGACGCCATAGCTACATTTACACTTTTGCACCTTATTACATTGTAGTACACATTACATTGTAATAAGATGCAAATGTATCTATGGCTTTGGCTGTACCTGAAAATACTGTAGCTAATTCGTTTGCTTTCAGCCTTGCGTTTGTAAATGAAGTGACATTATGTATGAGTGTAAAGTAAATTTGGAGGAACTATATGCTATCATAATACTAATACTTCGGTACTTGGCAATACTTTTTAACACGATGGATTGTGAAGCCTCGGAAATTGTTACAGAATAAGGGTTACTTTTTTTTCTTATTATTATTATTCCTTAAGTTAAAGAAAGTTATAGAAATTTAAATGATTCACTAATTACGTCTTATTTGCTATATATATATTTGAATAGTAAAATTGTGCTTAGTTATCACACTTCAGTAACTTAATCTAATTTTGGGAACAGGACACCTTGATTTTTTTATGTAGTGGAGATTTTAAAATTGTTGAAGTGAAAACTTCTTTAGCGGCGCTGAGCACTTTTGTACTGGGGAAAAATGTATAAACTCGCGATAAATTCTATGACCAGGTTAGTTGACCCCTCCTAGTATGGTGATTGCTATGTTACGAGGGGTCCCCAGCTGGTCTTCTTAGAAAGCCAAGGTTCTAACTGTTCTAAGTCAATCCTAAGATATTCCATAAAGATCATATTTCAAATAAATTCTCATGGAAAGTAGCTCTTATTGTCCCTAAAAAAGCGTTTCCAAAGTCCAATATCGGATAGCCAGACTGACCGATTTCCGTAAAGATCATATTTCAAATAAATTCTCATGGAAAGTAGTTCTTATTGTCCCTAAATACGGTGACAGTTTACTTCAAAATTCCTAATGGCCAAGAGTGATGGACAGGGGGAGGAAACTTAAAGAAAAGACCAGTTTCGCGTGAATTTGGCGTAGAAAGTGCTGCCTCCTATTATATTTGATGTCGACAAATTTTGTGTAATCCGTCTCAAGCAGGTTTCGTTTTTATTTCATCTTTCCCAATACAATTAAGGCCGGATTATAGTAAAAATCTGATTTGGTAAACGGTTTTATTTCGAAATACTACATATTAAAAATGTAAAAAAAATACGATGTTATATTTGAGACCTTTATCTTGTGCCGTCGGATGTCCGTTACACAATTTGCAAAACTTTGTTCGATAGAAAAAAAATCCAAACATACCTCTATTTTCTATCTTAATAGTAGTTTATGCAACTGGTACATAATGAGTGTGTTTTATGAAACGAGCCGAAGGCGAGTTTCATAATAAGGTCACACGAGTGTTTTAATGCCTAATTATGTACAGTTGCATACATTACTTTATCTACACACATATTATAACTACTCTAAGATGGGTTCAGAAACCGTTGTAAATAAATACAATAATTGTGTTAATACAACCTTTTTTGCACGGTTGCGGAAATATCGAAATCAGAACTGGCAACCGATACCTGAATGTTATTTTAAAAAGTGAAGAGTCCCTATTCTGATGTGATCATGTCGTTCTAGCTCAAATTTCGTGCGATATATACTAAAAAAACATCGAGCTGACATTTGGCATCGACTGAATTTGAATTTTCAGTGATACTAGAATAGGGACATGTCCACTTTGACATTTAAATTTTGACAGTTTTGTTTGACGTTTTTATATTTTAACATCATATATGAGATTAAAATTAAAAATTATATTACTGCTGTAGCCTTAGCCACAGATAAGAAAATTGCCATAAATTCATTGAATGTTGAAATGAGAGTCATTTTCTACGGTTTCCGAACGCATATTAGAGGATTTATGATATGTGTGTAGATAAAACTCATTTTATTTCAATCTTAGGTAACATGATGAGTAGAAAATAATACTAAAATACACGTATTTGATGGTATGAGGGACGTCGGGATTAATATTGTTAATATAGTAAGCCATGTATTTTTCTCACCCAAAAATGTACTAAAAATTTACGAAAATTACGCGCACAGTTCCGTAGAGAGTGGGATGGTCAATGCAAACTCACGCGTGTTACGCAATGGAAGAATCTCGCCTTAATCAAAGCTGAACATGAAAAGGAACGTTACAATTTATCGTAAAAATTTAATTTTCAACTCTATGGTCACAGATTTTATAATACTCTATGGTCGTATGGTTGCCATGGTTATTTTTAAATATTGAAATAACACGTGTGTCAATAACGTGTCAACATATTGAAAATAAAACAATCTTAATTAATTATAAGATTTTCTGCATTATTCTTGTGAAAAGCAGTTATCAGATACGCCGCCGAGTAAAGTAAGTATTTTTTAATTCATTATTTACTATCCCTGTTCACACCTATGCGATGTTATATTTATATTCCAATCAATTGATTTATTTAGGTAGGTAGTCTGTTTTGCCGGGTGGTTATGCAGCTCATACATAAATGAATATCAACGAAAACAGTTGATTACTTAGCAATATAAACGTTTGAGTATTGAACTACGTGAGCTATACGATAAACGAATATGAAGCCCACTCTTCTTCGTGTTGTCTTTGAAATAGGTATAGTAGATAATTAGGGACATAATTTCAAAAATACACACATACCTCCTACGCTCTCATTTCATTATTTAATGTTATGTTTTGCAGGTACATAGTGCATACAATTGTGCCACGTCCTCATGCTGAGAAAAAGTCAGGACAGAGGTATTTTCAACATGGATGTCAATTGTTGGAGAAAACAACACTTAGCCTGGGCCAATACATGAAATCAGGAAGATATCTACAACGTGCATCCATTTCAAGGTGAAAAAAATGGATACATCTTTTTGTAGACGATTGTACTTCACCAATTTGTTTACCAGTTAGTGATTGAAGAAGTTAAACAAATCGCTATCAAGTTATAGGTAATCGTATTTAATCCTTCTTTTAATATACTACTCATAAATAAGTTAGTCAAAAATAAATAAATGATATTATATATACAACTTAATTTTATTAGTCTCCTGACTGAAATAATTATTTGTGTACAAATCACGTAACCCTTTCAGTAGGGCGTGATTATAATTTGTACTCAAATTTGACGAGTTAACACGCCAATCCGAGAAAGATTTTTTATAGATAAAAGTAAACAATAAAATACTGTTCATGTACTATATACCTACTGTGGCATCTTAACCTTTCCGTATAAACTTCCCCATTGTCATACTAAAAAAATATAGTAAATTATGACTTCTGAAAAGAATAACTTTATTACCATTATTCAATTTAAAATGTGGGAAATTGCCTCGGGAAGTTTAATAATAATAATAATAATAACACACCACCATCACCATCCCCCATGACGAGAACCTCGTGAAGGCCGAGAAGGACAAACTCAGCAAGTACCTAGACTTGGCCCACGAGGTAACCGCCATGTGGGATGTTGATTCAACGACCATTGTCCCGATAGTCGTTTCTGCGAACGGTCTAATAGCGAAGAGTCTCGACCAACACCTCAAGAGACTCTCGCTAGATGGCTGGGTCAAGGGTCAGATACAGAAAGCGGTACTCCTGGACACGGCGCGGATAGTCAGGAGGTTCCTGTCTCTGTCGCCCTAACCACCGGTAGCCTAGGCCCTGCCTCGCTGCCGGCGGCACTGTAGGTTAATGTTTTTATGTTTTGTAAATGTATTTTTTATTTTACTTTTTATAGAAATATTATAATAAATCTAACCTGAGAAAGAAAATTAATAAAGAGATAATAATAATAAATTCTTTATTATCCAAAAACACATGAAAACAAATTACAAATGATACGAATATCCGTTGAGCCCCAAACTAGGCTGAGCCTGTATCTTGGGACCCACCGAGTCGGTTTACAAATCACATGAACATCATACTTCACATAAGTAGCACGACATGAGCTTTACAAAAACGTGAGTCTGGGTGAGGGTGTGTATATGTGTGTGTGTGTGTGTGTGTGTGTGTGTGTGTGTGTGTGTGTGTGTGTGTGTGTGTGTGTGTGTGTGTGTGTGTGTGTGTGTGTGTGTGTGTGTGTGTGTGTGTGTGTGTGTGTGTGTGTGTGTGTGTGTGTGTGTGTGTGTGTGTGTGTGTGTGTGTGTGTGTGTGTGTGTGTGTGTGTGTGTGTGTGTGTGTGTGTGTGTGTGTGTGTGTGTGTGTGTGTGTGTGTGTGTGTGTGTGTGTGTGTGTGTGTGTGTGTGTGTGTGTGTGTGTGTGTGTGTGTGTGTGTGTGTGTGTGTGTGTGTGTGTGTGTGTGTGTGTGTGTGTGTGTGTGTGTGTGTGTGTGTGTGTGTGTGTGTGTGTGTGTGTGTGTGTGTGTGTGTGTGTGTGTGTGTGTGTGTGTGTGTGTGTGTGTGTGTGTGTGTGTGTGTGTGTGTGTGTGTGTGTGTGTGTGTGTGTGTGTGTGTGTGTGTGTGTGTGTGTGTGTGTGTGTGTGTGTGTGTGTTTAGATAGCAACCTCATTTAATAACAGGAACGTAAGATATCCTCCGTGTCACTATACGACAAAGTGGCAAACCATTTCTTTAGAGTTGACTTAACTTTGTATATATTGCACTGTTTTATGTCGCAGATTTTGCACACAGCATTATATACAAAAGGGTGAATGAAATATGCGGAGCGTTTTGCGTGTGCCGATCTGACTGTGGGAATGGGAACTCGATATATGCGTCTGCTCATGATGGCGTCAACAAGAGGAGACTTTGCGGTACTTCTGTGGACTCGAATAACAGCATTCATGATAAACAATTGGCGTACTCTAAGGAAACCTGTTTGCTGATATAGAGTGTTGGTAGGAAACCTAAAGGGTTTTCTTAACATTACCTTGATCACCGCCCGTTGCGCGCGTTCAAGGTCAAGAAGCGCCGTCTTACCAGCGCTACCCCAGACTGCTATACCATATTGAATTATTGATTGGCATAGCGCATGGTATACTACACGTAGAACCTCAGGAGGTGAGCAGTCCCGGAGACGTTTTACCAAATAAATCAGTTTCCTAACTTTTTTAGAGAGAGCTATTATGTGACATTTGAAGGACAGGTGTTCGTCCAATATTAGAACTAGATACTTTACTGTGGTACATCTGCTTAAAGTGCCGCACGAGCAGCTTCCACCGAAATTTCCACAGGAGTGCATTTTAAGTTGAATTGAATCCGGCGGAGAGGATACTACCGTTTTCGAAAACGAAATGTAGTGGCTCTTATTCACATTTAGTGTGAGAAGGTTGCTATCGAGCCAGTTCGATATTCTAGCTAGTCCTACCTCAGCTGACCGGTATGTCTCCTCCCAAGTGTTGTTGCTAAAAAGTACTACGGTATCGTCGGCATAACATATTGTTTCTGAGCTAGGAATGGACTGTAGGAGAATATCATTAATGTAAGTGACAAAAAGCGTTGGGCCGAGAATACTGCCCTGTGGGACGCCAAAGCAGATACGATCTCTGCTGCTCTTGGACTCCCCGATCTTTACCACTTGTTGTCTGTTGGTAAGATAGCTGGAGAACCAGTCATGAGCCAACCCACGGACTCCCAGCGCCTCAAGTTTCCTTAGGAGTTAAGTTTAAGATGTCACAGTAGGTAGATGGTAGATGCAAGTTCATCCGACTATTCTAAGTCTAAGGAACTAAGGCACAGGGCGAAAGTCACTAAATATTATGAACGCGTTTGTGCGTTCAAGGCACTGGGTGAAAGTAACGGAAACGCACAGGGCCGTTTTTAACCAATTTGAGGCCCTGGGCACATTAGGGTAATGGGGCCCATATGACCTTGATAGAGCACGATTCTGTTAGAATAGACAAATAAAGTAAACGAGTCACATTAAATGAATAGATAATAATAATATAATATTTCCTAAAAAATAAAATTAATTTTCAAAATACACCAAAGTTGGGTTCTTCGTTCTTCCTTAGAGCAAACAGCTAAATTAAATTTTCTTAAATAAACGCCTAATTCTAACCAGTCATATATATTTTTTTAAATTGAAAATGAGACCGACGGTGATGCGGGCTCACCCAGAAGATTCACTCGTACCTTAAAAAGGTCCAGGTTATTTGAACTTGGAAGTACCTACATACGCCATTCGAATACCAAACCAGTACACATTATTAAAAAAAAGATGATTTCGACCAGGTAATGAAAGTAGCCAGTCGTACGTCGTCTGGATATCTGATGGAAGAAGGGGGAAGGCGGTATGAGCTCATGGAGTTCCTGAGCACACTCAACGAATCTAAAGAAATAAAAATGGGAAATAGGTAGTAGTATTGCTTACAATTTTTGAAGTGAAAACTTCTTTAGCGGCGCTGAGCACTTTTGTACTGGGGGAAAATTTGTTGAACTCGCGACAGATTCTAAGATTCTAAGACCAGCTAGTTGACCGCTCCTAGTAATCGTGATTGCGATGTTAGGAGGTGTCATATCAGCTAAACTCAGGATGCGTAAGACACAATGATACTCGGGACATATTATGTATATATGTAAATTGATTATGCGAATATGAATATGAACATGAGTATGAGTACGGATACGGATACCGATACCGATACCGATATGAATATCTTTGTTATTTGGGTCATTGTCAGTCGGAAAAACAAAAGTTGTCCATTCGGTGGACAATAGTTAACGGCTTGTGTGCATGTAATTTACGTTTTTATTACATGGATTTATAGACACGGAATTACAGATTATGCGGGTTATCAGATCAATCGAAAATTAAGCTTTGTAGCCCTTAACTTTTGGCATATCCTGTCCACCGAAAAGACGCGCACCTAAATCTGACAATGACCCATTTACTATCTTTATTGAGTTTTCACTTCTGCCGGCACTCCCAGAGTGCAACCCGTTGTTTTTTTTTTTTTTTTAGTGGATTATTTATGTAAATCACTCATTTATGGTGCAATAAAGAATATTTATTATTATTTTTATTTTTTCGTAATTTCGTTATTAATGGAAATTCGTAAATGATTGTTTCAGGTGCAGTATCCCAGCGGAGCCGTGGTGAGCGAGGGTAACGTGCTCACCCCCACCCAGGTGAAGGATGTCCCTCAGATCACATGGAACGCCAGCCCGGACAGATACTACACCGTCGCTATGACTGGCAAGTTATATGTTAACGTGACGTCGTGTGGTGAAAAAAAGAAATGAATGCATTGTTATGTTCTGTGCCCGTACAATGTGCGCGCCCTCCATGGCTTATGGGACGCTTGTCATATGCTTTTTTGTAGCGTCGTGTTCGGCGTTATTAGAATTCTCAATGACTGTACAATAATATAGTCGGCAGTGAAAGCTAGTATCCAGTACCTACCTACTGCCATTTTTGAGAGGAATGTATTCAGTTTTAACGCCTATCCCATTGTCTGAAGATACACTGCATACTTTTGGTGATTCTCATTCCAAAATTTAACATATTCGTAAGTTGTCCTCACCGGCCCCCCAGCTATAGAGTAAACTGAAGTCTTCAATAAGTTTAAATTGCACTCTGATTTCCTAAAACTTAACGTGGACATCAATTAACTTTACCGATGAGAATCACCTGTCTTTCGACTTTGTCAATTGTTGTGCGCACGACTATTAGAGATAGAAATAGCGAGTTCAAAAGAAGAATGACGCAAGAATCGAACGTGTGATCAGCTCAGCTAGTCGGATTCGACTGTCGGAAGCGAAACCGGACGTATATTCTCCAGTGAAATCTCAAACTCGTTTGGACCGGCGCCTGCGCTTGTTTTTACCGGTGTTGCTAAGGACACGCATCAACGAGCAAATTACATTACACGGCACACCGCCAATTTGGCAATTTGCGTAGGGATGGGCACTTTGATTGGATAATGTGTGGCAGAACTATTATTATTCAGTTACAGGTAGAGTAGGGTTTTGATACAAATACAATAATCGGAATTCTGAATGTTCACGTCACCATTATCTCAATGGTTGAAGTTTGTAGATATGATCATTTGCTAGAATTTTATGAAAACTGGCGATTGTAGCCGGATTATTGTACTTAAATACTAGTTGTTCTTATGTAAAAATTGGTTATAATGACATCAGGTAAAAACATTACACTCCTTTTTTTTTGACAGTCGTGTAAAAATAGGACACTAACTTACAGTACCAATACCAATATCTATTCGGCTAGTAATCCTCAATGCCTTTTTTTACACGTATCAGTCCTCAAATACATAATATATGACACCATTAAGCGACAAAAATACATTCTTAAATATACTGAAAATTATTTAAACTGTCCGAGTTTTATCAAATTCGTCCATTCAAAAAGTGACTTTACTGTAAAAGCAAGAAGGTTCACAATTTAATGGCAGTTTTCTAAAAAAGTCTGACATCTTAAATAATTTCATCTATACCTGGGCACACATTTGGCGATAAACTTATGGCTTCGAGATAAATACTTTGCAAAGTCTGCGTTGCTAAAATAGTATCGTGTAATTAGGGGTACGTTTCACAAAAACTTGCCTTTTGTTATTAGAAAGAGGTAGGTACTTCAACATGTATTAACAGTAAAGCGGGTATTACACTGTCCTGAATTCAGGACACTTAGAAAGGTTCCGACCTATACGTTAGAGCGAGATTCAGTATTCAGTACTTTATTTGCTCAAAACATGGTACAAATAGGTGGATGAATGAGTACATGGATCTACATGTTTCGTCATACAGACATGCAAATATAATTTAATGATGTGTATCGCATGCACAAGTTATTAATTATATAATAGTATAATAGATGCTTCAACTCCCCTCCACTAGTTAGGACGCCTGATTCAGGACAGTGTAATACCCGCTTAACTTTCGTTAAATTGGTCCTAGCTCTAATAAACTCTCTTCACCTCCAGACCCCGACGCGCCGTCCCGCGCCGAGCCCAAGTTCCGCGAATGGCACCACTGGCTCGTGGGCAACGTTCCCGGGAACAACTTGGCGGCCGGCGAGACGCTGTCCGCTTACGTGGGCTCCGGGCCGCCGCAGGGCACCGGGCTGCACCGCTACGTGTTCCTGGTCTACCAGCAGCCGGGGAAGCTCAGCTTCAATGAGCCGAGGCTGCCTAACACGTGAGTGTCTTTTTTATGTATGACTGAATCACTGAACAGCGATTGGCCTGGTTCAGTATTACAGTTATTAGGTTTAACTTTATTTTACTAAACGGTTAAAACTCACGTATTAATTGTCACTTCGGGCGACATGTTTCGAACTCTCCTCATCCTGATGAAGAACTCCCGAAGAGTTCGAAACATGTCGCCCGAAGTGACAATTAATACGTGAGTTTTAACCGTTTAGTAAAATAAAGTTATAACATGTCTCACGAAAGTTTAAATTCAAGTTATTAGGTTATTACCCATTCACTCTTGCCTTGAAGAGGCCCGGATTATAATTTTCCGGAAATACAGAAGACGGGAGCAAGTTCCATTCCTTAGCTGTTCGCATTAGAAAATGACTCATCTGATTATCACAGCCACAATCCGAATCAAACTATGGTAGAGCATAGATGAAGGAATGATTCCTTGGGATAAATTAGCCAAGATTCCCAGCAAAAAAAAAACAAAGTGAACATTACTCGCTACATATTGGAAGGTAAAGTGTAAAGTTTAAGATCAGATAAAAATTAAAGAATGAAATACATTGCGGGCCGCCTGAAATGCTACATATAAATTCCTTTATGTCACACCTGGCCGTAAAGGGGCAGTTACTGCACGATCGGCGCTAAAAAAAATTTTTCGTGCCCCCTTTAGCTATATGGGGCCCCCATAAAAGATTTAAAAATATGTTTTGAATATTCGTATGGCTTTGGGCTGACAAGATACTTATACTGTGAAAAATTGAAGACTTAGCTCCATCTGTCTGGCTGTAAACCTGTGAGACAGACGACGGACATACGAACGGACGGACCGACAATCGTGTGAGTGACAGTAATGGGTTCCGTATGGACCCTTTGGGTACGGAACACTAAGAATTTTTTTTTAAATTAAAATTCACTTTACTAACCGTACTTAAGTTATTTGATGAGTTGAGTTTATTTTGAACTACGACCTTAATCCCTTAAGAATAAGCACTGGTCAAGTTCAAGGTTAAACCCAACACAAACAATTTTTTGTAACGGAGAAGACGGCCCACTATAGATTTCTATTGTTCACAGATCCGGCGACAACCGCGGAGGGTTCTCCATCCACAAGTTCGCGACCAAATACGGGTTGGGCACCCCCGTTGCCGGGAACTTCTACCAGGCCGAATGGGACGACTATGTTCCCATTCTGTACAAACAGCTCGGAGCCTAAGTTTACTGTGGTTGGATCTTAACACACCGTTATATCAGAACTTTCAAGTTTCACTTGTTTAATATGTTCGTGGATAGAATGATTTTATGACCTTACATGGGTTTATATTTCAGATCCTTTATGGAACTTATGACCGAGCGAAGCGAGGTCTATCATAATCTCAAATGGCGTTTGATCACGTAACTTTGTCGTAGATTTTTTGCTTATTTGCAATATTTGATTATTTGCATCTAAGGAGAAAGAAGGATTTACTATCCACAAGTATGTTATTAAGCATGTTTATTACTGTGAATTTTCATAATTGTAGTCTTAAGAAAAGTTAATTCGTGTTTTAATCATTGGATAGAGCTTCCAAGATGATCTAAAATGTAAATAATTAGCATAATATCGAATTTCTAACCTTTGACGTTGCTATTTGATGTTAAATCGTCTGGGACGAGTGACTTCAAAGTTTTTGTTAAGATCCACATTTGTTTTTAAGAATTTCAATACATTCATTTGCGCATTTATTTGCTAACTTACATCCACTAAGAACTTGTCCTAATTGTTTGTAAAACTCATTATTTAATAATATTAGTTTTGTCATTCTTACATCACCTCGTGTGTTGAATAGGCATGTGTACTCGTATATCCAATAAATATCCATGTTAGTTTATCCTAGATTCAGAATTTACATATGGTCAACCTCGTTTGCTTCTGTGGTAATGGCAATAAATAAATAACGCAGAAATTTGTTTTGTCATTCTTCTCCACCTGTCACGAAAAAATATTTTTAGTGTCGATCTTCCCCAAATTTTTGGCTGTATTTATAAGCTGAACCCTTACCATGAGTTTGCAATGTTTGCATTACCGTACTCGCTGGCGAATGCGTAAACGATTTAGTATGGACAAAAGTACAGCGCCTCTGGCGGTTACGCAATAGAACTAACAATCGCCATACTAAATTGTTTACGTAGTCGCTAGCGAGTACGGTAAAGCAAACATTGCAAACTCATGGTAAGGGTACATACATACAGCTATGATGAACGTAGACATTTGTTTTCGTTGGGTGTTAAGGTGCTATCGAAGGAGTGAAATAACATTGTAAGTAATTAACATTTATTACTTACGACAAAACTGTGTCAACCAAGACAAATTGCTGAATTATGCATTCCATCTACTTTAGTCCACGGAAAAGAGACTTGTATAAATGTTGGACAGTATTTGCAGTCGCTTATAATGTTGGACTTTAACAATAAATAATGAAGCAAAATCACGGTCTTATCCATAAAATATGTTATACCGTAAATTCTGATATTTGGCTTGAACTTTTAAAAAGTACTAAAAAAACGTGAAAAGTAAAGTACAAATAAAACAACAAATAACAGGTACGAATGGTTAGACTCCCAAGCTCTTGTATAGCAGTGGGACGTAGTCATCGAACTGAGCGCGGTAGAAGTTGCCAGCCACTGGGGCACCTAGGTTGTACTTCTCTGCAAACTTCTTCGTGGAGAAGGCAGCGCGCCCGTCTATCGATCTGAGAACAAAATGTTTATAATAAAACTTGCTGCAATGCCACCTTCCTGTGTAAGTGTGTGTGTGCCAGTGTAAGAAAAAGAAATACGCCTATCAATTTCTAATAGAAAATTTTAATAAATTCTAAAATATATCGACAATTGTAAGTAGGATAGTTTTAGCAAACTCGTCACAATTGTTTAATTCCCGCTCGTTTTAGAAATTGCTATTAGAAATTGGTAGGCGTATTTGTTCTTATTTATTCAAATATTTTAAATATCCTCGATGAGACAAAACGCTGCGTTGATACGAATAGGTGGAAGTAGGTGCGAATTAATTGCCATAAACATGAAGTGCAGACTATGCCGGCTGAGAGAGAAGTTGTCAGTCCTACTCGTAATTCTAGTTCGACTAACTTGTTAGTAAGTCTGGGTTCACCGAAGCTCAGCTTCCCCGGCTGCTTGTACAGGATGTAGACGTAGCGGTGGATGCCGGTACCCTCCGGCGGACCCGAGCCGATGTAGCCCGACAGCACTTCGCCAGCGGACACGTTGTTGCCGGGAATATTGCCGACCAGCCAGTGGTGCCATTCGCGGTACACGGGCTCTGGGCCGTCGTAGTTGTCCGGGTCTGGAAGACAGGGGAAGTGACAGTAGGGGCATTTAGGTATAGACCGTATTTTCTAATCGATTATTCAGTAATAAAGCGGGCAATATATCTGACACGTTTTAACACTTTGATAATAATCTTACTTTATGAAGTCTTTTTTTTTACAGCTAAGGAAGATACCTAATTAGTTAGGTACAGTCTACCAATTTGATTTGTGGGCCACTTCGTACCTTGTCATAGTGTCATTACTATGAGATGTCTAGAGGCTTTTATATAGATCATCACTCTGACAAGGAACGAAGTGAAGAAAATGAAGACCCAACTTTGGATTTTTTATCTATCAAGAATATATAAAGGCAGTTCCATAAATTCATTTAGTTTATGAAATTTGTTTGTAAGTACATACCTACCCATGTTTGTGTGATGTAACATACCTCCACGGCGACCGCCATTTGTGCTCTCAAGGGAACGCATTAGAGCGGCGCTTTCCTACCTCAGGATTTAAGACTGTGGAGTGTGGACTCGCCCCCAGCGACAAGCCGCCAGTGCCCGCCACATGTAGCCCTCGCAACAGTCGCAACCCCGATGACCTCATTTAGTCGCCGACGGGCGGGGGAGACCGGCGTACTCCTATTCACACGGTTACGTAACTACCCTAAGACGTAGATTGTGTCACGTACCAGTGAAGACGAGTGTGTAGAAGGCACCGGGTTCAGCCTCGTAGGTGACCGTGGGCTGGTCCTTCACCTGAGTCGGAGCTAGTTCGTTGCCCTGGGCCGCTTCCACGCCGCTCGGGTATTTCAACTGGAGTGATAAGAAACAAGAATGGCACACGTCAATTTAAACCTTTTCAAAGCCACGTCAAATATAAAAGCTGTCACTCACACGCCATGATATGGAAATGTCAAAAGCAAAGTTGAGTTGAGCCCTATAGAAATGCGTGTAGTTTGATATGGCACTGCACGCCGTGACGAATATTTAGGTAGGTTACTTTGGAGTTGAACCGATGATGCGTTGTTGGCCTCAAAAAGGTTAAACCTACAGCTAATTAGTAATTAAATTATTATAGTTAACGAGATATCTCACTGGTCCTTTGACAGCTGTCATACTTACGAGAAACGTTAGAGTCCTAGGTATTTGATAAAGACTTACTTCTACAGGGTCTTAAGTTAAGACTCTTAACCCTCTAATAAAGTTGTCACCCCAACTGTTACATGATTTGCTTCTTGCATTCTACTTCTTCAAAAATGGACCTACCTACTCTATTAGATTGTACTGGGATGAAAGTCGTGTAACTTCACTTGTAACCTATACTCTTGCATGTCGATTTTCATTCACTTGCAAAGGTCGTAGGTATGGTTGAAATTATTTTTGTTGAACGTATTTGTATTAAAATGTTATTGGATTTTGAACCTTATTATTTGAACGGTAAAAAAGCTTTTTGAAGGAATTGCTTTGGAGCAATCCGTTCAACAGAAATGATTTTAAGCATACCTACCTACTGACCTGAAGTTAAGTAGGCATTAAAAGTACGAGTACCTATAAAAATACTTTATACCGGTGTTAGATATGATGACAATTAAATGCAGCATTGGCAATATCCATAAAAGGTATTCTAAATCAATGCAAATAAAACTTAAAGAGCATTTAGGCTTGTTAGCCAAAAGGCCTGTGTTAAAAATCTTTTTATAAAGAAAGGGATTTGCTGCCAATTTTGGTAGCAGACACGCAAATGCTGGCATTACAAGAAAACATGCACCAATTTCGGACTTAACATAAGTATTCCTACAGCTCTGATAATGATCATGTCAAATCAGAGCGGAGAAAGGGCCTTTTTCATGTCACTAAATAAGTTCGGTGTTAAAAACTGCTTTCATTATGCTTAAATTAAAATAACTGCATAAGGCACCAAAATTGGCGTAATTTAACAAGCGAGACCCAATTACTTGAAAGTGTGCGATTGTTTAATGTTGTTTGCACCAATTAATGATTACTTATATCCGTCACCGCGTGCAGTGCGGTATCAACCTAGTTACACGCGTTTTTGTAGGGTTTAACTTCGCGTTTGACATTCTCATCTCATGACCTTATTCATGGCGTGTGATTGACAGCTTTTGTATTTGACATGGCGTTGAAAAGGTTTAATTAAGTTATGACCACGTTTGACATAGAAAGCTAAAATTTGGTGTGTTAATTGATAGTCTTATTCTGAAGTATATACAGGGTGTTTCCTGTAACAGGAGCAATAAATTAAATGGTAGATAATTAACCTTGCCTGTAATTATTTCCACGTGGTTACAGTTAAAAAAAAACTTTTTTTTTATTGTATTTTTGGCGCTGGTAGTTGTCCTGTATTTTATTACTTTTTCGTAGTGATATTATTAACGAATTTAAAAAAAAAACACTATTTTTTTTCCTAAAAAAGCCATGAAATATCCTTTTAAACTAAAAATGCTAATACTATGACGACTCATATCTTGATGCTACGATCTCGCGGTGTCCAGATCCATTACTTAAGGGTCCTAACTTTAGATCAAATTTCTCCAAATTGAAATAATAAATAAAATTTTTGAACACAAGGGGTTACTGCAGATGCTCTAAGGAAGCGTCCTTTTAATTTATTGCTCCTGTTACAGGAAACAGCCTGTATATTTATCTAAATATGAACTACTAATAATACTTACTTAGATATGTCGATATTAGCGTAGCGTTCGTAGAAATCGGTTCCTACCGAATTAGAACAGTTTTCCTGCCTATTTTAGGACAGTTTTCCTGACTTAGTTAAAGTAAGCCAAAAGAGCTCTGGTTTGTCTACAGACTTATATAACGACACACCATTGATAAGTATTAAATCGATTATTTACGGTTTTACGGACCAGCCCGTAATATTTATCTTAAAGTAGGTACCCAATGTGAACACACATAATAAATAACGTTCTTTTGTTTTGGGTTTGCGGATGCGGTTATCTACAATTGTTTTTTTTTTAAATTCGTTAATAATATCACTACGAAAAAGTAATAAAATACAGGACAACTACCAGCGCCAAAAATACAATAAAAAAAAAAGTTTTTTTTTAACTGTAACCACGTGGAAATAATTACAGGCAAGGTTAATTATCTACCATTTAATTTATTGCTCCTGTTACAGGAAACAGCCTGTATATTTATCTAAATATGAACTACTAATAATACTTACTTAGATATGTCGATATTAGCGTAGCGTTCGTAGAAATCGGTTCCTACCGAATTAGAACAGTTTTCCTGCCTATTTTAGGACAGTTTTCCTGACTTAGTTAAAGTAAGCCAAAAGAGCTCTGGTTTGTCTACAGACTTATATAACGACACACCATTGATAAGTATTAAATCGATTATTTACGGTTTTACGGACCAGCCCGTAATATTTATCTTAAAGTAGGTACCCAATGTGAACACACATAATAAATAACGTTCTTTTGTTTTGGGTTTGCGGATGCGGTTATCTACAATACAAGCCGATAAGTAGGTAGGCATAATAGAAGATTGTCACGAGGCACCTATATTCATCTCATTTGAAAGGAGCGTATCCCATTAAAACATTCTTATAAAAATGCGCCCCATTAAAACATTACTTGTTAAAATGTGCCAATATTAGGTAATTTATTCAACTCTGCAGCTCGAATAGAGCAAGTGCTGTAGAGTTTTGAAGTAGAAACTGGCCTACATTGAAAAGTTCCGATATCATAAAATTACACTAAAAAATACAAAATTAAAAAAAAATTAGAAATAAAAGAAAAATTTAAAAACTTAGCAGCAGCACTTAGCAGTTAGCAGCGTTACTGCTTAATACAAAATTAATTTACAAAATTTTATTTATAACCATTAGATTGTTTTATAATCTCTGCAATCACCAATGGAACCCTGCACAAACTTAAAACACATGTAAGCAGCCATATTTTGAAGATAAATGTTCAAATTGTACTTAACAATCATGTCGTTAACGTCATAAAAGGGAGTGAAAAGTGCAATTTCAGATTTTGACCGGATTGTGTCGAAGCATAATGTATGTGCCGGCTCATTACCAAAACTGACCATTTGTGGACCATAACGCAACGAGATAAGATCTATTGTTGGTCAATTGTAGCGTGTCGAAGTACCTAATTAAAGTTTCGTATAGAATGAGCAAGTCGAACGCCAGCATTTTGGACTGTAACTGGTTTAAATATGGGTATGAATGCTGACAAGATGAATTGTAGCAAACTCGCAAATTACAAACCAAAGTAGGTACTTATGAACGGGAAATATAGCTTTAGGCTGGTTTTCCACTAGAGCTATGCTATGCTATGTTTTAATAAATTTGACACGTAGCTCGAGCTGGAGCGGAGCTATGTGTCAAATGTATGGAAACAGCATAGCATAGCTCTAGTGGAAAACCAGCCTTAGCCCACGACTTAAGCGGGTATTAGACTGTCCTGAATTCAGGACACTTAGAAGGGTTCCGACGTATACGTTAGAGCGAGATGCTTCAACTCCCCTCCACTAGCTAGGACGCCTGATTCAGGACAGTGTAATACCCGCTTTACGTCCGCGTGGGAATCGTGCGTTGCACTTTTATCTCACGAGCGCGGGTTGGCCATTGTTGTAGTTGTGACACATAGGAACACATAGACAACGCGAACTCAGCTCCTGCGCTGACGCATACATAGACAAAATTCAACACACAACCATGGCTCACCCGTGCTCGTGAGTCGTGAGATACCTACTCTGACTTATTTCGTAATTCCACAGTTTTGGCAATTATTTAGATCCGTAAGATTTTCGAGTACGGTTGCCTATTGCCATTATACGAAACCAAAACTGAAGCATATAGTAGTACATATAGTTTTATATCTTATAATTTATTTGTGACTGAAATAAATGGTTGTGTTTAGGTACACGACTGCCAAAAAAGGAGTAATATTTTTTGCAAATGGTTGATATCGCATCAAAAGGAATTCCACAAATACTGCCTTGCAATGATAAGAACAATAGATGAATGATCATGTACTATGATAATCAATCAACATTAAATTGGATAATAGCAATTAGGTAGATAACAATATTTTATTTAAAGGAAATTTTATCTCCTCTCACGAGTTCGTGCCTGAGGTATCACGAGACTGGAGAGTGTAAATAAACAATAGGTATGTAGGTACCTTTGGTTAACCAATTTGATATTTGGGCCACTTCGTACCTTGTCACAGTTTTTTTTTATCGTATTGCAATTATTTCGAACCGTGAGATCTTCGAGAAGACAGTACGGTTGCCAGTTTGCTTGTCACAGTGACATTAACATAAGATCTCTAGCGGTTTTCATATTGATTTTCACTATGTCAAGGTACGAAGTGGCCCAGAAATCAAATGGGTTGGCCATTAACAAAAAAAAAACAAAAAAAAAACGTGAGAATATCCGCAACGAAGGCTTCGTCAAAAGGTAACAAAAAAAAACAACGGGTTGCACCCCGCGGGAGTGCCGGCAGAAGTGAAAACTCAATAAAGAAAGTAAATAACAAAGATATTCATATCTGTAGGTATCCGTATCGGTATCGGTATAGGTATCCGTATCCGTATTCATATTCATACTCATGTTCATATTCATATTCATAATTCGCATAATCCATTTACATATAATTATACATAATATGTCCCGAGTATCATTGTGTCTTACGCATCTAAGACCAGCTGAGTTGACCCCTCCTAACATCGCAATCACGATACTAGGAGGGGTCAACTAGCCGGTCTTGAAGAATCTGTCGCGAGTTTAACAATTTTTCCCCAGTACAAAAGTGCTCAGCGGCCTCAGCGCCGCTAAAGAAGTTTTCACTTCAAAAATGAGCAACGTGCCTCGTCGAATAATTGATGGGCTGTACATACATTAAACTCACGCATATATTCCCAGATGGGGTAGGCAAAGTAATAATTTGAGTGCCACTTTTAGCAATTGTGCTTCATAGCTTTAAAGCCCGAAACGCACTGACAGCGGTAGCGGGGCGGGGCGTCGCGGTGCGGAGGCGGTACCGATTGTAATATTCGAACTAATATGAAAGGGTCCGCACAGAAAACCGGCCGGGAAAAAAGCGTTCTGTGCGGACCCTTTCATATTAGTTCGAACATTACAACCGGTACCGCCTCCGCACCGCGCCGCTACCGCTGTCAGTGCGTTTGCAGCTTAAATTTTGTCAAGCGGAAGCGTCTGCTAATCTTCATTCAAAGTGGCGCCACTTTTCGCCTGTGGCTTTTTCTATCTTTCATTTAGATAGAAATTTTTGATTGGAATTGAAAAATTTTCTTGCTGGTTCACCAAACCTAGCCTAACTGGGAAGAGTCTAGCAAGAAACTCAGCTAGGCCCGACCTGGGTCGGACTTACTCTACCCTGTATGCGGCGGTGCTGGGACGAATAGGGTCAGATTTCTGTGCATGGTTTAGTTTATCGGAACCTATCTTTTTTCTTGAGCTTAGGTCTTGGCACTATGAATGTGTGTGAATAAAAACTCACCCCGATGGTGGCGGTGGGCGCCGTGGGGATGACATCCGGCACGATCTTGCTCGACTCGAAGGCTTGCGCTACCAGAGACATGGTTGCCTACTAAATAATGATAAAATGTTACTTCGTACTTACACAATATTAAAACGACAAAAAGTGTTTTATTTTTTATTTTTATTTAATAATTAATTTGTACCAATCAGCGCACTCCTAGAGTTTGGCTACTTTAACTCTACCAAGCAAATGAACTGTCAAACAAATATTTGGTTTGGCAACACGACCTCACACGTCACATTTCCGTGACATTTCCATAGAAATATGACGTATAATGCACAGGGTTTGCCAAATTATATTTGTTTGACAGTTCATTTGCTAGAGATTGGCTACTTTAACTCTACCAAGCAAATGAACTGTCAAACAAATATTTGGTTTGGCAACACAACCTCACGGGCTCACACGTCACATTTCCGTGACATTTCCATAGAAATATGACGACAGTGTTGCCAAATTATATTTGTTTGACAGTTCATTTGCTAGGTAGAGTTAACGTAGCCAGACTCTAGGTAGAGTTAACGTAGCCAGACTCTAACGCTTTATTATTGCGCCCGGCCTAAACCCAGGGTCGGGTTAGAAAAAAGAGAAAAAAAAACAATACAATACGCTATAATAGTAGCTATTTTAACTTTTATTCGTACTTGAACTAGGGTCACATTCGGTCAGTTACGATTTAGCCATTAAAAAATCCAAAATCGGTTTAGATAGAGGATTTGTCGGTAATATGCGAGATAAAGTTGTCGTAGGAATATTAGAATACATTTCCATTTTTTTTTGCATTCCTTTTTTCGTAATACTGAAACACTATCTACCTACAATAAAAATCGAGGATTTTTATTTGTTCCTTTTCGTTGAGTTTGATAAATTTTTTAAGTTATATAAAGGTTCTCTTCAAAGTTTCAGTGAATTAAAAAACACATCTTACCTGTTTCCCGTGCAATGTCTTGAACAACACTGAACTATGATAAGCACGGAGTAATTCGCCGATAACGTACACATTCACAGACGAATACTTGACTACGGGGTCTATGTAGCCCATATTTTTCGCATTTTAATTTGACTTCAATATATTCCCGTTCGGATTCACATACGCCGAGATGCCGTGTCGAAACGAGCGAGAGAACCCATTGAAAGAAATTAAAATGCGAAAAGGACGCGAAAGATTGAGCCCCAATGTCCGCTTAGGCGCGGTATTTACATACATACATGTTAATTTTGGGTACGATTAAGCTCTTATCGTCGATACTTTTAAGTGGTCATTCTATTTTTTTTAGCTAACTCTTACATAATTGAATCAGTGAATTAACCTTGTGGCAAATTGGCTGGAATAAATGGGTGAAAACCAAATTTTTGCACATTTACTTAAGGACTTAATTATGCCTATAAATTGAACACAATATATAATGTAATATTGAGTTGTTTTGAACGTAGACTAATAAAGTAGATAGGTAGAGCTCAAAATATATTTTGCGTTAAATCGACTTTGTTTTATTCAATTATTCATTTACCTACACCTACTTATGTACGATATATTTAGATAGCAATGGACGGAGTACCTACCTATCAATGAAATTATCTATAATGTAAGCGTCAGATTGTAAATACCGGATTATAATCTAACTAGCTAGATTGTAAAATCTAAAAATAAAATTTTGAAAAGTGTTAATAATAATCTCGCGAGATTGTAATCTACCGAAAAATAATGAGTTAAATTGTAAGCAGTATGTGTTATTGTCTTTCGACGGGAAACTTGCAACTTAGGTTAGGTTCGTTATTTATCTTGTGTTCCTCAGAGCAGAAATAGAAACCGCGCGCGGGGCTTCTTCGACTTGCTGGAGAAAAGCACAAAACAATTTTCGGTTCAAAATCTTCCGACAGTTTACAATCTCGCAAGTTAGACTATAATCTGACGGTTTTAATTTGATAGGAACATATATTTATTAGTAGGTCGGTATTTTCTATTAGGTCGGTAAGTATATTAACATTTTCATTGCCTGCAAGAGCATGTAATGTCACATTCCAATATTGGACGCCGGCTATCAGTAGACTGTGATGAAACTAAATTAGTTAAGATTTTTTGTGCCATACTCACAATATTGCAATAAATATTATTATCTTATCTTATCTTATCTAGGGTCTGCCTAGTCGTCTGCTCGTAGACGCGTAGCCGATAACATACGTTTCCTCCGTATCCTCGTATTGTAGAGGAAATTGCGTAGCGCTACGAAAAGCTTGGCGGCGAAAGTACAGTCTGATTTTTTGTCTGAAAAATCGAGTGGGGTATCAAACGAAAGGGCTACAATGACCTGATTCCAAAAATACCAAAAACAGATTAATAAAAGTCCACACCATCAGATTTCAGCTTCAGCGGTGTCGGCGGTATCGCTTACCATCAGGTGATTTGTGGTCAAGCGCAAACCTATACTGAATTAAAAAAAAAAAAACTGTCGTAAATTACTAAGACTCCTACTCACCATTCCAGAAAAAAACATTTTTTTTAGGGAAGTCCCTACAGGTGCATAGCCAGGGACTGGACTATATTGTTATCTACTTGCCAACCCAGAGATGGACAGCGAAGTCATATGTGCGCCTGCGCATTATGTGCGAAGGATAGTGACAATGACAATGGTTTTGAAATAGGACCGGATATTCTCACAATATTGTCCCTGCAGTCAATGACCCCGAATATAGTTCATTAGGAAAGAAAACAGACAAATAAACGATAACTCTTTTATTGTTTCAAACAAATCTAAAAAATAGCTACTACAATTAATTAACAATTTAAACACAATAAAATGAAACATGAAGAATAATGCGCACTTACTTACTTACGAAAATAGATTTTAGTATTTTATTTATCTATATATTTTATATTCTAATTTATATTCTCGCCTTTATTCATAGTAATTAATTATTATGACTTTTTACTCTTATTTTTTGATTCAGTGCCATCACAGTCATGCATGTGTCAGTCATAAATCATGTCACTCAACGAACCTAAATTCTACTTTATGAACATCTTTTTTATTCGAAAAAAAATCTCTAAGAATTTACGACCATTGATTCTGTTGGTTTTTTTATCTCTTTCATTAATGTATGTGTAAGTAATGGAATTTATGAATAAGTAATGGAATTTATGAATGCCAGCGTTTCACGTGCGTCTGTCTGCGTCTGTCGTTTCTTTCTACCGCTACGTTACAGCGTTTCCTCTTTCACGAATTTCACAACACATAAGACGGCTTTTATCTTTGCACGAAAAACGTGGCAACTTCCATACATTCTTGATTCTAATTTTAAAAATATTAAGTAATTCAATCATTTCGTCAGTCGCACGCGGGTCATTGTCAGATTTAGGTGCGCGTCTTTTCGGTGGACATGTCAAAAGTTAAGGGCTACAAAGCTTAATTTTCGATTGATCTGATAACCCGCATAATCTGTAATTCCGTGTCTATAAATCCATGTAATAAAAACGTAAATTACATACACACAAGCCGTTAACTATTGACCACCGAATGGACAACTTTTGTTTTTCCGACTGACAATGACCCACGCACAATGTCGTTGAAAATTCCACTTTATTTTATTTACATTGATAAGGTTGAAAAAGCTAAAGTCGCAAGCGTCCAAACTACATTGCACCAAAATTTTGTAAAAGCAAGCATCGACTAGGAATCACACAAGTTCAGAAACAAATTCTAGTTCTAGTAGTAGAAACAAATTCTAGTAGTAGAAAGTAATTATATTATGGCTACTTATAATAAATATTCCTATAGAATACATAAATAACAATCCATTTTCATTGTTAGGTCCGAAAATGTCCGACAGCAATCTCTCTCACAAAGATTGGTGGCATTTCTGTTCAACACGAAGTGTTAGTTATGAGCCACGGAGATAACTGATTCTGTGGCATTACTAGCACTACCCATGAGTTTACAGTGCCCGCACTCGCTAGCGACTGCGTAAACGATTTGTATGAACTATTACAGCGCCCCTGGCGGTCACTCATAGTACTAAAGATCGGTAGTATGAGTCCAGTTCAGCAAACATTAAGGCGACTTCCTGATTTGTCGGTGCGGAGGCAGTACGATATGAGAAAAGTGTCAAATGTCAGTGTCAGCTGTCAGTCGACTCGGTGCTTCCTGACTGGCGCGGGATGCGCGGTAGCGGGACGATGCGAAGGCGGTACTGCTCCGCTTCTGCGCATGATATTACTACTGCGCAAACGTAATACTGACAGTATTATGTCAAGTGAGAATCTTTGCGACGTCAGTAAGTTTACGTCAAAGAAGAAAATGTCACATATCGATCCCGCCCCGCCAAGTCAGGAAATCGCCTAAGGCGCAACAGACAGTCCTGCGTGGTGGACTACAAAGTTATTATTATATGAGCGGGATGGCGATATGACTTCGGATCTCTTTACCATATTTATCTTGCAGTCCATAGCGTACATCGTAAAAGTGTCGAGACGGGACTTTAGAGAAGATTTTAAAATTAAATAAATGTTTCAAATCGGTACCTTTAATGAGCGCTGGTCCCGGCGTCCCGTTTACCACCATTGTGTATTAAATGTCTGAAACTCACGGGAGTTTTCTAAAATAATAGTACATTACTTACCAAGGGCGATAAAACAAAGAATGTCTCAGATCGCAGGTATTTTACGCCCGAGCCGAAGGCAAGGGCGATAAATATGCGATCTGAGGCTTTCTTTATTATCGCCCGTGGTAAGTACAAAATTTTATGTCACCCCCCTGGCCAGGAAGTGGGTTTTTTCGCGCGCGGAGCGTGCGATAATGGCCACTTTATGGCCAGGTGTGACATAAAATATATTTTATAAATCTTACGAATGCCATCAGAATTTATCGAAATAACATTGTTTATTTTCATTCCAAGCTGATCAGGTTAAAATATATTTACACAAAATATTTAAATCACTGTATAAGTATATAAATAAGTTATATAAGTAAAAATATCAAGTGACAATAATAAAAAACGGTGCAATAGACAGACAAGCAAAACTTTAAATTGATAATAAATAACTATATTAAAACATCCAATAAAACAAATAATTTTGACTAAACAAACTAAATAATCCAATATAAGGATCCACGACTTTATACAATTGTATTTACACAAAAATCCCGGCCTAGCCTTGTTCTTACAAAACTACACACAAGAGCAGTGAAATCGAGTCCGTTTGAATAGAATTTCAATACAAACTTGCACTCTTTTCCGTTGCTCATGACTTTAACCTATTTAAAATTACGAATAACAGAGTTACACCACTTGGACAGTAGCAAAAGCACTGAAAGTTACTTTCTTTGGTGGTTCAGCACTACAGGTCCTCACGACCGACCTTTTCGAGCCATCGTGGCCGTCTCTCGACTTCAGTACTGGCTTTAGATTGGCCACATCATTATGCGACTGGGCTTTAAACCTTCCAATGGTATTGCTCGGACTTCCTAGGTCTCTTAGTTTATTGGTCAAGCCGGTGATACGATGTGATATGTTAGAATAGTTCGTTTTCTTAGGCTCGCTCTTATTTCTCTCGCTCAACTTCATGGGCAGATCAAGGTTCTGTAGAGAAGTGTATTTCCTGTGGTCTGTGGTTATTATGTTTCTTTTGATTTCTGTGGTAGGCCGAGGCAGCCTTGGTGGCCGCTGGAGGAAGTTATTTGGCCTGAACGGGAGGGGAGTTAGTTTTGGTTTGTGGTCGCTGGCTAAGCGGTAGTATTGTGGCACAGGGTCGATCCTTTGAGGTTTCCTGAGGGTGAGGGCCATGGCCATTTTGGTGGGACGGGCGAGACTGTCGAAGGCAGTGGTGGAGAATTGGGAACGGCTGTTCCTCCACTCCTCGCGGTCTGACTCGTACCCAGTCGCCACTGTAACACGAGAAAAAACCAATTAGGTAATATATTAGGTAAATTCAATGTTGTGCCCTTACAGGGTTGAACCGTAATCTTTAATAGAAGAACTGTATACTAACATGAAAGCAATAAACGATTTGTATTTGTATTTACGAGTATATTGCACCTACTAACGCATTGGTGTATTAATCTCCAAAAAAAATAGTGACGGACATGGTATAGTTACCGGCAAACATCTTGAACCCAACCTTGAGTGCGCAATAGCCGATTTACGTACATATCACGCTACTGCGCAGGTAAGCTTAGGTTCAAGATGTTTGCCGGCAACTGTACCGAATGAAGTTTTTAAACGGTAATTATTATCACAATACTTAAGATGTCAATACTATTACAAATTTTAAAATAATTTGGATATTTCTTCAATATATGTGATTCGTATTGTGATACAAGTGTATCGCGGAATAATAATTAACGTGTAAAGGGCCCCAATGACAGTGAAAGAGTAAACAATTGTACTGTGATTTATAATCTTCTTAACTAGATCCCCATAAGTATGTAGCGTTAAAGTCATTATATTTAAAATCGGCACAAAACGATCACAAAATAATTATCTCCCCGAAAATAATATCGTCCATAAACAATAATAATGAAGATAAGAACAATGTATTGTTCCACTGAAGTGATCGCGTGACTTAAGGTCAAGTTTACGTTTAAGACGCAGAGGTCAATTTATTTTTAATAAGCCAATTATAATGTAATATTTTCTACTTGTACTATGTGAACGATATTTTTAAAATACAATAAATTTACAGAAAATTTTGTGGAGTTTAAAAAATCGACTCAGTAGTAAAGATTCTCACGTTAGATTTCACGTCAATAAAAAAATAGACAATATTATCTTACAGACACTTTTAGACTATATAATTAAAAATAAACTGTACCTATTCCCATGATGCGCAGGTAAAGTCCTCAAAACTGTTATTTTTTTTCTGTTAACTTTTGATTAAGTACTGATTTTTAGCAAAAGGATAATTACATATATTAGATTTCTACATAAGCATTAAGATCGCCTAAATTATTTTTATCATTACCAAAATGTATCATACCGAGTGATATCATAAAAAAGTTAAGTAGGTACTTATTAATCTCTGCCAAGTCACGTTTATTTGACCAGGTTATCTCATATTTATCTATAAACGTTTCGAGTTCTCAATAGCGAATTTTTGCGAAAGTTTTCAATATGCAAAGAAGTTTAAATAAATATGACGAATAGCCATGAAATTTGGTTTAAATTGTCGTTGCGACATCAAACCTTGTCACAATTTTTCACAAACTTATTTCTTGTTCACATCACACTAACTATAAACTTCTATTTATTGTATTGTTCTCAACCATTCTCATAGCTATCAGCTTTCATCTGAATAGGTACGAGAAGGTAACCGGTTTTCAATCCGAGGACTGGAGGCCGATTTTTGAGTGTCGAACGCTCGACTTTTCTTTCGACATCTGCCAAAACATCATAGTTTTTTGACAGATCTCGAGTGTAAAGTCGAGCGTTCGACACTCAAAAATCGGCCCCCAGGGTTTATACAGAAAGTCCCGAAAATCGCGGGCTTTTTATGACATCATACTTGCAGACAAATCACACTACACTTATTCTCTACTGCCTTTTTCCTCATGCAATCTTCTACCATTTTTACTTGCTTACTTTTAAGGGCATGATTTCCGATATAAAATAATTTTATGTCACACCTGGCCATAAAGTGGCCGTTATCGCACGCTCCGCGCGCGAAAAAACCCACTTCCTGGCCAGGGGGTGACATAAAATTTTTACTTACCACGGGCGATAATAAAGAAAGCCTCAGATCGCATATTTATCGCTCTTGCCTTCGGCTCGGGCGTAAAATACCTGCGATCTGAGACATTCTTTGTTTTATCGCCCTTGGTAAGTAATATACTATTATGTCCTACTTTGGGACTCAAAATATTTCTAATAGCTAAGTTCTTAATATAAAACGGGTAAAAAATAAACCCACACTGATTAGGTACCAATATAATATTAAGTAGAATCGCTAAACTTATGATTGCAAATATTAAAGAAGTTGCCATCTCTGCAACATGATCTAATAGCAATATTGCAATCGATGTGCCAATTCGCAAGATCTTTGTTAAAAATGTCAAAAACGTAGGTATGGCAATCTTGCTCGGGACCTACATATCATAAAAAACTGGCCAAGTGCGAGTCGGACTCGCGCACGAAGGGTTCCGTACCATTATTTATAAATAATATCAAGTAGAATTTTGGTCAAGTGCGATTCGGATTTTAGTTTTCCTATACATTTTGAGACCCAGCGCCTTGATGACGGCAACGAGCAAAGTTTTTTAAAAGTATTTTTGTATAGGAGCCCCCCTTAAATAAATAAATTTGAACAAATATTCGTGCTCATCACACAAATAAATGCCCTGACTGACCGGGAGAATGCTGTTATACATTGTTTTCTACCGCACTGGGAATTTACTTTTATACCACCTAAGAAAAAAAATGATTTTATAGATAACGATTGTTTAAAAAAACTTGGGAAAACATCATTTCTAGTTGCTATACACGATTATTTTGAATTGGTGATCAGGAACCAATACAAAATGTTATCGGGAGTTAATATTCAATTAAAAATAATGGTCACCCTACTTTTCATTAATTTAATCTATAAAATTCGAATCTACTTTAGTTGGTTATTACCTACTTATTAGCATTTTTAAACTCCTGATCACCGATTAAAAATCATAGTGTATAGTGGCATTTATTTGGCATTACCGTGTACAAGTTTTTAAGCGAATTGATTTATAGCCAAAAGGATGATTATAAGGAAGTGAGGATAACGAAACTGGTAGCAGACAAACTAGATGTAAGGTCGAAGGAAACATTTAAGGCTAAACGATTTATTTATCAACTCATCTTATACAAGGTTATTATTAACTGCCGATAACCACTGCAGTTATTATCACAAATAATTTGCGAAATTTAATAATACGATACTAAGGTACTATTTAGAAAAATAATGGCATACAAATGTTTGCACCGTTTTTTTTTTTCCGTTACATTCGACACTTTGCTTGGTACATTAACAGAAGCTAACTGGTAGATCGCATTTTGCTACATTTTTTTTTTAATTTAATACATAGTAATTGAATATTACAGTTTAAAACGTCTTTTAGAGTTACAAAGTTACCCCCTTATTCATAAACTTCCATCAAACCATGGCTAAAGTTCGTTTGTCCTTTTCTTTCACATTAACATAAATATGTGCTTGTGACTGTGACAAAAGACATTTCAGCTAGCAGAGGTTTGTTAAGTTTTATGAATACGGGGGTTAGAGCCCTAAAAGTTAGTGACAAGTATGACAAAGTTTAAACTTCATCGATGACAGGACAAGCTAACACTACTGAGGTGTAGGTTCGACGTTTGTTTTAAAATGAAGACAGAAAAAACTATAGGTAGTTCGTACTATTAGGTCACCATACTCCTATTATGTATATGCTATTATTTAAAATAGTTGAATACCCTAACGCTCGTTCGAAAACTTACGAAATTACTGCAAAAGTACCTACTTTATGATAAAAATTCTTTAATCTTCACACCGTATCACAACCTCACAGTTACAGACACCTCACACTGTCAGAAACTTCGAAATGTCCAAGTCTTAGTATTAAATCAATATTTGCCAGGCCGGTTTGGCAATGCAAAACTTGCAGGCATCAAGGTTTTATTTAAATTTTTGTACAGCTAACGTCACAAATAAGTACACATCTTCAACGTCATAAATATGAATACATTCTATCACTTTATTGTTTAGAGAATAAGGTCGTAAATTGTATAGATGTTTATGACGCTGACTGTATGCGATATGCTGCGGAAGCGTGTGCTTCGAATGCCGAGTGATCTGATGTAATTGGTTGAATTTAGTCCGGCAATTTGTATTGCTGCGTCTGCATTGCTTTTAAGGCCGTGCAATGAAAAATATCGCGTTCTTTGAAACGGGCGTTATGAGCAGATTAGGACACAATAAGAACTGATTTTCAGATTATAATTCTTGATTTTATGATTGTTTCTTTGATCAAACGAGATTATTCGTTGATAGATTAAAATGTTCTTGGTATCCAAAGTTGAGTCTTAATTTTCCCTTTATTCCTCTGTCTACTTAAACAATCCATCATCATCATCAGCCTATATATGTCCCACTGCTGGGCACAGACCTCCTCTCATAGATGAGAGGGATTGGGCAGTAGTCCCCACGCTGGCCCAGAGCGGGTTGGGGACTTCACATAAACTTTGAATTTCTTCGCGGATGTATGCAGGTTTCCTCACGATGTTTTCCTTCACCGAAAAGCTAACGGTAAATATCAAATGATATTCCGTACATAAGTTCCGAAAAACTCATTGGTACGAGCTGGGATTCGAATCCACGACCGCCGCTTGACAGCCGCATGCTTGAACCACTGGGCTACCGTAGCTTAAACAATCCATACTAATACCTATTATAAATGCGAAAGTGTCTATCTGTTTATTCTTCACACTTAAACCGCTGAACCCATTTAGATAAATTTTGGTATGGAAATAGTTGAGTGAGTCGCGAGTCCCGGGAAAGCACATAGGTTACTTTTTATCCCGGAAATCGAACCTTAGGGGTTGGAAGTTCGTATGGAAGAGCGATGACTAGGTAAGCGCCTGATATGAAAAATAGCAATAAAATTCTATCGCGATGAATATGTTATAAGCAAAGTCAATAATGGCATTTTACCTCATCTAAAGGCGAAGTCGAAGTCCGACGCCGATTTTTATGGACCAAGCCACGGAGAAGATCAATGTAAAGTCGTATTAGGAGCTCAAGGCAGTGGAGAAAATAGGAAATGGCGATGGCGATAAAATTTCATACAAGGGAAAACGAATAAGAATTTACAAAATATTAAATGAGTGAACCTTGTACTATCACAAAGTTAGATATTTATCGGAATTTCTCCAAAAAAGCCATTCAAGTGTCGCGGAACGCGTGTCTCTTATACGTTGAGCGTGATTTACTTGATCGAGACATCCCCTTATAGTGTAAATTGAATCCTAAGCAACGATTCGAACGAAAATGCAGTAAAAGTAGCTGAGTAGATACATAAGTGTTATTTGAGAAGGCAGGTGTTACATTTTTCTATGTAAGACAGAAGTGGAAATTCGAACGAAACATAGCTTATTGAGGAGATTTAACAACACCTGAGGCAAGTAAAAGGTAAATTAAATGCAGCGACAAACTCCTTTAAATAATTTTCAGAGAAATCTATTGTAAAATCTTTCGCTTCACTCAGGATTCAATAGACCGCCCTCATCGTAAATGTATCATTTTGCTCCCTTGAGACACAATCTATTAATTACGTCCTACTTGTACTATCACGTGTGTCCGTAACTGAATGCTCGCCGGTCAAGCATAGTGGGCTCCCGCGCAACTTGCTGACTTACAGGCTGGAACCAGAGCGGCGTAAGCGACTTACATATAGTACTATCAGCATCACAATTTAGACCTTATCTCGTTGCAATAGGATTTACTAATGGCTAGTTAACTGTTATAATGATATGAGATATCGCCTTTTCATGTGAGTGGAATGGCTTCCTTATGCGCGTCTATTAGTGCCTGACGGCGCGGCAGTCAAGTAGACACCTGTAATGTCACACCCGTCATAGAGACATTAGAGACGAATTATTGTAGGGCGAACTATTTTAATTGACAACATTTCAAATTTTCAAGTTGGCCATTTTATATCCTAGATCGATAGAAAATTAAAATTTAAGGTCCACGTGTTTTTTTATTTCTACCGAAATCCTAATTTTCATTCAAAAATACCTATCTAATTTAAAAGTAGCGAATCGTAAGTGAATTATGACGTAATTTTCACGAATTACCAATGTTACCAACAGTCGTAGGAATGACGTCACCCTTCCGTTTTATACGGTAGGTTTTATTTAAGCGATTTTCTTCAAATCTAGCGAAGAAAAAAATTTAAAAACTATTTTATTACGTTCCGGTAGCATATTTACCGAAATGGTTTTCGATTTAGGCATCATTATAAATTTTGAAATGTTGTCAATTGTCTCCGTTTCATCTTGAGAAAAATGCTTTCGTATTTTTGTACCAACGTTAGGCATATTTTAATGTAATTTTTCAGATTTCTCAACCCAAGCTCATAGATTATAGCTTCAGAAACGACATAAAAATATTTGGTTACATAAAGTTACGTGACTAGGGAGCAGGTCGGATTAATCAGCCAATTCTCGTGAAATTTTTAGAGCAATTTCTATAATTAAGTTTATCGTTTTATTTTCAAGGTCTGCAGCTCAAGGCTCTAGTATATTTTGGACGGATTGGCGCTTTCGACAGCCTAAGCCGTACAATGATTCCATGCAATTTTGACTATATTTCGGGGTCTGATTGAACCTAAACTCGTTTATATTCTGTCTCTTTTAGAATACCACAAAATAACTACGTAAGGAGGTAACATAACGTACGTAGTGTTCCGAAGTGTTGTTGCAGTTCGACCCCTTTAGTGGTATTGTGGGAGACGAGCAATGGCTCCGTCAAGTTATTGTAAGTTAACAATAGTACAGTAAAACTCATTACGCAAAATACCAATATGTCCTGTTGACGGGGCTTTCAACCTGAATCTCGTATTGACAATGATGAAATGCAAACGTATAGCGAAATGAGCAAACCGATACGATGTGGTTTCGTGTCGCAACTAGGATGGCTCCTAAATACATAGGAGAATAAGAAAATAGACGTAAAAATTGTTCGTGGTAATCATGATAATCATCATATAACTTTAAATAGTTACTAACGTGAGGCACAAATTAGGAGCATTTTAATGTAGCCACTAGCGCCAATAGTGAATAATTGTGATCATTTAAATTTTTAAATTTAACTATACATATTTAAGAAGGGGAATGCTACGTACTATATTTTGTATTTTCATCATCTCTCCTTGCCGTATTCGGCCACAGCGACTACTTCCTACTGCTGAGAGCGACGCTGGTGCGTTCTCTGCTCTGGTGACTGACATAGCCAATCTTGTATTTTAAGCACCTTTTGAATACATCAAACTAGTTTTACGTTGCTAGATTTGTCGATATAGAAAACGATCTGACAAATGTCACAAGTCCAACCGTGCATTCAGTAGATGTGACTTCACAGTGGAAGCATGAACTTTAAAAAAAAAGGTTCATGACCCGACATTAGGGGTACCCGGGGAAAGTGTTACTGTAATATGTACATAAGTTTTATCCCAAACCCATCGGTACGAGCCGGAGTTTAAACCCAAATCTCCAGATTGAAGGAGGTATTTAGCGTGCCTTAGTGGCTTCTTCATTTAAGATGACTATACTTCATATAATTATTGTATGGTAGGTACATTATTATTTGATGCCAAAGCACGAGACGGGCAACGCAAAGTCTTTCTAATCTGTAAAGATATATTTTCCTTGTTTTAGTAGTAACGTTAGGAGTACCCCGGGGCTCTATCTTAGGTCCATTTTTATTTTTGGTGTATATAAATTATATATAAAATAATACTTACCAAAAATAACTTAAATAATTAAATTAACATTTCCTTGTTTTGTGTGCGTGAATTGCACATTTTGCTTTCCTCCTGTGAAGTTGCTATCATTAAATAAACAAATTAATTCCGATTTGCACAGAAACGTGAGAGGACTCCACGAATGTAAATTGAATACTGTGATTACTTCTCCAGTTTCAAGAACTCGCACGTTAAACCTTACTAGTAAGTAACGGTTAGCTCGGTGCATTACCGGCCAGTATGGGCGTTTATGAGTTGCGGTCTGCGGTCCAACTAACATACGATCGTTAAATGGTCGTAGTTCGTAATCGGTTAAACTGGCTGTTCGGACCGAGATATATGGCCTTTCGTAGGCCGTTCAGTTTTACATTTAATTTTGCAGGGAATTTGAGGTTAGGCATTTAGACGGCTCGTGCTTTGGAGGGCACGTTAAGCCGTTGATCCCGGCTGCTACTTATATGAGAGAAGTTCTAAAAGCAGTACCAAGTTAGAAGCTTTCGGGCGGCGCGAGAACTTCGTGCTTTGTTTTTTGAGTTGAATTCTATTCCTTCATAATAAGGGCGATGCTTAGCAACCAGAGTTGCGAAGATCACGTGAGTGGTTCGGTCAAGCCACTTGACATCTAATCTGATTAAGGCCTAGTTTCGCCCTTGAGTTTGAAGGTCAGATGGCAAATCCAGGGCCGAAATCGAATCTTGGGATAAGTTAGCGGATACCAGGCTTCTTTCAGGATGCATCTGTATTTACTGTTATAACGCTAGGATGATGATGATGACAGATGGTCATTGGTCGGCAGTCGTAAGTTTTTTTTTATTATTAAAAATAGGATTGCTCTTGGCCAGTGTCTCGCCAGGGGGCAAAGGTGTTCTTTAAGATATAGGTACCTGGAAATCGCATGGATTCTCGGTGTTTTTCGTATTAATTGGGTGAAACCCGAACCCGTAAACCCCCGTATTGCTAATCCCATCGAAATATTTACCTATATTAGATAGAGCGAGAGAGTAAAGTGGTATAGAAAGTGAGTGATTAATTCATTTGCCACGTAAAACATCGGTAACAATCAAAATTAGACAAAGATTAAAAAAAAAAGATTTTAACAACATTTCCCACGTAATTCCTGTAACGAATTCATTCAATCATTTTTAGTTACGACAGTTGGTCACGACGTGGATTGAATTCATTGATCCGAGACCAGTGGCTGATGAATGCATCTTGTGTAAATACAAAATAAGCAGACATTTTCGTATTGTTGACAGGATTGGTTGCACAATGAATCAGTTTTGGCTCTCGAAATGGTTTGTCACGTGTTCCTTCCTATAGTTTTATAGCATACTTAGTTATTTTGCAATAATGCGAGCGTGGATGTATCATAGATTAAGATCAGACCTAATTTGTAGATACCACATTACTAATTACTGTGCTGTTATGCTGTAAACCCTAGTTAGGTGTGCTATGTTAAAGACTGAAATACTGGGCATTAAACGTTTTAGTGTCTCCCTAATGCATTAATATATTTGCTCATTAAGTACCAGCTCAACCTGGCTCGAGCCACAAGCCACAGGGCCAGCAAACATACGGTCGATTGTTTGTACGCCGTATCGCGGATGTTTGTAGAAACATACCGCTCTCTCCGCTTTCTGCTGTGTCAACATCGCTAGGTATTCCTAAACTTTTTTTATTCATTTTAATCAAGTATGTTTAATTACCAATCGATTATGCTATAAAAATAATGATGCCATGTGTTCCTTGATACACGAAATAAACCATTTTAGGTTATTTAGTTATTTTCTTTCTTTTACTTTTATGTTTTTTCTCGTAACCTATATATTATGTTTTACCTAGAAATAAATCATATTTTTTTTTATTGTAGCTTTGGAACCAAGTTTCTTAAGAAAGGAATATTTGATTTTGATCCCACCTATAGCACTAGAGGTTATATTTATACCGTCATGTTTAACGTGACTTTTAGTACGTTGTAGTCATTAAACGGGACGATGGTTGCCATTTTATCAGTTAGCCAGTAACCTACCTGCCTAACTGGTATAATTATTAATTATCGGTAGCCTATTGATATAGAAACAATGAATTATACTCATAAACATTCTTCGTGAAACTCCCTTCATTGGTAAGAACAAAATCCATTCGGTTGTTTCTTTATTCATCAGGTACAGGCATACAGGCTGGCACGGATTTTTTTATATGTAACATGAAGTGATTAAATAACTAGAGGCTCTTTAAAGGTCAGAATTCTAAATGTGGCAACATACAAAGACACTTCTTCTTATCCTATGCCTTTACCCATCAAATATCAAATGTTTATTGCATATCACAGTTATACATGAGGTGGAATTACAATATAATTATAGACACATGTGACGCCCTGCAAGGGCACAGCAATGGGCCCATTGTCTAGGGTCGGCTCTCCTGGTCTGTCTTCTCTATTGTACTCTATTCTGAGCCATTGTGTCGTCGATTACGAAATCATTCAGATCCTTCTGAATCGTCGTCATCCATGTGGCGGGAGGTCTTCCACGTCGGCAAGTTTAGGGCAATGCCAAAATTATACGGGTTTACACATCCGACACACTGACTCTACTTGCGTATGTGTCTTAATAAATAACAATAACAGCATTTATTAGCTTTTTAAACTGGTATCACAATAAAATTGACAAAATATCTAGGTACTCGAATGATTAAACATGAACCTACGAGTAAGAATGTTCATTAATAACGTAGGTAAGATTTTACGTAGATTTCACCCCTAAGTATACTTATAAACAAAGATATAAACTACACTAGTAAGTTTTCTTTGAAAATCAAACTACTTAGTAAAGATTGCATCTCCTCTCAAATAACCAAAATCATGATTTATATAGTAATAGGTACTTACTGTACATGTTCGTTTTTGTGCCACGGAAATTGAAATACCCCTACATACGACCGCTTGCAATCGGTCTCACAACATACTGAGAGGAAGCATTCAGTATAAGTTATGCCAAAACTTCAGAATATAATATACAAGCGACGAATACCTATATAATTGGCGACTATTCGAGCCAACTGCCATCGGTTTCACACATATGAATATCCGTTAAGTATTACTAAACAAACATGTGATGTGTACCTAAAAATGTTTCTAAATGCTTTCAGTTTTATTTATTTGTAATTGAGTTCTCAAAAACGGCTCCAGCGATTTTGAACCCGTCCTCTCCCGCCGAAAAAAATAAACAATAGCATTCTGTCTGACCTCGGATATATCCGTCGCCGGTAGATGACGGCTTAAATTTACGATATGAAGGTTTCCGGGGACGAAGAACGAAGAATAGATGTAGCTAGGTCTCATTCGCGGGAACACGCGTATTTTCCAGAAAAACACGTGAAACTCGGTCTCCTAGATATTAATTACATAATCCCGCATTTCAATTTTATTCTTCGAGGGTGCCGTCAAATAGGGTAAAATGGGACGTTCAAGGTTTACGTAAGACACCTGTTTTTACCAGGAACTACACTCAAGAGCAAAATAATGGGAACAGTTTCTATGGAAATTCAAGACTTTTGTCTAAAATAAACTGATTTTATTTATATATTTATTTTATTTATTTATACCTAGGCGGTATAAGTAATACAGACAGACTGACACATACATGGGTTCCTGGTGAAAACAGGTCATCCCAAGTAACTACCACCATGTTACCGCATTTGATGGAAGGCAGACACACCAACAAACCTTGCTTCAATTAATTTTCCATTCTTAATACGAGTACATGATGTCAGTTTACTCTTAATCTGACCTTCCTTTTGAACTTTTAAGATTTGGTCAAAGAAAATTCGCCTTTATTGTCTTCGGCTTTAGGTATTCCTATCTGCTTCGTTCTGACGAGCTTGACAGCTACAAGATGATCTTGGAATTTGTATGGGATCGTTTACACGGCGATTATTATCATCATTACACTCATATCACAATTTTTATTACGTGAACATTGTAGCAAATTGTAGCAATCACGTGAAGGTTAGTGTTAAGCGATAATATTGACATTCCGTTATTGTTATAATAATCACCATGTAAACCCCAATATCAATTTCACAGAAGCGCGTTTCTAAGGAAATGCATGTATTACCTATTCGAAGGGCTTTGGATCAAAAACAAAGTGCTTCTGGAAAAATCCTACAACAATGATCGACGAACGAACTATTGTCGAGTAAATCAATTTGTTCGCGGCTTTGCATCACTGTATGACACGCCACTATTTATAAATACGCTAAAAACTGGTATCATCGGTCAAGTTGAAATGACATAATCATCAGCATTTAATGTTTAACCTTCAGATCAAACATCATCACTTAGAATCACTTTGACTTTTGGTATACCGGTAAACAAAACAACCGGTAAGGGGTTACTTTGACTTTGTAGAATTATTTTTTTCTCCAAAATTATTAGTTTTTATTTACGAGTCACCTGTGGCAGTGCAAATTTTAGACCATCATCTTGCTGTTTGCTTTATTCAACCCACCTAATTGTTAATAGTATTGGTCTTATGATCCATACTCAAAGATCAAAGTAGCCCCATTACATTTTTTTCCCAAACAAGTAAGCATCCAACGTTATGAAGACCCCACGACATTCATAACGCGACAAAACTCCCGTAGCCCGATTCTACTGACATCTCAGATTCAGTTGAAGCCGTTCAACCAATCTCACTGGAGCCCAAACTCGTAGAGTATTTTAGTGTTTAAACCGCCCTTAATAGGTTTCTACAATAGGGAATTAAAGTTCATAAATCGAGACATTTACCTCAAAATTTAAAAAATTGTGTGACTAGAAAGGGATAGATCAGATGCGTCATTAAAAATAAAATTTATTCCATTAGTCTATATTTTGAGTACTACACAAACAATTAGGAACAAATACCTGAAATCAGTAAGCTCAATATTACGACTACCACAGATTACGTGCACGAAATGCAAATCCTCGTTTAGCTCTATTGTCTATGTCAGAATTTAGTGAACGAGTGAATGACCGGTTACGAAAGTGATGGACATCTGTGGCCTTGGCTCGGTTGCATTTTAACTTCGCATTTGGCATTCTGTAGCCGTTCGGGCTGATTTGTTGCTTGACGAAAGTGTTTTAAAAAAGTGACGCCACCGTTTCTAAATATAATCAAATATAATGTAGTAATTTGTTTGTTTTCGAGATGTTTTGTAGAATTGCATCTTTGATTATTTTTAATGTGGAGAACGGCATATATTGCCTCCAGAGAAATTATGTCCTAAAAAGCATCCAGTTTTTTTATGAATGAAATAAGCCTTCTGAATGGACCCGTATTCTGAATTTTACTCTTAACGGGATTGGAACTTCTTTAAAACTTTGAAAATACGTAAATGTCATAATAGATTATCTATGCGCGCACCTTAAAACCGGTACTAACCAACTTTACATTATGTTTACCGTCATGTAAGATTTTGCGTTTGTGAAATAGTGTCTGTAGGTACTATAAACTATCGATTATGACCTGTTTCCTAACGCTGGCTATTTTCTGCTGCTACTGGAGAATTGGTCATGTACTTTTAACAATGCATCATTAGGTGAACATAATAGCAACTATACGTAACATGTATTTATGTCCCAGTGTTCTATAATATTTAATTAGGTTAGGTAATTACGGTAAGTATTAGGTTTCCTTAGGTGTTTTATGTTTTCCCTTGTATTGACAGCCAAAATATGACTTATCTTCGGACCTACGTATTGTTAAATAATTAGAACATATTATTCTTAGAACAACATATTCATTAGGAGCATCATTCATCAACATTTGTAATATCCTCTGTGTAGATACGATTATGATGATTAAGAACTTCATAAATCATTTCCTTCACATTATGAGTAGAGTGTATATTAAGATTGCGCGTTTGAAAAATTAAATACGAGAGCGTTACGAAGAAAATAATATCTAGACAAAAAACTAATGTTTCATTATCAAAACAAACTGTGCTGCGGTGCTGCAACCTGCAACAGTGGTTTTGATCAGTTCGTGATTTATGTTTCCTAGTTAATTGAGTTTTCCTTCTTAGTCAGTTGAGTCTTTGCAAAATAAGGAAGCCTACGGAGATTATTGCTAATCAACCGCATTGATAAAAGAACTTTCCATTGCACGATATTCCGATGAGAAACGTTTTATGATCTAGGATTTCACAACATTTAGTTCTTCATTAACGCTTCGTGACTACCCGTCAATCTGCTTATTTCCTTGAATTTACACAACTACACTACGTCTATCTTGTAAAATACTGTTTTCGCAGTAAATTATTCTGTAATTAACTCACCTTTATTACTGGCCGACCACAAATTGCTGGCACCATTCTTTTTAGGCTTATTTTCTCTATTTTCTCTAAACATCAGGATATCGGGAACTTTGTTCTGTTTGTTATCCTTAGGAACAACATCTGGAACTCTCTCAACATTCACTCTAACGAATTCCCCCTTAAGTACCTTCGATTGATTGTCTTTAATCGTAGGTACTGGGGGTGGTGGTGCTTTAGGTTTTTTATGGAACAGCCTTTTCCTCTCCGGCTTAGTTGGGATATCTACGTTAGTATATATGACACTGTCGATTTCACCGGGTTCTTCAGTTCTGATGTCTATGAGACTCATCGGTTGATCGAAACGAGAGTAATTCTTTTGCTGCACAGTCATGTATGTCAGATCGTTGTCAGTGGTCTGCATCAAATCGAATTCAGCTCGACTCTTCTCGAAACTGTAGTCGTCTACGCTATTTTTCCTATTCTTAAATATCTCGTATGTCTTCTTTTTCGAAAACAGATTGTCGCTGCTCGCGTAATTATTAGCGTTGTTCGTCAGTCGATTTCGCATTTTGAAATATTTATACGTGAAGTATATCCTTTTGAAGTCTTGTTCGTTTTCAAATTTGAGTGCTATCGCTTCTTTTGTCAGGTTTTTGGTTACGTAAAAGACTAGAGTGTTCTCGCAATTAGGGTAGTTCTCTACATTGACGCAATTCGTTATGTCGTCGATGGAGATGTTTTCATATTTGTTGTTTTTGAGTTCTGTGTATTCTTTGATGAATTCATCGTCTTTCGTGAGGAGTTGGAGCTGGTCTTTCTCGTTGAAGCCGACGGCGATATTGTATGTTGTTGGGTTGGTCGGTTTGATGGTGAGGATGTCAAACTGGCTGTTGTTGTGGAGTTTTTGTCGCGCGACGCACGCGGCGAAACCGCCGTGGCGATTGGTCTTCTTAACCGTCATTGTTGTTCTGTAACAAAGAAATAAGGACGAATAAATTAAACAAGTTCAACAAAGGGTAGGCAACGTGCTTGTACCTAATTCCATTGGAGATGCACGTCAATAGGCGCCGGCATTGCCACGCATTGCTTACTTTTGGGCAGGCCGTATAGATTTTTGCAACCGTCACGATGTAAAAAAAAAATAGGACACATCAAAAGTAAGACTCAACAAGTTTCAGTAAACGGTCGATTCTTGTAATATTTTCTACCTTTACTATTCTGAATATTTGTAGGATACATATTATTAAATAAGAATAATAATGTTATGCTTCAGATAAGATTCCATGTTACAAACTGTTTCATTCAGTATTAAACATCAAGTGACATAGAGGTCACATCAGGGGCGCGATTCGACTAGTCTTAAAAACGGCTAGCGACATGTACCATTATTTGATGTAATAATGTTGTTAAGGTAAGCTAAATAAGCCTGTTAAGGTGGTTCGTTTTCTATACAAAACGACTTTTGAAATTCGCAGGCTAGCGGCGTGAACAAACTTTTTTAGATTGGATTTTCATTTGCGCGAAATTCTCCCTTTCCTAGAATAAACTTGTATAACCTAGAATACGTGAGTATCACGTGACATCAATTTATAAAACTAATTTCTCAAATTATTCTAGTTTATACAAGTTTATTCCATAGGAAAGGGGGAATTTCGCGCAAATGTAACGCCAATTTATGAATGTTTGTTACTTAAGTTTCTTAAAATATCATTCCGCTAGCCTGCGAATGTCAAAAGACGTTTTGTATGGAAAGCGAACAACCTTAAATAAGACTCTTGTATAAGGTGGATAAACCATATACTTAGTATATATTGTTAGCATACATAGGTCCCCATTACGTTTATTATTGTGATGTATCATGTAGATATAATATAATACAATACTACGAGGCGCGGTCACGAAACACGAAATTGAAAAAAATGGTAGGTAATTGTAGTATTGTAAATTATTGTAGTTAAATTTAAATAGATAATGAGGATAAATCACGAAATCGGCATCTTTGAGGTAAGTAGGATGATTTAATATATTTATTTATAGTTACAACTTGTTTGTTTTGATTATATTTGAACTTACGAAGCATTAGCAACTTACAACGCATTCATCCAACAACATGATACCTATCATATAAAAAAGATTTTATCTAGGCGTTTCAGAAAAGCCATAGAATAAATGTGTACAGGATCATAAAAATACAAAAGTGTGCTAGTTTCAAAACTGATGCAACGCAATTACAGTGGTCAAAACTTGCTCTTGTTGAAATGAAATTGGCTCTATTGTGCGACTTTTGACAAGTTTTGGAGTTTACACTTAACGCAATAATGGGGCGGGTTTGTTGCTACATTTTGTCATAATTTCCCACTATTCGTCACTTTATCTCACGTAACCATTGCGTTGAGTGAATTTAGAAACATCTTCACTAAGATGAACTGGTAACCCCAGAATTGCACATGTCATTTAGAAACAACCACTATTAGAATACATTAATATTTTAAGATTTCTGTTGGCGAAACTGCAGTCTAGACCACATTAAAGGATTGCTAATACATTAAAATATTCAAATTGTATTTCGATCGAGAGTTTAGAAACTTCTCTACAGTATAATTATTAAAAATATTATTTAAAGTTAGTTATATTATGTACTTATATTTATATTCATACGAACATTGGAAGAATCTAGGTTGACCTAATAACGTGACAGATGAAAACGCATAAGGTATACGCCCCGAGGCTGAAGATGTAATCCTCAAAAGTTATCGGATATGATCTCATTAGGTAACTTGAAGCCGTCTGCTATTATCTTATTTTTAAGTTATGTCCCCACCGAAAATCAGTGCCTCAGCCTGATGTGTCTTGCCGTGGCTACAATGTCGAGTGGGGAGACTGTTTAAACTTTTTTAAATACATTTGTTTCTTTATTTATGTATAAATTATGACGCTATACGTACTTTCTTTCTTTCTATATCTGAAGAAATCTAGAATAGACTCAATAGACTTTAGAATAAAGTCTATTAACCCTTAACGCCATTCTAAGAATAGTTACTTAACAATACGTCGAGTTAATTTCCAATTCATAGAAATATGTTAGATGCGGAAGAGACTTTGCACATGGTATGACAAATCGATAAACGTACTACCTAGACTCCGAACTAGCAGGGCTGGATCGGATCGGACTTCCTACTTTCACATATTTACTGGTAACATCAAGTTAAGTAATTGTTTAAATCTTCCGCTGCAGTAAACTGGTTAGAAAATCGTCTTGTTACCTAGTTGTTTATGGGAGGTATAAATACTTGAAGCTTGGTGTAGTGTAGCAATGAGCGGATATATCTAGGCACTTCTTATTAGTTGTACCTGATAAATCTTTAGCTAGCTCTTCTTAGCTGGCAGGGGGGACCGGACATTTGACTATGACAAAAATTATCACTAGCTTAGTTTTGCGGTTGGTTCCAAATCCTACCTAAATGTGCGAAGTCCAACACGCACTTAGCCAGTTTCTAAAGATTAAAGGTTTGACTACACGGCAGCTCAAAATGCAGTGACGAGGCGTAAACCCTGACTCAGAACCTGACCGTCGGGAAAGTGAAAAACTAAATATGACTGTTATCAACTAAAATATTTTCATTATAAAACGCGAATTACATCCGTAATCCATCAAATCTGGCGACATAACGTCTCACGCCAGATGTAATCGGAGACTGACAGAAAAAATAAGAAAACAATAGATTTATATGTCGAAAGCGTGCGACTGTGCGCTTCCTCGTGTGGGTAATGAATTAAAGTCACTCGCCGCGTACGGTCTAAGTTATAAGCAATCATGACAAGACCTGACAGTGGAGTCTGGCTACTGACCGATAAAGTGAGGAAAGTTTACTTAGGGCGGGAAAAAAAAGATTGTATCGGATCTCAGATATTTGACGCACAAGCCGAAGGCAAGGACGATAAATGTGCGATCTGAGGCTTTCTTTATTACCGCCTGTGGTAAGTAAATTTTTTTGTCTTCCCTGGTCAGGAAGTGAGATTTTCCGCGCGCATAACATGTGGTAATTGTCACTTTATGGCCAGGGGTGATAAGTGATTATGACATAGACAAAATGATTTTATTGTGATATAAAATCATTTTGTCCATATCCAACACATGTACAGTCAACCAAAAAAGTGGTCTGGCACTTTGGAACCACATTAAATATAGAATCGAAAAGTAGTAGGCCTCTTTCTTTGCTAACATTACAGCACACTGTTCAAATTAAGATAAACAACAATAAAAGTAGTATTTGACCTCGTATCTCATTAAATAATATTATTTTTATATAAGACAATATTTTTTTCACCTCACTAGCTCGGAAAGCCCTTTTTTATTCTTTAAAAACAGATAGCAAAACTGCATTTTATCCACATGTGTGTAAAGTAATTTTGAAATCCGAACGTGTTCTTAGTTACTTTTTTAACATAATAACATGTAAGGCCGTGTTCCCACTATCCGATACAATATCGGTGTAGGATTCGTTACCGATAAAAATGTATGTAAAATTGCTTAGTGTTCACACCATCCGATCCGATATCGGTCAGATTCGTATCGGATCCGATATCGGTTAGTGTGGGTGGACACAAAACAGCCAGGACAATTTTCGCCCATCTGATTTTTTTTTCAGGTGGTGTGAAAAAAATCAGTCCTTGGATTTCAGATTTTATATTTATTTTGAATTAACTTTTTTTTTAATTATTTTGAATTTTAAGCAAAAAAATTGGAGAGGGAGATTGGAAAAAATTGTCATTATACTCCATTTCGACTAATTTAGGGATAGGGATTTCAAATTTAACATTTATTTTGAGTTTTCAGTCGAAAAAATTTTTTTTTGCATGAAATCGTCATTATACTCGATTACGACTAATTCAAGGATAAGGATTTCTAATTTTACAACTATTTTGAATTTTGAGCTAAAAAATTTTTTTTTTGCAAAACAACGTCATTATACTCGATTTCTACTAATTCAAGGATAAGGATTTCAAATTTTACATTTATTTTGAGTTTTAAGTCGAATAAAATATTTTTTTGCAAAAAATCGTCATTATACTCGATTTCGACTAATTCAAGGATAAGGATTTCAAATTTTATCATTATTTTGAATTTTAAGTAAAAAAAATATTTAATTTTGCAAAAAATCGTCATTATACTCGATTTCGACTAATTCAAGGATAAGGATTTCAAATTTTATAACTATTTTGAATTTTGAGGTAAAAAAAATATTTTTTGCAAAAAATCGTCATTATACTCGATTTCGACTAATTCAAGGATAAGGATTTCAAATTTTATATTTATTTTGAATTTTAAGCAATTTTGCTTTATTTATTTACTTTAGCATTTGTTTTTGAATTTTGCTTAATTTTTTCTTGTGTTGTTTTGTTCAAATTTAGTTTTTATTTTCTATTTTAATGAAATGAAAAATTGGAAGAAACCCAATTTTTTTTATTGTTTTACTTTTTGTTTCCTTTTTCTATTTCCTCGCTTTAGTGAGGTGAAAAGATTTGTGTTACACACGGCTGCAAAGTTATTTTACGTCTCGTGTGTTGCAACACTCGCTATGCTCAGGATTCTAATTTTGAACCTCTCGCTTCGCTCAGGATTCTATTTTCGAACCACTCGCTGCGCTCGTGGTTCAACCATAGAATCCATTCGCTAGCTCGTGGTTCAACCCTAGAATCCATTCGCTAGCTCGTGTTCCAATTCAACACTCGCGGTTAAAATACAACTTTGCACCCTTGTATAACAAATAACTATTATTTATATAAAAATATTTTTTCAGCTCTGATTTTTTTTATGTTTTAGAGCTGCTATATCATCCAAAGAAGAATATTAAGATGTATATCACTATTAGCACTAATAAATCTTGTATTCAAAGTGACAAAGTAGTAAAAGTGACTAAAACTCTTGCTCAAATGATGGATCGCTGTCATACATATAATTATAGGGCCAACCAAGTCAATTCATCGTAAGAAAACATGTAACTCGTTAGAATGAAATGACCATCGTTAAACAAATTGATTAAAATGTGTTTGACCTAATGGCATATGTGGTTTAGCAAAATAAGAGGCATCGAACACTACAAGAAAGTTAGGATCAACAGTGTAAGCTGTAGTATTGCTGGCCCCGCTCCAATCATTGGCCTCTTGAGTGCTGTATTTTTTTTTCAAGTGTCACGTGTCACCTGTCAAGTTTGACAACTATCTACTACATTTTACAGTGTAGTGAACAAAGAAAAGTATGAAAAATATTTTCTACATTGTATTGAAGGATTGCGCTTAATACATTGAATTATCATTCAAGAGGCCAATGATTGAGGGGGAAGGGGCAACATTACTACAGCTTAGCCCACCTATATAAATTCAATGCTACTACATAAAATTTACCCGCGGCTTCGACAGTGCGTAAATCGTTAATCACCTTCCATCGTCCACCCACATTTCTGTTTAGATAAATGGTGGATAAAAGTACTCTGTACATTTCACCATGTCCCAGAAAAATCCCATATAAATATCATCAAACTCGGTGCAACTGCTTATAAATATACCAAAAGAGTTGTCATTAAGAAGTAAGTATTTAAGAGTATTTATTTACCGGAATAAAAACTATCCCATGTTCTTCCACGGGAATCTCGGGATACAAACTTGCTGCATGCCATTTTTCAACTTAATCGGTTCACACTGGTTTGCGTGCAAAGTTAACAGACAGACATACCGGGTTACTTGTGCTTTTTGGCGATAAATCTTCTTTTAGTTTATTTATATATTTTATTTTTGCATTAACATTGGATATTAGAAATATTATGTTATATGTAGATGTAGCACGCTCGACACTCGACACTCGCGCCACGTGTTTCTCCAGATGTTTCTAAACAATGCCTGATCTCGACGTGAGAAACGTATTTACATAATATTTAGTGCATTTCCGACAGTAACTGGGTGAACTGTTTGAAGAGTGAATGTAATCGGAGAGATTAATAAATATTTACGCGGATTATCATTTTGAAAGGCTAGGTAGTGAAAGATAGATGATTGTGTACAACCGTTCGATACTAAAGGGTTCCTGTTCCTACACAGTACACAGTTGACTAAAAAAAATGTGTTTCCCGCGTTCCATAGGTAACGATTTAATAACAAGAAACTATATTTATATTAACTCATAAGTTTCTACCAAAACCGAGACGGGAGAGTCAGTTCAAAACTATAATGCTATCTAGCCCTTAATAATTTAATGTATGTCCACAGGAAAGACGCGACATTACCACGGCACTCAGAAAGCGCTCGACCCTTTAAATGTGCGGACACAATAAGGGTTTCCGCGGTCTGGTGGTGGTGGTGAATACCAACACATACATAGCAACGTAGCATAGCACATCTCTATGTGCTATGCTACGTTGCTATGGATGCATTGATATCCACCAATCATATTAATTGGTCCACATAGCATAGCACTGGTGGAAACGGAAAGCTATCATATCCTCGAAGCACAGCTGCATAGCACTTCTCTGGTGAAAATGCACTCTAAAGAGTCTATTCTGCTTTGGATTCAAGGCCATAAACATATCACTTCTTTTAAAAAAAATGGCTTTCCATCAAATTTATGATGATTTCGCTAACCACGTGTTCAAAGACGTTGTTCGGTAACGACGCCATGCCATGACAGTAGGCAACAAAGACAGTGTACGGTAGTGGATTCCGCTCCGGGCACGTGCGCTCACCAACGACGCGGCGACGAGCAAAATCCGCCATAAACATTTAAAAAAATATATTCTTGTTCGACAGACAGTTGACAGTTTTGACAATCATGACCACCTTGACACTCATGACACATCTGTCAGCTTGCTGATACCACGCCGAAAAATTAGGAAAATAACCTTTCCTGTTTTACACTAACACGTGTATTGCACAAAACCCTGTTAACCAAGTAACTTGTATAATCATAAATGTAATTAGTAATTACCAAGTAAACATCGTTCGATGATTCGCTCACCTAATGTTTAAGTATATGCTATTGTAACTGTTACTTAACATTTTACATTGTGTTACACGATAGAAAACCAAAATATTTTTTTGCCATCACTACAAATCTACATCGACACTGAGAGTTGTCCAAATTCTTGCATATTAATGTATCAGGAAAAGTTAAAATCCTTAAAATCCTATTTAACTTTAACTTTGATCTAGCTGATGCAGTGAGAGTGTAGGCATACCTAGCAGACATGCTTGGGGATTCTTATACTTATCAATTGATACCTATTTACCGTTAACCTTTTCTGCGAAGGAAAAAAAACGTGATTGAAACTTTCATATATCCACGAAGAAATTCAAAGCTGCATGGGAAGTCTATAACTTGCACTAGGCCAGCGAGGTTACGGGGACTATTGCCCGATCCCTCTCATCCATGAGAGGGGAACTGTTCCCAGCAGCAGTGGAACGTATATAAGCTGATGAAAATGGTGATGAAAAGAAACCATAGTATAACGGTCACTTCAGAAAACATTTTCGTCAACGCTTTGCCGTCAAAATTAATCGTTTTTCAAATAATTAGCTCCCAGCGCGTCTTTTATGTTTAAACAAAACGCGGAAGAGACAGTTCCCAACGAAATTATCTTCTAGAGAGATCTTTCTCAGATCCTGTTCAGTGACAATGGTTCGCACAATTATACTATTCAATGCCAACCTTTACTTTAACTGAAACATAATGGATATTAATCTATTCTATTTCCGAAATTGTTACATAACGTGTTTATTGCAACGAAGCACGAAAACAATTGCCTGTTTCTTTTTTTAAACTTAATTGATTTTGATCACGACAATTTGAGCCCTGGAAATATTGTAATTGATTCTTGAATTGATTGTAGACTTTTTCAAATTCACAATAAAAGCCTCAGTAGGTAGCTTATACATACCTTGCTTTCAACACAAATTAATTAGTTACACAGTATTTAGGTGGGTAGAGGTAGACAACAGGCGGTCTTATTTCTAAAGTGCAATCTTTTAGAAATAAGTAAAAGTATTGATTAACCTACGTCTAAGTGTAAGGAAGGAAGGCTTGAGTGGACGCTCGGAGCGGAGCGTTCGGCGTGGCATGCAGCTAATGCAGCGGGGCGGGCGAGTGCATACTATTTGTGCAGCGGTGACTCAGGACACCAGTATGAGTTTCAATTGTTTAACATACACGCCCCGCTGCACGCCCGACTCGAGCGTCCACTCAGGTCTTACCTAAAACTTTATTGAAACTAGCAACTATAAGTACTGACGATCCGTACTAGATTACTGATGTTGATTGATAGACAAATCAGCAATTTTTTAAGAAAATAGCGTGAAGTTCGTACAAATATCTTTACCCTTACCATGAGTTTGCAATAATATCGTACTTGCTAGCGACTGCGTAAATGATTTAGTATGGCGATTCTTAGATTTCTTAGTTCTATTGTGTAACCGCCAGAGGCGCTGTACTTTTGTCCATACGTGGTCTATACTAAATCGCTTACGCAGTCGCTAGCGAGTACGGTAATGCAAACGATGCAAACTCATGGTAAGGGTAATCTCATTTTCTGCAGGTGAATATTTATTATTTATACCCATTAAAAAGTAATACACGTAAGGACGAATAGACCGTATAAGTAACAGAACGATCAGATCAGGTCATTATGGTTTAAAAAAACATGGCGCCCTCCATGACTAGGTCAATGGTGTGCCGGGACGAATGCGCAGTGTCCTTTCAGCCAATGCTCTTCCGACTTTTAAAGGGAAATAAAGGCCGCCTACCATATATCAGTCATCTGATTAAAGTGCTTCCTTAGCTTATCTAACCGAGGCTTTTTTTTTTTTTTATGGCTCCGCGCTCCTGGCGCATTTAGCCATAACCGAGGCTTATAAGTATTACGAAATGTTTATTTCTGGTGTGTGTAGGTAGTGAATTAAGGTGGAGCGTGTCCGATCTGGTTCGTAAGGTACCGTACAAGTTGACAGCTATTTTTCAACAATATTGTTGTCAATCATCATTGAAAGTGTCAATTATTGGGTCAGTGTTCACCACTGGGACGTTGAACTCAAATTAAAGTATGTACTGACTTGTTTAGCAATGGCCTAACTTTTCTTACATATATTGAAAATCTCTTTCTTTAAGCTTGGAATTTATTGATAGGTACCTCAGGGGCTCATGGAATGCTTATCAAATCCCTGATCATATCATGATGATATCAAAATGTACATACGTTACATACGTTACTACGTTACTTACTATCAAACGTTGATTACTATCAAACGTCAAAAGATTTAAGAAGAGAGAACACTAGACCAGACCAATCAATCGACTCAGGACGAAATATCTTGACTTCAACGAGAAGACTCTAACAAAGCAGGTAAATCTCATATTACTTGTCTTACTTAACAACAGCTTTTCATCATCACTGGCCTTGTTTCCTTTTTTAAAGATGATCTAAGCAGCGATAGAGGAAGGTGCGGTACCTACTTACACACGCGGCTTGTAGTTTGTAGTTACCTAAGCCCGATCGGGGATCGTCTAAAGTCTCTTTTTTAGTGTTTTAACGAAATGTGGAGATATCACCAAACGATACAGTTAATTCATTCTTATTGGATTGTTTTTCTATAGTTTTATAAGTGGTTTAATAAAATCGCAGCTGTCAGTCCTTAATAGTAGTTTATGCAACTGGTACATAATGAGGGGCATTAAAACACGAGTGTGTTTTATGAAACGAGCCGAAGGCGAGTTTCATAATAAGGTCACACGAGTGTTTTAATGCCTAATTATGTACAGTTGCATACATTACTTTATCTACACACATATTATAACTACTCTAAGATGGGTTCAGAAACCGTTGTAAATAAATACAATAATTGTGTTAATACAACCTTTTTTGCACGGTTGCGGAAATATCGAAATCAGAACTGGCAACCGATACCTGAATGTTATTTTAAAAAGTAAAGAGTTCCTATTCTGATGTGATCATGTCGTTCTAGCTCAAATTTCGTGCGATATGTACTAAAAAAACATCGAGCTGATATTTCGCATCGACTGAATTTGAATTTTCAGTGATACTATAATAGGGACATGTCAACTTTGACATTTAAATTTTGACAGTTTTGTTTGACGTTTTTATATTTCAACATCATATATGAGATTAAAATTAAAAATTATATTACTGCTGTAGCCTCAGCCACAGATAAGAAAATTGCCATAAATTCATTGAATGTTGAAATGAGAGTAATTTTCTACGGTTTCCGAACGCATATTAGAGGATTTATGATATGTGTGTAGATAAAGGTCTTAATAATTGGACTCCTAGTATTTACAGTTACGTTACGAACCATAGCTGAATCTCCGCTCGAATCTCGAGAAAGGCGACTTTCCCGGCTATCTCTACTCCAGAGATATCACCATGAGAACCCAACACAATACCCTTTGTACCAGCACAATCTTAAGTTTACATTCACGTTACATTATTATAGTCGTTATGTGCTAAGAAAAAGAGGCAAGTCATGCATGGACCATCAGCAAATATAACATTGTTAAAAATGTTTTGTGTCACAATAAGAATTTATATTGCAGATTATGTTCTAGACACCTTTTGTATGTGTAGAAATTTGTCGTCACTGTCAAGATAATCTGCGAATAATTAAAATGGAAATATGGGCTATTGAATGGCGAACACTGACGAGTAGTCATAGACGAGAGTCAGTAAAGGTGTAGATGTAGAGATACAAACTGATATAGTTCGGACACAACTCTAAGGCTAAATTCTGTCAAACGAACGCAAGCAAAACTAGACTGAGAGCTCTGACTGTAAGGTAGATTTATGCTTGCGTTAATTTGACAGCGCTTGGCCTTACAGTTTTGGTACGAACTATACACCTTTTCTTTTTTTAACCTTATTGTGGCTTTACAGGCCGGGCCCCATAAAGCTATAGGACTGCAGTGGCCTGGGGAAATCTAGGGGGAAACCTCCGACACGACCATGCGGGCGGTTTAAACACTGGAAAACTCTAAGAGTTTGCGACAGGTATACCTATAAGAAACAGTTAAGTCAAACATTTAGTTGCACTTGTGTTTTTATGCAAAGGATAGCATGCGGCTTTGAAGGGCCAGACATACAGCGTGCGGTATGCGAAATTAAGCAAGGTCGGCCAAGGTCAACTCTTAGATGGGTGACCGGTGACCGCTTTATATGGTTATTATCTGAGCGCACCCGTGCTTTGTAAGACACGTTAAGCCGTTGATCTCGGGTGCTGTCTATGATAACAGTCGTTAAGCCAAATTAGAGACCTTCGGGCGGCTTGAGGACTTCTAACAGTCAAGTTGCCCACCGACATGACAAGCCATTCCTAATAAAGATCAGATGCCAGTCTCTTCCGTAAAAACTAGTACCTACGCCAAATCTTGTAATTAGGCAGCCGATCCTGCATCCTTCAGGAGGATGCAACTGGTAGGTATAGGTACTGAGATAACGGTAGGAGGATGATGATCAAGTGAATTTGTTCTAGTATTTTTATCACTTTGAACCTCAGGAGGGTATATCCGACAGAAAGCATTCATTGGTCTCACAGGCCAGGCATGACATACAATACTGTGGAAGTAGTACCTATTCCAAACAAAGATTATTTTAGTATTTTAACTTTGTTTAAATCAAAACGGTTTAACGCACAGCAGTTAGATTTAATCCATGGCCTCTTTAAAGCATATTTGAACAGTCATAATTAAGACAAAATTATGAAAAATTAAATTTTATAGATATAACCAAATAAAGAGCTTGATTCTCTATAGTTTTGTTTATTACAGGATTATTAAATAAATAATAGCCCGTATAAATGTGATTCATAGAAAATAGAAACTCAGTTGTAAGGACTACGGATTAACGCATTGATCCTATGAATGAAAATCTCATGGTAAACCCGCCCATTGTTTTATCTCACAATTGTCATTACGAATGTTATGCAATCGCAATACTAAACGATTTAAAGTTTGTATGAAAGTTTGCGCAGCTACAGTTTTCATTGTTGTCTAATTACACTTATAATGACACTTGATATGAAGATGCATGACAAGTAGTAAACATTAGAAACTTAGAAAGCCGTATGTCCGTTTTATATAATTCGGCATAATGAGCCGGTCTCGTATTAACGCGCAAGCGCAGAGCGACTGATTAACGCCTGACAGATCACTGACTCACACCGAAGCATTCCAACCACCCAACCTACCGATTCCTATACTGGATTTGACGACACAACAATGGAGCCACGCCGTTTTGTCGCCTAAATAATGTTTTAGTTTTAAGTATTAAATTGTATGTATGTTAGCTATAAGGGCCCTTAATACCTGTAAATAATAAATTTACTAGATATAAGACTATTCTTCTGACAACTGTCGTCCTAAGTAGGTACAATTTATTTCATATTATGTCTTGACGTTTCTTTGTTATTTTGATGACAGCTGCCAAAAGAATAGTTTTAAATCTCGCAGACTGCAAAAGTACCGACTGTGACTCACGGACTCGTAAAAATATTACTAATCCATTTTTTTTTAACTCTCTTGGACTTTGTTAGATCAGAATCAATACCTATATTACATTATATATATATCTACTTCTATACATATGAGTAGACAGAGATAAGTGTACAATAAGCACATAAATTATGTCATAAATCTATCTTTTGAATACAAATACAACAACAAAATTTAGTTAGACATTCTATGGTAGTAGACTTATGAGTCTAATTAGTAAACTCTTGCTAAGATTTAGATTCAGATTAATTTATTTCACGATAAAAAATATAATGAAAAATTTCGTACAGTGTAAATTATAAGAATTCTTAAAATTATCGTCAATAAATACAAATATAATTATGTTAAATTGCTGGAAATGGACATGCATCTTCTACAAGGAATCGTCAGTAAGTATCATATCAGAAAAATAAACAATGTCAGTGTAACAAGCTAAGAAATAGGCTCGAATAAAGGCGTAAATATCGGTTTCCAAATTAAACAAGTAACAAATAAATTAATATTAATATTAATGTATTGATATATTTGCATCATTTCTACTTCGAAGAGATCGTTACTTAGCGATAAGACCGCCAATTGTCGCCGTTTCAGATAGAGATTAAATTCCTTGTAATATTGTTTTATTTACATTTGGTAAACAATAAAAAATAAATTATATTGTTCTATTGTACTCGTGTTAAAACTATAAGGTGGGTTTTAACATAAGTACAGTTGTCAATAGTTAATGGCTTGTGTGTTAAAACATTAAGTTACATGGCATGGATTTATAGTTACAGAGACACAGTTTATACAGGTTACTAGACCAATCCAAAATTAATCTTTGTAGCCCTTAAGTTTTGATATGTTCACCGAAAAGACGTGCACCTAAATCTGACAATGACCCAGGTTACACCACGGTGTGAACGCGGCCGACGTGTCCGTCTACTTTTACTTTATATGTTGGGAAAGTGTAGTGGGTGATAAATACTCGCGACACTACCTCATCTCGTACGGATTTATAGCAAACGTGTATGACAATTATCACATAGGAGTTATAGTTGCACGTGTTTGTATGGAACATTAATGAAAACTCGTTTATAATTGGGAAACAACAAACAAAAAAATGCTTTTATGTCACACCTGGCCATAAAGTGGCAATTACCGCACGCTCCGCGCGCGGGAAATGCCACTTCCTGGCCAGGGGGTGACATAAAATTTTGTACTTAACACGGGCGGTAATAAAGAAAGCCTCAGATCGCATATTTATCGCCCTTGCCTTCGGCTCGGGCGTCAAATACCTGCGATCTGAGACATTCTTTGTTTTACCGCCTTTGTTAAGTAATGTACTATTACGCCCTACCAGAGTTCTTTTGTATACAAGGTTGCAAATAAATATTATGATTATAATTATGAAAATGCATAATATTAAGACAAATATCAGAGGCCCTCACAAATATCCTTCTACTGTCAACACAGTGAATCCTCAAATTTTATAATGGGCCGGCAACGCGCACGTGACTCCTTTGGAGTTGCGAGCGTCTATAGGCTGCGGTGTCCGCTTACCGTCGCTGTATGAAAAAAAGTTGAACAATATCAATATTAGTTAAGTGCTGCATCTTATAGAAAGACGTTGACGTCAGCATAAAGATGGCCGTTCGCCTTCTCAATGGTTGCATTAGGTAACAATTAGGTGTAAGTGAATTAGTTACTAATTAACTTTAAGTGCATTGCTTAGAGCTGTTATCGATGGTTATAATTACGTAATTATAACATACAGAGCATCCGGCTGGAGCACTATCGGTTACGTCTTAAGAACTTGAGGTCACTAACCTGGCTACTATACAAGAAAACTAACTTACTTTTCTTTTTTGATTTATAGATAGTATGTGTTCCTGGAGGTGAGCAAGGTTGCCAGAGCTCCCGAGGATGCACTCTGTTGAGAGCGAGGGACCTAAACTTGTCCGTTTTACTGTCAACGCAGTGAATTCTCAAATTTGATAAATGCTGTGCACCTCAAATTGACATTAATGTAATTTATAATGAAGGCTTGATTGTGTAATAAATGAAATCTACATCTAATCTAAATCCTCTAGGCACTTGAAATGTCATTAATTCATTGAGATTATAAACTGCCGCCTTACAAAACTTGCCAGTGTTATCAAAACACAATTGTCAATAGCAGTTTTTCACACAATTTCCTTTCGATATTTTTACAATTAAAACTACGGACATTGTCATTGCATATAGGTAGGTAGGTATAGAAAATTATTCATATAGGTACTTTCGTTGTTTACTTAAATTACTTTCCTTTTATTTAATTGTGTTGTTTACTGCAAATAATAAAATAAGTACTTAACTTTGTTTACTTAAATAAGTTGTGTTACAAAAACACATTTTCCCAGCTTGCATAGGGATACTGTTCCCAGATTATTGCATAGGGATGTCTGTGTTTTTCGTAATGGGAATGACATCACATTTTTAAGTCGAATACTGGCCCTCGGTGGTCAACCTACCTCTGATACAAAAACTACCTATAGTGACATAAAGTGAGAAATTGTCTATGTGAAATCCTCCTGTAGTGCAAGATCAGTGATCTGATTCAACATTAAATCTAATTATAATAGGCAACTACGACGCTTTTAGATATCGGAAATAAACGCAATAACCGTTTATCGTAAGCATCATAAACTTAACGTACGTGCATGCTATTCACAAAATGTTTCACCCCATCTCTCAGCCCAGTTCCTGACATCAGGATTCGAAATAACTAAGCATAATCGAAGGTCTTGGTTACACTGGTTCCCTTGGGTTGTGTAATGAATATCCCTGGACACGAGGTGCTACAATACTCGTATAGCATGACCATAGTTGCGTGAGATTGTGCGCTCACGGACCCGCTCCCACGGCTTCCGATGTTACTCGAATATTTACGATCTAACCCGAATGGAATGCCGGCAATTGTTTATTGGCAGGTTTGTTACACTAGCAATTGTCCATGACATTACTCAAGCGGATAGCCGTTTGATAGGGAAATGTATAACAGGCAAATTAAATAGAATGTTATTTCAGAGCTACGAGTAATTGTAATTTGATATTTTTCCTTCATTTCATGACAAAAGACCCACCACCCATCCTAACCTAACCTAACGATACTACTAAATAAGACATTCTGTTATAAATATCATCTATATAAGTTAGAAGGAATAGCAGATGTTGTTCCTGATGATGTTGATCCTGTTTTTGGACTTGGAACTTGACTGGCAACACGAACCAACGAACGAAGTGTCTACTTATGTAATAGCTTATTTGATAAGTACATATGTTTTTTTAGATACCTAGTGGCACCAATCGGTGGTCAAGCTGCAGGACTCTAAATCTGCATACTTACCAACATGCAAATGCGGCGCCAGCATTTAGCAGAACAGTCGCAATAATTTAAATAGTATTGATATCGGTCTTAATATTTACACAATCCATACTAATTTTAGGTACTAACGCTAAGTAACCGTGTTAGTTTATTCCGTTAGCTTTTCACGTTAAAACGGCGAAACGGATTTCAGACGTTATTTTTCACGACGATATACATATATAGTTGTAGACCCTGGAGAGGGCAAAGGATAACCATTCCTAAGGGAGTAAAAAAGGGGTAAAAGTTTGTACGGGAGTGTTAAGGCAAGCTCTCTCCATACAAACTTTGTGCAAGTTTTTTTTCGTTTGTGTTTGCACTAGAGTTATGATTTTTGGTAAGTATGCTTATTGTTCTGTTAGCGATCTCTTGTAACCATGTTTTGTAACTGCCTTTTTTTATTTAAACTATTTCTTGTTTTTTTTATTTTCGGTTTTTTTGTAATTTTTAAAAATTTCCTCTTCAGGTCCTTCGTATATCCAAGTAACAAAAAAAATATTCGGGAGTGCCAAAACCGACGAATAAATTTTTCTATTTTCTATTTCTATTACTAACCGGACGAAGTCACAGGAAATCAAGTAAGTTATATACTCATACTCTCATATTCATACTCATACATATAAGACGCTGTTATTTATTTAACCGTAGGGTATGCTAAACATGCGGCATTCGATACCGTAAGGACGGTCGGTCCGCCTACCGCCCGTTATGTACCTATTATGTTTGGGAACAATGGCGCCCAGGCTTCGTGTTAAATTATTGCTTTTCCGTCGCCCCGGTGCTTTGAGAACTTCCATTGATCGAGCTCGAGAATATTGATTGGCGATGGAACTGGTGTGGTTACAAATAAATAGACGATAAACAAAGTACAAAACGAGTACATTAACGCTGGGTTAGATCCGTTAGACCGGATGTTGGATCAAATCTCGTTAACGCTGGTAACTTACCGAAATAGAGTCTAACAAATGAAAGCCGAGCCTAAAGCGCGGTTTATACTAGCAAGAATTTGAGGTGTTTCCTGATTGACTGTTAGTAGGTTAGGTAGGTTAGGTAGGGTAGGTAGGTTTTCTCTACAAACCCTTAAGTGTTACCCACGTCATGACACATTATCAAAAGAAGAATGAAACTCTCACTTTTAAGCTAAATTCATGAAAAAGTTTGGCTAGTAGAATTGAATTAGTTTTCGAATAGGTACAGTAAGTCGATCTGCTAAAGCAAATCATTATTTTTGGCAACCCATGAGTGCGGAGCTGATTTTGTTTCAAATGCCGATAAGATCCGATAAGTAACTTTACGGTTCCCTGGTGACCTACGTTGTATGTGAACTGAGTGACTACTTTATGCTCCCAATATTAAGGACCCCTTATTTTCTGTACCGTATGCCACAGGTTTACAGATGCATACACTATATTTCAGTCATCAACCGAACGTTTTTAGGGTTCCGTACCCGAAGGGTCCAAACGGAACCCTATTGCTGTCACTAACGCGTCGGTCCGTCCGTCACACAGCTTGGAGCAAACGGTTGGAGCTCCAGTCTTAAAATTTTCACAGTATAAGCATCTTGGTAGCCCAAAGTCATACCAATACCTAGTCTAAACTTATTTTTAACTCTGTCACTTTTCAAACGCATTTCCTAGAGTCAATGACCATTGACAAAGACTAATGGGAAGTTTTTGAATAGAATGTACTAGTAAAAAACCGGTCAAGCGCGAGTTTGACTTCGCACATTTAGGGTCTGAACCAACCGCAAAATTAAATAGATTTGTTTTCTCGCCCCTTTTAGTTGGAAGGGAGCCCCCCTTAAAACATTTTAAAAATAAGTTTTAACTATTTGTATGGCTTTGTTTGGGCTACCAAGATGCTTATACTGTGATAATGTCCCATTACTCTTCGTCTGTCACTTTTCAAACGCAATTTCCCAGAGTCAATGACCATTTTCCCATACAGAATTGACTCATCTTAATACACATATAATATAAAAGCAGCAGTCTTCAAACGAACCTAAATTGCCACATTACGTAACTGTGGACGTCCTTATGGCTGGTGTTCGTGCAAAAACGTAATTTGTGTTCGCACGCCGGACCACACTGGCGTGATGTGTGAAACTGTGAACTATGCACTTCCTGCTTACCATGTGAAATAGGGAGTTGAGTTCTAACTTCTAACTGTATTTACATATACTAGTGGCACTGTAAGCTGTAGACCTCGCGCGTGATTTAAGGGTTCCGTACCCGAAGGGTCCAAACGGAACTCTATTGATTTCACTCACGCGTCCGTTCGTCCGTCCGTCCGTCGTCTGTCACAAAAGATTTTCGTAACTTCCCGTTGTCATATGAACTTGAAATTTGGCGATAATGTATGTTGTTACGTATACTTTACCATCAAATAAAAATACTAATTCATTTATAAATCAGATTTTTTCTTTGAAGTTTCCTTTATTCCTAATTTTGCGGTTGGTTTGGACCCCTACAAATACAAATACAAATTTATTTATTTACAGATAACAATGATCCAATTTTGTTAGTAATGTACACCTAAGTGGCTTACGATTAAAGTTAGTAAATAAATAATAATAATTAATAAAAATACATGTGAGACATTTTTACATCATCATCTCAAAAATACGTATATTAATCTTTTTATAAATATACCTATGTATATAATAGGTAATTGCAAAAACTTGCAAAAACAAAGTTCGTAAAAATTCCTTACTGCTTTCATAGCAGCTACACCATTGTAAGTAAATTATACCTAACATAAACGATTTAAAAGAAAGCTTCCGACGCTCGTTAAGTTAAATAAGCTATTAGGATTCTATAGTCTCGATATTCTCAAGAAAAAAAACCAATCATGGCCAATTGCATTTCACCGCATCGGTCATCGCTGTCAGTGCTGCCAGCTACAGGTAATTATTGTCGATGGCTCGATAACAATGCAATGGGACGATATGGCAACAAAAACACTTCATTGTCTGATGGGAATGAGTATCGAGTAATAACAAAATTGCCGTATGTTGGCCAAGGATTTATTGTCATTGTTTGACTGATTGAATTTATGTTATTGTGATTTTAAAAGGTTTAATTGGATAATTAATTGTATCTGTGATTGATGACATAGTGTAACTAATTAGATATGAGTGGCTTGTTAGGTGATTATACGTGTTGGTACTGTTGGTAATTAGGTATCAATTAGTTACTCTAATCCATTATACCGGTACAATTTATGTAAACATAAAAATTAATCAATAAAACGGCTTGATGGATTTAGACGCAGTTTTCACCAACATGTAGCTTGTTTCATCGGGATGGTTTTGGTGTATAATTTATTTAAATATATTTCCCATATGCATTATATTGTAATCAAATGGGAAATGCGGGGTAGAGTAAAATTGGGAAAAATTAGTGCTGCAAAAACAAGTATACATACATACGGACATTTGTTTCATACTGATATTCCGATGCATTACATTTAATTTAATAGGTACATTTACTTAGGTACCTATACCCGTTTTTTGTTTTGGCGTTTTGTCGCACGGTACCTACTGGACGGCAAAGTCGCTCGGCGGGCGTGGCGCAAGGCTGCTTGCATCTCCTGATGATGATACCTCGGAGAGAGGCGAAACACGTGTCGAGCTTTTTGTGAATATTGGTGGTTTGTTGTATTTTACTTGAACCCGGGACCTCCAGCTTCGTAGGCAAACTCACTACCAATAGGTACCAACCAGGCTAAAGCGGTTGTCCCCTCTATACTGTATAACTGGCACAATAGCTCGATTTCTTCGTCTTTTCTCGCCACAGATAATCGAAGATTAGTTTTTCCATGTTGCCGCTACTGTGTCTACGTACTGCACGAGCACAATACAGTGAAAATGAAAGTTTCGATTACTTTTTGCTGTAGTTCGCTTTCTTTAGGTGCCAGTCTCGATAATGCGTCCGTCTTTGTTACTGTGCTTATATAGATACTTCGTATCGGGTTTCTGAAATCTTATACGTCGCTTTCGTAACAAGGTTACGCTTAGACACAGTTTTTTTTGTACGAAAAACGTACATACGAAACATAAACAATAAAAAAACTGAATGCTTCTGTTTCACCCAATTATTGACTGGTGCCACTCCGAATCGTGACACAAGTATCGGCACTGTCGACGCCACACTCACACTTACATCCGCATACCATACCATCGATTGGTTCGATAGCCGCTTGTGATGTCAGATGTATCACCCACACTACTAAACGATGATCCGGAATGACATATGCCACAGTAGGTATAATATTTGTATCATGGTTGAAACCGTACAACGAACTATGCAAACACAACAATGATATGAAATTAAAAATAAAATGCCCATAGACAAGCCAATTAGCTCAGTGGCATACAAACCTACCATTAACCCTTCACCTGTCGCCGGAGCACGTGCTTGGGAGCTTGGGAAGTGGTCTACGAATTATATACCATAAAGTACAAGTAATAGAGTTGAAAAATGCTAGACCACTTAACTTACTGTACTAAGCGACGTCGGTTGTCATAACAACAGTTGTCGCATTTGATATGTTTAAACCACTAATACTGTTTCCTAATTGGCTAATCGCTTATTATAGTCAGATTATCTAGTGGAATTTTCCATTTTTAGGGTTCCGTAGCCAAAGGATCCAAACGGAACCCTATTGCTGTCACTCACGCGTCCGTCCTTCGTCTGTCACAAGTTTTTGTTTCAAATAATTTTTCAACTTCCCATTGACCTATGAAATTTGGTGATAATGTATATTATTACGTATATTTTACCGACAATTGTTAGATACTACATTGATAAATCAAATTTCTTATTTGAAATTTCCTTATTTTCCTATTAAAACCAACATAAATTTGCGGTTGTTTCGGAACTCTAAATTTCCGACGTCCTACACGCATTTAGCCGGTTTTTTTGTTTGTGTGGTATATTGACTCTTTGGATATTTGACATAATTGCTATTGAATGTAAAACTCCCTAGTTTAATTAATTTAAATTGCGACGAGGATGGGGGGGTGCACAACAGACCACAGCCCGAGTAGGCAACTACACAATATCTTGAGGTTCTCGGATTCAGTTTACGATTCAAAGCCGATTATTATCCCAAAGTATTCACCACAAAAACACTTAAATGCAGGGTCATCTACATTGCTTATAAAACACAATACATCATCCACCTATACGTCCCACTGCTGGGCACAGGCCTCCTCTCATGGATGAGAATGAGAGGGAACAGGCAGTAATCGGGATTACTGCCTGTTCCCTCACACTAGATTCCGTACATTCAGTTCTGAAAAACTCATGGATACGACCGGGATTTGAATCCACACCCGCTGGTTGAAGACCGCATGCTTGAGCCACTTAGGGTACCTCAATGTCATGTTATAACTAGGTATGTTTTACTAAACAGTTAAAACTGACGTATTAATTGGGCATCTGCGAAGTGCAGTGTCATCCCGAGGAAGACCTCCCGAACAGTTCCATACATGTCGCCCGGAGTGCTATACGAGAGTTTTTAACCGTTGAGTAAAATATCCTCCTCCTCAATCGGTCCCTCATGGCTGAGGATCGTGACTCTGCCGACGTAGCATGGCCAGTATTCTTCTCCAGGAGTTTCGGTCGGCTGCCTGATGGAGCGCTGCATTCACCGGCACATTGAGATACTCCGACACCTGGTTTAGCCAACGTTTGGGGCTCCGGCCTCTTGGTCAGGCCAGGCCAGGCTCTTGGTCTTGGTTGGCCTCTTGGAGTAAAATATAACAGTATGCAGACCTGCCGTAGGTAGCTTTGTTGCTACTAAATCCTAGATACAATACTCGTAATTTATTGTGGGACTAGTGCGATTGTAATTGTAAGACTGTCCCCTGGTGTTTATTATAAGTGATTGGTGATCGTCAGTTTGTCACAGTATCCTTGAAGCCCGTGTGCCGTGTGCTATAAACAATGCATGATGAATCATTTATTTTATTGCAAAACTTATCTATAGTTAGTGGCATCCTTGCGTCATCGAATTGTAAATTGCATTTTATTGTTTGCATTAAATGTACAACTTCATGCAGACTAATTTCCTAAAACAATCTCTATAAGTAGAAATGGTTCGGACACCGTAATAAAAAAATTATGTGTATTGAACTTCCATAGAAAGTGTAGGTACCCGTTATTTTTGCTCTTGAGTGTAATAAACTACCTACATACTCATACTTCTATGTAAAACAAAGTTTAAATAAATAAATAAATACATAACTTCAACCGGTAGTTCTAAACAATTAGTACGTATACTACGTATTGGTTAAAACTAAAACTTTCACAAAAATATATTTGTTACAGTGTGAGTTTATTTGCAAAGGAGTGCTTAATATCTATTGCAGATACAATAAGTCAATCAGGTTTCAGCTAGATAATATACGATGTTGCTAGCTTTTACGATTAAAGTAATTAAATTTTCATTTATTTATAAGGTATTAATCATAAATCCTCTTGCAAGTTGCAAGCCCTCATTTTAAATTCAGCTCATACATAAATCAATGACAAATATACGTAACGTAAATTCGATTACAAATTACGACACACAATTAAGGTTAAGCTTAAAACAAACAGAATAAACAACAAAACGTTTGAGAATAAGCCAAATAACCGATTATGGCTGGAAATTGTAACATTGCTCGCTTGTGGGCTATACACGTCCTAATGCGGCATTGCCAGGGTTAACGGGGCAGTTAACACGTTAAAAAGGTTATTTCACGGTGATTTGCTACATTTGTGGCATAATTAGTGATAATACAGTGTTATAGTACAGTATTAAACCAGCCCGGATTATATCAACCACATAAATATTATTAGAATTATTACGTTTCATAATAATCTTTTGTTTTTGCATTTTAACAAAAATAATATCAGCGGACGCCCAGATCCTTGGCTATGAAATTACAACGCAAGAGTGAGCTCAATTTTGAACTCAGGATGTCCTATAAAAAACTGTCTGTCGGTCTGGTAAAAAAAAAAATTTCGAAGATTACTTGAAAGTTCTGTATAGGTAAATAAAATCATTTAGAACTTTAAAATGTTTTCACTCACCCGCCATGTTCTAAACTTGTCTAATAGTCTCATTAAAAGAAAGTGTGAGATGCGAGCCGCCATTTTAAACAATACAGCTCAATATAAGTAATTACCATACAGCTGTCGCGCGTGTGAAACTCTTTTATCAGTGTGTTTGTATTTAAATGAGATACTGATCTGGTTAGATATCTGTCGGATAGAATTTCTTTTAATTATTTTTTTAGTGGCTAGAGCGATTGGCCGCCAATGTCAGAAGATCGCAGGTTCGAATCCTGCTCGGAGCCTAAATTTTTTCCTTTATTTAGAAATATTACATTCTAAAAACATAGCTAACTGGCTGAAAGCGACCTACACCTAACATTGGGTGAAAAGGGGTTGAAAAGGGGAAGAGATTCAACTAAAGATGATTTGCAACTAATTTCCATCAATCAGACCTGCGCCAAATCTTACTGAAACCATTTCTGAAGTATCAACCTGTATGTACATGCATCCGTCAAAACTTTTTCTCGCTCTATCGATTTTCTTAACTCGATATAAAGCTGTTTTCATCGCCCGCGCACGAAAACTTGCGAAAATCGGCAATTTTCGTCAAAAAACTACATTTATTTGTGTGTGTGTTGGGCATTTATTTGTGTGATGAGCACGAATATTTGTTCTTGGGTCTTGGATGTTTTCTATGTATTTAAGTATTTATTTATCTATATAAGTATGTATATCGTCGCTTAGTACCCATAGTACAAGCTTTGCTTAGTTTGGGACTAGGTTGATTTGTGTAAGATTGTCCACAAATATTTATTTATTTTATTTAAAACCAAACATTCATCGATAAAAGTGAATAATGAACACACACTATGCATATTATTACGTAAGCCAATACAATGAAGAATGAAGAAATGAAGTTTTAATTTTTCCCAAATTAATAGTAAGTTGCCTACATCAGGTAACAGAAAAAAAATCAATGAAAATTTTTGTTTAGGTACTATACAAGAACATAATTGAAAATAACTAAGTATAATTGAAAATAACTATCATATGTATTCAAATAACAGCATATTCAAACTATTTCTGACCAAACAACATCTCTTACCTATAATCAATCGAACAAGATCATAAAATCAATTTAGTTTTTCTGCAAAACACTTAACCACTCTGGACATGCATCCAAAGCGTTAACGAACTTACGGTCCATGAAATAGGATTCATAATTTCATACACATTTTGGACGTGAAACATGAAAAGCCTTCCGTGTTGGAAATAATAGGAAGCCTGACTTCCTTGCACCTGATTAGAGCCTAAAGCCCGCGGTAATGCATGGCGATTACTGATAATTGCTATGGGATCGAAGTGAAGCATTAGACTTTAAAATGTGAATTAAATTGATTAAATTGAGTTTAAGGAAGTCTGAATAGCCATCTAGTCTGAGCGATTTCCTAATTATGTTTGTAAAGTAACTACGCTTAGGCCGGTCGCACATGTGCGCGCTCCCGTAGTACTTTCAAGGTCGGGATCGTTCGCGCGGCTTCGTGTGTGTTCGGACGAGTAATTTCGTACGAAAACTTGTCCAATGTGCGACCGGCCTTACCTATATAAATATGTCAAGAGAAGAGAAGGTTCGGCGGCAGGGGCTAATTCCTGCATCGGGAAGTTCAAACACTATCATTATGGTGTGTTTGTTTATATACAGGCGTGAGCGTTTTCATAATCGCACCGCCACGCGTCGCATGTACATAATTAATGTTTTGTCTCCCCAACGGCAGAATCGCTCTACAAAGCGAGCATGTGAAATTTGCATTCAAATTTAGTCTTCAAAAAAGGAGTGTACAGGTTTTTAAAGCATGCAAGTCTCCTGGATATGTAGGCGTCCATAGGCCACGGTAACCGCTTATCTTTATGTTCGTACGCTTGTTTGATACGAACTATGTATATGATATTGAAAAAAATGTGAAGATGGCTACACCTACACCATTCGAATACCTATTCAAATCGGGCATAGGTAACCTACTTACTTAACAGAATAAGATTACCTACTCGTATTGCTTTTGTGTTACGTAACTTACATAACAACTAACTTTTTTACGTATTAACCTACCTGCTTTGTAATTCATTGGAGTGGAATACCACCCGATATACGTACCTATAAATAAAACATGATGTGGGTTATTAAATAAAAGTTACATATATAGTTATCTATAATATCGAGATTATGCAACAAATGGCATTTCACACGCATTATTCTTATGCTGTTGATGGTTATAGTGCGTTGTATTTTATTTTATCGTTTATGGTGTAAAAGTATGAGTTTTGAATGTTAAAGATTATTACGTAACTAAACTTAAAGGTTCAAAGACTAGGGAGTCTATCAGCACTGCCTATTCGCATTCCCTATTGATATCATCATTAAGGCGGAAGTTTGTCTTTGGTATTTAGGCTCTATACTGGGACGGCCCCTGTTGTCTTCGTTTGTTTCAACTGAGACAGTTTATGGTTAAAATTGGACTGGCCAGTATTTGACTGCCCAGTTTGATGACTGAGGGGCTAATTTATGTGCTTCTTATTGACTGAGATAATAATCGTCGCCTTTAGGTAATATTTAATTTTGTGATCGACAACCTGCAACTACATACTTAAAAGATTTGTTAAACACGGTTCTAACATGATATTTATTTACCTTTTTTTCAGACGCTTCGACACGGATTGCACCGGTCATGGTCGCGGCAGAACTGGCTTAGATAAGAGTGTATGACTGGCAATAGTTTGCTAGCTTCACGTACATTATGATCCCGAGAACTGGCATCTCTGTGGTCATGCTTATGCAACGTATGTTTTTATGGGCGAAAATGATCGCGACATAATAGTTAATCTAATTTATTGATATATTATTCAAATCGGAGTTTACCTACTTGTATGCGTCAGGGTTTACTACTTAATTCCATATTAAAATTGGTCTATAGCAAAAAATAACGTCTGTTTTTTTTGCTAAGTATTTGAAAAGAGTGGTCCTTTATTTTAATTTCGGATAATATTACAAGAATATTCCAATAAATTGCTCTAGTCTACGCCAGCCAGCCGTGTCAGTAGCAATAAATCGGAGAGAATAATAAGAAATAGAATACTAAATTTGCAACTGACGTACCTACGTACTAAATACTTTATTGTACACCAGAATCAGATAAAATAAAGACAATACTGATTATATTTTCAGGTGGACTTAAGATGACGTAGATTGTTTGTTACAACTGTACCGAATCAAATACAATACAAGGTTCGGTTCGATAATCGGAAATAATCGAATCATGACTGAAATATCGAAATATTGTATAGACTTTCAATAATCGAGAGAAAACGTGATGATAACCGGGGTCCAGACAATCACGCACCGAATCGATATAATCGTCAAATCGATTTCATAATCGGCCATTGTATTCGAACAATAATCGTATGTAATGTACGGTAATCAGTTTTGACCTAAGGTGCTGGGGCAATCGCCATCTTTACAACATATTTGGTCTATTATGTGAACAAATACAATTACACGGCTTATTTATATCTTTCAAGACATTTGATTTGAAAATACCAAAGTTCTTAGAGACTAGGTACTCGTAATTCAAAACATGGCGCAAATTTACTGCTATATGCATGGTGCATCCAAATCTCTGAGTATTAATTATTTCTTGTGAGCCTTCCCATATCGCCTCGACCAGAGACTGAACTATTGCGGCAGCCCATAAAGTTCTTTGCTTATGAATTTCCAGACTCTTTGGTTCGCAATCCGTTGTATCTCCCCTGGACTCATGATGTACTTCCCTCACTATACAGATATTACGTGTAGTTTTGCGGCTTTTGTGCATAAGCGGTCCACAGGGGCAGAGGATGTGAATGGCAGATTCTTTCGATTCCTGACAGAACCTGCATGCCATAATCCCTAGGTAACCTGTATTTTGAAGCGCGTCTCTTACTCTTACCGCCCTTCCCGCCCCTGGTATGGGCGACATCACAGTCGGACAATAATTAGTCGGATCTTATAATCAGCATGTAATTTATGCTGTTAGTTACATATGTATGTCGTCATTTTCGGCAAACTTCTACAAAATTGTATTTATGGTTCTAGTGCAAAAGTAACATTTACCAAACCAGTATACGTGTGACATTGGTGTCACATATTTACACAATCAAATTTCGTTTTGTAGATACCTTATATCATACCTACTGTAATCCAATATCGTATAAGAAATATCACATTATATATAGGCAACCAGTGCAACGCGATACGGAGGGATTACAAAACAGTGTGTTTGTAAAACGAAGGTTTGTTACGGGTAATTTGAGAATCGTAATGAGCATAATGCGTACTAAATATTTGACGTTTTGCAATGGCAGGTGTGAGATTTTTTTACCGGGACAGTATTACAGCCAAAGTCAAAAATATACGTACTTACCTACCCTCTGCCCTTGCAATTAAAGTCTTGTTCGCATATTTAGTCACTGGTTGCATAATGTGCATATATAAATATTTGTAATTTTTATAGTACATGTTACCAAATGAATTGTTGTAATTGTATTGATTTATTTATTTTATTTGAGAACAAACAGAAACAAGTGTACATAATAACTTAATAAACTAGGAACACACAGACTGAACATGCACTTATTTCCTAAATAGCTCTCACTGAAACATATAAGGATACAATTATGCTATTGTAATTTATGACATGTAAAAGACCCCTTGAGGCCTACATAATAAGATCTTTACTATAAAGCTTGGAAACCCTTTATAGGGTATGGCAAGAAGACCGTATTGAGTAAAAATGTGCCGGTAGGAGCTTTAAGGCGGAATGTGAAAATTTTGGTTCTTAACCCTGGTTTTTTACCTTACATAACGCCGGTTAAACGAATTTTATATTAAGGCAACGATAAATATTGTCCATTTTAATCTGCTTAATTATGACTCTACAACTCAAAATGTGGGTATAAATTATAGATTTCATTTATAATTTGAAATCGTATCTAGAGACACTCGTATCTACTTAGACTCTAGAGACATTAGACCAAATAAATACGTTAATTAAGGCCAATTAGCTTTTTAAATGTTGTTTGTTACCTCGAACCGCTTTTTGTGCTCGTTTTTATTGAAGACAATTTACCTGAAATTAAAAAATAAATGGTTAGACAAACTTCCTTATTTAGTTTTTTTTGCAATTGAAAAAAGGCTGGACGTAATAAAAGATTGTAAATTTAGATGAGAAAGAAAATTGATAGACAAAAAACATGTGATGTTTATTTATTTATTTATTTTTATATATATATACCCTAGCCACACTCTATAATCCCCAGATGAAAGATATATCACGGTAATCAGTCGTAACTCGATGTCTGAAATTTAGGAGTAAGTATAAATACTTAAATAAATAATACTTAATTGTTGCCCTTGTTATTCTTATTTGTCTTATAGCACAGATAAGCTCCAACTCTGACGAATAACCTCTTGGGTACCTTGGTATACATAATAATGCAAAACACATGAAAAATCACATACATATTTTTTTTAATTTGAACTGTTTAATTTCGAAAAAAAATATCACATTTATTGTTCTTATTTAGCGAAATCTTTATATTTTAAGATTGTAATACAGTTCAAAACCTTTATGTCACACCTGGCCATAAAGCGGCAATTACCGCACGCTCCGCGCGCGGGAAATCCCACTTCCTGGCCAGGTGTGACATAAAATTTTGTACTTAACACGGGCGGTATAAAGAAAGCCTCAGATCGCATATTTATAAGTCAAATACCTGCGATCTGAGACATTATTTGTTTTACCGCCCATTGTTAAGTAATGTACTATTACCAATACCAACACATCATTATCATTACTTATGTAATAATGTTGTTACCATGCCCTTTAAGCAGTTCGAAAAAAGTAACCACATCCAAAAACCATAGGGAATCATTATTACATTACCTTTACGTAATAATTATACACTTGATACGCCGCAGCGAACAAAGATTATGGAATTTAGAGTATTGTATTCTTTGGCGAATAACATTTAGAATACGCGGTCAATTAAAGTTGTCACAATTTACTTTTTTTTTAACAACAACAAATAGAGGTCCTGTTGACGATTGTGTGATCGATATTCAACACGAATATCTAAAATTATTCGCAGTCGTTACCAACCGCCTGTAAAAAGGTTTACCTACTTTATGAATGTATAATCTCCTGATATTAATCCCCTCTGGTTAAAGTTACGGTAATTTACTTCTTTATAACAACAACAAATAGAGGGGCTGTTTACGATTGTGTGTTGAATATCTAAAATCATTCGCCGTGCAAGAGGTTTACCTACTTTATCAATGTAGAATCTCCCGATATTAATCCCCTCTTCATTACATAATTCGGTAGCGCATGTGTACAATCAACGGAAACAATTTGCGCCGGCGCAAAACAAGTGAGCGATCATCAATCAACGAGTGAAAGTGCAGGGGTCGGCAACTCTTGATCGATCGGCCGAATAATGCTGAATCGATTTAACGTACTATCGTATCGACGGCATCGACGCATTCAAATTAGATACCTTATAACATTGCATTGCTAGGGCACCTTAAAGCTAGAGTTTAAAGGCTATTTTCGAATGGCAGCTTAATCGAAAGATTATGAGATCCGAAGATTTGATCACATTACATTTGATTACAGATGTTAATAAATTGAAGTAGTGATTGTGAGTGTAATGAAAGTATTAGTACATGCGTAATCGTATTGTGAGCTTGTTTATTGATATTTTGATTGATGCAAAGCCCTAGTTGAGTTGTTTGTAAGCAACGATTAAATATTGTAGATTGATAGTATATAATTACCTACGAGTTTTAGTAACATAACATCGCAATAAGATAAATTTTATAGAAGTTGGCAGGTCAGTTAATTGAAATAAAAAGCAATTTATACTTCACTTAATCAATTTGCAAAAAGAAAATTGTAAGAATTTGCTTTACGTAAACGTGTAATATTGTGCACTATAAACCTAATATTTCCAACATATTTTACGTTCTTACTCGTAAATATTAATGTGACAAAACCACACGTGCAACATTTAAGGCAAACCACATTAACAAATTGGTCACGCTGGCTCTAGACTTTATAATTATATCTTTTATAACCTCTGCTTGTGCCACGACTATGTAATATTTTGCTACAATAACTCCTAACGCCATTAAAATAAGAGCTACAATCTTATAACTAACTCAAGCTTTTTTTCTAGCTACATTGTCATCCTTTAATTATCACCTCACACTGATCAACTCCAATGGTTGTCAGTCTGTCTAATTATATCACTTAGCTGATACCGATGGTTGGCGATGCCTGCATTAATTAACATGTATTACGTGGAACTCTAATCGCTACATCTCGCCGCAATCCTATCATTATGGGATAGTAAATACAGAGCTACTTACCTACTGCTAAGTTGCTCTACTTTATTCCGAAACGAAAAGACTAACTATCCAATCCATCGGTACAAGAATAAACTTATAAAGACTAGATTTTGATATACTCAAGGCGGGTATTCTTACATACAATTATTTATTTATTAAGTATACCTTAAGTAATATTTAACTTAACTAGGGTTTAGTGGGTTGCCGATGGTAAAGTGTTGGATTATATTAGAGCATACCTTTTCAGGCATGACACTGTTTACAAGATGATTATAAACAGAGAGAAATTTAATCGTATTTCCAATCGAATATTCCATACACATATATGACCTGTTCTTATTGATCTCCAAGTCTCGAGTAGACGTGTGCGCCGATTTAAAAATGATCGGCGGCGGCGTTTGCCAAAAAATCGGCGGCGGCGGCGTACTTTCGGCGTGAAATCGGCGTGAAGGTCATGTAAATAAAAATGCGAAATAATTCGTTTTCTTTTTTTTAAATCGAGATCAATGCAATAAATCTGTATTCATACAAGTAAACCACATCCCTATATAACAAAAATGCGTAAGAAACATTGACAATACTGGTTAGGGAGCGACAAAGAATAGACGCATTCAATATGCGGTACTGGAGGCGAATGCTCAGGATACCCTGGACAGCCAAACGGACCAATGACCCAGTTCGGTAACAAGACACGGTTATCCACTGTTTGTCGGCAGTAGCTGCTGTCATACTTTGGACAAGTAATGCGCAGTGGTGCTGATAGTCTGGAGAAACTGGTCGTGGTTGGTGGAATGGAAGGCAAGAGGGCTAGGGGACGCTCATCAACTACACATTATTATTGGAAAACGGGACTTAATCGCGTACACTTATGATTTATTTCATCAACTACATGGACAGATCAGGTTAAGGAAGCCACATCCTCAAGCAAATTTCATCAAGCGATGAGGGCTACGTTGGATCGAGACCGATGGAGACATTGGATATAAGTCCTCAGGGCGGCGAAATCCAGAAGTGATCACGATCCTCAGGAATGAGGGACCGACTCAAGAGAGACAGATATAGCTAACAAAAATATCCAGTCTAAAATCTCCGCCTGGGGCATGGTCCCCATAACGGTAGCCGCGTTACCCTTCTGTATTGCTAGAGAAATTCTCTGTGAAAGGAAAGTGTCAGGTCCCCCGAGGTACCGACCAGTCGCCACAACAAAGCTCCCATGAATGTCTTAATGTCAGCCGGCCAGGGTCCAGAGTCCACTGCAAGCATTGCAAACTCGTAGAGTTACACAATAAAGACGAGCGTTTGCGGTGCTTGAGAGCTTCGTCAGCTCCAGCACTGGCCTGGGAGCGAGTTGCGTGGAAGTGGGATTGCGCACATGCGGTGTTTCACACCAGAGCCCTCCCTAGTTTCCACGGCTCCAACATGACTCCATCAGGATGCTTGCCATCATCTTATGCCATACCCACCAGTTCTGTTGTCCCAGCACGAAACACACGCTCACAGGCACGCCATATCGTTGTCAGGAAATTTCCGAATGAGACAACTACTAGAGGTGGGGGAGGGGGACATTATATTAGATTTATGAATCGATTATTCCCAAAGTAAAAAAATGTCTTTAAAATATTCTTAATCGTTTCTGAATGAAAGTTTTTCAAAATGAAAAGGATTGTGACATTACAGGACATACGTACAGACAGACGGATATGACGCAGCTATAAAAGTATGTTTTTGCTATTATTATTTGGCTATATAGATGCCTACCAATACGATTTCCTCATTCGGATTTCCATACTCAGGCGCTCAATGTAGTTCAGACTGCTCTGATAGTATATGTAAACTAAGAAAAATATTTATTGTCACACAACAAATTTAATATAACAAGTGTACCACTGTACATACATTAAAACAATAACAAAGCAATAAAAAAGTTAAACAAAAATGTTAATTATACTCTTTTATCCAATAAAAAGACTCTTTGGCATTCAGTCAAGGTTACGCCGATTTCACGCCGATCATTTTGTCGGCGGCGGCGGCGTGGCAAAAAGGCCGGCGGCGGCGGCGCGCCGGCGCGGCGCACACGTCTAGTCTCGAGTGTAGAGACTGTAGAGATTGTAAAATTCACGAGGCAGCGAGGTATTCCATCTCATTACTTACTGGTTTGTTAGTCTCCGACCGAGACACGATTTTCAGCCGTAGCTAACACCGAATCGCGGCTATTACTTCAGTTTCCACCGAAAATAACAAAAAGTAAATTTCCCTGTGCTCGACACTGACCCAATACATGGCAGTTTCAATCTTGTGTCATGATGGCAGAAGTGATAAATATGTGTCATCTATACTTAGGAGTCGATCACTGGGACGATTACCTTACCTACAAAACAATATTTTGTTACGTTGTTGCCTCTACTTTTTTTATAAACCACAATTGAGGCTGACGGTTCATTTGTAATAAAGTGACAACCTAATTTCACCATATAGGGTCAAGGAACCTTCCTTAATTATTGATGTTATTTAATTTGATTTTTTGATTGACCTGGGGACCGATTTTTGAGTGTCGACCGCTCGAATTTTCATTCGACATCTGTCAAAACTTCATAGTTTTTTGACAGATCTCGAGTGAAAAGTCGAGCGTTCGACACTCAAAAATCGGGGCCCAGAATGGATTTCAAAATTTTGGAAGGATTTTTTGGCTGAATCTGACCGAAATCAAAACCGAAGTGGGGAAATATTATGTTCTTGGCGTAGGTGTGCGTAGGGTACGTCTTCGTGGATTGAATAATGACATGTTAAAACATTGTTAGAAGACATTAGCACTATTGGCAGACGGCGTCGAAATCAGTAATAGTTTGATTGATGTGTCTGCACGCCACGGCCCGAAATAGGTGTGATAAGTATAGAACGATTTGTCGCGACCTCACGGTTTTTATTGGCATCATAACTTATGCTTTGATTCGAATGGCATTGATATAGAAAATTGACGAGTTTCATATCTAAAAATAGTAGTTTATGCAACTGGTACATAATGCCTAATTATGTACAGTTGCATACATTACTTTATCTACACACATATTATAACTACTCTAAGATGGGTTCAGAAACCGTTGTAAATAAATACAATAATTGTGTTAATACAACCTTTTTTGCACGGTTGCGGAAATATCGAAATCAGAACTGGCAACCGATACCTGAATGTTATTTTAAAAAGTAAAGAGTCCCTATTCTAATGTGATCATGTCGTTCTAGCTCAAATTTCGTGCGATATATACTAAAAAAACATCGAGCTGACATTTCGCATCGACTGAATTTGAATTTTCAGTGATACTAGAATAGGGACATGTCAACTTTGACATTTAAATTTTGACAGTTTTGTTTGACGTTTTTATATTTTAACATCATATATGAGATTAAAATTAAAAATTATATTACTGCTGTAGCCTTAGCCACAGATAAGAAAATTGCCGTAAATTCATTGAATGTTGAAATGAGAGTCATTTTCTACGGTTTCCGAACGCATATTAGAGGATTTATGATATGTGTGTAGATAAAATATTTTTAAATACCTCTTAGTACTAAATTAGGTATTCAAAGTGCACAAATGTACATTAAAAAGTAAGGTTATGTAGGTACCCTTCGGGCCATCGGCTGATACCTATTGTATAACTATTCTTATTTGTATTTAAAAAAAGAATCACCTTATTATGAATCGCCTTTTATCTACACACATATCATAAATCCTCTAATATGCGTTCGGAAACCATAGAAAATGACTCTCATTTCAACATTCAATGAATTTATGGCAATTTTCTTATCTGTGGCTAAGTTTACAGCAGTAATAAAATATTTCATTTTAATCTCATATATGATGTTAAAATATTACGTCAAACAAAACTGTCAAAATTTAAATGTCAAAGTTGACATGTCCCTATTCTAGTATCACTGAAAATTCAAATTCAGTCGATGCGAAATGTCAGCTCGATGTTTTTTTAGTATATATCGCACGAAATTTGAGCTAGAACGACATGATCACATCAGAATAAGGACTCTTTACTTTTTAAAATAACATTCAGGTATCGGTTGCCAGTTCTGATTTCGATATTTCCGCAACCGTGCAAAAAAGGTTGTATTAACACAATTATTGTATTTATTTACTACGGTTTCTGAACCCATCTTAGAGTAATTATAATATGTGTGTAGATAAAGTAATGTATGCAACTGTACTAATATGGCTATAAACTACTATTATGGCTGATGCAAAAAGTGTACCCAACACAATGGGCCATAGAAATGAATTTTAATTGTCATAGTTAATTAGATTAAATTATGCTATCGAGTTCTTTATGTATTAACAATCATTTAAATATATATTTATGTAACCAGCTTTCAAAGGCGCAAATTAGCCTGTATAGAGTATTCACAAGCCTAAATTTTTCATATGTAAGTGTCTATTTTATTGTACTTGCATTGTATTGGTTATTTATGACAAATAAAGAATTATTAAAAACAAACAAACAAACCTTTTATGGGTGAAACCTTAAATAAACATTAACGTTGGGTAAATTAAATATGCTTTGCGAATAAAGAAGAATTGACGCAATAAATAAACAACTCGGATGAAAGAATTGAGAACGGAAGAAGTGAATCATCCAGTGCGTATTTTAAAAAGTCCGGGTTTATATTTACCTTCTTTTACATGATTCAATACCTACGGTATTAAACAACAGTAGAATGATATTATTTTACTTCACCAATTAAGAAAAGTTACATTACGTAATACGTACCTACCTAGTTAAAATACTTGGAAAAGAACAAACTTCAACCTAATTTTGTAGTGTCCTCTTCATAAAACAACTTCTTCCCATAGATGCCCTTTTATTTATTTTACCCACAACAAAGTTTCACAGCATTTTATGAATTTTAAGCGATATTCTCCCAACAGTGTTTAGTTCCATTCACCATTCTTTCTATTCTTATTCATACACTGTTCCAGTCAGTCATCTATCATTCGTTTAATACATTCGTTCCTACATTGATGCTATTTTAAGATATTTAAATATACCTAGTTACATAAAAATTAAAAACTCTGCCATCTGATCTCACTTCATACACAGTCTACACACCACAAAAGTCTTAGATATTTCCTGTTTTCAATATGTACAGGGGCTTATATACGGGCATGTAATATTTTATTATCGCATACTATTATGTAAGTGGAGGCGCCTCTTATGCATCTAAAGAGCCGAACCATTTTTTTTTCTTTAGGCCTTCAACTTTGGCTATGTCCACAGGAACACGCTAAGCGAAGTCTATGACCGTTTCACGCAAGGCTTGTAGGTTACAACTTTTTTCAGTCAAGTCAATAGAAATAGACTCGCATCGCATGTCTGCGAAGTTTTCTAGAAATTGCTTCATCATTGTAAGTTTGTGGCTCCCACTACTTGCCATTTCAGTTGGATATAGCTTTTATGAATCACAATATGCACGAGTTCGGGTATTTTAAGTACACATGTTCGCCGAGGCAAATTTAACGATTTTTTGATTCATTAGGGCAAAAGTTAGCGCCGCGCTGGAACTAGATAACTACTGTGGAGGGCTATCTATGCTATCTTGTATCTAAAAAGTTACGAAATTCTTTTAATCTAAAAGATGTACAGTCAGCGTCATATAGTATGTAGCAGCCAAAGTGGCCAAATAGTTCGGTACACCATATATTTTGTATGGTGTGCCGAAGTATTTGGACACTTTGGCTTCTACGTACTATATGACGCTGACTGTACGAATTGTGGGAAGGTCCCAAACAAAGTGAACCAACGATCTGGTCAAGATCACCAATAACCTCTAGATTTTACGCGATTTAGGCATTTAAGATCGAGTTTCTATTGTCATTTCTTCTCGGCAGCGGTCTTCTTGTATTTTTCAATTTTCACTTTGATTAAAAACATTGAGATTTTCGCTAGCGGACGCATCCGCTTATCAAACATATTAAAACTTGTAAAAGCACCATTACCCGATAAAGTTAATTTTAATTTAATTTAAGAAATCAGTTTGGTTTTATAAAGGTTCAACTGAGACAGTGCCTGACTACCACCTATACATAGAGCGCAGCTGCCATAAATTATATCTTGTACTCTTCAGGGTGCTCACAAACATCCAAACAAGCACTCTATGGCCTTGACAATAAGGTTGCGTTAAAATAGTTGTGAGCTTTCTGCTCCGATACATGTTATGGCAACTGCCTCTAAGCCCTCAGGCGTTTAGTACCTATCATCAATTAATGAATACTCCATAAAAACCATCGATAGCCGTAGAAAGTTTAAATCGGCGTATGCGTTAGTGCGAATTGCGCGTGAGTGCGTCTTTCCGCATTTCATACAGTTTCCGAACGTTTTCACTTTTTAGCGACCAATTATAGCATGAATAGTTAGGCAAAGGCCTACCTTTTTAGGGTTCCGTAGTAAACAAGGAACCCTTATAGTTTCGCCATGTCCGTCCGTCCGTCCGACCCCGTTTTTCTCAGTAACTGTTAGTACTAGAAAGCTGTAATTTGGCATGAGTATACATATAAATGCCGCTGACAAAACGGTAGAATAGAATCTTTAAAAAAAAAATTTTTAGGGTACCTCCCGTACATGTAAAGTGGTGGTGAAATTTTTTTTTCTGCCAAATCCCATCGTGTGGGGTATCGTTGGATATCTCTTTTAAAAATATTATAAGGTTTCTAAAATCATTTTTTGATTAAAGAATTGGTTAGCGTGATATTAAGCTTTAAAGTGATAATTTTTGCTATGGTCAAGTGTCCCCCCCCCCCCCTGCCAGCTAAACGGTGGCTACTAGGCGTGTGAAAAAAATCATGGTAGTAGTATATACGATGAATTTAAAAGGAAAGCTATCACAGCTAAGTAGACATTACTAGTTAACGAGTAATAGTCGAACTTCAGAAATGTACTTTGCAAAAGCAAACTTTCGTACAATTTCCATTGATGCCTTAGATAATGTTGTTAATTCTGTCAAAAACATAGTAAATATAAGTTGGCGAACTTTTTAGTCCACATAATGTAACGGGTGGACGACTACGGAACCCTACCTTGCGCGTGGCCCGGGCCCGACACGCACTTGGCCGGTTTTTCTTTTTTATGTTATAGAGGCAAACCAGCAAACGGATCGCCTGACGGAAAGCGTTTACCGACGTTCATAAACACCAGCATCACCAGAGGAGTCACAAATGGGTTGCCGGCCGTTTCGAAGGAAGTAAGTACGCTCTTTTCTTGAAGGTTTCTAACTGATAAAATGTAGACACCTGTAGAAGCTTACGAGAGACAAGAGGACAAGACCCAACCCTTAATTTGAGGCACGGCCGTACCAAGGGATGGTACGAAGCTATTCAGGCCATTATAAAATTATACAAGAATCGACGTGCCCAATTTAATTATTTCGTCGTGCACAAGAATTTATGTGTAGGTAATATCATAACAAAAAACTCATGACTTATCTATTATGCCCGCACCTGCAGTTCAAGGGCAAAACCTGACAAATGTCAACTTGCACATCAACGTCGGCACAATTAATTACCTGTAAACCTTACGCAAGCTTTCCAGTTCTTTTGCCGTTGCTTTCAAATTCTACATACTTGCATAAGTCTACCTAACCATGGCGATGGCGAAAAATAATATAACTGTAATTGAATCCTTAAACCGCTTAACCGCTAAGCCGACCCCTTTTCACCAATCTAAAGATTACATCACATTACGTCTAACTTGTAGAATTTCTAGCTAGCCATTATACCACCGAGGAGGTGATACCAAGGTACCGTAAAATGGGGTGAGTGGGGACAACACCGACGTTCAAACCTGGATAAAGGTTTATTTTTAAATGTGGCACATTGATTTATATAGGTACTAAAAAGTGTTCCGGTTGTTTGTACCTACCTATTTTAGTTTTTTATAATGTTGTTTTCATAACTTAACGATAAACACAAAAAGTTGAGGTAGTTTGGGGTGAGGTGGATTTCCTAATATGGTGAGTTGGGAAAATTGTTGGAACGACACTTTGGGATTATAAACATTATAATAGCTTGATTTGTAATTAGAATATATAATATACGTATCAGTAATATCAGCAGCCTATAAAAACCTGAGTTGGTTCCCTCTGTCATCCCTACTCTCCCCATTCATGACCCAACTGCACTCGCAACTCGCAATCCCTACTCACCCTACTCACCCCATTTTACGGTACCTAACTACCTATGTTTCACGACTCTGGAATTCAAATTACACGTAATAGAAATTAAAATAACTGTACGTGTCTAATTACCATTTAGCCTATTCAGTACGCGGAAAATGTATACCTAGTCTGTAACGAATTAACTTGCAGTTACACATTTTATTAGACTTCCTGAAACGTCTGTACCAATTAAGTTTTCTTATAGGTACATATCTATCATGTGTTTAATCGTTGATTTTTAAGTGTACGCTGAACTAGATCTATATATAATAAAAAAATCCTTAAAACTAATTCTTTCTAGAATATCATATACCTACTTAACACATCACATTCCACAACCCTTTTTTATCGTGGAGAAAACCTGCGCACCAGGTACAAAGACATCGGGAGATAAACGGGTTAAGGATGATCCACGCTAGACTTTCCGTGTCCGGGCCGGCCCGTTTTCTGGTACAAGAAATCGACGGCCGTCGCGCGTCCTGTATTAGAAAACGGGCCGGCCCGGACACGGAAAGGTCTACTGTGAATCATCCTTTATGTAGGTGTATTTCTATCCACTAAAAACTCCACGGTTACCACCATCTGCGCTCTCACGCGGGGGACTCCAGGATCTCATACTGAACGCACTGGAGCCCCCGTCGCGCTTTACTACCCCTTTACTACTTTCGCTCGTCTTGAGCGAGCCAGCTTCCCTGGGGCTGATAGGCAAGTGCTGCCACATGGAGCACTCGCCACCCCGGTGACCTCCTCTAGTCGCCTTTTACGACACGGGTTGGGGAGACCTATCCTTATCCGAGCCTACACGGTTGGATATTCCATTCCACAACCCTACACTTTGTTTTTTCTGAGCAAAAGGAGTCGGCATACAAAAATCTAGAGCATGTTGTTACAAATCAGCCGGTTAAGCAAGCGAAGCCAAAGTTTGGGGTGTTGTTGACGTAACAGTTTCCAGACTCTGTGATAGAATGCGCATCACGACCCATGCAGAATGTGAGAAACATTTGAAAATAACCCGAGCGATCTTACTAAACGTTATTTCAACTGTCAATTCAAATTTGCTGACTTGTCTAGAGCCAGCTCTCTATAGAGAGTGCGATTTCCCGGGGAATTCCGGGATTTTTCATAGAAAACTGCATCGGTAGTGCATGCCCTAGCTACTTCAATCTTGTCGGACTACCTTGGGTTAAAATCTATAATATGGGGGCTATTGCCCGTTAAATCTCATCCTTTAGAGGAGGCTTGCACCCACCTGTGATACGTATAACAGCCTGATGATGAACAACAATTAAGCAAAAAATACTGTTACTCTAGAAAAATACATTATTGTAAGACGAAAAGAAATAACAAAATCTAATAAATAAAAATTAGCACTTGATCTGAGAAACGTCAGAATTGTATAATCTAGGACTCTAGGTATTCATTCTATTCTTACTTGACACTGACAGATAATTTATGGTCACACAGTACGTATACGTACTTCAACGTGTTATTGAACGAATTGCAAAAATGACATAGGAAACATAATAGGCCATTGTTGACGTACTTAGTGACGACACGGGCAGATCAAAGTCTACGGGCAAGAAGCCAACACCAAGGGCTCCAACCTTCATCAATATTTTGTTACATTTATATGTATATTAGGTCACTATTGACGCAACTTTAGACCTAAAGTACAACAATAGACGAAGGTAAGGGAGCAACACCCTTAATATATGTATTTCCGTAATCAATATGATAATGAGGTCAATTATTCTTGGATCTTGTTCACATAGGGTGTCAATGAAAACTGTTAAGTAGAGTCTGGCTACGTAAACTCTACGAAGCAAATGAACTGTCAAACAAATAACAATTGAGTATGGCAATGTTTTGTGTCTGTGACGGTCACAGATGAATACTTAGTTACTTATGTCGTGTTTCCAAATTTTGCCGTTTGGCGCCACTGTACGAGTATATGGAACCGGCCCCAATTCATTTTAAGATGGCGGAGCGATAGTAGTCTACATATCATAAATATTGTCTTCACATATAAATAATCAATATTTGTACATTTCATAATGCATGAAAAAACTTTTTTTTTTTAATTTTTTCAAATTTTGTACTAAAGACTTCTAATTGATTTTTTATTTTATTTTTCCCGTTTTCGGTACACCTTAAATTAGCAAATATTGCGTTTTTTTCGAAAAAGAAAAAAACATGCAATTAAGGATTCAGATGGCGATGGCGGAGCGATAGTAGCACCAGTTCTGCAAACTCGGGAAGTAAAGCTGTCATACCTGGTGGTGGTTGTCAAATAGTCCTATCTTCGGTGTTGTCATGTACAGATTCACAGATAAAAGATAAAAATTGCTGGGGTAAAGATATTTTAGCCAGACTATACTAAGGGGTCGCTGTTTGATTCAAATTCAATGCTTACTGTAATTTTTTCTGTCTGGCTTTAAATCTGTTAGGTATATGTTTGCATTTTTTGAACCGTTATAGGTGTATATACGAATTAGAAGGCCGATTCGCTTGACTAATTTTCATCTATGTAACGTGAAATTGTTACACATACCTATACAAAATTGCATTTCTCGATGAGCTTGCGACCTACTTGAAACGTATCATCATGCACTATTTATTTCCTCATATATTATTACACAACATTGTAATCAATCTGAGTTCAGTTGAATCTGTTACTCTAAGGCTGGGTTGCACCAAACCGTCTGTAATCGTAAGCAGTGTTCGTCAAATGTGATTGTATGGAAAGTTTGATAAGTTTCTATGGGATGACAGCAGCTGCCGGCGCCATATTTGACGATGACCGGCCTGTGTTAGTATGTTGGTGCAACCGACCTTTAATATACTAATCACCTCTAAATGTACAATCAGTACCTACGAGTAGCAATGAAAAATATTGGATTTTTCAATGATACTTATACCTATCTTTGTGTATCTGTGGTATTACGAGTAAGTAAGGCAGACGTAGCGTGGGGTACTAGCCTAATACTTGGCAATTTTAAGGGTATGTCATATTGTTATAGTGAATCGAATGTTAACTATTGGGTATACCTATCCCAAACATGGAGAGGTTTTATTGCAAGTATGCAACTAGACGTGTGCGCCGCGCCAGCGCGCCGCCGCCGCCGGCCTTTTTGCCACGCCGCCGCCGCCGACAAAATGATCGGCGTGAAATCGGCGTAACCTTGACTAAATGCCAAAGAGTCTTTTTATTAGACAAAAGAGTATAATCAACTTTTTGTTTAATGTTTTTATTGCTTTGTTATTGTTTTAATGTATGTACACTTCTTATATTAAATTTGTTGTGTGACAATAAATATTTTTCTTTGTTTATATACTATCAGGGCAGTCTGAACCACATTGATCGCTTGAGTATGGAAATCCGGTTGAAAAAATCGTATTGGTAGGCATCTATAGCCAAATAATAATAGCAAAAACAAAACTCTTATAGCTTCGTCATATCCGTCTGTCCGTACGTATGTCCTGTAATGTCACAATCCTTTTACTCAGAAATGATTAAGAATATTTCGAAGACATTTTCTTTACTTTGGGAATAATAGATTCATAAATCTCCTAACAGCGATATGGCGTGCCTGAAGGAGGCCCGGAAAGCTTAGTGTGTTTCGTGCTGAGACAACAGAACTAGTGGGTATGGCATAAGACGATGGTAGGTAAGCATCCTGATGGAGTCACGTTGGACCCGTGAAAACTAGTGAGGGCTCTGGTGTGAAACACCGCGTGTGCGCAATCCCAATTCCACGCAACTCGCTCCCAGGCCAGTGCTGGAGCTGACGAAGCTCTCAAGCACCGCAAATACTCGTCTTTATTGTGTAACTACGAGTTTACAATGCTTGCAGTGGACTCTAAGCCCTGGCCGGCTGACATGAAGACATTCATAAGAGCTTGGTTGTGGCGGCTGGTCGATACCTCGGGGGACCTGACACTTTCCTCTCACAGAGAATCTCTCTGGCAATACAGAGGGATAACGCGGCTAGCGTTATGGGGACCATGCCCCAGGCGGAGCTTTTAGACGGGATATTTTTGTTAGCTATATCTGTCTCTCTTGAGTCGGTCCGTCATTTCTGAGGATCGTGATCACTTCTGGATTTCGCCGCCCTGAGGACTTTTCTCCAATGTCTCCATCGGTCTCGATCCATCGTAGCCCTCATCGCTTGGTAAAATTTGCTTGAGGATATGGCTTCCTTAAGCGAGCGTCTCGTAGCCCTCTTGCCTTCCATTCCACCAACCACGACCAGTTTCTTCAGACTATCAGCACCACTGCGCATTACGTGTACAAAGTATGAAATCAACCACTGGCGACAGACACGGACAACCGTGTCTTGATACCGAGCTGGGTCATTGGTCCATTTGGCTGTCCAGGGCATGTCCTGAGCATTCGCCTCCAGTACCGCATATCGAATGCGTCTATTCTTTGTCCCTAACCAGTATTGTCCATGTTTCTACCGCATTTTTGTTATATAGGGATGTCGTTTACTTGTATGAATACAGATTTATTGCATTGATAGCGATTTAAAAAAAGAATACGAATTTTTTCGCATTTTTCTTTACGTGACCTTCACGCCGATTTCACGCCGAAAGTACGCCGCCGCCGCCGATTTTTTGGCAAACGCCGCCGCCGATCATTTTTAAATCGGCGCACATGTCTATATGCAACGAATGTATTTAATCTATTCTTTGCTCTGTTACCTAATACCTAAATAAGCGTTCCGTCTGTTCCCGTTAGAAAAAGCAATTTCCCGGGAAACCCCGGGATTTGACATAGATTTCCCGGGAAACCCCGGGATTTGACATAGAAAACTTCACCGGTACTGCATGATGCCCTAATTGACGCCCACTTTGATTGCATTCATTTTCCTCTAAATTCTTGCAACATAACCTCATCTCTACTCTATTTTCTGATGAGGAAATCTACATAATATACGTAATAACTAACAACAAACATGAATAAATAAGTTGACTTCAGATTCTTCAGAATCATGTCCAAATAGTCAATAAGAATTAGTTTAGTTATGTAATAGTTGTATGTTTACTATTAAGTATTGACGTAATAGAGACCTATAAAAGGAGCAGTTTTTTTTGCAAGTTAGCTAAATAACTACAGTTCCTGAATCTTGCATAACAGAAGTAAAAGGCGTATGAATACTAGCTCGCGGGCATCTTAGCCAATGTTACTTTTTTACTTTAATTGTCTTCGCACTTATTATGTCAGCGTAATTATAACGAAGCAGCATGTTTGTTAACACTTTTTTATGTAAAAAAATATTTTATGTCACACCTGGCCATAAAGTGGCCATTATCGCACGCTCCGCGCGCGAAAAAACCCACTTCCTGGCCAGGGGGTGACATAAAATGTTGTACTTACCACGGGCGATAATAAAGAAAGCCTCAGATCGCATATTTATCGCCCTTGCCTTCGGCTCGGGCGTAAAATACCTGCGATCTGAGACATTCTTTGTTTTATCGCCCTTGGTAAGTAATGTACTATAAAACAACGTTGTGTTGTGTATCCTCTCTGCACCATACTCAGATGTCAAACCTACGGCACGACATCACAGATGAACTACTACTGGATGCTGCACGACGTTGATACGTATATATACATGTTTATCCCTCTCTAACGCTTTCACAGGTAACAGTTTAACTTCATTCGACACTAATACTACAGTCTATTCATACTTACGTGTCCTATCATGTAACAAACTCTTATTGAAGACATCAATCATTATCACCCCTAGGATTTAGAGGTGGGTGATAAATTACTTCACGATGAAAAAATCCCGGTGATCCGCCGTTAAAAAGTAACAGTGTGACTTGTCACGAAGTAACAACGTTACAAAATAACGTTGTTACTTAGCGACGATATCACTGGAACAGTGTGTAAGCGACGCGTCGCGTCGTGCCTTGTGACCGCTATTACTAACTGTGACTGCGGTGCGCTGTCACAGAGTAACATCAGTTGTTATAAAAATATCAGTAAGTGCCGGGAACGATCGACACGCAAATGTCGTGACACGAAATAACCGAAGTGACAAAGTCACGGTGATATTTCAATGTGATTTTTTTGGAACGGGAATAACAATAACGGTGATCGAAAAGTAACGCTTTTCCCCATGTCATAGTCAACACTTAAAATGTTGTTGTATACTTAAAGACGCTCACAAAGTATTGTAATCCTAGAGAAAAGTGTGATAATGATTAACGTCTTCAAAAATAGTTTGTTTAGATGATAGGACACGTAGGTAAGGATGAATAGACTGCACGCAATGCGCTCGGGAAAATTAAGTACGGCCCGTACTTAATTTCCACGAGCGCATTGCGTGTATAGTATTATAATTAATTGAGAGTAAACAATTCGGGTTCATAATTATTATAAAGGATTTAGATACGGATGGTATAGTTTGCCCGTACAGTACGGGCAAAATATACCATCCGACGTATTAGTATCGCAATGATTATGAACCCGAATTGTTTACTCTCAATTAATTATAATACTTATTAAAATACTACAAACGAGAAAGGACTCGTCATACAACTATTCAATACAATTTAATAAAATCTTACGACACCAACAAGTAATTGCGCAATCAAATTAAGATAATTATCATGACTTTCACATTGAAAGCGGCAGTATTCGATAAAAACAATTGAACATTGCGGCTGAATGCAGTCCGATACCTTTTATATCCACAACTTGTTAACTTATATATACCTTACCGCCCACCACTGGTAGAGTATGCCCATTTTAACGCTTCAGAATAAGAAAAAAAACGGGTAAGTGCGTGTCGGACGCACATTTGGGTTTCCGAACCAACCGCAAAATTATGTAGCTTTTAATAGGAAAAATAAGGAAACTTCAAAGAAAAAATCTTGAATATTAGTATTTGTTAAAATATACGTAATAGTAAACATTATCACCAACTTTCAAGTTCATAGGTCAAAAGGGAGTTAAAAAATTCTTCGGTACAAAATTTTGTGACAGACGACAGACGCGCTAGTGACATGACAGCAATACTTTTACGGTTCCGTTTAGACCCTTCGGGTTCGGAAATCTCAAAGGCCCGCCCATGCCCCCGAGATGAGATGATGCGTTATTTTTTTATTTTTGTTGAAGCGCATTATACTTATAAACATGAAATAAACCAATCGAATTGTTTTACGCGCGATTTAAATATGATACCTAACTACTTAATATTATGCTCTAATATATTAAATTCGCGTAAAATCGTTAACATTCACATCACTTCGGCCATGCTGATTCTTTGAAGGCAACTGCGGGATTGTGTGAAGAGGATTTTTTGTGTTCGCTTCCGTATCGAATAAGGAAGAATATAAAATTTGACGCTTATGTTTCAGTAGCTATAACGTGTGATGAATAACGAATTTATGCAAATACGCGAGGATTAGTGCTTTATGTGGTGTAATAAGATCTTCTATATAGATCATTTTATAAATATCTAGCTTTGGATATTCGGAAGACAATCTATCTACCATCATCAAGTTATCATCCTTAACCTAGCCTCTTAATAGGGCAGAAACACAAGATATCAAAACAGAAGTGTTTCAGAGTAGGTACTACTTTTTTAATATTATTAATTGATCTATTTGATCTACTAAAAAGTTACGCCCTAAACTTGACAAATAAAAAGAAATATCATAGGTTCCTACGGCAGTCGAGCGGGGGGCGATTTTTGAGTTTTGAGATTATCAAAAAACTGTGATGTTTTGACAGATGTCGAGTGAAAAGTCGAGCGTTCAACACTCAAAAATCGGCCCCCTGTACCTATATTTGCCTATATATAAGTACAATGGACATGAAAAAGATGACTGGACGTTGTAAGGATTTAAAGATAATAGAACACTGCATAGTGTGAATGAGATAATTAAGAGTACCAATGTAATATTAATTATATTCGTTTTGAATAACATATTTCGAAAAGCTATGTCAGGAATAAACTTCAATATCGTGTTGCAAGAAAGCTATTTTGGCGGCGCTTGATTAATGAGTAACCATACAAGGAAACGGTAAAATAATTAAAATGGACCAATAATTCTGTGATTACGCTGAATCGCAATCGGGCACCATAAATATTTCGTGTCATAACACCGCCTCCCCGAAGATAAAATATATTTTTGTACAAAATAAAGTAGGTGGCGATCTGGATATCATGCAGGCGTCATTGCACCTTTATTTTTCGCGTTGTCGCCGGATCTACTTTATAAGTATCTACCCTACTTACATAATTAGCTACCTATTTTTAAGCTAATCAATCGTCTGTCCGTCATAGTCAAGATTAGGATTAGGAAGCAGTTTTAAAAACTAGACCGATTCCCTCAAGATGTTTCCCGCGGTACCGAAAAGCTTCCTATCTTATATAATAGGTATAATGTCTGTTGATGACCTCGCCTATGCCTTAGTGGTAGGCGACATTTTGCCGTTTCGGTTTCGGTTTGGCACGTTTCCGCTGCTGCCAGGAAAAATAATCGGCACATGGCACATATGACAATATTTATATAGGTACGCAGTGGCGGCGCGTCAAAAATATTCTAAGGGAAGCCGGAAATAATTTGCCTATGTTATTCTTCATGAGCCGTAGTAAAAGAACTGCACTGGCTGAAAATAAGGCAAGCCGGTGGGAATCGAGTTGTATGGACGCTCCGCCACAGATAGGTAGGCTCCCGATTTTCATGTGAATTTGTGCATGTAAAACTAGTTTTGCACTGCTCTGATACATACTTATGCAAGATCATATAACAGAGACAGGTTAACTTGAAGGGCTACACTTCTTTTGATGGAATGAGCCTGCGGGCGTCTCCCAGCACGAGCGAAGGTAACGGAAGTCCTGCGCACGCTTTCATTTCCACGAAGAGCCGAGAGCGGCTGAGGCTCCATTGCCACTTTCCTTTGATTGTCGGGAGCTGAACTCTGAACCACACGTCTCTGACGGTATCTTATTACAACTGGTTGTTAGGTAGGTATGTACTAATTCGATTGTTCATCATTAGTTTCATTACACAGTCATCATCAAATTTATCTGTACTCAAAATATAACACGTATTCAACATTTGTTGATACCTTATTTGGTCCGGATTATATATTTAATCTGGTGGTAACTGTACCAGTAAGTAGATTTTTAGGGTTTTTAAGTAAAAAGTAATACGCATTTGCAATGGGTTATCCGGTCATCAACAATTCTAGTAAGTAAGTAGCGATCAGAAGAATTTGTCGTCTTTTGTAGATATAAAATATAGTACTTTAGTCCTCTATTTAGAAATTTTAGAAAACGTCTTAAATAGACGGCTAAAGCTCAAGCCACACAGAGAGCGGGCGGGCGGCGGCGGCGCGGGCGCGGGCGGCGGCGGCGCGGGAGCTGCTTTTGGCGGTGGCGGCTGCCGCCAAAGGCCGCTGCCGCCCGCGCCCGCGCCGCTGCCGCCCGCGCCCGCGCCGCCGCCGCCCGCGCCCGCGCCGCCACCGCCCGCCCGCTCTCTGTGTGGCTTGAGCTTAAAGTAATATTAAAGTACTGTGATAGTGTGAAATCTTCTAAAGAGGGACGGAAAAGCTCCCCCAAGAGGGACGGAAAAGCTCCTATGTAGCTTAATTGAGAATTTGTTTATTATGGCTCGTTTTTAACCTCCTTAACTTGGGCGAGTAATCGTTTGTTTGCTTTGAAAATAGTTCGAGGCAACCAAAAAAAGAGAAAGACAACCAATGATATATCTTTCTCTATCACTCTTGTAAATTTTACGAGTATGCTACAACTCCATGGGTAGTTTAATTATTACTTGATGTCGAGTCTGTTTAGTCCGAGTTCTTACTCTTAGTAAAAAAAAACATTAACAAGAAATCAAAAGTTCGTCGCAAAAATCGGTTGAAAGCTCCGCGCCGCGCCGTGGGCGATGCGCACGCGGCGGAAAGTGAAAGGGCATCGTTACAGCACCGTGCGCTTTGATCTTGCCGAACCGTGGGTCATCCGCGGAGTGCCATTACATGTGATACGCTTGTATTGACGGCTTCGTATAAACATTACCAATACGGTTATGGGAAATACACATCTCTCCGATGTTTTCTTTTTCAAGATTTTATTTAACTTGGACTACAAATTTAGAAATAAAGGAAAAATTGAAAAACTTAAGCACCGAGCAGGATTCGAACCTGCGACCTCCCGGCACTCGCGGCCAGTCGCTCTAGCCAACTGAGCTATATGTGCGATTACTACCCGGCTCTAAATGTCATTTTTCGACATTAGCTCATAGATTATACGTCAAAATTGACATTAAATATGCTCTAACGGTAGTACATAACGATACGTGATTACGCCGCTGGTAGCAAAAGTAACTATCCTTTAGTTTATAGTTTACACATGACATGATAATATACACGTCGTATTTGGGCTCATTGAAACCGTCTCAATGAGTAGTGTTGATGAGTGTGGAAAAGTTATTGAGTGTGGAAAAAATATACAGTTGGCAATAAAAGCTTGCAGCTTGTACGGAACCCTAAAACGATTTTTTTACAGAAACTTTTTAAGTATTTAAACATTGCAATAAGAAACTTGAACCTATTAAGTGAAGAATTTAAGTCTTGTTTCGTTTTGCTTTAGAAACACATAATGAAATGTTCGAGAACAGAGGCGTGCAAGCGGCGTACCGCAGGATGCATTACAGTGCAATATGCATGCTAGAGTCCAATTACTCTACTTTGCCTATTTCACCCGCCTCCTGTGGGTTACCATGGGCACCAAATAAGATTCAACGTATGTACTAGTTACTTAGTGGCTTCCATAGTAACAATACTGGAATACAAGGTCGTGAAATGTAAGTACTTTTATTATTAGTTAAAAATGTGATTGCTCTTGGCTAACATCTAGCCACGGAGCAAAGATGAGGCCGACGGTGAAGCGAGCTCACACAGAAGATGCCTAAATGATGTAGTTAATGTAAGTTTCATTAATCGTAGGAGTATACCTATGAAAGTTTTTATGTTTACGACGTAGGTATATCAGGTAAAAACGATCAACGTCAAAATTAGGTGTTCGATCCAGCGTCTTGATGGAAAGCAAACACCGTAGGCAGTGCCTGTCACAGAGTCAAAAATCTTCACAAATGAGGTCTACATTTTTATCGCGGCTAAATTCAGAAACATAAAACTGACACCTAACTTTGACGTGGAACATCAACTGATGTTCCACGTCAAAGTTAGGCGTTCGATCCGGCGCCGTTAAACTCGGCCTGTTCTTTACGAGCCCGCGGCACGCTACTGTTTATCTTATTGAATCGTGATACTTTAGATTGTGGAGTGTCTGCCGTTTGGAGTTAGGGTTGCCTACTGACAATACCATAGAACGTGTTAAAAGTAAAAATAAGTCGAAAATATTTATTTGTAAACATAGGTTCATAGGTCTTCTGATTATTAATATTGTATGTCTATGTCTTGCCATAAGGCATTCAAATATTTTGAGTCAAGATGGAGCATGTATAAACGTAAATATGAGTACCTACGGTAAGTCACCAGAGCTCTCGAAATAGTTGTGAGTGGCCTTCACAGAAATATATCAAGATAGAAGGAACGAGTGTATGTACCTCGCGTGGCGAAATTACGTCCCGGAGACACAACTGCTCGCCGCAAACTTCAGTGTGCTCCCGATCGCGTTATGCGTGCGACGCCAGGTTTTAAAAACAAAATGGTTCGTTGCGCAATAATTAATTGTTCAAACACATCCAAGAAAGTTGGAGCTGTTAATCGAGGTATTTCCTTTCATTGGTAAGTACAATTTGTCCTTAAATATCTGTTAATAATTAAAAAACGAAATATTTTATTATTTTCATCATAACGGTAGCGGGCGATTGTGTGTCAACGCTAGCTTTCCATTGCGGCTTTAATTTGACGAGCCAGACTTGGCGTGCGTTCAAAACCAGCAATGTAAAAATAAGCTATTCAAACTGTCGAGTCACGTTCAAGGTCGATAGTCATTTTTTCTGTCAAAACTAAAGAATAGTGCTGTGCACTGCGATTTTCTTACTCGATTATTAAAATTGAATTTGAAAACAGACGAAATAATAATTACGTTCTTATATTATTATGCAGCTATATAATGTACGTAGTGCAAAACAAATATTATTAATCGCTTTCCTCTTAGCTTCTAATATTTCTTCGTGGGACTTCTTTGATTTTTCCATGGTCTGTAACAAATAATATATAAAAAACCGGCCAAGTGCGGGTCAGACTCGCGCACGAAGGGTTCCGTACCATTATCTATAAAAACGGCAATAAAAATTATATCTTTTGTATGGGAGCCCCCTTAAATATTTATTTTATTCTTATACATATTAAATTAATATGCATTTGTTGTTATAGCGGCATCAGAAAAACATCATCTGTGAAAATTTCAACTGTCTATCACTTTTCATGAGATACAGTCTGGTGACAAACGGACGGACAGCGGAGTCTTAGTAATATGGTCCCGTTTTACCCTTAGGGTACGGAACCCTGAAAATGGTACACGTTTATAGGTACTTAGTTAATAACTGGAGCGGCTAATATGTACAAATTACTAAAATGTAACGCAATTTATTGGTTATTAGGTAGGTACCTACCTACATTTATATTTTTCGATTTAAATTCTGAGCTTACTCATTTCCTCTGTCAAAACATTTCTTCTGTCGAAAATAATAATCATTTCCTCTGTCGGTTCTTATCGATATTTTAAATCGATGCATAGAATCGGTGCCGAGTTCTAATACTTCTAATCGATCTTTTTGAATCGTTTTCGCGCGGCTTATGTTTCTCATCACTAAATTACGCTCGTGACGTCAAAGTACCTACGCAAAATGTTACACGCTCGGTCTCCCTACGAATTGCCGAACTCTTTCCTTCTATCTTGATATATTTCTGTGGTGGCCTTCATTTTTCTTTAGCTGTCGACACATTTAATCCACAAATCTATAGAGTCTACAATGAAAAGTTTCAAGCGACCATAGTCTAAAAGTCTAAAGTGTCATTCAATGGAAGTTGCTAACTATGTAAGTAAACAAACCGCCATATTGAAAAATTACCTAACTTATGAAACCATTTTAAACTTTTAATGAAATATCCAAGATACAGTTATATATTTAATGATTTTGTATTTTACGGTAACGACCATTTCATTTCAATAGTGGATTGTTTCAAGTGTTTGATGAGGTGGTGTGAAAATTCAAGGAGAAACAGTGATAAAACTAAGTTACGTCTTTTGTTTACATAGTTAGCAAGTTCCATTGAATGACACTTTACGGTGTCTACTAAGTTGTATCATATCTTTATTATTTTTATTAATGTGGCAAGCAAGTAAAAATTACATTTTCTTATTAACTACGTAATCAATTAAACAAGGACTTTTCTTGAAATTATCTCCGATTTAGGAAACCGAAAAAAGTTTGTTCAACCTTCCATGTATCCTATCCAATTTTCTCTGTCTCCCTTTGTTACTTTTTCTGTTGTTGTTTTACCAGTTATTTTTCCGGTTTACCGCAATCTAATAAAGTGACAACCCTAGTGGATGCAATAAAACCATTCGTATCAGGTAACATTCAATGACCAGGTTGCTTGTTGTCAGGATAGATGTGGCATTTTATATTTTATGGGACAAATATAATTATGTAATGTAATGTATGATACCTATACATAATCTTTTATTTTTATACCTATTATCGTAAGCACTTCTCCTATCCGCCGTTCCGCGCGCACACGACGACCTAACTCTCGGTATTTCAAATTTCGCGCCGCAGACGCATAAGACCGACATTCGCGCGGCACCCGCCCAAGTTCAGGCGGCCGCCATCTTCTCCGAAGGAGTCTGACCGCTGGCTGGTACCGACGCGCATCGTACCTGTTTATTTTTGTTATTAAAACTAATTAAGGCTTTAGCCGGGCCTAATTTACTGTTTGTGAAGTGTAATAGAACATGTAAAACTGTTATCTTCATTAGTGTTGAATGCTAGCCAGTGTTTTCTGTGTTTTGTTAACAGTTCGACTCCAACTGTAATAAGAATAAACTTTGTAACTGAAATTGTGTCGTGTTTTCATTTATACACAATAGGTGACACAATAAATGGCGTCCCAAGTGCGGGCAGAATAAGAATTAGTGTTTTGTTGGAAAAGTTAACCTAGAAACTTTCAGTGAAAATGTCGCGTAACACACGATCGAAAAATTCAAAAGCTAACGATGAAGGACAAGAAGGTAGCGAAAGTGATGGTGAACGAAGTGAAAATAATATTTCGATGTCGCAAAGTAGTTTCGCCGCTCTGTTGGCGACTATTCAACAGTCGCAATCACAAATGTGTGAACGCGTGTTCGAGCGACTGGAGCAGTTGACGACAAGGTCGTCTTCCCCCGCCCGGCGGCCCAGCGCGTCGCCGAGTACCTCAGCGGGTGAGGCTCCACCGCCGGCCGGCACGTTCGCGACCTGCACATCTCGCTTCGCCGGTCACTCAGATAATGTTGAGGCGTTTATAGATGCCATTGAGTCATTCAAAGAAGCCGCCTATGTCTCAGATGACATCGCTTTGAGAGGTATGTCGATGTTACTCACTAATGAAGCCGCGACCTGGTGGCAAAGTGTACGCGCCGAAGTAACTACATGGCACGAAGCGCTAGCATACCTACGCGATGCTTATGGCGATCGCCGCTCCGAGTCAACTATATATAGGGCGTTGTTTAGTTCGGAACAGGGTGACGATGAACGGACCGATATATTCGTAGCACGAAGCCGCGCCCTGCTTGCCCGTCTGCCGTCAGGTGATCTATCCTCCAAGGCTCAATTGGATATGATATATAGTTTGCTAAACATAAATATAACCAAAGCATTAAGGCGAGAAGAATTCTCCTCATTTAAAGAATTGTTAGCAAAAGCCCATAAAATTGAAGACTCCACCCGTGCCCGTAACGCAAAAAAGAGTGCGTTACAGAATCAGAACGCAGTAACCGTGAAATCATCGTTTATCAGCACGCCGACCACTACGACGTTGCCTACGCCGCCGCCGCCGCCGCCGCCACCTACGCCGTCGGTGCAACCGCTTGCGCAATATTCGCGCGGCGCATCGAGTGCTCGTTTCACGCCGCCGCCCAGCGCGCCGATTGCGCGCGGCGCCGGCGCGGCGATGCCTACGCCGACCAGCGCGCAGGCCACGCGCGGCCCACTGACGTCGTCCGGCGCGCCTAGTGAAGCGCGCCCGTTCTGTGTATACTGCAAGAACTACGGACACGATCGCGACCAGTGTCGTAAGTTGGCGGACAAGGGTGAGTTTAATCCAGTGTCGTGTTACAAGTGTGGTGCTAGAAATGTTACGCGCGAAAATTGCGCTAAGTGTAATACGGAACAATGTTTTTATAGTTTCGACACTTTCGACGACGTAACAGCTGATAATGTAAATGGAGTAAACTCAATTATTCACTCATGTAATAATAATGATAAAGAATTTAATGTAAACAATGTCGAACGTAAAATGTACGTTCCCACCTCGCGCGCTGGTACCAGTTCAGATTGCGGGTTACGTAGGGTAAGTCGACCTATATTTGACATAGAAATTCTGGGTTCGCGTGGCACGGCGCTCATAGATTCGGGAGCGAAAAATTGTATTGCGGGCCATACTCTGTACATGCTTCTCCTTCGCAAGGGTCATCCCCTGCAACCGGCGCGACAACTTATTAAACTCGCTGACGGACATCCGCGTGAGGTAGATGTTTTAACGACTACTTTAGAAGTAGGTATAGAGGGAAAATTAATTCAAACCCCGTTCATAATACTTCCTGAAGCCACCGGCAACGAAACTCTTCTTGGCATTGACTTTTTAGTTACCGCTGCTGTTTCCATCGATTTCTTCCGCGGGCTATGGCATTTTTCAGATGACAGTCAGCAACGTGAGTACCAACTACGTTTCGAACGTGACTTCGCACAGCCACTCATTTGTGCTGCTGCTGATGTCTTACGAGCTGACGAAGGGTCGCAGCGTATACCACCTGATCGGGACATGCTGGCGCGTACCTTATCAAACAATACGGACATTTTCCAGCGAGGGGGAGCACCGACTCCCTATGCTGAGCACCGTATCTTATCAGGCAATACGGACATTTTCCAGCCAGGGGGAGCAGGAGCACCGACTCCCTATGCTGAGCACCGTATTCCATCAGGCAACACGGACATTTTCCAGCCAGGGGGAGGCCCGACACCCCATGCTGAGCCCCGTATTGCTCCAGTAAGGAAGCCCGATGAAACATTCGGAAAATACCACGTTCAGGATCTGACACCTTTCTTTGGTACCTACCAATGCGGAGGCCGACATTCTGCCGACCCCTGTTATTCCGAAGCGTCTTTTCGACGTCGTCGTAGGCGCCCGAAGCAGAAGCATGCCGAGCTAGTTTCGGAACGAGGTCGTTCTCCTCCACTAGAGGGGGAGTATATCGTAAGCACTTCTCCTATCCGCCGTTCCGCGCGCACACGACGACCTAACTCTCGGTATTTCAAATTTCGCGCCGCAGACGCATAAGACCGACATTCGCGCGGCACCCGCCCAAGTTCAGGCGGCCGCCATCTTCTCCGAAGGAGTCTGACCGCTGGCTGGTACCGACGCGCATCGTACCTGTTTATTTTTGTTATTAAAACTAATTAAGGCTTTAGCCGGGCCTAATTTACTGTTTGTGAAGTGTAATAGAACATGTAAAACTGTTATCTTCATTAGTGTTGAATGCTAGCCAGTGTTTTCTGTGTTTTGTTAACAGTTCGACTCCAACTGTAATAAGAATAAACTTTGTAACTGAAATTGTGTCGTGTTTTCATTTATACACAATAGGTGACACAATACTATCTATTTTATACGAACAAAATTACAACTTCGAAGTAATCCATACTCATTTTTCGCTGAACAGGTTTAGGGAGGGGATAGTTTCATATTTCATATTATGAAGAGTTTTGACGGAATCGGATTCGGGTGTGAAATGGGGGAATATTGGAAGTTCAATGAACGAGTTTTACACAGTTGGTGTCTCTAAAGTAAGTAATGTAATATAATAACTAAGACTTTAAGACAACGAAGACTTGTACAAACGTTGTCAAGAACTGAATAATAAAATGGAAAGCCAATCCACCAACCAACCAACCAATGACACCCAACATGGGATCTGAAAGAATAAAAAATGCACTACCACTTTACGTGTATAGGGGCGTAACCTAAAAAAACTTTTTTTTCCAAGTTGTTATTCTGTACTGTTTTGTCAGCGTCATTAAAATGTATACTCATGCCAAAGTACAGCTTTCTAGTACAGTCAGCAGCAATGGTTGCTACGCGGGCGAGGTACTCAAAATGATCTTTACACATCTTTATTATAAGGGAATAAGAGTGTGTGTAGATCATTTTGAACACCTCGCCCGCGTAGCAACCATTGCTGCTGACTGTACTAACGGTTATCGGTTACAGAGCTAAGCAGGGGACGGGACGGACGGACCATCAAGCAAACCGTTTGCTTGTTTGTCAACTTTGTGGTATTAAAAGCTCGGAAACCAACGCCCTTCGTCGTCAGTAGTGTGAAAATGAATATCGCGTGTGAACAGAAGGCTCGATAATTTACTCGCTTCTCGAATAAAACGATCAAGTTTTCGTGTTGAACCTTTTTGATTTGGAAACTTTTCAATGATAGCGTCCATCGCCATAAAAGTTTAATGGTGTTGGAAACTAGTTTACCACTTAAATTACTTCTATAGATGTTATCAATAGAGATATCTGCAGTCTTCTATCGAAGACTAGTCTTCGGCCGCGTGACATCGTCCTTGTGAACGCCCATATAATTCAATCATAAAATTGCTTCCTTTCCGGGAAGAATTTCGGGATAAAGGGATAAAGGTATTCGTCATTTCGGCATCTTTAGGGTTTCGTCACGGATCAATATTTTTCTATTTCAATGTCTGTATTTTTATTTTATCCTGTTTTTATACTCATATCTGACTACTTTATAGTTAAAAAAACACAGTATACGAAACTGTCGTTGTCCGGCGGTGTCAGCCGTGTGCGTGTGAATTAACACCCCGAGGATGTAAGAGAGGCGAGATCAGCCGAAGAGGGCAAGAGAAACAGACCAGCTATTACGTAGGAATCATAAGATAAGGACCCATTTCCGCGAGAACCCAGAACTACGCGAAATCCCATATCGAACCAATTTCATAACTAGTTGGGATCGCGATATATGAAATGACGTCACGTGTTACGGCTATCAGAAACGGTACACGGTTGCGCTGTCATAGCCAAAAACAACCTTAATATGTACAGAAAAAGGTTTACTTTTGAAGACAAAGATACCGTGATATACGAGGTCGAAGAAAACGATCAGATATTGGAATAATGCAACGACGTAACTAAAAGGTCGATGGACCTTGTGTTTGCAAATAAAGACAAACATAAACGCAACGTAATGGTGAAATGGAATTAATAAATGGTCGCTTTTATACTTTACCGTGGACGTGCACGTCCACGTCCACTATATTCTCTACGGTTTCATTCATAAATAGACCATGGACATTAGAGTAATTATGAATCAAACCATAGAGTATATTATCGTGAACGTGCACGTCCACGGTAAAGTATTAAAAGCCATTAGGGAGATTGAAAAATGTTTCGGTTAAAACTTCTGCGTTAAGATTAAAGTAGCGTTCGAAATTATGTGCACGGATTATATCACGGATAATTAATAATCACATAAATCTTCATGTAAATATGATAGGACACTTAAAATCGTATCACGTAAACATGTTTGAAGTACAAAATGCGGACTTAATGCCATGTGCCGTTCTCTACCAGTCAATCTCCAGGCTAAGCAGAAAGAGCGTGTTGTAAAGGAGCTCACAAAGTATCGAAATAAACCAAGTTATCATTGAAAAATATAATTTCTAATAAGATTTAAGATGAAACGAACGATTAACCTCAAAATTATCTGATCTTATCGTAGTCTACGTTGTTTACATGATAGGACACGTAGGTACGAATGAATAGACTGTACTATAATTAATGAATATTATACCTTGAAGGAAGCTTGAAGATGTCTGCATTTTATTTGTCAAGAATCGTACCTGCAACAAAAGAATAATACCATATAATTCATATAAGTAATACACATAAACTGTATTTCAAATAAGTTATTTAATTCCTCAAAACACACAACTCATACTCGTACCTCATACATAATATAAGTAGTTATAAGGATAACATTGGTCATGTCACGATCAAGTGCCAAGGATTTTCTTGATCAAAAAGGAAAATTACATTTTCACCTTGAGACACATGAGACAAGACAAGTCAATCATATGGGCATGAATAGTAATGGCTCACACAGTAAATAAAGCCGTACAGTAAAACCAGTTTTGAAATGAACGCCCCTCCAGTGAGTTTTTGCTTCCATCTTTTAATTTGCCGCTATTTTCTAGTCTCAGATTTCATTCGCCAGATTCTAGCTACATTACAAGAGAACTTATCTGCCTACCTAAACACCAGACTGGAAAGAAATTCTGAAAGTCTGAAACTAAATCAATCGATACCTATAAGTCTAGACAAACTAGAGAGCTTTACTAGTGTAATAAAATAGTGGCACATCTCGACAGGAAACTGGTCGAGACGTTTTCTACCGCCACATATGACGAGGAAAGCCGCGTGCACACTGAAGTTATCCGTCGCGACAGATAATTAACTTATTAATTGGTCATTACAAATGGTAGGAAGTTAGAGATGATATATTTGCAATGCTGTCATATCATATGAGGAAACATGTATTGCTTTTTCGGACGTAGAACCCGATAAAATGAAACACAAACAAAAAAAATATGAAGAGAAAAAAGAGAAAAGAAAGATGAAAAGTACCTACCTGACTATGTCTATTTTTCTGCCGGAGGGCGGAAGTCTGTAAAGAAATACCTATAAGATAGAAGAAGTCTGTGACAAGAGCTAGTGGATACAAAAATGAGAGCTAAAAATATTTCCGATCAAAAATATCATTTTCATTTCAGACTACGGGTAACCTGGGTTACTTTCAAATTGAGGGGTGACTTTAGAAATTCGGTTGTTATGCCGTGTTTTTAGTTTTTATTTGGTTAATCTGGGGTCAGTGGTATATTATACCTTCGTTTTCCTAACTATCACTACCAAACTGAATCAAACTTAGACATAAGATAAGATAAGCCTTTATTACTGATAAAGTATATACATTTAGACCGCCTGTTGTCTACCATTGTGAAATTTGTTTCTGTTATTTGTTTTTAGTGTACATTATTTGGTGAACAATAAAGAATATTTGTATTGTATTGTATTGTACATTTTACATTTTCTTACTATTGTCTATTCCATCACCATATATAATTTTTCAGTTTATCACACTGCACTACACTAGTAAGATTGTTCATTTTACGACATCGGTAACGTTATTATCAGCTTGCCCTTTGGCATAGGCCTCCCCTAGGTTTTTCCATAAATTTCTGTATGTGGCTTTTCTTTGCAAAGAAAGCAACTTAGACATAGTGATGATTATATAAGTGTTCTAAATTTTTCACAGTAGTCCCATTTTTACCTAACTACATATTGATTATGTTTACATAGGAATTATTCAGGAACCTCTAACTAACTCATAAGCGGTTTAATCTTGACTATCAAGCACTTAACATATTATGGCTTGAATAACCATTAACGAATGTTATACCTTTATAATTACTTTAACATTACATTTAAATAGCCATTGTACAGCATATACAAAATAAGTAACAATGTGCCAAAGATAGCAAGTTCTTTATGCAATTATGCCGACTCACCTTCATATTATTACGATGATAGGCAACTAAGAAATTACTTCAAACTTTTCCAATTTCTTTTCGCATTACATAGGAATTTGTGGAGAAATTCTTAACAAAAGACTTGAAATAGTAAGTTTGACTATTGTGAGAGTCAAGGGTAATGTGACATACTAGAAATCTGCGTGTCATAGGTAGGTACTTACATTGTTAATAGGAATTAGACAATATGAAAATACAATGATATTTCTGGACAAAAAAACGATATATTACTTTTAATTACAAGTACAACCTATTTCATACCTATTCAAAGTGGGTTATGTAGACATATATTTCTAGTACCTATTAATGATGAGTTGGTGTTAATATCTAAAATTTGTGTCAACCTGTCGTCGGTGATATAGTAATCTGTGTTTGTTAAAATCTGATTGTATGGCTAGGTTGTCAATTTTCTATGAACTGTCAGCGCCATATTGAATTTTGGTCGCTATATTCTTAATTTGATGCAACCCCCGTCGCCGCGTTGGTGAACACACGTGCTCTTCGCGACGACGGGCTGAATCCACTACCGTACAAAACCAGTTGCCTACTGTCATGGCGTCGTTACCGAACAACGTCTTTGAACAAGTATTGATTGGCGAAATCATCATAAATTTGATGGAAAGCCTTTTTTAAAGAGTGAAGTGAAACCACCCATTGCTTTAATCGAATCATTTGATATTTATAGGTGTTACATTTATATTCACCGGTTATTATTCATTTTCCTGATACATTTTAACGTAGAAAATAATAGTCTTTAAAGCAACCAAAAATAAATGAATTTATGTAATGTTTTGAACTCTACACGTCCGCATCTCGACATTTCGCATCAGGTCAGCGCGATGACACTGCGCGCGGTGAATGCATCCTTACTCGGGCGCATCACGCTTTCACCCCGTGAGAACGGCGCGGGCGCACAATGCGATGGAAACTGGGCCCGGAGACATCTGGCGTTATTAATTTTAATTAATTGTAACCGCATATTGTTTACGAAACTGAATTTCAAATTAACGCTAGTTGGAGTCTGAAAGGTTGCTTTTACTTTGTGCTGTTTAGGATTTATAAGTACAGTACAACAAATAGTTTAAGTCAAAAAGGATGAAAAAAGAGGCAAATCATATTTCCATAAAAATACATATTGTCATTTCTTTCGAATACATTCGGATGTAAATATAGGTACTTAAAAATTCACTCATATCGTAATTATTCACGAATACCACTATGTAATATACCTAAATAATACTTACAACTTAAACTTGTATTGAACAATATTATAAAAAAATGTGACTACCAACAATCCGATACAAATATAATGAATTTTATTTTAGATTTAAAAAAAATACTAAACTTTTCTCGGCAGCTGACTGTATATATGCAAGTAGCACGTTAAACACAACGTTCGGGTTCATTTAGAGGATTCAAGTTTCCAAATACAAAATCGTTACAAATGGCTGATGTGAAAAATAACAAGATGGAAAAATAGAACAAGATTGAAAAACCTTCTCCATTATAGAAGTCTATTGTAAAGCACCAATCAACACGAGTACTAATATGTTCAAAACGTGTTGTTGCATACAATATAAACTCAGATAAACCTAGACTAACTCACACGCAAACCAACTGAATGAAAGGCAGAAATACCATAAAGTAATTCAGTTGGCGTTTAACCGCGGTCGCCCGGAATGCGGTCGCCAAATGTAAACATTTCGCTGTTAGGCAAGTCTCCCTATTCTGGTCTAAGCGTCGATCGGTTAGGACTTGCTTGCGAAATTGGTAAAGCAAAGATGCACTGGCTAGTAAGTTCAGATTACACTTCGAATTTTTCAGATTAGAAAAATCAAACCTTCTATTAGAACCTAAATGGTCGCGTATGATACGGTTTCAGAGGAATTTCCTCCCTCGCACGCTCCGGTTGTGGAATGAGCTCCCTGCCGAGATTTTCCTGAGGGAGTACAATATGGGGCTCTTCAAGAAAGGAGTTTACATTTTTAAAAAGTCGGCAACGCGCATTTGAAACCCCTGGAGTTGCAAGCGTCCATAGGCTACAGTGACAGCTTACCGTCAGGCGGGCCGCACGCTTTTTTGCCACCGACGTGGTATGCATTATACACCATGCGATTTCAAGGGTACAGATGTGCAAGTTGCGAAAAGTTTTCAAAAAGTTGGAAAAGTTAAGTTCTTGAGAATTTCATAAAAATATATGAAATTCCATATTATATATTGGCAAGTTTCAAAACCTATACAAAATGTGATTTCTTGAGAATTTCATAAAAATATATGAAATTTCCATATTATATATCGGAAAGTTTCAAAACCTATACAAAATGTGAGGAATTGTGAGCAACGACACAATCTTGGAAAATTCTATGCGGGGTGCTATCTTTCAAACGTTATACGTTACTAAAATAAGTGAAATTAGTGCAATATTATCCTGTATAATATCTTAGAAAAACGAAGAAACGTGGACGAAAATAACCGTTAAAATAATAAATTATAAAAAAACGAGGTTCCAGATCCAACCGGATTTCTAGTACTTATCTATCTCGGAAAACCTCTCGCTTCGTTCATTGCCTTACATGCTGGGTTCAGGATACTTTCTTTAGAATTTCCCTGGTTATTTATTTTAGGTTTATTTTATGTATATTGTACAAGTAATTGCTGTTTCGTTCTAATTGACAGCACTTCATTAAGATTCATATACATCGATTTCCTGTTTAATGTCGTTGCTAACATTCTATCTATACATTATTCTTATATTCACAAAAAAACTCCTAGTATGGTAATATCTCCGTTGTAAGATAAACGATACAACATACACCGTATTGTATCTCAATTGAGTTATTATGCAATTTGTAGTTATTCAGTCCGCTCACGACTTTTACTAAACGATTTAGGACTACAGTTTAATACACAAGGGAGCCATAAACAAGAGCAATGAAAATGTTACTAACATTTGAGAAAAGGACAGTCGTAGATGATAGCTTATATGTCGGACATACAGCATTCGCTCCTTACTGTCAAGAATATTTACTCACTGGTCACTGCAAACTTAACAAACATCTTACACAAATGGGTGTAAAACAAAGTGCAGCATGCAGGTTCTGCCAGGAGTCGGAGGAAACTGCCATCCATATCCTCTGCTCCTGTGGACCACTTATGCGCAAAAGAAGTATCTACCTAGGGAAGTACATCATGCATCCAGAGGAGATACAGCAGATTACTATCCAAAGAGTCTGGAAATTCCTGGAAGCAACAAGCAAAGAACTTTAAGGGCTGCCACAATAGATCAATAACTGGTCGAGGCGGCATAGAAGGCCCACAAAAAACAATAATAATATACTGTCAAGTATTTAAGTGAGAGTGGGACGAATGGTTTAATATGTCCGACATATAAGTCAATTGTCTTAGTCCCTCATGTGTCAGGTGAAAATAATTTTGAGAGGTTCTTTTTTTTTACTTAAGGGAAGGTGCCAATAATAAAGAAGACAAAATTCTTCCAACAACAACAAATATCCGGGTGGCATTCTTAACTGTTTGCTTCATTCCGTATAATTCTTCTGGAGTCGCAAGTGTCCATAGGCTACGGTATTTGCTTATCATCAGGCAGGCCGTAAGCTTAGTTTGGCAATTTTCTGCTGGTTTAGTTGTATAAGAAAAATTTAAACTTTCCTCGCTAAAATGTACGTATTTACACCAATTTTTTTATTAAAAATGTGATAGCTCTTGGCCGGCATCTAGCCAGGAGGCAAAGATGAGGCCGACGTTGAAGCGAGCTCACCGTGAAAATGCCTATTCACAAGAGGTCCAGGTTATATGAACTCGGAGACAAAATGTCGGCAGAGAATTCAAAACCAATAGCAAAGCAAACAAATAGCAGTGCGCATTATAAAAGATAATGAAAAGCGCATGGTTCGAGTAACAGATAAAGCCTGATGCTAAAGTTATACTATTCTGTGGCTTTAAGTGTGTCTCGCGAGCCCAAGTAATGCTAATTATTTCTCGCAATACTCATTATGCATTGATTGGTGCGGTATGCGGCTGGATTTGCCTTTTGGGTCTTCGTTTTAATTCGCATGTTCCTATTTCCGACGGCTACTAGATTTCGATTTCCTGCTGCCACCTACCGCGTAACTATTTTCTCTTGTAATTTAATTTAAACTTCCGCGAGGCTTGTTTAATATTAAATAAAAAATAGAGCATATACAATCTATTCCCTTTGTCCTATCATGTAAACAAACTCTCTTTGAATAAAAGGGTGATAATGTAATCCAGGATTACACAATTATCATGACATAAAATGTTGATGTATACTTCGAGCACCTCACAAAGTAGCTATTATATGTATATATACACATATATAGAGAAAAGTGAGATAATGATTAACGTCTTCCCACATGGTTTGTATTTTCAATCCATACCTACATATATCGGTTTGCCACCTACTCGATTAGATATATAATGTTGCATTATCTCCGCTATCCAAAGGTTATCTGGAAGAGATTGCTCTTTAGTGATAAGACCGCCTGTTGTTTACCTCTACTTTAAGCCTAATGTTCTGTACTGTGTTCTTTTTAAGGTGTGCAATAAAGAGTATTTGTATTGTATTGTCTTCAAAAAGAGTTTGTTTACATGATAGAACTGATATGAATAGACTGTATACTCGTATATATATAGTTATATACTGACGATTAATTGTCACTACGGGTGAGTTTCCACACAATGGTGTATTGTATACAGGGTGCAGCCTGTAATAGGAACATAAAAATTAAACGGTAGCCTTGCTTGCAATTATTTCCACATTGGTTAGTTGACAAAACTATACATTACTTAATGTTTTTTAGGCACAGATAGTTGTCCTGTATTTTATTAGTCTTTTGGAGTAAAATTAAAAACTTTTTTTTTTAATTAGTCATAAAAAAAGCCATAACATATCCTGTCAAACCAAAAATGCTAAAATTATGACGACTCATATCTTGATGCTACCTCTGAATCCGCATTTAACGGATGTGCTATGATCTCGTGGTGTCAAGATCCATTACTTGAGGGTCCTAACTTTAGATCAGTTTCTCCGAATTGAAATAATAAATAAAATATTTGGACACAAGGGGTTACTGCAGATGCTCTACTAAGGAAGCTTCCTTTTACATATTTGCTCCTGTTCAGGCTCAAAATGTACACAACATGACCAACAACAGAAGGAACCAAGCTGTTCATAATAACCATCAACACACAAAATAAGAGAAAGGAAGTATTAAACCAAGAAACGCTTCTTAATTTCATGCAAAATTTACATTTCGTATAATTAACACGTAACAGAGAACAATAGTTGAGCGGAGTCACGGAAATGAGCATGTAGACACGCATTGTGGCACGCAGACCTACAGCTGTTCCTTGTATTTAAGGCCCGTGGTGGTCCGAAAATTATTGCTCGCTCGCTAGTCTCGCTAGTGATAGCTCGTTAATATGCAGCGCTTTTCGCCATCGCACGGACCAACTTGCGAAATTGAAAAAAAAAATGTATTTCTAAATAAAGGACCAACTTCAATTTTAGGCTCCAAGTAGGATTCGAAACCTGCGACTTTCTGGTATTCGCGGCCTCTAGACATTCAGCTACGGTACCATTATCAAATAGCTGCTATAGACAATACTGAATTGTACGGAAAATAAGCACGATACCACTCATACCACGACATAAATTCCCTTATACATTGGTATTAATGACGTCTGGCCTAGAAACGTTTTCGTTCCGGCTCAAAACTCAAACAATATGCGAGGAAACAAAACAATATATTGTATTCCAGCAATTACTTGTAACATTGCGTAGATGTGAAACAACATGTGAACAAATATCGACCGTGTGCGCACCTAGTTCATAGTTCCAAGAAAACAACTTCTAAATAGGAACGGCTCTTTCCATACGAAAACTCGGATTTGTGGTTTAATCCTATATATTTCCACACACTTGTCTTTTAAGTAAGCGACTATAAAGATAGGGCACAGTAAATATCAACTTGTATGGCCCGAGTTTGGAGCAGCCCAACTGGGGAAGTACCTTGCAGAAGACCACAGCCATAATAATATTATTTACAAGTTTGTAGTGTTGTGTTCCTGGAGGTGAGCAAGGTTGCCAGTGTTCCCGAGTCCCGTGGATGCACTGTATTGAGAGCGAGGGACCTAAATTTGTCCCTTCTGCTGTCAACACAGTCAATCCTCAAATATTATAAAGGGTCGGCAACACGCACGTGACTCCTTTGGAGTTGCGAGCGTCTATAGGCTGCGGTGTCCGCTTACCATCAGGTGGACCGTACGCTTGTTTGCCACCGTCGTTGTATTAAACAAGAAAATATACTATTCTGCTATTCCAATACTAGGTACCTATTACGTAGTTAACGAGAAACATGGTCAAGTTGTAGGTAGGTACGAAGAGCAGATTCGGGTGCAACGTGCGTCATGTCTGCTGAAAGGATGAAATCATTGTCTTAGTCAGGATTTATAAAATAAAACACTTAATGACATCTAGCATCATACCCTATCTGATGGCGATTAATACGAATCCAGAAAAACAGCCTAATAATTTTTAACCTGCACGTAAACAACCGTCATAAAATAATTTAAATAATTATTTTAAAACACCATACAAACATAATATCCTAACGTTGTTAAGATGCGTTGCCGACAAAGGTCCATTAGCCATTTATCAGTATGATTAAAGCATTTCCTGATGTAAAACAACTACATTTATACATACAAAGCAATTACATTCATAAATTCGTCATAACAAGGAACGATAACCATCGCAAGGAGCTTCCTTGAAGATTAGCGAGAATAACAAATTATGTCCTCATCTTATTTAGGTACTAATATAAAGCAGAAGTAAAGTGAATATCACTACGATACTGTATAACTTGCACACATATGATGAGTTGGAATACTTTACTACTGATACCGCGCGGAAGAGTATAACCCCGTTTATTTGAAAGGGTAGAATTTTAACGGTAATTTCCGCCTACAATTCTTTGTTTCCTTGAGACATCAGAGGATAATATTGTACTAATTTCACTTATTTCAGTAGATTATTACGTCTGAAAGATAGCATGCCGCATATTTTCCCGTTTCAAGATTATTTTCCCTGAAATCGCATGACGACAATCGCACGAATTTTCTATTCTGAAAAAAAGGAGTATAGCGGGAGGCAAGGAGCCGGCGCCCGCTCCCGCTACCCGTCTGCTACACATTGCCGTCACTCCTCTTACCTTGCTCTAACCCCTGTCCCGTCACAGGTGAGGACTCATTAACACTATACAGGGTGGCCCAAACCTTGACGTCAATAATTTTTTTTTAGATTCCTCTCGTCGTGGGCTATCAAAATATATCCCATGTATGTTAGCCGATTTTTCGTAGGTTTCGAGTTATGAATTTTTAAAGTTTTCTTCGCTAAGAAATTCTGACGTGTAACAATTTACTAAGTAAAACAAAAATTGTTGAACTTTTTTGAATGTTTGTGACAGTCAGTGACAGTTCAGATTCGCATGTGTTGCTACTGTGTTGTTATGAATAACAGGATTTTTGTTTATGAATTACTAATTTGGGAACTTCAGGATTATTAACATTCAAAAAAACTGTGAACTTTTTTGAATGTTTCGTTTTGTAACATAATTTGAAGTATCTCTGTATCATAAGTTCAACATTTTTTGTTTTAATAAGTAAATTGCTTCACGTCAGAATTTTTTAGCAAAAAAAACTTTAAAAATTCATAACTCAAAAACGACGAAAAATCGGCTGACATACATGGGGTATATTCTGATAGCCCACGACGTGAGGAATCTAAAAAAAATTATTGACGTCAAGGTTTGGGCCACCCTGTATGTTGTAAGTATAACAATTTAACTAGTTATATAACTACGAGTGAGCATGAGACACAAGTTATGATAGAGCTATCAATACCACTGTCATTATTTTCCAAATTATCCCAAATAGTTACGCATCATAAATTTGTGGTTTACAAAAAATGAAAGTTTTTATGTGACTCTAATAAGCTATCATCTTGTTAACATCAAATACGTAGTTACGCTTGCAAAAGTTTGAGAGTAACAAGGTTAAAGTTTAAAAACGGACAACGGACTTAATGTTTTATCTATTTGGACATGTTCACAATTTTACAAAACTGGGCTCAAACCGGCTTCAACGACGTTGTGTCTGCATTTCTTTCACACGCGATGTTCAATGCATAACGATACGACGCAT